>OZ014474.1:43381921-43981921 GCA_963965965.1 Trididemnum nubilum
CTAAAGTTTAAAATTTGGACTATAGTTTAAAGGTCGTGGACCGTTCTTTGGACGGGTGGTTAGCTGTCGCAAAATCGCTTTGAAGTTTGCAAGGTTCCAACTAAAAAATTAAAAATTTTTAAAATTGTAAAATACTTTTAATCTAAAAAAAATTAAAAATTATGAAAACAAAACTAAATTTTAAGACATTTAGTCGATAACGTAGAAATATGTCTGAAATATGGTTGTATATTAATTCTGGAGTTTGAATAACTACGGTATTATGTTTCAACAAGAAAATGGCGAAATTGAATACAAGTTGGTCAATAGCATCCTTTGACTTTTGCATTAAAATATTGCAACAATGACTGCTAGAATATTATTTGAGTCAATATGGAAAGGTGGTATTATGTTCGGCTTTTGTGTGGTTTGCGTGCATGACGTAACATAATCCAATTTGTTAATTTCCGATTACCTTGGTATCACAAGCTAGTTAGTTCGCTGCGATACATACTCGAGAGCTTTAACGCTATAGTCATTCTATCAAGTGAACGTATGTACCTACTGTATTGTCGGAAAACCTTTATTCGAAATTGTGCTATACTACATCACAAAAGAGAAGTATATGAACGGTTTTGAAATTAGAGCGCGAAAAGCGTAACAGAAAATTTAAAAGAGCCCCTTACCGATATAGCGCACCCGCCGCTGTTACCACCAGCGTCATGTTCAATTTCATAAAAACACCTGAAATTTAAATTTAAACTGACACGTCGTATCACAGCAAAAAATTGAAATCGAATTGCGAGCACTACAATCTGGTGCAAGTCTGACAGTACGCGCTTCGTTCAACCTCAACCATTCGAATAATCATATTCTAGTCATTTTGATGAGAGACTTGTAATATTTCGATTTTAAAGAATTTTTGTTTTTCAAAGAACATTTATGTTGGAGAACTCAGACATTGATGTAAAAAATAAAAAGTTTATGGTCAAGTTAACTAATTTTTTTAATTTGTGGTACTTAATTTAAATTCGGATTGGTTATTAATTTTATTTTTATTCGTTTCATTTTATTTGCACCAAAATACAATTTTAATAAAATGAGCAACAATTCAATCAGAACAGTACAATTGTAACCAATTCAATAAAAAACAAACAACATTTTTGCTCAAATAGAAGCAGCAAAACGAATAACGTTATAACACGCATCAAGTCAAGGTAATATGGTCGGAGTTATCAATATTATGCACGGCTTTGAAACAATATGTTATACGCATGGTTTTGAAACAATATATCTTACACATAAAATGTAAAACCACGATATAGACTAAAGAGAGGACGACTTAAAAGCATTACTTAATTGATAAAAATACTCAACTATTAAGTTTGAACTAACGTTTGACATTACAACACAATAGAAAATGAATCAAGAGCACTATGTAGCGGTGAGGATAAAATCTTGCCTGCTTTTGCATAATTCGAATAATAAACAATGAACTTAAAATAGAAAGATAAACATCCAAAACACACTACAGACCAGAAAGGAAGCAGATGAGTCCAAAGCACTACGTAAGAAATACATTTTACCTTACGCTTTTGTCTGAAGTAAACATTCCAAGTCAAAATATAGAAAAAAAATCAATCAAGAGCACTATCCAGTGATGAGAGGTAAACTTCTAAACCTTGTTTGCTTTAGCTTCAACAAATCAAGACAATTTGAATACTAATAAAGTATTGAGAAACGGTTTGGTCACAAGCTTTTGATTTCTGACCTTGTTGAGGATATGACGTCATATCTTTGACACCAATAAGGTTCATCTTTGTGTCCATTTTGTGTCCACTTAAAACGCAAAAAGTGGGAGTTCAACAAAGATCATGCAATTTTAGTCACCGTGAAACGACGCAGTCCAAATTCAATCAAGTTTAACCAATGATAAAAGCGGTATTCAGAATAAACAGACGATTTTCAATATTTTGATCAAATCACTATGACATAAAGACAAAGTTTATAAAAAGTTAAAGTATCAAACGAGTTTTTTGGATCAGGTTTTGCTGTACATTATAAAAAAATATGAATTTTTAGTTAAAAGCTATCAAATTTTTGATTTTTTTCTATGAACCAGGCACTGCATCTGGCTAACCACACCAACGTAGAGCACCGCTTCTTGAGTTCTTATCGTAAGATCAGACTGGGTCACCGCAACGGGTAGACTACCTGGTCGCAATGAGAAATTAGCGTAAAGTATCTTTCCCAAGGACACAACAGCATATTATCAGTTCGAGCCAGGGGTCAGCAACCTTTCGATCACTAGCCCGACGCTCTACCATTGAACTATTGCCGTTGCCTTATCGCAAATAATACGGCAAAAATCAAAAAATTGTATCACTTCAATTATTTACGCAAAACTGTAAGAATATTTTAAACTTGTAAGATTTTAAGCGAGTTTTCGGTTTTTTTAGATAAAATTTTCATTTAAGTCAAAGAAATTGAACTTTAAATGTCTTTCTTGATCAAACTACTCTTATGTAAACAAGAAACTTAAAAAAATTTAAAATTTTTGACCACACTTTTCATTGTTACGTTACAGTTTTTGCTCACGACAGAGAAATTACAAGGACTGAAGAGAATTTATTGTTCCCATAAAAAAACAATATTAATTGATAAAAAAACAAAATTTTAGAGAATTATTAATTAATTGAATCATATTCATTTTTTAGAATTACTTTTTCACCTCTATGTAAACACGATTACTCAAAAAACTCGCAAAATGTTGTTTTATTGTATAACGTTGAAATATCCTCTAAACAAATTACCACAAACAAGAAAATCGTTATAATGTTTAAGAATTTAGAAACTATTTGATACAAAGTACATGTTTCAGGTAAATTTACAACCGAGATTATGAAAAAAGGCTTAATTTTGAACGATTCTCCGGAATAACTATAAAAAATATTGGTTTCAAATAAGACTTCAAGGTAAATTTTTGAAATGCTTTACAAAATTATCACCATGTTAAACATTCCAATAAAATATACGATGAGTGGAGTTACCAATTCCAAAAAAAAGTCTTTGACAGCGTAGCTCAGAGTGAAGAACATTGTACTCGTCAAAAATTAAAGATTTAAGACCCTACAGTTCCACCCGTAATCGCGATCATCAAGATGTCTTAATTTTAGGCGAATTTTCGGGTGTTTTAACTTAAACTCTTATTCAAATCAACAAAATGCAAGTATTTGAATGTCTTTGATCAAACATTTCTCATAAAAACAGTTAAAAATTTTACTATATTAGGTAAAAAGTAATTATACCATCATGAAGAAACCCAAGATTTAGATCAAATTATCGGCACACAATGAAAAAAATTAATGAAAAGTTTAGGTTTTAGGCAAGTTTTTCAATTATGTCTGTTAAAATTTAAACTTAGGACAAATGAAGCGTTAAGTTTTAAAATATTTTAATGAATTTATTCCAGTAAAACAAGATTAATAATAAAAAACTCAACTTTGTGTAGACATTTAGATTAAAAATTCGTCAAACAGTAATCGTTTTAAGATTGAATTGTCGCTTGAATAAAAAAAAATTGTAAGATTTTGAGGTATTTCCGCAAAAAACATTTTGACACAAACAAGAAAATTGCAAAAACTGACGTAAATTTTATAACTCGAGACTACAAGACAAGGTTCGATACCGAATAACACCAAAAAAAAAAAAAAAAAAATAGCAAAAGATCTTGTTTTAACTCAAGATAGAGTGAAGTTGAATAAAATTTTACGGCATTTTAGTCAAAAGATCAGTGTAAAACTAAAAATTTGTTAAAAAATTTAAGATGTTAGGTAAACGTTTTAGTTATAAAGTACAAAAAAGATTCATTTTACTGAAACTTTCAATTTGAAATGACAAAACGTAATATTTTTTGCAAAATTATCGCTACCACAACAAAAAAGTTGAAATTTATTGACTAAAATTAATAAACATTATCTATTTTGGTTAAATTTTATGGTTTTTTAGTAAAAAGATCAGTACAAAACTAAAAAAAGATTAAAAATGTTAGGTAAACGTTTTAGTTTCAAAGTACAAAACAGATTATTTTTACTGAAACTTTCGATTTAAAATGACAAAGCGTAATTTTTTTTTGCAAAATTATTGCTACGACAACAAAAAACTTGAAATTTATTGCCTAAAATTAATAAACATTATCTCTTTTGGTTAAATTTTATGGCATTTTAGTAAAAAATCAGTGTAAAACTAAAAAATTATTAAAAAATTTGAAATGTTAGGTAAACGTTTTTTGTTTCAAGGTAGAAAAAAATATTATTTTAATTAAAGTTTCAATTTAAAATGAAGAAATGCAAGATTTTGAGTGTTTTTTTGCAAAACTATGGCTACGAAAACAAAGAAGTTTAGACTTTTTGAATAAAAATAATAAACATTATCTTTTTTAACTAAGCGATTACTAGACATTTTAATATTTTGGAACATTTTCTATCAAATTTAAGGTCTGAGAAAATTGCTTAAGTAAAAATTGTTAAAAAATTACCGTTTTTTAAGGAAAGCATGCAATTCAAAACAAATAAACCGAAAGAATTTAAGTTATTTTTCACAAAAAGACTTACTTTAAAACGTGGAAATCAGTAAAAAGTTGCTATGTTAAACAGATTTAATGCTATTTATGGTAAAAACTTCATTTAAGACAAAGGAATCATACAATTTTAAGATAGGTTTGACAAAATTATTCTTCGCAAAGGCAAGAAAGTTAATCAAAGGTTACGATTTATTAGAATGTTTTTGTTTAAAGTAGAAAAAATAGCTGCTTTTTACGTTAAAACAATTATACAAGTCTCAGAAACTTGAACTGAAACAATAATCAGATTTTGCATATTTGTGTGTCTAACGTCTAAAATACCGATACTTTGAAACTTACAGAAGGATCAACATGTTGCTTTTTAATATCTTTGAACTTCGACTTTGTTTAACACGTTATCAAGTAAAAAATCAAATTTGAGCGACACATCCTTGCGGTCAAAACACATGATTTGCTCTAATATGTCCGTATTTTCCAAGCTATAGACACTTGTTACTTGAAATTTCGTATCGTAAAATTTGCAAGAAGAACCCATTCTCGCATTTCTTTGCATTTGAGTAGTATTTAAACGAGACTGCTGTTAGACGTTTGAGTTTCTGTGTCGCAATCGTATAGTGGCGTAATTTTTTCCTAAGTCGAAGCTACGCGACTGTACAATTTGACGTTTTATGAAATCTTTCACCGCTTTGATTTGAAAATGTGTAATTGGAAGCGCTAATTTTAATAATAAGGTTGGGTGTTTACCTTGTAGATAGCAGAATCTAAAGTCAAAAACACGCCGATTATTGGATAACAAAAAAAATTTTGAGACATTTTTGTTGAGTCATGATCAAATACACCTGGAACAAGACCGGAAGTCGTTTATAAAATTGATAATTTAAAATTGTTGAAAAATTAAAATTAAATTTTTTTAAATTGAAAATTGTTAAAATTAATAATTTATTCAAAAAAATTTAATTTAATTTATTAATTTTAACAATTTTTAATTCAAAAAATTTAATTCAATTTATTAATTTTAACAATTTTCAATTTAAAAAAATTTAATTTTAATTTTTCAACAATTTTAAATTATCAATTTTATAAACGACTTCCGGTCTTGTTCCAGGTGTATTTGATCATGACTCAACAAAAATGTCTCAAAATTTTTTTTGTTATCCAATAATCGGCGTGTTTTTGACTTTAGATTCTGCTATCTACAAGGTAAACACCCAACCTTATTATTAAAATTAGCGCTTCCAATTACACATTTTCAAATCAAAGCGGTGAAAGATTTCATAAAACGTCAAATTGTACAGTCGCGTAGCTTCGACTTAGGAAAAAATTACGCCACTATACGATTGCGACACAGAAACTCAAACGTCTAACAGCAGTCTCGTTTAAATACTACTCAAATGCAAAGAAATGCGAGAATGGGTTCTTCTTGCAAATTTTACGATACGAAATTTCAAGTAACAAGTGTCTATAGCTTGGAAAATACGGACATATTAGAGCAAATCATGTGTTTTGACCGCAAGGATGTGTCGCTCAAATTTGATTTTTTACTTGATAACGTGTTAAACAAAGTCGAAGTTCAAAGATATTAAAAAGCAACATGTTGATCCTTCTGTAAGTTTCAAAGTATCGGTATTTTAGACGTTAGACACACAAATATGCAAAATCTGAAGAGTTAATTATTGTTGTTATTGTTTCAGTTCAAGTTTCTGAGACTTGTATAATTGTTTTAACGTAAAAAGCAGCTATTTTTTCTACTTTAAACAAAAACATTCTAATAAATCGTAACCTTTGATTAACTTTCTTGCCTTTGCGAAGAATAATTTTGTCAAACCTATCTTAAAATTGTATGATTCCTTTGTCTTAAATGAAGTTTTTACCATAAATAGCATTAAATCTGTTTAACATAGCAACTTTTTACTGATTTCCACGTTTTAAAGTAAGTCTTTTTGTGAAAAATAACTTAAATTCTTTCGGTTTATTTGTTTTGAATTGCATGCTTTCCTTAAAAAACGGTAATTTTTTAACAATTTTTACTTAAGCAATTTTCTCAGACCTTAAATTTGATAGAAAATGTTCCAAAATATTAAAATGTCTAGTAATCGCTTAGTTAAAAAAGATAATGTTTATTATTTTTATTCAAAAAGTCTAAACTTCTTTGTTTTCGTAGCCATAGTTTTGCAAAAAAACACTCAAAATCTTGCATTTCTTCATTTTAAATTGAAACTTTAATTAAAATAATATTTTTTTCTACCTTGAAACAAAAAACGTTTACCTAACATTTCAAATTTTTTAATAATTTTTTAGTTTTACACTGATTTTTTACTAAAATGCCATAAAATTTAACCAAAAGAGATAATGTTTATTAATTTTAGGCAATAAATTTCAAGTTTTTTGTTGTCGTAGCAATAATTTTGCAAAAAAAAATTACGCTTTGTCATTTTAAATCGAAAGTTTCAGTAAAAATAATCTGTTTTGTACTTTGAAACTAAAACGTTTACCTAACATTTTTAATCTTTTTTTAGTTTTGTACTGATCTTTTTACTAAAAAACCATAAAATTTAACCAAAATAGATAATGTTTATTAATTTTAGTCAATAAATTTCAACTTTTTTGTTGTGGTAGCGATAATTTTGCAAAAAATATTACGTTTTGTCATTTCAAATTGAAAGTTTCAGTAAAATGAATCTTTTTTGTACTTTATAACTAAAACGTTTACCTAACATCTTAAATTTTTTAACAAATTTTTAGTTTTACACTGATCTTTTGACTAAAATGCCGTAAAATTTTATTCAACTTCACTCTATCTTGAGTTAAAACAAGATCTTTTGCTATTTTTTTTTTTTTTTGGTGTTATTCGGTATCGAACCTTGTCTTGTAGTCTCGAGTTATAAAATTTACGTCAGTTTTTGCAATTTTCTTGTTTGTGTCAAAATGTTTTTTGCGGAAATACCTCAAAATCTTACAATTTTTTTTTATTCAAGCGACAATTCAATCTTAAAACGATTACTGTTTGACGAATTTTTAATCTAAATATCTACACAAAGTTGAGTTTTTTATTATTAATCTTGTTTTACTGGAATAAATTCATTAAAATATTTTAAAACTTAACGCTTCATTTGTCCTAAGTTTAAATTTTAACAGACATAATTGAAAAACTTGCCTAAAACCTAAACTTTTCATTAATTTTTTTCATTGTGTGCCGATAATTTGATCTAAATCTTGGGTTTCTTCATGATGGTATAATTACTTTTTACCTAATATAGTAAAATTTTTAACTGTTTTTATGAGAAATGTTTGATCAAAGACATTCAAATACTTGCATTTTGTTGATTTGAATAAGAGTTTAAGTTAAAACACCCGAAAATTCGCCTAAAATTAAGACATCTTGATGATCGCGATTACGGGTGGAACTGTAGGGTCTTAAATCTTTAATTTTTGACGAGTACAATGTTCTTCACTCTGAGCTACGCTGTCAAAGACTTTTTTTTGGAATTGGTAACTCCACTCATCGTATATTTTATTGGAATGTTTAACATGGTGATAATTTTGTAAAGCATTTCAAAAATTTACCTTGAAGTCTTATTTGAAACCAATATTTTTTATAGTTATTCCGGAGAATCGTTCAAAATTAAGCCTTTTTTCATAATCTCGGTTGTAAATTTACCTGAAACATGTACTTTGTATCAAATAGTTTCTAAATTCTTAAACATTATAACGATTTTCTTGTTTGTGGTAATTTGTTTAGAGGATATTTCAACGTTATACAATAAAACAACATTTTGCGAGTTTTTTGAGTAATCGTGTTTACATAGAGGTGAAAAAGTAATTCTAAAAAATGAATATGATTCAATTAATTAATAATTCTCTAAAATTTTGTTTTTTATCAATTAATATTGTTTTTTTATGGGAACAATAAATTCTCTTCAGTCCTTGTAATTTCTCTGTCGTGAGCAAAAACTGTAACGTAACAATGAAAAGTGTTGGTCAAAAATTTTAAATTTTTTTAAGTTTCTTGTTTACATAAGAGTAGTTTGATCAAGAAAGACATTTAAAGTTCAATTTCTTTGACTTAAATGAAAATTTTATCTAAAAAAACCGAAAACTCGCTTAAAATCTTACAAGTTTAAAATATTCTTACAGTTTTGCGTAAATAATTGAAGTGATACAATTTTTTGATTTTTGCCGTATTATTTGCGATAAGGCAACGGCAATAGTTCAATGGTAGAGCGTCGGGCTAGTGATCGAAAGGTTGCTGACCCCTGGCTCGAACTGATAATATGCTGTTGTGTCCTTGGGAAAGATACTTTACGCTAATTTCTCATTGCGACCAGGTAGTCTACCCGTTGCGGTGACCCAGTCTGATCTTACGATAAGAACTCAAGAAGCGGTGCTCTACGTTGGTGTGGTTAGCCAGATGCAGTGCCTGGTTCATAGAAAAAAATCAAAAATTTGATAGCTTTTAACTAAAAATTCATATTTTTTTATAATGTACAGCAAAAACTGATCCAAAAAACTCGTTTGATACTTTAACTTTTTATAAACTTTGTCTTTATGTCATAGTGATTTGATCAAAATATTGAAAATCGTCTGTTTATTCTGAATACCGCTTTTATCATTGGTTAAACTTGATTGAATTTGGACTGCGTCGTTTCACGGTGACTAAAATTGCATGATCTTTGTTGAACTCCCACTTTTTGCGTTTTAAGTGGACACAAAATGGACACAAAGATGAACCTTATTGGTGTCAAAGATATGACGTCATATCCTCAACAAGGTCAGAAATCAAAAGCTTGTGACCAAACCGTTTCTCAATACTTTATTAGTATTCAAATTGTCTTGATTTGTTGAAGCTAAAGCAAACAAGGTTTAGAAGTTTACCTCTCATCACTGGATAGTGCTCTTGATTGATTTTTTTTCTATATTTTGACTTGGAATGTTACTTCAGACAAAAGCGTAAGGTAAAATGTATTTCTTACGTAGTGCTTTGGACTCATCTGCTTCCTTTCTGGTCTGTAGTGTGTTTTGGATGTTTATCTTTCTATTTTAAGTTCATTGTTTATTATTCGAATTATGCAAAAGCAGGCAAGATTTTATCCTCACCGCTACATAGTGCTCTTGATTCATTTTCTATTGTGTTGTAATGTCAAACGTTAGTTCAAACTTAATAGTTGAGTATTTTTATCAATTAAGTAATGCTTTTAAGTCGTCCTCTCTTTAGTCTATATCGTGGTTTTACATTTTATGTGTAAGATATATTGTTTCAAAACCATGCGTATAACATATTGTTTCAAAGCCGTGCATAATATTGATAACTCCGACCATATTACCTTGACTTGATGCGTGTTATAACGTTATTCGTTTTGCTGCTTCTATTTGAGCAAAAATGTTGTTTGTTTTTTATTGAATTGGTTACAATTGTACTGTTCTGATTGAATTGTTGCTCATTTTATTAAAATTGTATTTTGGTGCAAATAAAATGAAACGAATAAAAATAAAATTAATAACCAATCCGAATTTAAATTAAGTACCACAAATTAAAAAAATTACTTAACTTGACCATAAACTTTTTATTTTTTACATCAATGTCTGAGTTCTCCAACATAAATGTTCTTTGAAAAACAAAAATTCTTTAAAATCGAAATATTACAAGTCTCTCATCAAAATGACTAGAATATGATTATTCGAATGGTTGAGGTTGAACGAAGCGCGTACTGTCAGACTTGCACCAGATTGTAGTGCTCGCAATTCGATTTCAATTTTTTGCTGTGATACGACGTGTCAGTTTAAATTTAAATTTCAGGTGTTTTTATGAAATTGAACATGACGCTGGTGGTAACAGCGGCGGGTGCGCTATATCGGTAAGGGGCTCTTTTAAATTTTCTGTTACGCTTTTCGCGCTCTAATTTCAAAACCGTTCATATACTTCTCTTTTGTGATGTAGTATAGCACAATTTCGAATAAAGGTTTTCCGACAATACAGTAGGTACATACGTTCACTTTGATAGAATGACTATAGCGTTAAAGCTCTCGAGTATGTATCGCAGCGAACTAACTAGCTTGTGATACCAAGGTAATCGGAAATTAAACAAATTGGATTATGTTACGTCATGCACGCAAACCACACAAAAGCCGAACATAATACCACCTTTCCATATTGACTCAAATAATATTCTAGCAGTCATTGTTGCAATATTTTAATGCAAAAGTCAAAGGATGCTATTGACCAACTTGTATTCAATTTCGCCATTTTCTTGTTGAAACATAATACCGTAGTTATTCAAACTCCAGAATTAATATACAACCATATTTCAGACATATTTCTACGTTATCGACTAAATGTCTTAAAATTTAGTTTTGTTTTCATAATTTTTAATTTTTTTTAGATTAAAAGTATTTTACAATTTTAAAAATTTTTAGTTTTTTAGTTGGAACCTTGCAAACTTCAAAGCGATTTTGCGACAGCTAACCACCCGTCCAAAGAACGGTCCACGACCTTTAAACTATAGTCCAAATTTTAAACTTTAGACTTTAACTTACCACCTTTGGTATTTCGATTCCCAGGGAAGCCTTACAAATTTTAGGCTTTAACTAACCGCCTGCAGTAGTTTAAACTTTAGACTCACCGCCTGCGGTGGTTCGGTTTCCAGAAAGTCTTACCAATTTTACACTTTAGACTCACCACCTTCGGTGGTTTGGTTCCCAGATTTGTATTTTAAGCTTAAGACTCACCACCTTCGGTGGTTTGGTTCCCAGCGATTCGCAGGCAAGTGTTTTAAAATTTAAGGTTTTTGCCGCGTTCTTCCGCCAGAGATTCAGTTCATGACCTGAGGTTGATAGATCTATTTTAGAGTGCTCGTTGAAAGCTTTTGAAAAAATTCGCTTTTAAATTAACAGGAATTTCCACAAAGAGGGGATTCCCCGAAAGCTCGCGTACGATCAGACACAGTTAGCGATTCCAAAAGTCTTAATTCCAATGTCATTAGTGTAAGCGGATGAAAAGAGTTTTTAAAGGTGAATTCACAACAAACCAGATGGTTCATACCTTCACACTTTAACCTCAAATTTAAAGCTTTTGGGCTCGCCACCTTCGGTAGTTTGGTTCTTAGGTAAGTTTTACTAAGTTTAGACTCACCACCTTCGGTGGTTCGGTTCTCAGGCAAGTAGTTTTTAAACTTGGTTCGGTAAACTTTAGACTCACCACCTTCAGTGGTTCGGTACTTGGGTAAGCCTTACTAGCTTTAGACTCACCACCATCGGTGCTTCGGTTCTCAGGCTAGTATTTTAAACTTTGGACTCACCACCTTCGGTGGTTCGGTTTCCGGGCAAATTTTAGACTCACCACCTTTGGTGGTTCGGTTCTTAGGTAAGTCTTACTTGTTTTAAACCCACCTTCGGTGGTTCGGTTTTTAGATGAGTATTTTTTAAGCTTAAGACTCACCACCTTCGGTGGTTCGGTTCTCAGGCAAACCTAGTCAAATTTTTAAGCTTTAGACTCACCACCTTCGGTGGTTCGATCCCCAGGTAAGCCTTACAAATTTTAGACTTACCACCTTCGGTGGTTCGGTACTTAACTAAACCTTGCTAATTTTAGACTCACTAAACTTGAATGGCTTTAACCACATTAGTTCGATTCGAAAACAAACCAAATCTCTAAACGCTAGTAAAGTTGAAAGGGTTCAAGCGCATTAGTTTGACTCCAAGACAAAATACGCCAAAGGACTGACCCTTGCATCATTGGGGTTAAACGAGTTGTATTGCACCATGCTCGTTCCATATTCGAAGAGTTAAAAAAGTAACAAACCAACCCTGACATCATCGGGATTAAACAAGTTGTATTGCGCCATGCTCGCTCCATATTCGAAAAAAATTAACAAAAAAGATAGCGATTCACAGCTAAACCTTAGATAACCGCTGTCACGATTTCGCCACGGCAGCGGAAATTCAACTGCAGCGCGACAGGAAACGTTTCAAGTTACACAGAGCTTAAACGTACAAAATAGACTTCATAGCATTAACTAGAACATCTTAGAAACTACCGATATTTTCACTTTTAACTGACTACTTTGAAGCAAGCCACCTGCGGTGGTTCGGTACTCGAGCACTCTTCAAGCTTTAGACTTGAAACAATTCCCAGGCAAACCACCTGCGGTGGTTTGTTACTCAGTTACTCTTCAGGTCAACACTAAGTTTCGATTCTCAGGTTATTTGCTTATACTTTAACTAGTTACTAAACAACACTTGAGACTTGAACCATAGCCAGTTCCCAGGCAAACCACCTGCGGTGGTTCGATTCTCAGGTAAGACACTAAGGGTGTTTACACTTGAAACCAGACACCTGCGGTGATTTGACAAACCACCTGCGGTGGTTCGGTACTCAGATACTCTTCAGGTCAACACTAAGTTTCCATTCTTATAACTACACTTAGAGTTAAGAATAGACCTTGGGTTATTCACTTTTAACCAGCTACTACTTTAGATTTGAAACCAAGCAATCCACCTGCGGTGGTTCGATTCTCAGGTAAGACACTAAAGATCTTTATACTTGAAGCCAGGCACCTGCGGTGGTTCGATACTCAGGCAAGACCAACTACGTTTAGATAACATCACGTTTGGGGGACGCAATCCCCCAAAGCATCAATCCCCCAAAGCACCAATCCCCCAAACCTCCCATCCCCCAAACCCCCCAATCCCCCATCCCCCAAACCGTAAAGTTTTCGTTCATCTTATACTACTATCGTTGCCCGTTTCGAATTTTAGCTCGTTCCAAATAAAAATTGTCTGCAGTAATCGATCTCGTTTTATAATCATGAAGTTTGCTAGCGTATTTGAAATAATTGTCGAAATTTTCAGGTTACCTGGAGTGATAATAAGAGTACATAAATTTAGCAATTTCTATAACTTCAAGTTCAGATAAAAAACTTAGTTTAGAAAGTCTCTCAACTTTGAGACTAAATTTTCTTCCATTTTAGTTCATCTTCTCGTATTAAATTATTTTTATTCGGCCAGAAAAATAACTTGTTCAATTTTGCAATGAACGAAAGACTATAAAGAAACTGCTTAAACTTTTTCTCATTCTATGACGTCACAGGTGAGGCGCGCCGCAAAATCAGATTTAAAAGCATTATGCGTTGTCCGCAATTTGTTTGAGAAAAAAGGCATACTTTTAGTTTGTTTATTAAAATTTGCTTAGCTGAAGTGAGGCACAATTGACAATGCCTCACTTCGCATATTTGAAGCGATGCTCAATGCACGCCGTAGTGATAGCAATAACACCGAATAGTTTGGGCGTTTTAATGCGAAAGACATAACATAAAAGCAGTGAATAGGCTGCACAAAAAAAGTAAATATGACAAAAATTAATAAAGCTTTTGATAAATATTTTGATTTGTATGAAACCATTTTATTTCAATAATATACTTTATTTTCTTTCTTTTTTGCACAATTCCACAGGTGAGGCACGGCCTCAATGGATTGTGACGCAATAACATTAGCAAATTAGGATATTAGACATAATAATAATGCATTGAAGCTTCAATAAAATCTTCATTCAGTGTTGCAAAGTTTTTTGTATTACCGGTATGTTTCTACGGCGACCTGAAACATGAGGCACGTATCAGGCCAAAATTAAGCCTGAAATTTTTTAAATCTTAAGCTCGATTCCGAGCCCGATCCGCATAGCCCGGCCCGACTTACTACTTTGTGTTGGTATGAAGATTTTGACTTTACTTTTTTTTTGCCTAGGTAGGAGTTTGGTGTTACACTGCAACAAAATTATGAAATAATATTCATTGTTGCTTTGTGGTAAAATGCAGCAGGCTAATAATATTCTGAAATTCAGTTCTCCCTGCTCCCCAGCCCTGCTCTAAACCAAAAACTGTCAAAAATCTACATAAAAAATCGTTTTCTAAGTTTAAGCATGCTTAGATTTGTTTTTCAAACTTGACCTCAAACAAATTGACACCTTTAATTCAAAGCGTGGCAAAAATAAACTTTTGCTACGTCCAGGTGGTCAAGTGGTATAACGCGTTCTTCTCTGGTGCGAGAGGTCTGTGGTTCAAATCTCGGGCCGGTCAAATCGAAAAAAGTGTTGCCAACGGCTCGCCACCACTGCGACATTTTTTTAAAATAAAGCGTGTTGCTCGGGCGCAATGACGCGGAGATGGGCCCTACAAACTCGTTACACGCTTCGGCGTAATGCAGCGAGTAAAATAAAAGATTTGATTTTGATATAAATACTATAAATGTTATACGCTCGCACGCTCACAATTTTACTTTCAATGTAGACCAAACGTAAAGGCTGATCTTTTTTTTTGCGTGTACTTAGAAAATTTAGCTGAATATTTACAAAATTTCTGCTCTTGCAAAATTTACTGTAATGATTATTATTGAAGTCGGACCAAACTTCGGCTTCCGCGACAAAGGTTGAAAAAATCGCACCAGAGTTGTAAAGTACAAGCCCGAACCAGAGAAGTGATCTGAAGTCAAAACCAAGCAGGAAAAAAAAACGAATTTACGTCCAAAAATGAGTTCGGTTATTGGAACGACCGACGCTCGCGTCGCGTATTTTTCTGTTTTTACTCGGCCATTTTCCAACTAACGAGTGCGAAATTTCAGACTTTTGCTTGTAACTCGAGAACGGTTTGATCTAGCTACATGAAATTTTGACAGCAGTTTGAGATTAATGAGTAGTATGTTTGTACTCAATTTCGAGGCAATAGGTCACGTGACTTCGGTTTTAGAACCCGAAAACCGTCCCGCAAGTTTGGCGTAAAAAGCGGTTTCAGTCAAAAACGGCTTAAATACGGCAAAAAATATTTCATAGGGTTATATGTCTCAAGATACCCTTTCATCCCAACCAACCCACTTTTGGCCGCGATGAGGTTTATTTCTGTTTTTTTTTTCCTTTTTTTTCTTCCTAAATTTTGTACGCTCTTCTTCTCCTAAATCACAAAACATGAAAATTTAATTTTAAGTAAAATTGTTGAGCTGCGAACGCAATTTTTTCTCCCGAAGTTTTTTGGGGCAACTCCACCGGAAACCCCCCCAAAATGGGGCCCCAAAAATCAAATTTTTGAACGGCTCAAGCTAGAGTGCCAGTGTTTTATGATATCAGCAGATATTTAACAGACAAATATTTTGACATAGTTTGGGGCCCCCAGGGACCCCTCCAAATACACCCCCAAAAATCAATTTTTTGAACGGCTCAAGCTAGAGTTCTACTTTTTTTTGATATCATCAGATATTTAACAGACAAATATTTTGACATAGTTTGGGGGTGCCACCTCCTCGGAGACCCCCTAAATGGACCTCCCAAACATCAATTTTCTGAATGGCTCAAGCTAGAGTTCTACGTTTTTTTGATATCAGAAGATATTTAACAGACAAATATTTTGACATAGTTTGGGGGTGCCACCCCCCCAGGGACTCGCCCAAATGAACCTCCCAAAAATCAATTTTTTGAATGGCTATACTTGGGTGCCAGTCTGTTTTGATATCAGCAAATATTCAACAAACAAATATTTTGACGTAGTTTGGGGGTGCCACCCCCCAGGGACCCCCCAAATAGCCCCCAAAAATCAATTTTTGAACGACTCAAGCTAGGGTGCAAGTGTTTTATGATATCAGGATATATTTAACTGACAAATATTTTGACTTTACTTTTCTGGAGGTTCCATAATCAGATATTTTTGAATAATTGCTGATTTTAGGGTAGACAAAAAGTACTTTTGAGCGTCACAGCATTAGCTCTGCGTCGGTCGTTCACTGGGTTTGCTGGCAAACTTCCATCTAGTTGTCATTAGTAGACGATCTTGTTTGCTTAGTATGAATCGCATTTGTAACTTTGAAATAATCAAAGAAGCTGGAAGGCAGTTATTTTGCTTGAATTTTAAACATGAATAAAGCTAGCTCTAATAAATACACATCTTGAATTTTTAAGTTTCAGTTTAGGATAAAACGGGGTAGCTCTTTCACGCCATGAATCACCTGCTAGTATTTTGACAGCTTTGTTTAGCAAAGCATAAAGTTGCGAGTAGTTTAAAGCAAGGATGGCAGTACGGTGTGATGCGTTGGTACGGTAAGGTACGCCTAAAATTTCTACAAAGAAGAACGGTACGCTGGTACAGTACGCCTTTTTTGTAATGGTACGGATACGTTATGTTGGTACGGTGCACTTCAAAAATTGAACTGAACTACGGTACTCTGGTACGTACGGTTCAAGGTGCGAGGTACGTAGTACGCCAATTCTAAACGTACTGTACCGTACTGCCATCCTTGGTCTTAAGACATTTATCAATTCTAAACATATTCATCCCAACCAACCCACTTTTGGCCGCGATGAGGTTTATTTCTTTTTTTTTCCTGTTATTTCCTTTTTTCCTTTTTTTTCCTTTTTTTTCTTCCTAAATTTTGTACGCTCTTCTTCTCCTAAACCACAAACCATGAAAATTTAATTTTTGTGTAAAATTGTTGAGCTGCAAACGCAATTTTTTCTCCCAAAATTTTTTTGGGCAACTCCACCGCGGACCCCCTTAAATGGGGCCCCCCAAATCCATTTTTTGAATGGCTTAACTTAGAGTGCCAGTGTTTTATGATATCAGCAGATATTTAACAGACAAATATTTTGACATAGTTTGGGGGTGCCACCCCCCCCCCCCGGGGACCCTTCCAAATGGACCCCCCAAAAATCAATTTTTTAAACGGCTCAAGCTAGCTTGCTAGTTCTTATTGATATCAGCAGATATTTAACAAACAAATATTTTAACATAGTTCAGGGGTGCCACTCCCAGTGGGGACTCGCCCAAATGGACCCCCCAAAATTCAACTTTTTAACGGCTCAAACTAGGATGCCAATTTGTATTGATATCAGCAGATATTTAACAGACAAATAGTTCCACATAGTTTGGGGGTGCCACTCCCCCGGAGACCCCCCAAAAATCAATTTTTTGAACGGCTCAAACTAGGATGCCAGTTTGTTTTGATATCAGTAGATATTTAACAGACAAATATTTCGGCATAGTTTGGGGGTGCCACATTCCCTAGGGACCCTCAAATGTACCCCCAAAAATCAATTTTTGAACGGCTCAAGCTAGGGTGCTGGTTCTTATTGATATCAGTAGATATTTAACAGACAAATTTTTTGACATAGTTTGGGTGTGCCACCCCCCCTGAGACCCTCTCAAATGGACCCCCCAAAAATCAATTTTTTGAACGGCTTAACTTAGGGTGCCAGTGTTTTACGATACCAGCAGATATTTAACGGACAAATATTTTGACAGAGTTTGGGGGTACCTCTCCAAGAACTCCCTCCCCCAAATAGACCCCCAAAAAATGACTTTTCGAATGGCTAAAGCTGGAAAGCTAATTGTTTTTAGTATTATAAAATATTAAACAAATATTTTGACATAGTTTAAGGGTACCACTCCCTCGGAAAACCGAAAATTCGACCACTCCTAAATCAATTTCTTTAAATCACTTGTTAGAGAGCTAATTGCTTTTAATATTAAGTCTTTAAAAAACAAATATTTTGGCATGGTTAAGAGGTGACACCCCTACCCGGGAATCCCTGAAATACATAGTTTCCTCAAATCTTTACTTATCATTTAAGTTAAAACAGTTTTTAAGTAGATATTTGTAAGACAAAGACTAAAAAATACACATAGTCGTCTGTTCGAGGGTATCCTGACACGAGTCCTAAAAACACGAGCTCTAAAAGACACCAGTCCTAAAAACCCAAGTCCTAAAGGACACGAGTCCTAAAAAACATTAAAGTTAAATGCTACATAAAAGTCGGTAAATACTGAAAAAGATTTGATTAGTAAGAATTCGGGGTTTTTGTTTTCTTTTTTCAGTGACATGAATTCGGCTTGGTGTTCAGTAGGCTAATCCATAAAAATCTTGTAATGTACATGGTGGTAGCTAGCTTCGGTTAACAAATGCAAGGTTTACTATTGACGGCCCTGAAATAGAACAGTTGCATCTCATTCATTGGTGGCAAATTAACACATTTTTGAACTTTTGTAATTTCATAGGTTTATTGGAACGACCGACGCTCGCGTCGCGTGCTCCTATATTTTTACTCGCCCATTTTCCAAATAACGAGTGCGAAATTTCAGACTTTTGCTTATAACTCGAGAACGGTTTGATCTAGCTTCATGAAATTTTGACAGTAGCTTGAGAGTAATGAGTTGTATGTTTATACCAAGTTTCGAGGCAATACGTCACGTGACTTCGCTTTAGAACCCGAAAACCGCCCTGCAAGTTTTGGCGTGAAAAGCGGTCTCAGTCAAAAACGGCTTAAGTACGGCAAAAAATATTTCATAAGGTTAAATGTCTCAAGATACCCTTTCATCCCAATCAACCCACTTTTGGCCGCAATGAGGTTTATTTCTTTTGTTTTTTCCTTTTTTTTCCTTTTTTTTCCCTTTTTTTTCTTCCTAATTTTTGTACGCTCTTCTTCTCCTAAACCACAATACATCGAAACCTAATGTTTGTGTAAAGTTGTTGAGCTGCAAATGCAATTTTTTCTCCGGAAATTTTTTGGGGCAACTCCACCGGGAACCCCCCAAAATGAGGCCCCAAAAAATCAATTTTTTGAATGGCTCAAGCTAGAGTTCTACTTTTTTTTGATATCATCAGATATTTAACAGACAAATATTTTGACATAGTTTGGGGTGCCACCCCCTCGGGGATCCTCCAAATGGACCCCCAAAAAATCAATTTTTTGAGCGGCTTAACTTAGAGTGCCTGTCTGTTTTGATATCAGCAGATAATTAACAGACAAATATTTTGACACAGTTTGGGGGTGCCACCCCCCGGGGACCCCCCAAATGGACCTCCCAAAAATCATTTTTTTGAATAGCTCAAGCTAGGGCGCCAGTCTGTTTTGATATCAGCAGATATTTAACAAACAAATATTTTGACATAGTTTGGGGGTGCCACCCCCCAGGGACCCCCTAAATACACCCCCAAAAATCAACTTTTGAACGACTCAAGCTAGGGTGCAAGTGTTTTATGATATCAGGATATATTTAACTGACAAATGTTTTGACTCTACTTTTCTGGAGGTTCCATAATCAGATATTTTTGAATAATTGCTGATTTTAGGGTAGACAAAAAGTACTTTTGAGCGTCACAGCATTAGCTCTGCGTCGGTCGTTCACTGGGTTTGCTGGCAAACTTCCATCTAGTTTTACATTTGATGTTGTTATTAGCGGCTTACCGCTATAGTTGCTAGGAGTTAAAACGCAGAAGCAGTTGTTTTCATGGAATTATTTTGTAGAGATGTCATTTAAATCATAAACCAATGATTTAACCGCCCTCAGTGTTATGTCGATCGAGCCTTAATTTACATCTATTTCGACTTAAACTAGTGGTGTAAATTATTATTCATAAATAGTGCTTAAATTAAACGTTAAGCTGCCATGTGGTATTGCTATGGCGTAGAATTTTATGGATTTTAGAATACGGCCAAATTTACGATGTGAAACAAAGTTAAAAACCCGGCAAAGTGGACAATATCAGGCACAATGGACGATAAGATTTCACAAAAGGCATAACTTTCTAGACCCGCAGAATTATACTAGCTGGTTAAATAGATCCTGGTAACTTTCAACTAAGCTATAGCCTAAAGGCTATCCACAAAAGTTTTAACTTTACATTCAAATTCTTCAAATACGTCCTCTGAAGGAATTAAACATTGATTTACGGTAAAGTTCGATGCTTTTTAATGGCATTTTGACGTCCAATTGTTTTGGCGCAGAAAAACTATGACGTAGCTGCAATCCATCAATAAAAATTAGAGGGTATTGGATCTGAAACGCAGATTAACTAGATGGGAGTTTGCCAGCAAACCCAATGAACGACCGACGCGTAGCTAATGCTGTGACGCTCAAAAGTACTTTTTGTCTATCGTCAAATCAGCAATTATAGGCCTTGTTACGGTGTCCTAAATTGTGTTGTCTCGTGATACCCATCGAGGTACCTCTTGAAAAATTTTTTACAAATAGATTTTTAATGCCTGATTAATGATTGAATTGTCTTTGGTTGCAACCAGGTGCCATTTTTTAGATATACTGCTTTTACTCGAACGTGGATGAAAATTTCAAAATCATACGCTCGAATAATTTTTTTACTGTTAGTGTTGCCGTGAAATAATTCACAAGTTTCAACAAAGATATTTTTTATCTTTCTTTGAATGTAAAAATTCAAAATATGATCAATTTAAACCAAATAATTAACCATGAGTAAGTTTTTTGCTAAAAAGTTTGCATAATTAAAGTTTTAGCTTGAATTTTTTTGTGGTGAATTCTACAACATGGAAACATCCTTTGAAGTCACGTGACTGTTGTCACTTGGCAGCTGATTGTTATGAATGCAAAACTTCAAAACAGTTTTTCAAGATAAAATATCGTTAACCATTAATGAAGAAATTGTTTCTTGCAAAAGGTCGAAAAATAAACGAACTACCTTATGAATTACACCACGTATTTGTTATGATGATAGCCTACCCACAAAAAGCAGCCTAATGCAATAACTGTGTCGAAGAATACCGATAAGCTTCGAGGAATATTGATAGCCTGCGGCAGTCGGTAGCTATGGGTATACCGGTCATCAGTCCATAACGTTTATTCCAATCGAACCAAAGCACATCGTCAATTCTAATAAATCATTCAGCTACAATGTTTTAAGACTACAGTAGTTTACTGCAAAGTTTCAACATAAAGCAACAGGCCTACACTTTCGCAAATATTGCAAAATAAGGCTTAAATAAATTGTGCTCCTTTTCAGCAATTTCACTAGAGTCATCTCTTGTTTCGGGTTACTTGCTGGTTTAACTACGATAATTGTTTCAAGTGCTTAAGTGTGGCAGAACAGACATTCGAGAGTTGATAAGCCAACCAGCTAGGGCTGGTCTAGTTAGTTTTGAGGAGTGAAAGCCTATCAATATTTCTCAAAGCAGTTATTGTATTCGGTTGCTTTTTGCGGGTAGACTATCATCATAACAGACATGTGGTGTAATTCATGAGGTACTTCATTTGTTTTTCGACTTTTACCACGAAATAACTTCCTTATTAATTCTTAAGGATACCGGTATTCAATCATGAAAAATTATTTTAAGTTTTGTATTCGTAACGATCGGTCACGTGACTTCTAAGCATGTTTCCATGTTTAAAATTCAACATAAAAAAACTCAAACTAAAACACTAAATATGCAAACTTTTTAACAAAAAACTTACTAATGATTATAATCATTTAGTTTAAAATTATAGTATTTAAAATTTTTACATTTAAAGAAAGATAAAAAATATCCTTGTTGTAGTTTGTGGATTATTTCACGGCAACACCAACAGTAAAAAAATTATTCAAGCGTATGATTTTAAAATATTCATCCGCCTTCGAGTAAAAATGGTATATCGTAAAAACGGCACCTGGTTGCAACGGAAGACAATTCAATCATTAATCAGGCATTAAAAATCTATTTGTAAAAAGTTTTTTAAGAGGTACCTCGATGGGTATCACGAGATCTCTTTTCTAGACGTTTTTTCTGCTAGCGTAACAAGGCCTATTATTCAAAAATATCTGATTATGGAATCTCCAGAAAAGTAGAGTCAAAATATTTGTCAGTTAAACATCTCCTGATATCACAAAACACGGGCACCCTAGCTTGGGCCATTCAAAAAAATAATTTTTGGGGGTCCATTTGGGGGGTCCTCGGGGTGATGGCACTCCTAAACTACACCATAACAATCAGGTAACAATCTCTTCTAAAGATATTTCTACTTCTCATCGCCTTCACACTAAGAGCAAGTCTAACCCCCCCCCCCCTATAATTGTCCGTTTTATAAATCGCGACGTTAGAAACAGGATTTATAGTAACCGAAAAAATGCTCGCAATGCTAATTTCACAAAGCTTTCAATCAAAGGTGTGGAAAAAATTTTTATTAATCAAAATTTAACTTATCTTAAAAATAAACTATTTTGGAAGTCTAAACAAAAAGCAAAGGAAGCTGGATTTAAGTTTTTTTGGACCATGAACGGTAATGTCTGCGTAAGAAACCTAGAAGACGACAAGCCCATTCTAATCAAGAATAAACAAGACCTGGACCTTATTAAATGATTTTCATCTTAACTATAACCTATGACTTTTTTGTGGTTATTCTGCATTGGTAGCCTTCAATTCTGATAATACTGCTGCTGATGGCGTTTTTGACTCTTCAGATATCTTGAATGCTTGTGTAAGCTCGTTAACCCATATCTTTCATCCCTGTAAATACTCTGAAATGGATAGTCTCTCTTCATTGTCATTTAATTCTAATTCGATTAGCATAATTCACTTTAACAATCGTTCTCTACAAAAAAATTTTGATTCTTTGCAAGAATTTTTGTGTTTGCTTCCTACTATGCCAAAGATTATTTGTTTATCGGAATCCCGAATTAATCAAAAACCTTTAATTAATCTTGAGTTACCTAATTACAAACTTGAACATATTGATTCACCCACACCTGCTGGAGGGGTTGCAGTTTATGTGTCAAATGAATTACGCATTGAAATTGTTCGAATCTTAGTTTGAACATTGATGGATGCGAGAATATGTGGATAAAATTATGTCACTTGGATATTATTCTTGGGGTTATTTATCGGCACCCCAAGAGCAATGCTAAACTTTTTGTAGATGAACTGAATAAAACATTAGAGCAACTCAAAACAACCAAAGTTTACTTAATCGATGATATAAATATTAACATATTCTCAATCAACAATGCTAAATATGCTAGTGATTACGGTAATGTGCTTGCTGGTAATGGCTATTTTCCTCTTATAACTCTTCCTACTCGCGTCAGTGATGTGTCTTCTACTCTAATGAATCACCTCATAACTAATGATCACAAAAATTCTATTTTTCCTGGTATAATCAAAACTGATGTGACTGACCACTACCCGATATTTTGCTCTATTAATGCATTTACTTTCTCCAGCAAACCAAACCAGCAAATGTATAAACGTGACTTATTAAATTTTAATGCGGAAAATTTTTGTGAAGATTTACATAAATTAATACTAAACTTTTTTCCTCAAGACAATGCAATTAATCCCAATAATTTAAATATGATATTTAATAATTTTATCAATATTTTCAAAACTGCAATTGACAATTACGCACCACTAAAAAAACTTTCTCGGAGACAACGCAAACTAAAACTCAAACCGTGGATCACTCGTGGACTATTAATCTCTATCAAGCACAAACAAAAGTTGTATTTATCTCAATTCATTAACGGAAACACAGAAAAAAGAAACTTTTACAAAAAATATGTTAATAAACTAAATAAAATCAAGTTTATTTTTAAATAAATGTATTATCAAGATGAGCTATATAAATCCAAAAACAATGCTTTTAAAACTTGGAAAGTCATTAAATCACTTCTTTCTTGCTCTCAAAATTCTTCAACTACACCTAATGAAATAAAATGCAATGGAAACTTAATTACGGGCTCAGAAACCATTTCTGAGTCATTCAATAGTTATTTTTCCAAAGTAGGTCTAGACTTACCTGCAAAAATTAACCAGCATGATACCAACAGTTACAAAAAGTTTCTCCCAAAATTTAATTTTTCCTCACTTTTTATTCAGCCTACTTCTGAAACTGAAGTCATACAACTAATACATTCTCTAAAAAACAAAAATTCGTGTGGCCCTGATGAGCTTTCAGCAAAATTTGTAATTTTAGCTGCTGATATTCTAGCTACCCCCCTTAAAATTCTATTTAATTACACATTTGAATTTGGCATATTTCCAGATTACTTCAAAACTGCCAAAGTAATCCCGATTTACAAACAGGGTGATAAAACGGAAATGGGCAATTACCGTCCTATATCCATTCTTTCTACCTTTTCAAAAATTTTAGAAAAATTAATCTACAATAGAACCTAATCATTTTTAGAAAAACACTCCATCATCTTACCAACACAATGTGGTTTTAGACCTGCTTATTCTACCTTACATGCAATGATTGACATTTTAACTTCAACCCTAGATAACATTAATGTCAATAAAATCACAGCTCTACTACTGCTAGACCTAAAGAAAGCTTTCGATACGTTGAATCACGACATATTGTTGAATAAAATGAATCACTATGGTATCAGAGGAATTGCAAATAACCTATTTGCTTCTTTCTTAGCAAACAGAAAACAATATGTATTTTTAAATCATACTCAATCTAACTACAGGTACATCAAGTGCAGTATTCCTCAAGGCTCGGTTCTTGGTCCTCTGCTCTTTACAATATATATCAATGACATAAGTAGTTCCACTAATTCTGCTCCTAGGCTGTATGCTGATGACACATGTCTTATTTTACAAGATAGTAGCATATCCAACTTAAAATACAAGATAAAAGGAAAAATTAATGCGGTGAACAAATGGATGATAGCCAATAAATTTAACTTTAAACATGTCTAAGTCCAATGTCATTATTATAAACTCAAACAAAAACGGCGAGTCGTCTAAAAACTGTTATAATGAAGTTCTACCGATCATCATTGTGAAAAATGCTAAATATTTGGGTGTTACTTTTGACGAATCTCTTTCTTTCGATTGTCATATCAAAAACTTGATAAAAAGGTTACCACGATCAATTGGAATTCTAGCAAAGGTAAAACCGTTTTTAAACACTAAGGCTTTATTAAATTTATATTATGCTATTTTCCACTCGCATCTGCAATATGGTTTAATTACTTGGAGCTAAACTCTTAAAAGTTATTTAAAAAAATTAAGTACTTTACAAAATAAAGCTGTCAAAATTGTCGGAGGAGGTAAATATTATGATCGAGCAACGCAATTTTATGCAAAACTGCGTATCCTTAAATTAGTTGATATGTTTTTTTTTGAAAAAGCATTATTTGATTATTTGTGTTTAAATTTAAAATGAAAATGCTACCAGATGAACTTAGCTACTACCTCACTGAAGTGAGTGAGGTATACGAAAAGTTTACCAGAGCAACCTACCAAAACAATTATTTTATTCCTCTTTTGAATACGTCAAAAGCTCAAAGATCTATGAAATATCAAGGTCCTCTGATTTGGAACGCGTTGGATGCCGATTTAAAAACATGCAAAACATTGCAATCTTTCAAAGCAAAACTTAAAAACTTACTCTTGCAAAAATATGATCAAGAAACATAAGCTTAAATAATACGACTATAGTTTTTATTTATTTTTTTAATTTTTTTTTTAACAATAAGTGATTCCTGCTTCTCCCCTTCTCCCTCTTTCTTCCTTTCTCCTCTCCACTGCTATTATTTGTTTGTTTGTTGGTGTGTTCTCAAAAAAAAGATATTACTGAACAAAAAGTAAAGCTTTAATAACAATAGGTGGCTGCAGACACAAAGACAAAATCAGTCCCTTCGCAGTCTCCTTGTGCCTGTTTTACTATAATTTTTACCTTGCTCTGATTTATGCTGAATGTGTTCAATTTATTTTCGTTTTGCATTACTTTGTGGGTTTGTGCTGTTTATTTATAACAGGTAACAAAATAACGTTCAGTTCAGTTCAGTTCACCAAAATATTTGCCTCTTTAAGGTCTGCTGATATCATAAAACACTGGCACCCAAAGTTAAGCTGTAGAAAAAATTGATTTTTGGGGGGTCCTGGGAGGTGGCACACCCAAACTATGTCAGATTATTTGTCTGTTAAATATCTGCTGATATCATAAAACACTGGTATTCAAAGTTGAGCCGTTCAAAAAATTGATTTTTTGGGGAGTCCCCTGGGGAGTGGCACCCCCAAACTATGTGAAACTATTTGTCTGTTAAATATGTACTGATATCAAGACAAACTGGCACCCTAGCTTGAGCCAATAAAAAAAATTGATTTTTGGAGGCTCTATTTGGGCAAGTCCCCAAGAGGGCGACACCCCCAAACTATGCCAAAATATTTGTCTGTAAAAATCTACTGATATCATAAAACACTGGCACTCCAAGCTAAGCCATTCAAAAAATTGATTTTTTTGGGGGTCCATTTGGGGGGTCCCTGGGGGGGTGGCACCCCCAAACTACGCCAAAATATTTGTCTCTCAACTATCTGCCAATATCATAAAACACTGGCATCCTAGCTTGAGCTATTCAAAAAATTGATTTTTGGGGGGGCCATTTGGGGGGGTCCCAGTGGGGTGGCACCCCCAAACTATGTCAAAATATTTGTCTGTTAAATATCTACTGATATCGTAAAACACTGGCACTCTAAATTGCGCTGTTCAAAAAATTGATTTTTGGGGGGATCCATTTGGGGGGGTTCCTGGGGGGTGGCACCCCCAAACTATGTCAAAATATTTGTCTGTTAAATATCTACTGATAGCAAAAAAAAGTAGAACTCTAGCACAAGTCGTTCAAACAATTGATTTTTTGGGGCCCCATTTTGGGGGGTTTCCAGTGAAGTTGCCCCAAAAAATTTCCGGAGAAAAAATTGCGTTTGCAGCTCAACAACTTAACACAAACATTAGGTTTCGATGTGTTGCGGTTTAGGAGAAGAAAAGCGTACAAAAATTAGGAAGAAAAAAAAGGAAAAAAAAAGGAAAAAAAGGAAAAAACAAAAGAAATAAACCTCATCGCGGCCAAAAGGGGGTTGGTTGGTTGGGATGAAAAAGTATCTTGAGACATATAACCCTATGATATATTTTTTGCCGTACGTAAGCCGTACGTAAACCTAACCAATCAGTGGTCGAGTGGATAGAGCGTCTGCTACTGAAGTGGTAGACACGGGTTCGATTCCCGGTCGAGTCAAACCAAAGACTATAAAAATTGGTATTCACAGCTTCCTGCTTGACGTTCAGCAATTAAAGGGACAGTGTGAAGCCTCCATCGCGTGTGGTGGACAGATGGGCAGGTGGCAGCTTGACTCGAAGACCGAAAGGTCCTTTCGCTGTCTCCTGGCCAAGGCAACTTGGTGAATAAAGTGTAATTACAATTTTGACTGATACCGCTTTTTACGCCAAACTTGCGGGGCGGTTTTCGGGTTCTAAAACCGAAGTCACGTGACCTATTGCCTCGAAATTTGGTACAAACATACAACTCATTAATCTCAAACTGTTGTCAAAATTTCATGAAGCTAGGCCAACCGTTCTCGAGTTATAAGCAAAAGTCTGAAATTTCGCACTCGTTAGTTGGAAAATGGGCGAGTAAAAACAGAGGAGCACGCGACGCGAGCGTCGGTCGTTCCAAAGATGAAACGATGACAAAGAGCGCTTTGAGGTTTTAGCTCGCAAAAACTTCTCTCCTTTTTGATGATTCATCGCAATGGTAAAGATCAACTACTGCTGTAGTTTGGCAGTTGATAATGGATGTCGTTACGATATTGGGCTGACAAAAATTTTTTTCTACGTACGAAATGCTTGGAAAATTTTCTATATAATGTTTTGATTTATTGTGTCATATTAGTTGGAACGACCGACGCTTGCGTCGCGTGTTCCTCCGTTTTTACTCGGCCATTTTCCAACTAACGAGTGCGAAATTTCAGACTTTTGCTTATAACTCGAGAACGGTTGGGTCTAGCAACATGAAATTTTGACAGTAGTATGAGATTAATGAGTTGTATGTTTGTACTCAATTTCGAGGCAATACGTCACATGACTTCGGTTTTAGAACCCGAAAATCGTCCTGCAAGTTTGGCGTAAAAAGCGGTTTCAGTCAAAAACGGCTTAAGTACGGCAAAAACTATTTCATAGGGTTGTATGTCTTAAGATACCCTTTCATCCCAACCAACCCACTTTTGGCCGCGATGAGGTTTATTTCTTTTTTTTTTCCTTTTTTTTCTTCCTAATTTTTGTACGCTCTTCTTCTCCTAAACCACAAGACATCGAAATCTAATTTTTGTGTAAAGTTGTTGAGCTGCAAATGCAATTTTTTCTCCGGAAATTTTTTGGGGCAACTTCACCGGGAACTCCCCAAAATGGGGCCCCAAAAAATCAATTGTTTGAACAGCCCAAGCTAGAGTGCTAGTTTTTCTGCTATCAGTAGATATTTAACAGACGAAGTTTTTGACATAGTTTGGGGGTGCCACCCCCCGGGGACTCCTCCAAATGGATCCCCCAAAATCAAGTTTTTGAACAGCGCAATTTAGAGTGCCAGTGTTTTACGATATCAGCAGATATTTAACAGACAAATACTTTGACATAGTTTGGGGGTGCCACCCCTCCTGGGGAACCCCCCCAAATGGACCCCTTATAAATCAATTTTTTGAACGGCTCAAGCTAGAGTGCCAGTGTTTTATGATATCAGCAGATATTTAACAGACAAACATTTTGACATAGTTTGGGGGTGCCACTTCCCCGGAAACCCCCCCAAATGGCCCCCCCAAACATCAATTTTTTGAATAGCTTAACTTAGAGTGCCAATGTTTTATGATATCAGCAGATATTTAACAGACAAATATTTTGACGTAGTTTGGGGGTGCCAACCCCCGAATGGATCCCCAAATAATCAATTTTTTGAACTGTGCAAGCTAGGGTGCCAGTGTTTTATGATATCAGGAGATATTTAACTGACAAATGTTTTGACTTTACTTTTCTGGAGGTTCCATAATCAGATATTTTTGAATAATTGCTGATTTTAGGGTAGACAAAAAGTACTTTTGAGCGTCACAGCATTAGCTCTGCGTCAGTCGTTCACTGGGTTTGCTGGCAAACTCCCATCTAGTTGGCATTAATGTTGAAGCTGAAGCACTGCCGCAACTACTAAGGCAGTAATTTAAATGAGAGTGAATTATACTATAGTAGATCATTAATAAAGTTTTACAATTTACATATTTTTGTAGATGATATAACGCCCAGCACCCGCCACCCAATTTAGGACTTACAATGTCGATCTGAGGCTTCCAACTTAATGAATCATCAAGTAATACTCCTAATAAAATTTCGGTAAAGAGGTGTAAATTCTTTTAAACCACAAAGCGCATATAAGCAGAAACTTGATTCCTGATAGCATTTTTATTTCATCTGTAACGTTTTCGGCGCATTTTCTATATGGCCCTCTTCAGCAAATTAAAAAGCAGTTTACAGTAACTTTAAAATTTAGAAATGAAAGGTTATCAAAATATTATCGGCAAAACACAAATGTTGCAATATAACAACCACTATAACTTCATACATTTGGTATTGTGACGTATACGTTACACCTTTTCCATAGTAAAATCAAGTCTGAAAATAAATAAATAAAAAATAAAGCAACACCATGAAATAACAATACTGTATTTGGTACAATGTACGTAGACAATTAGACACACACATGAAAAAATGTTCAAAACACATTCAAAAGAAAAGAACAACCGTTGACGTGTAATTGTGAATTCAATCGTGGTGTTAGCTTTTAGATCAATAATGCCTCCTGTATTTTGGTTTCATATTCATTGTGACAGTTTCTAATTACTTTAAACGAACTAACATCCAAATTAGAATTTTGACAAGTTTGGCAGGAAGAAATGTGTTGGCTTATGGCACTTTTGGCAATGATGGAGTTAAGCTGCAAATGTTCTCTGGCCCTAGTCACCAAGTGGCGCGTTGACATACCAATGTATGTCGTGTTCACATCACGCGAACATGTAAATTTATATACCACATTGGATTTTAGAGCAGCAGGAGTTTTGGATTTCAGATTAAAATATGACCCAGTTTTTAGCGAAGTGTAATAAGTAAAAATTCAAACATCAAATTGTTGCTTTAGTAAGGTAGACAATTGGGATGCAAATTTACGAGATGGTTTTCCAAAATACGGCAAGCCAAGTATGTATGAATAATCATCAACTTCTTTATCATGTGAGTCTGGTTCGGTAATATTTTCAAATTTTTTCAAGCATTTATTAAAAAACCAATTAGGATAACAATTTTTTGCGAAAATGCATCTTAGCTTAGTGATTTCATCTTTAAACAATTCATAATCAAAGCATATGATTTTGGCACGTTTTAATAAATAAGTAATTAGGCCAGATTTCCAAGCGTTTGGACAAGTTGATCGAAAATTTAGCAACAGTCCTGTATATGTAGGTTTGCGCCAGACACTAGTTTTAAAACCGAATTCGTCAAACTTTATTTCCACGTCAAGAAAAGGCAATGAATCTGTAGCTTTTTCAACTGTGAATTTCACGCTTTGATGCTGTGCGTTCAAAATCGGAAGAAACTCGTCGCAGTTTTGGTTGCTATCAAAAATCGCGTACACATCATCCAGGCGCGTAGCCAGGATTTGGAAAAGGGGGGGGCTATTTTGAAAGAGTGAGAAAAGTGCAAACGACCTTGACCCGAATCTTCGTTGTACTTGAATCAGTTTCACACGGTTTGTCCGAAAATTCAGACCAAATTTCTCGGAAAGCTCGGAAATTCAAAGGTTTTTCCGCCCAAAATCAGGAGGTCTCCAAAAAAAAAGGTCTTCGCCGAAATTGAGCCTGATTTTTCCGCCCAAATCCGAAATTCAAACGTTTGAGGGGGGGCTGTTTACTTATGGGGGGCTATTTTCAATTTTTCACAAAAAATCGGCCTCAAAAGCATTAAAAACGTGCGATTTTGCATACTTCACAAGCCAATGGGGGGGCTCGAGCCCCCCCCGCCCCCCCCTGGCTACGCTACTGACATCATCAATATATCGAAGATAAAGTTTAGGTAAAACTGGTCCATTAGACTTTTCCGCAAAAATTTTATCTTCTAAATGAGCCATAAAGAAATTTGCCATTGTTAGTCCCAACGGATTGCCCATTATGATTCCTTCAACTTGTTTATAAAACTGTTCGTTGTGCATAAAAATTCCTTGCGTGGCGAGAAGCATTAATTTCTTAAAGATATCTTTGGGAATCGGAATAGAATTATTGTTGTGCTCATCATACAATCGATTAATAATTATATCAATTGTTTCGACCAAAGGGACATTTGTGAAAAGCAAAACCACATCAAAGCTTACCATAGTATTTTGACTGTTTGGATTAAATTCTTTTAATTCCTCTATAAAGTGATCAGTTGATTTCAGCATGCGAGTCTGGGGTAAATATGGCTTAATAATGTTATGCAAAAATTTAGCTAAGGCATATTCTGGCGTGTTAACCATTGATACGACAGGTCTCAATGGAAAATTAGGCTTGTGAACTTTAACTGTACCATACAGCTTTCCTGGTGAGCTACCTGATGGTATGAGATTCGCTATCATTCTGCTGTCGTAGTGCTTTTTTAGGTATTTTCTCACATAATACGCAATAGAATCTTCTTTCACTATTATAGGGGATGTTTATTGGAATTACAAAGAACTTCTTTGAATTTAGATTTGTCTCCGATTATGGCGTCCAGTTTAGCATTGTAGTCATTTGTATCCAGAATTGCTACACCATTTCCTTTATCAAACTTGCAAATTTTAATTGTGGTGTCTTTGGCTAGATTTTCAAGTGTTTGGTGGAGTGCTTTGTTTGTTCGTGTGGAACATACCCTACTGCTATCTGTTAAAAACTTCCGAAAAATAAACTTTACCTCTTCTCTGACTTCATCGTTTATTGTTACTTTGGGGTCCCCTTTTAGCGAATAGAAGAGCTTTTCGATGTTAACCTTTATCTTTTCCTTTTGGACATGTCTTTCTAGAATGGGATTGTTCAAACCAAATCGAAGTGCATTAGTTTCTTTTATGGTCAGAATCTTTTTGCTAGCATTCACTATACAGGATGGGCATGTTACAGATTGTTTTCTCCATAAGTTAAGTAGTTTTTTGTTGTGGGTTAGAATAACTGGTCTAACAGAGCCCTTAAATTTATCCGTTAATAACGAAATTAAGCAGCTCTTTTCCAAAAAACTTAATTTTACCCAAATGTCCGTTTTTAGTCTTTCAAATTTCCGTTCTGCTAGTTTACATTCTCGAACCACTTCACCTAGCTTTTTTTCAACCACAATTCGGTGAATTTCTTTTCTTCCCGTTTGGTATGCTCTAAGATTTGGTGCTTTAAATTTTAAGAACTCTGGGCACAAATCAAGATCCAAACAGTTTTCAAAATATTTTGAGTCCAGTCTGAGTTTCACAACTTTAAGTCCTTGTTTCTCAAAAAAGGGAAATTGACTTACCAGAATTCCTCTTTTGCTTGATATTCCATAATAAAATTTCGGTAAAGAGGTGTAAATTCTTTTAAACCACAAAGCGCATATAAGCAGAAACTTGATTCCCGATAGCATTTTTATTTCATCTGTAACGTTTTCGGCGCATTTTCTATATGGCCCTCTTCAGCAAATTAAAAAGCAGTTTACAGTAACTTTAAAATTTAGAAATGAAAGGTTATCAAAATATTGTCTGCAAAACACAAATGTTACAATATAGCAACCACTATAACTTCATACATTTGGTATTGTGACGTATACGTTACACTTTTCCATAGTAAAATCAAGTCAGAAAAAAATAAATAAATAAAAAATAAAGCAACACCATGAAATAATAATGGAAGGCTTTATTTCACCGAAAACCGGTTACGCAACGAGAAAAGTCGTATTACGGTAACCGAAAATATTACCTTATAAGGTCACAAACTCCGGTTACGCAAGTCGGAAAATGAATATTACGGTGACCGAATATTCCGGCTACAGTAGTTTCACTTGTAATAGTTGGGTAGCCGAAAAATGTTTGGGGAGAAAAACAAATTTTTATGTACTCTACTTGAATTTTTATTCTCTCTATTTGAAATTTTTTCTCATTTTCATATGTGAGTTTTTGTCTTTCTCTCTCATCTGTAATTGCTCTTCTTTTGATACTGTATTCTATTTACTTGTTGTCACCTCCTTCGCTTCCGAGTTTTTCTCTCGGCTTCACTTAGCTTTTTCTCTCGGCTTCACTCGACTCTTCCAACTTTCACGTGATCTCACCTTCGATCTTCACGGGTTTCGAACCCGAATCCCAACGCATTGATGATTCACGCTCCGAAGTCGTTACCACTCGACCATCCAAGCCTTTGATGGATACCTCACAAATGGCGCTAATAAACCAAGACATAACGATGAGCATTGAAGCGTATCGCCGGTCACCCAAGTGCTAAAACCGACACTTGCGTAACCGACAATCAACGACGTTTGTGCATTTGAACTTTTGTGTTAGCTATATCTGATTAAATCTTGTTCCATTAACCTCCTCTACCAAAACAGTGCTGCCAAAGGTTCGCCACTATACTAACTACATTTCTTAAGAACGAAAATTTGCAAACAAGCAAGTGTTCGAGAGCTGAAATGTACTGGCTACAACTTTCTTTGATTGACGGGAATCTCAAATACCAGAGGTGAAGGACACATTATTGAAGTGAAGTCATTAAGGTGAAAGACTCAAGGACACATTTTGAAGTCCTTGGCTTCGAAAGTCAAGGCCTTGGCCTCGAAGCCTCAAGTCCTAGAAAATTTTTCTGTCCTCGGCTCAAGGACAGCACTATTCTTTTTTTGAACGGTTAAAATGTAGTTGGAAAACGCCAGAAACCTCGCGGAATATTCGCGATGACTTTTTTTGTTTTCCTCTTTTGGGAGATCACATGAAAAATTTTCTTGAAGGCCTTTCTTTTTGTTTTTTTTTTTTGGAGATCGCCTGAAAAATTTTCTTGAAGACCTTTTTTTTGAGAACACTTGCACCTGTATCCTTGAGCATTCCCCTTTGGCCTCGGATTTATTTTGTGTCCTTGGCCTCGAGCCTTGTGTCCGCGACTCCATAGACCTTAGGTTCTCAAAGTGCTCCTTACGGAGACCCAGGGCTGCGCTAAAAAAACCTAGGGTCTCCGCAACCTATTCGTTTACTTTGTTTTTAGTTTAGAAATTTATAGTGGGGCTCCTAAAATAATGGTCAACCTCTTCAAGGGCTCCATAACACCAAAAGTTTGAGAACCCCCGATATAGACGATAGAGGTTGGCAAACGCTGTTACTCGTTGTCTTTTGGCCATGAGCTATACTTACAAAACCATGATGAAATTACAATGTCTTTCTTTATTGATTACATTTTCTAACTACTGCAAATACACTAGTTAGGTTTCTGACCACAAAATTAACCCAAACTTGAAAACACACTAGTACACAAGTATTTCGAAATAAACGGTATAAGTAGAATTTATTTCCAAATTCGCACATTAATAAAAATCAGTTAAAAACAAACAATACAAAACATAGTCAGGTAAAAACAATTATTTTATCTCCGATTCTAACACCTTTTGGTAAGTGTGCATTTAATTTAAATTCAGGGATGAAACGACTCTAGTCAGAGCTTTGACCAGAGTCGCATTTTATGACTTTTTGAAACAACTCAAGCTGCATTTCTGTAGAAGATTCAACTCGAATTTTAATGCCAACGACTCAGTCATAGTTTAGATTAAATTAGTTAATGAAGGAAAAAATTTAATTATATGTTTGGATCAGGCGCGTAGCCAGGATTTGGAAAAGGGGGGGGGGGGCTTTTTTGAAAGAGTGTGAAAAGTGCAAAGGAATTTAACCCGAATTTTCATTATTCTTGAATCAGTTTCACATGGTTTGTCCGAAATTTGAGACGGAATTTCTCGGAAAGAAAACAGGTGGTCTCCAAAAAAAAAAAGGTCTTCACCGAAATTGAGTCTAATCGGAAATTCAAACAATTTTTCAGCCCAAAAACATGTGGTCTCCAAAAAAAAAAAAAAAAAAAAGAAAAAAAAGGTCTACACCGAAATTGAGTCTTGATTTTTAGGCCAGAATCGGAAATTCAGACACTTTTTCACACCGAATCACGACATCTACATCACAACTTCGGCACCCAGTTTCCTTTGGGGGAGGATGTTTTCAATTTTTCACCAAAAATCGGCCTAAAAAGCAACAAAAACGTGCGATTTTGCATACTTCACAAGCCAATGGGGGGGGCTGGTTTGGATTAATGTTAAAAAAGAACAACTTTTTTCCATACTAGAATTTTTTTAAATGACGTGAAGCGCCCTTGAGGTTGTTGGTGGTTAAACTTATGTTTATATGTTAACAGTAACTTTTGATTTCAAAATTTTTCAAACGTGACCAAGTCGAAGTACACTTTTTTTTAGAACCGGTAAATCTTGAGTCGATACTGGCTGTTTTTATTTTTTGCAGGTTTTCAGCTTCATTTGCTCTTGATTTTGTAAAAATTTTGAGAGCCTCGATGTCAATTTCAGCGGCCATGTTTGTAACTCGGTTTAATTCCTATTGCTCTGTCTGCTTTAAGTGAAAGCTTTCTCCACTGCTTTTGCGGCATCGTAAATTTGCAAACGAGAAAAAACAAGCTTTTTTCAAGTTGAATTGCCAACAAATTTTCTCAATTGCTTGCACAGAGCAACAGCACTCTATAATCTTGGAATAATTGCAATTTTGCTTGCAAGCACAAAATCACTCAAATTTTTTCGTTTGTTTTTTATTTTGCTGCCGAGGCTGGCATTGTTTTTCTTATTTTTCCTTATAAAAAGTATGTAATGCTAATTTTGTCAACTGGTGCTACGCAATTTTTCCTTATCAGACGAAATAGCAAATGGTTCTAAACATAGGCGTAGCCAAGATTTTCCATTGGGGGGGGGCAAACCACAAATCACATGCAATGACGTCATTAGAAACTTCGAAAGAGAATTTTTTGTGGGGGTAAAGATATCGTAAAATAGAAGATCAGAAGCTGTGGCCTGGTGTTGGCACATAACTAGGAACTCGTTCATGGGAGAGGGCTTAAACCAACAGTTAAAATGCGGAAATGTCTAAATTGGGAGACGTCTTTAAGTAAAGAAGTGTACCGTAATTCAAACGTAACACCGACGGGGGTCTGGGGGCGGAGCCCTCTGCCGCCGGAGGCTATGGAGTCTGGGGCGAAGTCCAAAGACCTGGGCAATTTTTCGTAATTTTTTGGAAAAAAAAGCTATTTTAATACCATTGGATCACATTTCGCACGTATTCATAGCCTTTTGAAAGTACTGGATTTCTAACATTTGAAAGCCAATTGAAAAAATTAAGTTGTTCAGTTTTCCTTTTGCTTGCAATTTAAGTCCAAAACACGTCTAAAATCCTGCATTTTGGTGTTAAATTTTGTAAGTGATTTGGCCCAGTAAGGGGAAGTAAATTGCATTGCATCCTGCAGTTTTTTAGCAGTACATAACAATCCAGTCAAATATTTTCCTTAGAGATTGTTTTGTCATGAAAACAACCAGTTATAGGAGTACGTATACGGCCAAGGGGCGCAGGCCCTCTCAATTCAAAAATGTGTTAAATGAGCATTTTCTTTATTGTAGCTAATTTTTTTAAAAAGTATTTTGTTGCATAAAAACTGGCGAGGTGAAGGTGAATTGTTATTGAAAAATGTACAGCAGATAGTTACGCCTACAAACCATGTTATAGCCCGGGTCGGATTTACATTGAGTAGAGCCCTTGGTACTTTGGGATTTTTACAATATTTTTCTTCCAAATACAGGTGAAGACCAAAAAGTCTAATCTGAGTGCGGGGCCCCTGGCACTGAGCCATATATTAAATCCGTCCCTGGTTAATGGTATTGCATTGCGTTCATAAAAAGGTTAGATAAGGGCCTCAGTTGGCAACTTTTAGGAAAAAACCCTTAATGTTACTCTGGCTATACGTTTAAATTGGTTGGCAAACATTAAATTGAGCGGGCCCCCTGGAACTATATTATTGTTGGGGGCCCATTTAAATTGGTTGGTAAAAATTAAATTGAGGGGGCCCGGACCCCCTGGATCAATATTATTATTAACTACTGTTGTACGCATGTACTGTTGTACGCGAAGATGCTAAAAAAATTGAAACTGAAGAAACAATATATTTTTTGTGACATTTTTATCATTGGTAGCATTAATTTCAATTAAAGGGGGCCCGAGCCCCCTAAATCAATACTATTGTTAATTACTGTTGTACGCGAAGATGCTAAAAGAAACTGAAGAAACAATAGTCTTTTTTTGTGATATTTTTATCATTGGTAGCATCTCAATTAAGGGGGGCGCCCTCCTCCCCGGCTACGCCTAGGTTCTAAATGCAATTCGCTTTCTCAGCAGTCTAATTGTGAACATGGCGACGATTTAAGTAATTTTCAGCAAAAATTCGCTTTAGGTAGAAGTTTTCAACATTTCGCCATTGAATTTTTGGGAACCAAAAAACATTATTCGCACGCTTGAAGAGCGCTTTAAAATCTTCGTTAAGTTGGCGAAAAAATGTGACGTATTTTTACTCAAGTTAAATCTCGCAATCGATCCAAACAACTTGGCGAGCGAAATGATGTTAGCCAGCTCTCAGAGCTCCAGATAAACGTGTAAAAACAACCCCTTACTTTTAACGAGTATTTCGTTCGGTAGCCTACCTTAAAAAATTTTCGCAATTAATGTGTACGAGAAAACTTCTGTCGTGTGGGCCCAAACTAGTAAAATCCATGATGTAGTTCGCTTGAGACCAGGTCTACACTGGGCGTAAAATCGTGAGCGTACGACCGTAGCCTTTTTTTTTTTTAAACTGAATTTAGTACGCGCGGCGTACCGCCTTGCTATCGTACAAGATTCCAGTTGGCGAAAATAAACTAAGGATACGCTCGTACGTTGATGATTTTATGCATAATGAAGACTGGGCCATTCGATGCGATCAAGGCGGACGTTTTTCTTCTTCTTTTTTTTTTCTTCAAAATATTCAGAGATTTTAAGAATATTTTCACCAAATTTCATCTTTCCACAATTTTCCATTGAGCCATTTTCAAGACATGAAAGTTAAAATGTAAGGTTTTCCCCTTGCAAATTTTGTAAAGTTGCATTAAAAGCGAAATTTTAAAAGTTACTACTTGTTTTCAACTCTTAACAAGTGTTATGAGAGAGCGTTGCTGTCGAAATGCAATTGAGAAGAAATTGCAAATTAGCAGTCTTTTGAGTAAAAGCACGTCTCACTTTTCTAAAAGTTAATCTTCTATCATCATAACCCTGACAAAATTGCATTAGTGGCAACTCAAGAAGAAGATTGTTAACTTTGAAACACAGTATCTTGAAAACGGTAAGAAATAGAAAGCTCAAAATTAGTGAGAATGCATGCTTAGACTTTTCTCAACGTTTTAGTCAAGACAACTTGAATGCCCTTTTAGTTTTCACAAAACATCCAAAATGAATGAGCAAATGATGATAGCTAACACAATACATAAATCGGTCCGGCATGTTTGTATAGCATATACATCACATGCATAAAAAATAAACTCGTAGCTTCTGTTGAGGTAAACACGATTTAGAAGAATTCAACTTTTCAATGATGTAAATCAAAAGTTGACAGTGAAATATCACAAACCATTTTACAACAAAATCTCTTTAAAATATTGCGTGGTTTTAAAAGCTCCCTTTTCAGCGAAGAAGAGCATCTTCTTCATTTGGAAGATTGGTTTAATTGAAATAGCGTAGCCTTTTTTTGTGCATTACATTTTCTTCCCATGATGCAAGACAACTTCAGATTCTTTTTCATATCCGCTGTTTCTAAAAAAATATTTAGCAAATAAATAACTACATTATCATCAAAAATGGTGAAGTCTGTTTACACCAACGCAGTATGTATGTTTTTTAACTTTTAATGCTATAGTAATACAGTACAATATTATCTGAACTACAACCAATGGCTATAAATGTTAGTAACAAATTATGAAAGTCGGCAAATTGTCGACTTTTTACATCAGCAAAGATAAAATTGACAAACTTTCATGCTAGCCTTGGGTCCAAAACAACTGACCATGACAAACTGACCTTAAATCAAATGATGCCGATTGGCTAAGAAGGGTGATCATGAAAATATTTTACTATCCCCAGAGCCATCTTGCCCCAGAAACCCTCACTTTGTGATGAAACCGTTGGCTCGCAGTCAGTTTGTAGCGGTCAGTTGAGTTGGCTTGGCTAGCTTAGTCTATTACTGTATTTTAAACTAGACTTCCATCAAATTATGTTGAAAAACCTTTTCTTTACTTTACTCAAGGTTTAACTACTTTTGTTCCTATTTATTTGTAGTGTGTTCCAGAAATATTATTCATTATTTAAACAAATCACCCTAAATGCTGCATGTATTGGTAACTAAAGAGTGCCGACAGTGATATGAAAGTAGCAGTGCATTTTAAACAATCACAATGATTTCTCACACAAAATTAGTTGGTAATGATACTATAAGTTGTGTAGTATAACATAAACAGATTTTTAAAGTACTTACTGTAGAAGTTTTCACAGTTTTTGAGAATGAATCTTTGAGGAATTTGATGACTCGTTACTCGTTCAGTCATTGTTGCTGTCATTTAGGGGCACCATTGGGCCACTTGTGTAATTTTGAGGCCATTTGTTGTTTTCTTAGATCAGATACTAAAGGAACATGGTCGAGAACATTTGTATATTTTTTGAAATTTCTTGACGTTATCATTTTGTGCAGCATTATTTTAATAGTATGTTTACTTCTTTTCAGTATCATCTTTACTATTCTGTATTGTTTATTCTTGAAAGTAGAATCTATCCTTGAAAACACAGAACATTGCATAAATCACCCAAATTCCATCTTCTTCTTCATGCTGTAATTGTTCAAAATTACAAACAGCCTTTTTGACTTTATACATCACTGTGTTTTTAAATCATGCAACACTTCAAGCACAAAATGCATGTTACTGACATACCGTTGACATATTATAGATTATGCAAATGATAAAATTTCTTCTTATTACAAAATCTGGAAAACATAACCATAGAATTAGAATATCTAAAACACATTAAACATTCAGCAATTGAAATAAAAAACTGTAGCAAAATACCATAACTTTCAGACCATAAGGCACACTTAAAATACCATTACTAAAATTTTCAAAAAACTGCAGTTGTGCCTTATATATGGGTCCACGACTTTTCGGCGCCAACATTCTGTGCTTTTTACTAACACTAACCCAAACCCTAAATAAGTGAACTGTCAAAGAGCACCGAATTGGTGCTGAAACGATCTGTGCAGAAAACAAACAGCAACGAAATAGGTGGTGCCAAAATGGTTGCACTGAAAAGACGTGATCCCCTTATATATGCAGGGGTCAAAATTAACTTTTGTAACAACTTGCCCATTGAGCAAGTGATATCAAATTTCATCTTGCTCGAAAAAAATAGGTGCAATAAGTTCAGAGGTTGTTTAACTTTGGAAAAAAATTTGTGAAATGTACTTCTCAGTTCTAGGCAAAAAGCAGTGAATTTGCAAAATACACGTAGTTGCATATTCTATTTCGAGAATCAAGTTTTTGTAGGCGATGCTATGTTAATATGATGCAGTAAGTAACTCTTTCCAATCATGCACTACACAAAAATTGATTTTTTGATTGTACTTATTTCAATCATTACGATACATACAGTGATATTGACTAATGTTGCAGTTTTTCGCAAACAAATTTTAATTCAAATATTGTGGAAACTACACTAGCTAAAAAGCCGAAATTTTTTGCAATAGGAGCTAAAGTATTTTCAAAATAATCATAACAAAAAAATTGCAAAATTCTTGACGTTGATTTCACATAGCGCAGTGTAGCGCTTGTGATATCTGATACAGAGGTTTATGAGGCAAGCGTGGGAAATTTTTTCTTAAAAAAAAAAGTAACTTTTTTGTGCCAAAAAGTTCCCAAACGTGTCTGGGTATTAAAAATGTACTTGCAATTAAGAAGAGTTAACTGCAATTAATAATGTGCGTAAGATTACAACAAAGTGTTAATTGTGACACTTACAAAGTGCTAACTAAAATAAAGGAAGCAACAGCTTTCTCTACTTGCATATTTTACTTTATTGCAGCAAAAGCAGACCTAAAATGCATCTGTGAATAATCTTTGTGATGTTGTTTAATACGCTGTATTTTGTCAGATTGCCCATCAGGCAAGCTAAGCCGAAAAATAACTTGCTTGAGGCGATTTCAACTTGCCTTGAGCAAGCGGGCAAACGTTAATTTTGAACCCTGATATGAATTAGTTTATACTCTTTTTCACTCTACAATTCAAATCAGAGCTATTTAGAGTTTTACAATTTTTAGACCTCTTTAAGTAACATCTCATATATATAGTGCACCTTCTATAAGAAAATAATAGCAATAAAGGTCACGTACTGATCATGCACTTTATAGTTCAAAAAATACAGTAAATCACAAAAATAAAGTCATTGAATTCAAATAACAAGGCACTAATAAAGGGTTTGATGAGGGTTGCAAACTCAAACTTGAACTCGAATAAAAACAATCAATTTCTCGAACTCAAAAAAATAATTTGTCTAAACTCGAACTCAAATAAAACTGATCGAGTTTGAGTTCACTGAAAAGAACCTCATAAACCTAAAAAAAATGTCAGAAAAAATTTTTTTGTTGATTATGCAGGGTAAATTAAGACTATCATTCATTTGTTTATGCTGTGGCAACATAGAAACACAGCATGTTGTATAGAAAATGAGAGCAATTAGCCGAAAAGTAGACTTAGCATTTTTGTCAGAATGAACTCCAAACTTGAAAAACTTGATATTTTTGCTGTATTTAAACTAAAAAAAACAAAAAAACTCACACTTGTCAGAATGGACTATACTTCAATTCAAATAAAAATCTATTGAGTCTGCACCCTGGGTTTGATGATGATTATAAACAGTTTTGGGCATTAACTCATTAATATCAAAGTTAAGTTTTTCATTAACGAGTTAAAAAGTTAAAAAGTTTTTGTGAGTTAACTAATTAACTACAACTTTTGTTAAACTACTTTATTGTTTTGACGTTAATCCGTTAAACTTCTAGGCTACACCATGCGTCTTACTGCCATAATAATAGATATAAAAAAATGAATTAAAAAAAGGCTTCCACTTTGTCTATCTGTATTAGAATAGTAAATACCGTAGTAACAGAAATCAGGAGTAATTTTTATCTTGTATGGAAATGGAATCATCTTATTGGGCATCAACAGCGAATTAATATAGAATTTTTTTTAAAATTATGAATTAACAATTAACTTTAACTTGCGTTACTGTTGTTTTTCAGTTAACTACTTAACTTTAACTTATTTAAAAAGTTGTTAAAAAATTCTTAGCAAATTAACTCTTACAGAAGTTAACGTTTTCATTAACTTGCCCAACACTGATTATAAAGTATGGTGATAAGAAAGGTGAGGGGTATGATTACTGATACCATAAGGAGTATATAATATGGAGATAGATAGCCTTGGGTTTTGATTACTAAATTAGTGGCCAAAGGACTGTGAGGTATGATAGCCTTAAAGAGACATTGCTTGAGATCAATTTTATTAAGATGAAAACTACTTGAGGTAATAAATAGATGCCCCAAATCTTGTTCCACTATTTTTCTTGTCCAAGGGTATTCCAGTCAAGTTGTTCACTCTTGACTAAAATGTCGGGAAAAGCCTCAAATGCATCCTCAACAAATTAGAACATCCTATGTCTACTTCTCAAGATATTGCAGTTCAAAGTTAACAATTTTTTTCTTACTTCAGTGTTGCTATTTTGTCAATTTGTGACAGAAGATTAACTTTTGGAAAGTTGGCTTGAATTTACTTGAAAAGCAATTAATTTACAATTTGGACCCTCAACTTTGTTTTGGCAACTACTTTACTGAACAAGAATCGTTGAAAATTACTGATAACAAACATGCAGCAACTTTTTGAAATTTTGTCTGTAGTTGGTAACCACGGATGTGGAAGCGGAAGATGGAAGCAGAAGCGGTTAATTTCAGATTTTTTGTGGAAGCGGAAGCACTTTGATGAAAAAGACTGGAAGCAGAAGCGAACTCGGAAGTGACTAATTCTATCCAGAGCAGGAAGCAAAAAAATTCCAAAAGTGAGGAAGCGGAAGTGAACTCAGAAGCATAAAACTTCAAGAGGAGCTGGAAGCTAAAGCATTGAAAATTTGACTGCTTCCACATTTCTGTTGGCAACCCTGGCAAAATTTCTAAGAGAAAAAGGCTTTTCTAAGGGGAAATCTAAACTGTCATATCTTGGGAACGAAAGATCATTAAAAGCTCAAATGTGGTGAAGCTGGTCTTTGTCTAAATTTTTTGAAAGAAAACCCAGCAAATACATTTTTGATGGGAATGTCCTTTTAATCTGTTTGCCACAGTACAATTGCAACCCTTTGTTTTGAAATTCATGACATCAAAAAAAGATCGCTTTGAAAAAATGCAAATAATTTGCAAAATTTCTAGCGATGCTCTATAATTGAATATTGTGTTGTTTATTCAGCAGGTTTTGCAAAGCTACTGTAACTTTTTCTGATGACACAAAATTTCAAACACAAGTTGTCAATAGTGCAGAATCAAGCAGATTAAATCTAACCTATTTGTGCAGATAAATAGGATCTGGAAATAAGGGAAGAAGGTTTGGGAAACATTTTTTTTACCAAAAATAGTTTTCACAAAACTGATCTCAAGCAGTATATATTTCTTTCGTTGCCAGCTCTATCGCAAAGCGATTTTGCCAAAACGTCAAAGTTAGGGCAAGACAGCTCTGAGGATAGTACCAGTACTTAGTAGGATAAAGGCGTATTTCAAATTCACTGACTGCTATTCTGAGTCGATGCTCTATTAAAGAGATACTGCTCGATATTGGTTTCATTAAAATGAGAACTACTTGAGGTATATGTTAAAGAGGTGCCCTAAACCTTGTTCCACTATTTATATCCCTCGTCCGTGAAAATAGATTTGATCCACTTGACTTTATATCATTGGCAACCTGCATTTCAAAATGTTGTCACACTAGAAAGAGAAACAAAAGACTTTCAAAATTTCTTGCACAGTGCAGAATAACTACCGGTAAGGACACAATGTTCATTCATTATATATAAATCGCATTTCTTATTCTCCAAGAAATGTTGCAAAGTTGTCCTTTTCTAAAATTTCGCAAAGACTGAGCCAAAGATAAGTTAATTTCTGCCTCTTGTCTAGCATCTATAACATTAACTGCACAATGACAGTTGATCAGAGGTGGGCAAAGTGCAATTAAAAGCGCAACTTCCGCAAACTACACAATTGCGGAAGTTGCATTGCGCTTTAATTTTTTATTTTAAAACATTCCACAAATTGCGTTGCAGACTAAAGTCTTTAAAATTTGTGGCACTTTCAATTTTTTTTCGATTAATAGCGCAGTTCTATACCATTATCATCATGATATGTATTTATTTACCAAGTGACGTCATATCACAACAAAAAAACTGCAACTTCCTCTAGGTCTATCACCAAAGCATCGAAATATGCAATTCCTTTAAAATCAAACAAACAAACTTGCAGAGTCAAAGCGATATTTAGTCACTTGGTGAGGAGACAGCAAAGGACTGAAAGGTCATACCAGATACACTGAACTTGATTTCATTTCATTTCGAGCATAATTTTGATAAATGCCGGCCTTCTTTAGCAAAGTATTTACTACGGTACTTATTTTTGCCTAAAGTTGCAAAAAAATGCAGTATTTCCATTGTATTGGGAAATTTCTATTGCGGAAGTTAGATTGCGCTTTAACTTGCTTCAAAAATGCTGTTCCGCAATGGCGAAATTGTGTTGCATGTCAACTGAATTAAAAAGTTTAGCCTATTGCGGAAGTTGCGCTGAGGTTCAAAAATAAAAAAATTTAATTGCGCATTTTGCGCTGCGCTTTTACTGGTTGAAGAGATCGTTGCGCTGTGCTTTTGATATAAAGTTATTTGTGCCCACCTCTGTAGCTGGTCGACAAACCTGGTTCTGTGTAGCCTACTGATAGATCTTGTCTAGGTTATCTGTAGTGTGCGCTTAGATCCAACTCTGAAAGAAAAGTACCGTAAACTACCGGTAGCCTACCACCTAAATTGTGAAAATCCATACAAATAGAACTATTGATCTATACATGGTAGGCGACTCTAGCCTATAGGCCTAAATATGTGATGCCTGTAGTGTACCTAACGAGCAAGTATGGCAACAAACAATGCCTGATGAGTGATGCTGCACTTTCCTCAGTAGCCTACCTGTCTACTTCTGACTTGTAGGCTAGCCTACTGCAATAGTGTAAATCCGTAACTCAACTGACTGCGTAGGATAGGCTATCTACTAGGCCTACCGCATCTGCTAACTTGTACTAACACGCAGGCAAATTACCAATACGCACGACAGTTATACCGGTTGTACTGTATATACTGTACAGCACGAATAAGCTACCGGTACTTGTTTACCTGTACCAGGTTTATGCTTTCCCTTCAGCTTTCCTAATGGTTCATGATTATCATTCAATGCGTATTGCCTAATCGCTGCACCACTTTGGACAACTGCACGTCCATTTCTCATTTTTTGCATTCTAATTTGACAATATCTCAGTTATTTAGTTAACCCTACAGCATCGGTTACCGTAGTGTTGGTTTGAAACTTCTGTAACCGAAAAATCGGTTACCGAACTTTCAAAGTGATACTACGGCAACCGTAAACGGCTACCGAACTGTTACTTTTCGATCTTGCGTGACCGACCGCCGGTTGCCGTAGTGCTGAAATGAATTCTTCCGTGACCGAAAGTCGGTTACGCAGATGTGACTTTTCCACTTCGGTGACCGATCTCCGGTGAAATAGTCACTTCCAATAATAATACTGTAATTGGTACAATGTAGACAATTAGACACACACACACGCATGAAAAAATGTTCAAAACACATTCAAAGATAAAAGTTAACATCGAAAAGCTCTTCTACAAAAATTTTATAAAGGTTAGCATCGAAAAGCTCTTCTATTCGCTTAAAGGGGACCCCAAAGTAACAATAAACGATGAAGTCAGAGAAGAGGTAAAGTTTATTTTTCGGAAGTTTTTAACAGATAGCAGTAGGGTATGTTCCACACGAACAAACAAAGCACTCCACCAAACACTTGAAAATCTAGCCAAAGACACCACAATTAAAATTTGCAAGTTTGATAAAGGAAATGGTGTAGCAATTCTGGATACAAATGACTACAATGCTAAACTGGACGCCATAATCGGAGACAAATCTAAATTCAAAGAAGTTCTTTGTAATTCCAATAAACATCCCCTATAATAGTGAAAGAAGATTCTATTGCGTATTATGTGAGAAAATACCTAAAAAAGCACTACGACAGCAGAATGATAGCGAATCTCATACCATCAGGTAGCTCACCAGGAAAGCTGTATGGTACAGTTAAAGTTCACAAGCCTAATTTTCCATTGAGACCTGTCGTATCAATGGTTAACACGCCAGAATATGCCTTAGCTAAATTTTTGGATAACATGATTAAGCCATATTTACCCCAGACTCGCATGCTGAAATCAACTGATCACTTTATAGAGGAATTAAAAGAATTTAATCCAAACAGTCAAAATACTATGGTAAGCTTTGATGTGGTTTTGCTTTTCACAAATGTCCCTTTGGTCGAAACAATTGATATAATTATTAATCGATTGTATGATGAGCACAACAATAATTCTATTCCGATTCCCAAAGATATCTTTAAGAAATTAATGCTTCTCGCCACGCAAGGAATTTTTATGCACAACGAACGGTTTTATAAACAAGTTGAAGGAATCATAATGGGCAATCCGTTGGGACCAACAATGGCAAATTTCTTTATGGCTCATTTAGAAGATAAAATTTTTGCGGAAAAGTCTAATGGACCAGTTTTACCTAAACTTTATCTTCGATATATTGATGATGTGTACGCGATTTTTGATAGCAACCAAAACTGTGACGAGTTTCTTCCGATTTTGAACGCACAGCATCAAAGCGTGAAATTCACAGTTGAAAAAGCTACAGATTCATTGCCTTTTCTTGACGTGGAAATAAAGTTTGACGAATTCGGTTTTAAAACTAGTGTCTGGCGCAAACCTACATATACAGGACTGTTGCTAAATTTTCGATCAACTTGTCCAAACGCTTGGAAATCTGGCCTAATTACTTGTTTATTAAATTGTGCCAAAATCATATGCTTTGATTATGAATTGTTTAAAGATGAAATCACTAAGCTAAGATGCATTTTCGCAAAAAATTGTTATCCTAATTGGTTTTTTAATAAATGCTTGAAAAAATTTGAAAATATTACCGAACCAGACTCACATGATAAAGAAGTTGATGATTATTCATACATACTTGGCTTGCCGTATTTTGGAAAACCATCTCGTAAATTTGCATCCCAATTGTCTACCTTACTAAAGCAACAATTTGATGTTTGAATTTTTACTTATTACACTTCGCTAAAAACTGGGTCATATTTTAATCTGAAATCCAAAACTCCTGCTGCTCTAAAATCCAATGTGGTATATAAATTTACATGTTCGCGTGATGTGAACACGACATACATTGGTATGTCAACGCGCCACTTGGTGACTAGGGCCAGAGAACATTTGCAGCTTAACTCCATCATTGCCAAAAGTGCCATAAGCCAACACATTTCTTCCTGCCAAACTTGTCAAAATTCTAATTTGGATGTTAGTTCGTTTAAAGTAATTAGAAACTGTCACAATGAATATGAAACCAAAATACAGGAGGCATTATTGATCTAAAAGCTAACACCACGATTGAATTCACAATTATACGCCAACGGTTGTTCTTTTCTTTTGAATGTGTTTTGAACATTTTTTCATGCGTGTGTGTGTGTCTAATTGTCTACATTGTACCAAATACAGTATTGTTATTTCATGGTGTTGCTTTATTTTTTATTTATTTATTTTCAGACTTGATTTTACTATGGAAAAGGTGTAACGTATACGTCACAATACCAAATGTATGAAGTTATAGTGGTTGTTATATTGTAACATTTGTGTTTTGCCGATAATATTTTGATAACCTTTCATTTCTAAATTTTAAAGTTACTGTAAACTGCTTTTTAATTTGCTGAAGAGGGCCATATAGAAAATGCGCCGAAAACGTTACAGATGAAATAAAAATGCTATCGGGAATCAAGTTTCTGCTTATATGCGCTTTGTGGTTTAATACTCCTAAGTATTTGATGCATTTACTTCGTTTAATTGTAGTTTGGTCAATTTTTACACTATATTATAATCTAATTTTGCTTTTTTGTTGGTGATAATTATGTATTCTGTTTTTGCGAGGTTAATTGTAAGTTTATTGGTCTTCATCCAGTTACTGATGTGAACTAACTTATTATTCACTAACTTTGCTAAAATGCCTCTGTTGTAATGAGATGCAGTTAAATTTGTGCCATCGGCAAACAATCTAACTTGAAGTTTACTTGTAAGTGGTAAATCGTGTATATAAATATTAAATAGAAGAGGCCTTAGGGTTGAACCTTGCAAGTTGCTAAAGTTAAATTGCTTAGCCCAATCAGGTTCTATTTTACAGACAAGTCAATTCAAAAACACGTTTAAATGCTTGCATTTTCGAGTTAAATTTTTTAAGTGACTTGGCCGAAGTGGCTAAAGATCCCTTTGCCCTCGTAGTTGTGCCACTATATCCGTAAATGCTTACCAGCCAGTTGTGCATCCCGACTCATAATTTGAGAAATGCTGGCTTGGGGCTTAGAATACTTTGAATTGAATGTGATCCAAACGTTCATGGTTTTAAAATTAATATGACTAGCGTAATTGGTACTTGATGACCTATTACTGATTAGGTTCAGAGGTGTAAACTTTGGATGTTAAATCTGGTGTTTGAAACTTGAATCACTAAGGATATGTGTGTCTATGGGGATTTATGTGAATATAATAGTGTGTCTGAAACTGAGGGTGCACTGGCTAATTACAAGCATTACCACATATAGTCAGTTGCTAGGTATATAGTGATGATTTGAAGAAAACTGCTGACTGGCATCTTTCAATTTGTGGGTGACTGCTCGGGTTCTGTAATTTTCGTTTGGCTTTATACTGTCTTCAGTAGAATTGGGCTGTGTGGGTTGGTTTCTGGATGTGGTTTGGCGGTTGAGCGGATGAGTGTGGCTTGGTTAGATTCATTGCCCTTATAAATTGAATACTTACTACCTTGGTTTGGGCACATTCTTGAAAGCAATGATGTCTTCACACTGTAGAACTACATTGCGTTAATTCTGGTATTTTTTGCCAGTTTTGTTCATTTTACCTTTGCAGGTTACCTATTGCTCTAATTTTTCTTGCGCATTATTTACAGATTGACAATGACTTAAGTAATTAGTCGAAACGTCTCTTTTTAAATAAAATGTTTACGACAGCTTTGGCTCTTTTATTCTTAGTGAAACTGAATCACTAAACTTTCAGTGTTTTAAAACTTTAATATACTGCTTATGTGGGTAACTTTAATCAAGTTGGTAGGATTGAATGTTATTCCTTTTTGCAACATTGTCGGTTTTCTTGATCTTACATGATGTTCCGAAAAACGTATTTTTAGTAAACTAAAATGGAGGATAAGGCCCCCGTGGCCCCCCGTAGCAACGGCACTGAATTTGCCATGTGAAAAAGCTTTTTCTTCCACCGTAACAAAAATTTGTATTTACTTTTCTATCCTCGATTGAGCTTAATTCTTTGTTGCTTTTGTTTTTTGCGTTTAAACTTATTTGTGGTAGTTTTGTGAAATGTTTTTGGCAGTTTGGCTAGGCCAAATTTCATAGTTTGTATGAATTCAAACTTGCAATCATTAAACAGTTAAACCCAGTGCATACCCGTCAACCTATGGTCCAAGGTCTGTTGATTAAGTGGTTAATATTTTCTTGCAGATTGAATTTTTATGGTAGCTCATTGCGATAGTGCATCAAATATGGGATGAGATGCATTGTACTAAGCTGCTTACCTTTGCAAGCGACTACTTCGCGAGCAGACCATGCAAAGGTACGCTTAACGTTGCAAAAATACAGTACAAATTACGCGTAGCTTCCACTCTAAACTTACCTTGGTATGGAAGTATGGTACGGAATATGGAAGAAAATTTTAGTATGGAATGGAATATGGAAGAAAATTTTTTTATGGAATGGAAGATTTTTAGTATGGAATGGAAGAAAATTGCCAGTATGGAATATGGAAAAATCGTCTTCCATACCATGCTCTACAGGTACTTTAAATCACTTTTTAGTCCATTCCAGTGCAAAAACCAGTCTTAGAAGTGCTAAAAATGTGATAGTATTCGTATTCTGCATTTTGGTTGACAGGCCAATGCGGGGGTTATAGCCCCCCCGTCTACACTACTGAAAGTTACTCTGATTCATAACACGACATTCCAGATTTTCCGTATTATACTTAGTCACTTACAATGTTGCATTAAGTAACAAAAAATTATTTGCAATAATTAAATATTTCGCATTAATATGAGAGTAAAGAAGGAGCTTGTTTGTTTTCGCAATAAAATTTCGAATTGTTTTTCAATTTTTTCGAATGATATATGTCGAATCAATAGAGAGGGTGGTTTAAACTCCCATGCCCCTGTGTACGCCTTTGCGCATAAGTGAGCTATGTGGGCGGTGGCTAATGGTAACATTTCAGTCCTCTTATTTACAAGCTGGTAAGTCATAAAATCATAATTTGAAAAAACTTACAAGCATGTATATTCTGTAATTTATAGAGTGAGACAGTTAGGGATGGGGGGTAATCAAACAAAATTTGAGAGGATTAATAATTATATACCTACTACTGATTAATTAAGGCAGTGTCTGCTGCACCGGCCCGGTTTCCAACATCTAATCGCTGCTGCACCGGCGGTTGTTTTATTTAGCTGTTCAATTTACTATCTCTCAGCCGGCATCGCTGCCTTAACCCTAACTCTAAGAATAAGATTTTAGAGAAAAAAAAAGGAATTTGTAGAGTTATAGCTCTCTAGCGCTATTTTTGGTGAGCGTGTCCAGCGAGATTCGATAGCCCTACCCTCAGCATTGTAGCCAGACGTACTAACCCCTACGCCATCAGGACTTCGAATGCAATGTGTCAAAGTGCTGTATTTAAAGCGAATCAAGGAGAAAAGCGCAATTTGATTGGCTGCCGGTGATCCAGCGATTTGATGTCGGAAAGCGGGACGGTGCACTAGACACTACCATTAATTAACTAATACTGAAACCCCATCTCCATATTTTTGATAAAGCCAATGTTAAGCATTTTTAGCGGTTAAATTTGCTAATTTTGGCAATTTTTTAAAGTTGTTACTGATTTGTAAGTTTTATCTTTGACAAATTAACCCCCCCTAAGAAACTCTAAATGTTTCAAAAGTTGCTTTAAATCATGTTGGAGTCCATGTCATTGCAAAAAAAGCAGGATGAGAAGTGCTAAAAACATGATATTTTCTATGTGCATTTTAGTCAACAGACCAATGGGAGGGATTTGAACCCCCAGCCCCCCCTGCTAGGGTGTTGCAGCCGCCCCATAAATTTGAAAATTTTATCGTAGCAACTTCTACCTCAGCTCAAGTTGGAGGCTTTGCACAAAAATTCTTTTGGTCAAGTTTTGTAAAAATTTGTCAATGTTTAGGGGTCGCACAGTGACATTAAAATTTTGGCAATTTGAAAAAAAAAGTTTTTTTCATTTTGAATGTTTTTGGACTATAAGTCGAACCTATGATTCTTTTGATCATTTCTACTGTTTTTGGGAGTAGTTGTTTAGTACAAAGCCAATAAGAGAACTTCTTAAATCAAAGTTATCAAAAGTTGCATTATAGACCTACTGCCACAAGCATAATTAATACCAAATTATTGCGTATTTTTCTAATCTTTTAAATAATTTCACATCTGGCCCTGATTTTAATAATCTGAAAAGTGCTAATTATTGTTTTCTACTCAATGTTAGTTTGTTTTTTTTTCTAGACAGCTGTGTTAACAAAAAGCGACTTATATAAAAGCTGTTATAATTTTGTTTCTTTTCTTTAACAGCCAAAGTTTTTCCCATATTCTCGATACTGGTTTTTTAATCAGACATCGTGCTATGCAAAAATGTTTTTTCTTCATTTTTCAATCATGTTAAGGCGTTGGTTTGATGACCAAGATTTCATTGTTGTGTTCAATTTTTTTTTAATGTTTGAGAAATCTTGAAAATATGGCCAAGATCTTTTTGCATGCTTTGTCGATCTTCAAAAAGCATAATATGATTGCCTTTCTATCTTTGGAGGGTTCTGAAAAAGAATGGTGTTGATGGTCAGTTGTTACATGCCATTAAGGCATTCTATGGTGCCGACTGGAGTTTCGTGGTAGAATAAATGGCAGGCAATCAAAGCTTTCCATATAAGCATTGAACTCTGGCAAGAATGCGATTTGTTTCTTCTCTTCTTTATTGTTTACATATTGGATCAAAAAATGCAACCAAGCTGATGAGTTTGCCGCAATAGGAAATTGAACAATCAGTTCAGAGTTGCCTGCTATGTGCTGATGATTTTGTTTTGTTTCTACAGAATCTGGTTATCAGTGCTTACATAGGTTTGCAGCTGCTTATGACACGGCAGGAATAAAAATAAGTTCGGGCAAAACCGATATGTTTCATGTTTCAGGAAACACTAATCAGTGCTTGTTGCAACTGAATGGAGCGACAGAAACAAGTATACAAGTTCAAGTATATTGGGGTTGCATTCACGAGTGACGGAAGGCAAAACAAAGAACTGGGTATCCCAATTTGCAAGGCAATTGCAATAATGAAAGCTTTACACTATTCAATAGTTATGAGACAATTCAGTAGATGTGAAATGAAAATTGTCAAAAATGAACCAAAGCTCTCAATTTTCGAAACAGTCTTTGTTCCTTCTTACCTACTCTATCTCTGTATGGTCATGAACATTTGATAATGATTGAAAGGGTGCGATTGCAAGTGCAAGCGTCCAAAATAAGGTTTCTCCAAAAAATCAAAGGAGTTACATCATTGACGAGGTGCACATCTCATAAGATTTGAAAATCTCTAGAGCAGCTACTTCTTCAAATTAAGAGATCTAAGCTTAAATGGTTTGGCCATGTAAGCAGAATGCATGAGGAAAACTTCCAAACAAGCTTTACTTACCAAAGCAAATGGGAAAAAAAAAACAGTTGGACGACCCAAAACTACTGTAGATGAATCAATATTACATTGAAGATCTTGGGTGGAATTGTTTGGGACTTCACCCAAACGAAATAATGGGGTTGATGGAAAACCATGAAGTGTGGTAGCTTAATCTCGAGCTGCTGCCCCGCAACCCTTGCAGGAAATAGGGCTATTAGGAGAGAGAGAATTTTCCTTGAAGTTTTCAATAGTTTTGTTTGCTTTTCTACTGTTTGTTCTGTTAAAGTTGCATTTTTACAAATTTTTCATTTCATCTACCAGCTTCTTTACTTCCTCAATTATTTTTAATTGATGAATTGTAGGAATTCCAGCGTTGTGGCGGGAAAACATGTGCTTTTAATAGTATTGTCATCAGGTTTAGAAATAGTTCCTAGCAGCCAACTGCAAGAATTTACAGATCTAGTGATAGTATATTGGTAGTAGATTTACTAATGTTTATGTTTTATAGAGCTTATACCAAGTAGATTGCACTAAATTCCAAATCTTACACAGCAAAACATAAATACGGTTTTAGTAAGCTGCTGCTGTCACTATACTGCATTAGTCAGAACAGCAGTTTAATAGATTTCAATGACTAGACGTAAAGGATAGTTTGCACCATCATTCTTTAAGAAAGTAACATTGTAGGCATATGTTTCAATCTGTTTTACGCAGCCAGCCAAAATTATATACTGTAGGTCTAACTCAAATACAGTTTCTGTTGTAGTTTCCCAGCTTATAAACATGATAAATTTTGACTACTATTAATTCTGAAAAAAACAAACATACATGTAAACAGTATTAGAAGTTGTACTGAAGTTTTTTTGAATGTAAAAGACCAAAAGTGAATGTTCAATTTTGCAATGACTCATTAGTAAGAAAGATTTCACATAGCACCGTCTAGCGGCACAAAATAAAACAAACACCAAATCCTGAGTAAAAAAGGCCACTGTGTGACCCCTAAACCTCAATTTTTTTTTCTCAAACTTTGTTTTCTTGATTTTTTTTGGCAACCTCCTATTTTGAAGAAGGTAGAAAAGAATCGAAAGAGGTTGGGGCAACTGTAACACCCTACCCCCTGCGTATGCCCTTGCTTGGCTTAGAGAAGCTGTGAATGCTTAGGTTGTTTGGTATCTTGGTCCGCAGCTGTCACTGATGGATTATAGTAGGCTAACATGTTCACCACCCTTACAAACTCTGAACTCCACCACTTTTGCAAACTTCAAAAATTGCAAAACTCAAAAAATTTTCCCTCCCCTAACTAAAGAAGTGGGCTAGAAGCTGGAAGAATTAGTATGCAAAGTCATGTGATATCCACTTACACTGGTTACAGTGCAGTGCAGAAGCACAAAATGACATTATTTACATATGCTGAGTATGGTACAGGGTACCCTAAAAATAGGTTCTGAGTTGCAGTATACTGTAGGCTTATATTTATGGTTGCGGACTTGTGGATAGTATTTTGTACTTGCTACCCATACTGGTATAATCCTACACTACGGTACAGCTAAGCAGCCTAGTTTAAACATGCGAAGGCGTGGAGTTGGTGCAAATGCAATTGCAAAGAAAAAACTAGAAACGGCGCGTTTCAAAGAACGTGGCAATGAACTTGCAGCTCAGCAACTGGAGCAATTAAGTCAACAATTGGAAACTTTTCATACCAACCTAGAAGAATTTGCTTCTAAACACAAGCAGGTACACTGGTGCAGTTTTCTAGATTAGCTACTGTTACAGGTGCTTGTAAATCATTATCTGTATAAACTGTGAAGTAGCAAAGCTTTGTATTCTAGCATAGTTTATACCGTTCCTCTAAATCACACCTGTAGGAAGATTTGTACCTTGTGCAATGTCAGATTTAGGTTAAAAGAGTTGAAACTTGATCATGAGGTGAAAAATCAAGCTGTCCAGTACCATGCTTTCAAAATACTCCTTTAGTTTCTTACTAATGTATTGGCTAGCTTAGTAAGTTAAATTTTGATTTACAACACTGCAGGAGCAATGCATATCAACAATGGAAAAAAGTGGCTTGGTTTGGTGTACACACAATTAAATTAATATGTTGATAAATTATTTGTAGTGAGTATTTCACGAAACGTTTTTAAGTTGAAGAGAATAAAATAAAAATGAGAAATATTGGCACTGTATTCATCCTCACAATTTCAATTTACTTTTTTAAGGGTCAAGATTACTGTAGGGTTTAAGTTAAAGTTTGGGTTAGGGTTAGATTTGGGTTTAGTTTTAGAGTAAGGATTTTAGTTTGGGTTAGATTTGAATCAGAAATAATGAAAAACTATATTGAAATTTCCAGTGAAATAACCTCTATCTAAAAATTTTGGTATAGTGGTTTTATGTAGAATTGTATCATAGACATCAATTTACTTGCCAGCTTGTAGTCTTTTTAACTTATTCTGAAGCTGTATTACAGCACCGTGTAGTGTATATACTCGTGTATAGATCACACCTCTAGTTTGTGACTGTAAAAGTGGGTGTTTGTGGTTGACTCATGTATGAGTTACACCCCCAATTTGTAAATTGTGGTGGATCTGTATATAGATCACACAGTAATTTGGTAAGTTGCATGGCTCATTCCAACACAAAAATGATCAAATATTTTTTCACGCTTGTAATATTGGCTGTTGCCCTGCAGACAAAAAATTTGAAGAATGAAATAGATCTGCAAAACACAAATAGCTTATTGGTTCTTTTTTCTCAATGGCAAATCATGGGAGTGAAAAGAAGAACAGTGATGAATGCAGATTGAAGCTGTGTTCCCTCTAACTTTATGGCTGATCGGCGAGTGCCCAAATTTTCTTTAAACAATTGTGCCCAAAGCTCTAAAAAGACGTTTTAGTGCCCTAAATTTCGTACCAATCCAGTATTAAAGTATACCAAATGTCATATTTCCACAAATTTGTCAAATTTTCTTGAAGCTATGTTTACTATATTGCCAAAAATTATTTGCCTTTGTTCCAACAAATCGCCGATTCGCTGAAAAAACCGACTTAATGGGAACCCTGGGTTGAAGTATGCAAATGATACCGGAAATAATAACATTTTAATTTACCTACGTCCTACATAGAATTAATCGGATAAGCGAGACAGAATTGAATTTTTTTGCAAGCCGAATTCAATTTGGACTGACTACATGGACATCCCTTGACCAATTGGACTGATGTTTGTTTTAATGATTGGTGCATAGATCTCACCTCAAATTTTAGCTTAAAAGTGCAACCTATATGCGAGTATGTACGATATGTCATCCTTAATTGCCCGTAATGTTTTTATAAAATATTAAAGAATTTCAGATTTCCTTTTTATTAAATGTACGTATAGCCCAATCGTAAAAAAGTTTAGGTAGTGACTATTTCACCGAAGATTTTCAAGTTAAAGAGAATAAAATGAAAACGAGAAATATTCATCTGCGCTTTCTTCATTTGCCTTTTTAGGGATTAAGATTAGGGTTTGGGTTAGAGTTCAATTTGGGAATAGTTTTAGGGGGAGCATTTGAGTTTGGGTTAAATTTGAGTTAGAATTAATAAAAAAGTAGATGAAAATTTCTGGTGAAATAAAGCCTTCCAAGAGTTTATTACCTGTATATTCTGACTTTGTTTGAACTCAATGGTGAGTTATAGTGTGTGACATAACAAGGCAAAGAGAAGACCCAATTATTTATCATTTTTTTAGTACTAAACTTTGTGTAGGAAATTCGAAAGAATCCTCAATTTCGTCATCAATTTCAACAAATGTGTGCTGCAATTGGAGTAAGTGTTGGAAAGTTAACCACTCCCATCGAGGAGCAGCATAGTGTACCAATCTTTTATTTTATAATTGATTGAAAAAAAGCAAAGATGAGTGGTGTTTTAATCAGTGTTTTTGTTTTCAATTTTTTTCTGTTTTATTTTATGCGTATTGAATTGATACAATATCAACCATTGTCATATGTAATTGTCGAAGTAAATCCTGACATTGGTTTAACTTGCAATAGATGGATAGAGTATGTAGTACTAGCTTGTCTTTGAGATGTAGCCATGTAATGTAACACTAGAGTGATTTAGAAAAATGGCAGTTTTGGTTCAAACAAGAGCAGCATGCAAATCTAATAAAGTTTTCATACTTAGTTCAATAATGTTTGGTCGTACTTGCATGAAATCTATCTTTTTTGACCCAATTTTTTTCAAAGTTATAAAGCACACCATTGTGTATTTGACTTAACACAACACTGACAATTTTAGTGTGCAGTACTACCAATAATTGTAATTACACTTGATTTACCAAGTTGCCTTGGCCAGGAGACAGTGAACGTATCTTTCGGCCTTTTGAGTCAAGTTGCCACCTGCTCACCTGTCTACCACACACAGTGGAGGCTTCACATGGTGCCTCTAACTGTTGAACGTCAGGTAGGAAAGCTGTTGATACCGATTGTTATAGTTTTCGGTTTGACCCAACTGGGAATTGAACCAGAGTCTATCGTTTCAGTAGCAGATGCTGTATCCCCTTTACCACTGATCTGTTCCATTGTAAGATCTGTTCCATTGTAACACATCATTGATTACTGTGACAATAACCAGTACATTACAATGGCACAAATTGTAATTAATATCAGCGTACCAACCTAAAATTATCAATGTTTGCCAAAATCAGTCGGAGCCATGGTGTGCTTAAAGGAGAATATTTCTGGAATAGAAATATGGTGTTAGGGATGATATTATCTTTTAGTATTGCATTAATTTTAGCAGCTCCATTGATTTTGCTTGCTGTTCTTCTTTGATGCCATAACCTTTTTCAAACCATGATTTCAGTAGTCAATTCTAAGTTTTGTGTTCTGAAATCGTTTGTCTGCAGGTATCTCATTGGTGTTCACTGGAATTTGCTTGATTGAATAACAATTGAAGAAAAAACAAAAGACATCATTACCTGTACTTACGCAACAAGTATATTTTTAGGTTGACCCTTTAGCTTCTGGAAAAGGATTTTGGTCTGAAATGTTGGGTGTTGGTGATTTCTATTATGAACTGGGTGTTCAGGCTGTGGAAATTTGTATTGCTACTCGTCCACAAAATGGTGGCATTATGACGCTCTCTGAATTACAGCAAAGGTACTCAATGCAATTTCTTGTTGGCAAGTTTTGGTCTGAGATAAAAAAAAAACTGATTTGGGTTGCAAGGCAGTTACTGATTATATACAGTAAATATTGTGTACACGTTTAATGCCCTTCTTGTGCTTGTAATTATGCGAAACGGAGAAGTGAATTCATGAAATCCTGTTGTTTTTTGATGACGAACTTTTAGTTTTTTGGTATGTATTTGATTTTGAGCAGTGTTTTAAAGTTAAAAAGAAATGCACTGTTTGATTTTTGAAGAATATATATGCAAAAACTTTGTTATATGATCAAAATTTTATTCTAGTTATGACTACCAGTAAACTTTGTTCCTCTTTAGGCCTTTTATTGCTCATAAAAGATGTTACTTTACTACACTATTGTTAAACACTGAGCCAAGTCAATTGACCGCGACAAACTGACCGCAAACCAACGGTTTTGTTACAGTGATTTCGTCACTGATTTCGTCGCAGTGATTTTGTCACAAAGTGAGGGTTGGGGCAAGATGGCTCTGGGGATAGCAAAAATATATTTAGGATCGCCCTTCTCAGCCAAGTGGCGTTGTTTGCGGTCAGTTTGTTCGCGGTCAGTTTGTCTGCAGTCAGTTTGTCGCGGTCAGTTGTCGTGGACTCGTTAAACACTCAAGCAACTCGAAAAATATATTTTATTGCTTAGGCTGAAAGTTTTGAGACCGTGTAAGCAATGCTTATTGTAACATGCTTTATGCAGCGCAAATTTCTATGTAGCATTGTATGTTTCTATTAGCTCCAAATGAGAATAAAAAATAGTGTCGCCACACTATCCCAGTTCAATCCTAAAGCAACGCCGCGATTAGGCGACTACATTGAGCTGTTTTGCTGCACACTAATCAAGTTTGATCTTGTCAACAGAACAAATCCGAGTAGGCAAAAAGAGTGGATTGTGCAGTAGCCTAGCGATCTCAGTAAAAATCGAGCTGTCAGATACGTTTTGGTCCAAACTCCAAGCTACCAACGCGTATCTGATAATAAGACTATCAGTACCAGAGTAGGCCTTGCCTTATTTGCTTACTTTGTGACCCTAGAATAGACTTTATCAACCAATAAATAGCAAACAATGGCCTACCTGCAGGGCTGCCATTGACATGAACCCAAAAGTATGGACAGGGGTCGGCAACTTTTTGTCCTGTAGGCTATGCCTGGCTCAGAAAGGTTCCAGCGGGCCAACAAACACCATTCCAGCGGACCAAAAACAAAGGTCTCCGCCTGAAATTTTGGCATTTTTACTGCCGATTTAGTGGAAATAACCAAAAAAAAGGAAGGTCTTCGCTTGAGAATTAGGCAGTTTCTGCTAGAGATTACTTATTTTGTAAGTTATTCCTAGCTGATTATTCGAATTGACCAATAGATCTAAGTGCCCGGTATGAGAACCTCCACTTCTAAAATAATGCAAAAAATTAGAACACAAGTCAAAATAAGGACATTTCTTGGAAAACTAAAGCTAAAATATTTTCTAAGAAACAGACCATCAAAATAAGGACAAATCTTACAAATAAGGACGTTATGGCAGCCCTGCCTACCTACCTTACTTTCGCTTGTTCTTATAGACGTTTGTGACACAACGTGACTGCTTACTTTTTGCTCAGATCGCTACGCTACTGTACTGTCTACTCTTTTTGCCCACTCGGATTTGTTCTGTTGACGAAATCGAACTGCTAGGCTACAGTTACTACCGTCGACTTTAGTCAATATCCAACTCATAGTTGTTTTGCTGACAAGATTAAACTGATTAGTGTGCAGCGAAACGGCTCAATGCATTAGCCTAATTGCGGTGTTGCTTTTGGACTGAATTGGGATGGCGTCGCCAATGTTATCAACATCAGGGTTGCCAATAAAAATTAAAATCAAGGAGGACCCGATGTCTTGTTTGAAGTAGAATATCTCCTGAACGGCTTGGACAAAAAGAATGAAGTCAACTCCAATCTAATGTAATACGAATGCCCTAACATTAGATTCTCCCATTAATTTTTCCAACATTTACATTTGAGTTTGACTAATGCTTTTTTTCTTAAGGCTGGCTAAAACGAGAGGACGCTATGGGCAAGATATTGCCTCTGAAGATGTACAAACTGCCATAAAAAAACTCAAGGTTTTAGGAACAGGATTTGCTTTACTTGGCCAAGGAAAGAAACAAATTGTTCAGTCGGTTCCAGGCGAGCTAAATATGGATCACACATCCATATTTGAACTTGCACAGGTGGTAAGTGTCAGATGCTCTTATAGCGAAAATAGTAAAATACGTTGTTCGCACCTAATCATAGAATGTGAGTGGCTGTAATTTAGCTAAGAACAGTGCCTTTGGCATTTTGTTGGTAGAATAACCTTGATGTAGGTTATCAAGCTAAGTACGAGCAAGTGAACCTTAAAATTGAAGTTTTGCTGAACACAAAGAAACACTTTCACGTTCAGTTACTGTAGTTACATTGTATTTTAACACTTTTACTTTTTAGAACAACGGTAAAGTGTCCTACGATGAAATCGAAGCGAATTTAAAATGGAAGAGAGAACGGGCAGAGCACGTTTTGGAACATCTTGTTCGGGAAGGGATGGCTTGGATTGATGATCAAACTCCAGATAACCAGCGATGGTTTTGGTTTCCTGCCTTTTTTCAATCCGAAAGAAAAATATCGTGACGTCCTAATTATTAGCCTAGAGAGTCAAAAGCAATCGTTGTATTGATGAATCTGGTTGCCTAAAACGCTTGCTACGAGAATAATGCTATTGCTCTCCAAGGATCCCGGTATTTAATTTAAACTGTTGTCGATTGTCGACTGTTGCTGTGTATTTTTTTCAAAATTTGTCGTATTTTTTTTGTTTCGTTGTACCTCTACCTTTAGGGTACCATCTTCACATTCGTCTTTGCTAAAACGAAATTCATGTCAGAATTTTTTGAGCTGTTCGCCGTTAACTGCAGCGTCAGCTTAAACGCTTTAAACAGAGCATAAATTATTGCCGCTTTCGTTATTTTAAGCTGGCAGCTTTGTTGAACCTACTAACTGTGTATCTGTATAATAGTGATGTCATTTGCCAATATGTGGCAAATGTAGCTTTTTTGTCTATTATTTAATGCAACTCTGAGAATTATTGGGTAAGCTCATGAATCAGTCAGAAATTAAAATTTGTCGTAGATATCAAATTGCTACTGTTTTGTTTTTTGGTTGGTATGAATTGTTACAATTTTCATTTTTCGTACGATTCTGTTTGTATTGTTAATTAAAAACTTAGTTTGGCTTAATTTAGGGTTAGTTTAGTTAGGTTAGTTATACAGTATGCACCATAACTAAAAAAATCGTCAAAACCTTTTGCAACTGAAAGTTTGGACCTGCTTGTATAAATGCGTTATCAGATTGAAGTGTCGCAGTGTCTGTGAACAATACACTTTCTACTTTGCAGGATCCTTCATCTTTGGCCCAAGGTTTGGAGCGTGGGTCTACAGTAGTTCCTTCAACAAATTTTCACAACTAAAAGTTTTTAATTGGGAACAAAAAGTTGATTATCATTTTTCAAGCGATCTTGCTACAAAATTAGTAAAACCTAATTGCCATGAAGTAATGTGCATTTCTTGTGATAATGCAAGTGTTTTTAAAAACAAAAAGTTATTGAAGATCAAAATGATACGCAATGCGATCATGTTTTATGTATTCGGGGTTCTTCTTTGCCTGGGTTCAAGTAATTTAACCTGTGTGAGATACACTTTATAAATGTTTTGCTTAAAGACATTTTTTGCTATTTTTAGTAAATATCTACAGTTTGCATTCCAGTAACTTTTTGCGTCATGATATTTGCTTTCAGAGCTACAAATAGACACCATCAAAGTAGATCTCTCAAGTACTTCTGTGGAACCTACGAACCACACCCCTGTTTTTCAGATACAATTTTGTCTGCTTAGTCTGCAAAGTGATTGAAACCAGTCAAAACTAGAACGTGACTTCTCAAGTGATATCTCGGGACTTCGCTGCATGATCCAACTTTTACTGAACTTTATTAAGCTTTAAAATTCTAATCTGATTGGTTTAAATGAATTTGTACAAAATGTGGTCGTTTATAGTCCGATCAGTTATTTAAATGCGTCCCTTTCAAATTTTGTTTCACTAACTTAAATCTCTTTGTGGTTATTCGAGTTCAAAATTTAAATCTCTCAAAGTTATCAAAAATAATCTAGTAACGTCAATCAAAAAGCTCGCATAACAGTTTACAATACAACATCAAATCTCAGCACTTTTTACGAGTTCTTAACAGTTTTTCATTCCATTTAAAATAACATAAAAGCGGTCTTTAAAATTCCAGCGACTCGCTAGCAAATTTCGTTACATCAACCAAACTTACAACCATGTATGATTCTGAAAACGCTCTTTCGCATCGCTGTTCAACATATTATAGTATTATACCGGTTGTTTCGAAATTAAAGCCCCCTTCTCAACAGCATAAACTAAAATAAAAAAGTGCTAAAATTATGCAAATTTAAAACAGGCATTTAAGTTTTTTTCTAAATCGTTCATGCTTTTGCCACATAGCGTTCATTCTCAAGAGGTATAATTTTGACAAATTGCAAAAAAAAGGTGGAGAATCAACATTTATTTTCCCAGGTTAATTCGTCACTCACAAGTTGTCACAGGTCGATTGAAATAACTTGGTAAACCACCGCAGTTTTCTATACGCCCTTTAATTAATGCGATCTTTCGAGATGACTACCCAGCATGCTTTTGTAAAGATTTAGCTTAGAAGGTGAGAGGTGCAGAGAATGCAACGGCATTTCAGGCTTTTATTGGTTATCAATCCATCTAATTTTCTCTGAATCATTAGCTATGTTAGTTTATCTAACTCACCTAAAGATAAAGTGGAAGAAATTTGAAATCAAACATAGCTTAGTGAAACTAACGGTAATGAACTTCAAACTAGTCTAATGAAGAAAACTACAAATTTTCAACTAAGCGGTAGAGGGAGGGACCCTAATTTCGAAACACGCTGTATAAGTTTTAAATCCATTACTTAGCGCTAAAACTTCTTTACTTAAAATTCTTCAAAAACCTTGAGCTAGGAGAAAAAGTGCGCTTTCTCAACGTCCCAGGTGTCAGCTTCGTGAAAAAAAACAAAAAAACTCAGCCTCGTAGCTCAAATTAATCGAAGCCATTAAGCTCAACTAGAGTAGGACATCGCAAGCGATATCTCTGGACCTCCAATTTGAATGTTTCGATGTTAGATAGCAGAGGTGGAGTCGAGGACACAAGGACAGCCTTTCCGAGGACAGACCCTCTCGACGCCAAGGACAGGAATGCTGGAGACCAAGGACACAGCCGCAAGTGTTCTCCAAAAAAAAAAAAGGCCTTCAAAAAAGTTTTTCAGGCAATCTCCAATTTATTGGCGTAGCCAGAATTTTTGGTTGGGAAGACCTAAACCACAAATCACACGCAATGACGTCATCAAAAATTTGCCTGTTGGCACTTAACCAAGATTTTGCAAAAGGAGAGGGCTCAAACTAATATAATTGAAAAGTGCAAATACGTAACTTTGGAGACGTGTTGAGAAAGCAAATGTAACCCAAACGTATCACAGACGGGGGTCTGGGGGCGGGGCCCCCAGCGGCCGGAGGCTTTGGGGGTCTGGGGGCGAAGCCCCCTGCTGTTGGGCGATTTTTTGGAAAAAAAGCTATTTTAATGCCATTGAATCACATTTCGCACATGTTTAGAGCCATTTGAAAGCATTAGATTTTTGACGTTTGAAAGCCAATTAAGAAAAAATGAAATTGTTTAATCCTCCTTCTAGTTGCAATTTAAGTCCAAAACACGTTTAACATCTTGCATTTTGGTGTTAAAGTTTAATTGTACGTGATTTGGTCCAGGTAGGGGGAAGTAAGGTGCAGCATTGTCTCGTGCAACATTTTAGCAGTAAATGAAAACCCATTCGAAGATTTTCCTTAGAGATTTTTGTTTTGTCATGAAAATAACCAGTTATAGAAGTGCATGTTAGGTCAGGGGGCCCAGGCCTCCTCAATTGAAGTTCAACGATTTGTTCAATCAGCATTTTCCATGGCTAATTTTTTTTAAAAGTATTTTGTGCGTAAAAACTGGCGAGGTGGAGGTGAATTAATGAATTATTATTGAAAATAGTACAATAGATGGTTGCGCTTACTAATCACGTTACTGCCGGGCCGGATTTACATCGCGCTGGGCCCCTGCACTTTTGTATTTTTGCAACATCTTTCCTCCAGATGTAGGTGAAGACCATAAAAAGTTATAAGATTTGAGCGTAGGCCCTTAGCTGGTACTGTGCCATATTGTGGTAAATTCGGCCTTGGTTAAGGCATTACGTTCATAAAAAGGCTAGATGTGATCCTTAGATAGCAACTTTTAGGACGAAAACTATCCATTTCTTCCAGGTTTACGTTTAAATTGGCTGGCAAAAATTGATTTGAGGGGGTCCCTAGGGCCCCTGGTCTTCAATATTGTTGTTTGCTACTGGTGTAAGCAAAAAATGCTAGAAAGAAACTGAAACTGAAGAAACAATAGGCTTTTTTGTCACATTTTTGTCATTAGTGAAATTTCAGTTGGGGGGGAGGCCCGCTTGGCTAAGTCTATGCTCCAATGGCGGAAAACAAAAAAGGTATTTGCAAATTTTCCGCGAGGTTTCTGGCGTTTTCCAACAAAATTTCAACTGTTCAAAAAATAGTGCTGTCCTCGAACCGAGAACAGGGCAATTTTCGAGGACCTAAGGCGTCGAGGCCAAGGCCAAGGACTTTAAAACGTGTCCTCGAGGCCAAGGACGCCCTTGAGGACTCCACCTCTGTTAGATAGTGTTTGAAATTTTTTTTCCTGTGTTCGATCACAAATTTTTTGTTTATAATTATGTCTTTGATGCTGTTTTGTGTATTTATAGTTCATGATTCTGTTTAGTTTTAAGTTTACTTTTTAATATCTACTCGTACCAAAAATTCGATCCATCTAGGTCTAACGGTTCAAAAGTTCAAAATTTTGGTGTCCTTTTTGAGGGGGCCCCCATTTTGGTACCCCCAAAGTTTGTCAAATTTTATCTCTTCTTTATATTGGCCTACGCTGAAAATTTCATGTGTCTAGCATCAGTGGTTAAAAAGTTCGAATTTTGGCGGTTCCGTTTCGGGGAGAAACCCCCCATTTGGTACCCCCAAACTTTGGTCAAATTTTATCTTTTTTTTATATTTGCTTACCTCAAACACTTCATGTTTCCAGCTTAAAAGGTTAAAAACTTTGAATTATGGAAGGCCCCCGTTTTGCTGGGACTCCCCATTTTTGAACCCCATTTTTAGTTGGGTTTAGTTTATTTCTAATATTTACCCAATCCAAAAATTCGATACATCTGCCTCTAACGGTGAGAAGTTCAAAATTTTGGCGGCCCCGTTTCAGGAGAATCCCCCATTTCGGTAACCCCAAATTTTGTCTTTTCATATTTACCTACATTAAAAATTTCGTATACCTATAGCATGAGTGGTTAAAAAGTTCCAATTTCGACAGCCCCATTGGAGGGGAAAAAACCTAATTTTGGGATCCCAAAATTTTTTCAAATATTATCTTTCCCTTAATTTACTTTACTTCAACAATTCATGTGTTTAGCTTTAAAGGTTGAAAAGTGTGAAGTTTGAATGGCCCGTTTGGGGGAGGAACCCCCAATTTTTGTTAGGTTTAGTTTATTTTAAGTACCCACTCCGAAAATTTGATCCATCTAGTTGTAGCGGTTTAAAACATCAAAATTTTGAGGACCCGATTGACGGTGATCCCCCAACCTGGCACCCCCCCCCCCACACTAGTCCTTCCTGATATTTTCAATTGCTCAAACTTTGAATACAGTGCATTTAGCGGTTTAAAAGTAGATAGTCGGAAAAGAAAAAAAAAAAAACAGTGAGGAAGAAGAAAAATGGTATTCAGGTTGGGGTAAACGAACATACCGAAAAGAAAGGCGGTTGATAGTGGGCTCAAAAATCACAAATCACTTTCGATCAAAATTGGTATTTACTGAGATATATCGGTTCAAAATCGTCCACTTTCTGCCCATTTTCGGCCTGTAGCATTTTGGTCACGCGACCGGGCGCCCCCAAACTCGGTTTGCATGAACCATTTATAAGCACCCACATGGTGTACAAATTTCAGCTTTACATGCCAAAAGGTTTTTGAGTTATAGGCGAATTAATAAATTTTCAAGCCAAAAATCGTCATTTGTTAACGTTTTTTTGTGTCAATTCACGATCACGCGACCTAGGATCCCCAAAGTTGGCACACGTGACGCTTTCATTGATTTTCATGTTTAGTCCAAATTTCAACTTTCTAGGTTTGCTATTTGCTAGTTATATAATTCGCGAACAAAAACAACGGTACTTCGCGCTCACGTGAAGTCCCAATAACTTCGATTTCAATTTCGTGTTTTGACCATTCATTCGAGTGCGTGATTGGGAGGTATGAAGCTTCCAATGAGTAGTTTTCGATAGCTTTTTGATAGAATGCAATGCAGCATACGATTTAGGTGGCTGATCGAGTATTTTGTAAAGAGCCAAATAAATTGTGATTTAAGACTATACGTTAATTTTGAACCACTCAATACCGGTAAGCTTCAATTTAAATATAAACTGCATTATTCTTTAAAACCTATTTTAAAACTTAAAGCGAGTCATGGTCTGTGTCGAACAAAGCTAAATGAAATTGCAGAACGAAAAAAGAATTTCAGCGGCGCTCGATTCAAGAGAAGGTCATAAACTCAGTTTAGCAAAGACAATGTGTAAGATAATTATACTACATTGTGACCGTCCACTTATACCGGTGCTAGGGGTCTTGATTTGCAAATCTTGCACAATTTTCCGGGTAGTGGTCTTCATTAGAGATTGACTAAGCATAATTTAGTAATCAATGGCGGTGTTCCAATCCAAATGGAATCTAATAGCAAAACAGCTACCACAGTATAGCAGAATGTTTAAGTCATAATGCCTCTAGTTAATGATTGAATACAACATTAATCGCTCTTAAAAATAAAACATTATCAAGCAATTAAATTACCAGATAGTTTTGTATGTAGTATGGTATCACTGAAGATGGATCGCAGTGTTTACGTAGGACTGATTCTGATATCGAGTAAGTTCGAAACAACGGTGACAGCAGATTCAACAGTAATTAGTTTTAATTAGTGTTGTAGTCTGTTGAAGCGTTTTGTTGAAATTCAAAGTTAGTGAGTATTTATGCACATTTCTTTTACAACTTTTTATTTGCGTTTACAAAATCTAACCTAGGGCTACATGAAATACTGTAACTCTCCCTATGTCGCTGAATAAACGAAATTGCTTTTTTGCTAGTGTTGTTAGCAAAATATTCTTTCGAAACGACGTAGCTGCATTTATATTAATTTTGATTTAGCGAATGAGATTTCATAGGGTTTTATATTTCAGCAAAAAATATTTCATAGGGTTGTATGTCTCAAGATACCCTTTCATCCCAACCAACCCACTTTTGGCCACGATGAGGTTTATTTCTTTTTTTTTCCTTTTTTTTCTTCCTAATTTTTGTACGCTCTTCTCCTAAACCACTACACATCGAAATCTAATTTTTGTGTAAAGTTGTTGAGCTGCAAACACAATTTTTTCTCCCGAAAGTTTTTGGGGCAACTTCACCGGGAACCCCCCAAAATGGGGCCCCAAAAAATCAATTTTTTGAACGGCTCAAGCTAGGGTGCTAGTTCTTTTTGATATCAGTAGATATTCAACAGACAAATATTTTGACATAGTTTGGGGGTGGCACTCCCCCCGGGGACCCCCTCCAAATGGACCCCCCAAAAATCAATTTTTTGAACGACTTAACTTAGAGTGCCAGTGTTTTATGATATCAGTAGATATATAACAGACAAATATTTTGACATAGTTTGGGGGTGCCACCCCCCGGGGACCCCCAAATGGCCCCCCAAAAATCAATTTTTTGAACGGCTCAAGCTAGAGTTCTACTTTTTTTTGATATCAGCAGATATTTAACAGACAAATATTTTGACATAGTTTGAGGGTGCCACCTCCCCGGGGACTCCCGAAAAGGACCCCCCAAAAATCAATTTTTTGAATGGCTCAAGCTACAGTTCTACTTTTTTTTGATATCATCAGATATTTAACAGACAAATAGTTTGACATAGTTGGGGGTGCCACCCCCTCGGGTATCCCCCAAATGGACCCCCCAAAAATCAAGTTTTTGAATAGCTCAACTTAGAGTGCCAGTGTTTTATGATATCAGTAGATACTTAACAGACAAATATTTTGACATAGTTTGGGGGTGCCACCCCCATGGGGACCCCCCCAAATGGACCTCCCAAAAATCAATTTTTTGAATAGCTCAACTTGGGTGCCAGTCTGTTTTGATATCAGCAGATATTTAACAGACAAATATTTTGACATAGTTTAAAGGTGCCACCTCCCAAGGGACCCCCTAAATACACCCCCAAAAATCAACTTTTGAACGGCTCAAGCTAAGGTGCCAGTGTTTTATGATATCAGGAGATATTTAACTAACAATTATTTTGACTCTACTTTTCTGGAGGTTCCATAATCAGATATTTTTGAATAATTGCTGATTTTACGGTAGACAAAAAGTACTTTTGAGAGTCACAGCATTAGCTATGCGTCGTCGTTCACTGGGTTTGCTGGCAAACTCCCATCTAGTTTACACCGCTTTTGCCCGTTTTATTACGTTTTTGCTTATCCATAAAAAGTACGCTTTTTTTCGTCCGCATTTTTATAAGTCCATATCCGCACTAAGTAGACTTTTTTGTCTTAATAAAAATTTTTTCAAAAATTTTTTGCATGATCGATGAGAGCGATATTTCAAAATAGAGCTCTATACCCTTTTACAAAATTTTTTTGGGAATACTTTTGTCCAGTATGTGACAATATCTGGTCAGTGCGGTAGGTAACTCGGACCCAGAGAACTCAGATCTTGGAAATTGATTAGTGGATCAATTTCCCAACCCGCCTATTTCTTCGACAGTCAAACAAAGATGTTGTAGTCTTAACGGACAACTTTATTGCAAGTAAAGAAAACTGTCAATCTAAAGCATTTCGGAAGACGGGGGTAGACGGTATTTTTAGCTTAGATGCGTTGCCCGCACTAGCAAATGCATCAACAAGTTAAACGTATCTCAAAATTTCACTGAATGAATAAAACAATGCGAATTGCGATTTTCAAAGCTCGCACAGAAAAAAGGTGTATTTTTTGTTATCTTATTGAGGCTAAAAACTGGCCGCATCCAAATGGCATTACAAAGACAATAATTTCAGACATCGATTTCCTGAGCAGCATGGTGTGGTAGAAAAAAATAATAATTTCTTGACATAAGCTTATTGCATGCTGAGTAAATTTTCTTTATGACTACGTGGGTCGTAAGTTCATGCCCTGGATAGTCTCCGGGCTCCCTGCCAGGTACCCTTTATGAGTAAATGCGGCAATAACTATTCAACTTTCGAAATGGTAACTTGATACGCGTTAGGTATTACATTTTCAAAAACAGGTGTATATAAGACGAACTTTCGACCTTACATGCGGGCGACGGCAGGAAATTCTCCATTCGGATATGGGCGTTTAAAAATGCAGACAAAAAGAACATACTTTTTTGTGGAGCAGAAAAGCCGTACAAAAGCGGTTGGAAACGGATGCTGTGTATAAATCTACCTTTACATTTTTTTATAAGAACACGAGGCTCATTTTTGGTCAAAGTTTAAGAACAAATTTAGAACAATACCAGCCACTACAAAAAAAAAACAAACGAAAAAGATTGAATTTTCAAACCTAAAAAAAACTAAATTGTGTCTGATTCAAAACGATAAAATTTTAGCGATTTTCAAGAACTTGCAAGCAAAATGGCAACGATCCCGAGTGCTGTTGCGCATTGTGCAGGCTACTCAGAAAAATTTTGGCTGTTGTTTAAATTGGAAAACCTGTTTTTTCGCTTTTGCAATGTAACGATGCAGCAGAAAGCGTTTACTCAAGCGGAAAAAGCATTCGGAATTAAACAGTTTTACAAACATGGTCACTAAAATTGACGTCAATGATCTCAAAAGAAAATGGGAAAAAATTAAGACCAGCCAGTCTCAAATCAAAATTTACTGATTTTCCGAGAAAAAAAGTGTAATCAACCAAGAATCCTTTTTTCTGACAGCTGCTGTCTTCCATGTCAACTGTGAGGGATCTCCTTTCAAGGAAAATTTGGCGAAGCTAAAAATCGACAGTGCTGTACTTAGAATCAACAAATTCGTTTCATCTCATGCTCTGGGATTGGATATTGATTTAAAATCTGATGAATGCTACAATGTAAGCAATTTGTGCTAACCTGTAATACAGGGTGCCTTTTACTTCTCACTTCGTAGAGAATCGGGATAGTGATCAGAAGGATTATTGGCTCCAGATTGAGGTCCCAACTGTCTGTGGGTCTTTGTGATCTTTAATTGAAAGGACTTCAAATCTTTCATCATACTCGCTGTATTAGGCCGTAGCATGAAACAAGTTTACCCGGCCAATCTCTGCGAAATTGCGCCTGCCAGCAACACAGCTCTTTTTGAAAAATTGTCGCAGCGGTGGCGAGCCGTTGGCAACACTGTATCCGATTTGATCGACCCGAAATTTGAACCTCAGACCTCCCGCTCCAAAGATGAACCTGTTACCGCTCGACCAACTGGCCGGTATTGAAAAGACTTTTTACACCGACTTTGGGGCCAAGCAATTCTACCCGTCGCGGTGGCGCGGTCTGACGAAATGACTAGAGAGCCCCAGAAAGGGGGGGCCTGTGTGAAGTGTGGTCAGGCATGGTTTGTTATGAGAAGAGAAAAAATATTATTTTATCATGTTCAGGCGCGTAGCCAGGATTTCGCAAGGGTGGGGGCTGTTTTGGAAGTTTGTTACAACTGCAATCGAACTCAACCCAAATTTTCATCAGTCTTCAATTAGATTGAGGCGGTTTTTCTGTCTGCTATTTTGCTTAGTGTTTTGCTATTTTGCTTACTATACGTGCTATTTTGCTTACTTTGCAGGCCAATGGGGGGGCTATAGCCCCCCCCGCCCCCCCTGGCTACGCTACTGATCATGTTACATATCAGACGAGGCGAGGCTTTTTGCTAGAGGAAAAACTACAGTAGTTTTGTTAAGCCAAAAATTTGTTCTTTTGCGTTACGTTATGTCTAGCTCATCGATTGCTGGATTTTATTTTAGAACGTGCCGCATACCCCATATACCGTACAGACCACCTTAATTGATCTGTGTTGGACTTAGGGACAGGGCCTGCGAGAGGGGGTTCAGGGGGTACATCGTACCGGGCGTAGGGGGCCCGGGCTCAAGGGGCTCGAAAGAGTTCAGGTTTCCGCGTTAAGTTTTGGTATCGCACCATAACACCGTAATCAAACTTGCATACAGCAAAATTATCAGTGAGCCTATTTAGTATTGGTAATTGGTCGCTATTATTGCTGCACAGCCTTTAGGGCATCCATTAGTGGCGGATTTGAATAAAAAAAGAGGAAAATGTATCAAAAGCCATACACTTGCACCGAAATTGACGTTTTGTTACATTTCTCTAACTTGAGAGCCCTAATTCTACGGTATAACAATGTACGAGGGCCCACATTTCCAAAGATTCAAAAGCATTACAACCTCAGAGAGCGGAGTCAAAGTTGACATACTATACTACTATTATAAAGTAACTCACTCCATCTGTATGAGTTTAATAGGTATTTGGGTTTGTGAAGTCTATGATTGCAGATGACTTCTTAAAACTTTTATCAGTAAAATATTTGGATTTGCAGTATTAAAATCATTACATTGTATAATATTGTGTCAATGTCATCATTCCCCACTTCACATATGTTCTTTCATGTATATCACGTTTTCTGCTAGTCAATTTAAGCAAGTTTGGTGCTGGAATGTTGATCAAATGCTGTATTTTACCCTCGAGGAACATAAAAAGTGCTAAAGCTTCTGGGGCCCTGCCCCGGGCCCCGCTGGGGGAGCTCACAGTGCTCCCCCAAACCCCCTAGCTGGATTTAAACCAATTTCATGTCTAGATGTGTTGTCTATAGATCCTAACTGTATGCGAATATCGTTATCCCCTCACTTTTAAATGCAGATCCACACCCATCCGACAAAAAATGATTTAACGGCATGGGCCCCGATTAGGCTTCGGGGCCCCAATCAGATTTGGGGGCCCGGTATCGACCTTCGTACCCCTGGAAAATTTTCTCTCTGAGGCCCTGCTTAGGGATTGCTTGTATGACACATGTGTTGATTACAAACAATTAAAGATCGAAAAACAAACATTTCATAAAACAACAAAGGAAGGAAGCAACTTCTATGTGTAAAATATTTACTGTATTTGAGTACTCGTTTACTCGAAGACCCTAAGCAGGCACACTTTGCTGCACCCTTGTTAATTTTCTTTAAGTTTAATTACTGTCGGCCATAGGTGGGCACAAGTCCGTTAATCCGTTAATAACAAAGCTAACTTTTTCATTAACTAGTTAAACCTTTAAAACGTTTTTTCATGTTAACGGACTAAATTAACTTCCGTTAAGTTCTGTTCACTTCCGTTAAGGTTTTTATCGTTAATATTTTGCATCATTCATTCATCGGACCGGTACAAACCAATTTGCACTGGTAACACTTGTTGTGCATTAGCACGAGTTTCAAAGAAGAAAGCAAAGAAAGGAGATCTTTTTTGTGGCAAATAGTAGGCTGCAGCCTCATAGGTCTATCAATTATCGCTGTTAGGGATTTCCAAAGATTTTCCGATCGCAGCTTCGTTAGTGCATTTGAACTTATTTTTGTCTTAAGATTCTATTAGACTGTAAAATATAACTTCCAAAACACAAAAAGACCACCACAGCAATAAATATTTCCTTTCAATCAGCTCAATAACGTCAATACGTGCTCCAAAAGCGAGTGAATAAAAAGAAATGTAAATTACACGCAAAATATTGACAAATTAACGGACTTTATTAACTTCCGTTAATTAAAGCTGAAAATAACGGATTAACGTTAACGGGGGTGTGAAGTTTGTTAACGGACAAGTGGTTAACGAAGCCAACGTTTTGCATTAACTTGCCCACTTATGCTGTAGGCCATATAAATCAGCCAAACATTTCTTATCGCAATTTTTTTACTCTGATCTGTATTTTGTTTCTTGTTGGCGACAAGTAAATAAATTCATTCATTCATTCAAACAAAGCTCATTCATTAAACAACACTATTATTGAGATTACATTTTATTCACCAAGTTGCCTTGCCCACAGCGAAGGTTTTCGATCTTCGAGTCAAGCTGTCATCAGGCTACCTGTTTACCACACACCTGGAGTCTTCACACTGTCCTCTTTTATTGCTGAACGTCAAGCAAGAAAGCTGTAAAATACAAATTTTTTTAGTCGTTGGTTTGACACAACGGGAATTGAACCCAAATCTAACGTTTCAGTATAGCAGATGCTCCATCCACTCGACCACTAATCGGTATTGTTAGTTGGCAAACCATGGCGTGGTTCAGCATCACACTTCCTCTTGTGCATAAGCAATCGAACTTTAAACTTGACGACGTGTTTTTAGTGCGCCTACTATTCAATCCGAGCTATCAAAGAGACTGAAACTTATGCTCTATTAGAAGTCGACACGAAATGGCCCGTTTCAATCCGGCTTGTTTCGGAAGCACTAGACTGCAGGCAAGATCATTTTGTGCTATTATTTCGAGTAATTTACAGTAGAATGACGTCATTGATTTAGGTAAACGATACAGATTCGATTATAATGCATATTAAAAGTGGACCAAAGCAAATTTAGATCAATCAGCTCCCAACGTAAGTGTTTCAGCCCGACCTTAAAGAGGGGAAATTCGATGCAATGCTTACCCCCACCAAAAAAAAAAGAAAGTTTCAACCTGTTGCTTAACTTGGTTTGTTGAAAGTGCTGATTTTGGATCAACATTTTGTCTTGTTGATATCTACAGAATAATGTTGTTTCAGCGTCACTTTCCGTTACCATTATGGAGAATATGGTCGATATTCAGTCAACTTTACTGCTGTTTCTTTCTCTGATGATGCTGAACCAGATGACTGCCAGGTTTCACCCGTTTTGGTAGAAGTCAAGCCCAATTCGACTAATTTTCGTAAGTGCTGCACTCGTAGAAAGCGCAGCGGTAAAGAATCGAACTTAAAAGGAAAAACCGATGAGTGGTCAAGTGCATAAGAAGTCAGCCACTGAAACGGAAAACTCGGGTTCGATTCCCGGTCGGTCAAACTCAAACCAAAAAGACAGACAGACAGAATTAATTTATTTGTCAAGTTGCAGAAAACAAAGACTATAAAAACTGTTATGCACAGCTTCTCTGCTTGACGTTCAGCATTAAAAGGGACTATGTGAAGCCTCCACTGTATGTGGTGGACAGGTGGGCAGATGGCAGCCTGACTGGAAGACCGAAAGGCCACTTCTATGTGTCCTGGGCAAGGCAACTTGATGAATAAAATACAATACAATTACTTAAATCCCTTATGATGAAGGTTTGGTTCCCTGAGGTTGCAAACTCCACCAATATGCGTCAAATTGCTGCTTATTTTGAAACAAAACGTTTTTGCTCGTGTCTTTCGGAGTTTATGTTTGTCCTGTTTAAAAAACTATTTGACTAAGTTTTTGCAAACCAGCGTGTTGCCTTCGAATTTGTAGGTGATACAAAGCTTGCTTCAAGTGCGAAAGGTCGCGTGTTCAATCTTAACATTAGTCAAATCAAACACAAACGTGTGGCCAACTGCTTGTTGTATTGCTTTTCGTTAACAAAAATAATAAGACGCACTATTGCATTGGCTGTGAGGACGGAGAAGATGTATAATGATAATTCCAGCGCAATGTCGCCAACAATGAAAGCAATAAGTTTACATTTACGATACAACGGGGAAGTATGCGGATCATTACTTCCAGTTGAAATTTCGAGCGGACTGCATTGCCTTCCGTGCTGCAGATCGGAGTCACAGTGTGTACAGTGAGATTATTAAAGTATTGATTTAGTTTTATTTTAGTTTACAATTTTGTTTCAGCTATTCTTATTGCCTTTCTCATTATCTTGATTGCCATACTTTTCTATTCAATGGCGCAATGGTTGTACAAAAGAAAACGATTTTCGGCTGCGGTCAAAACCAAAAAAACTGTCGACAACCATGTAAGTTTTTTCTGTTTTGGTCTTCAAAATAAACAATAATTTGTCGAGCTTTTATACTGTATAATAATGTTGCAATATTGTTTGGATATATACGCAGGGCCAGATTTGCCACATGGCACAATGGCACAGTGTCAGGGGCTCCACGCTTGGACGGTAAGACCAATTTTTTGGTCTCCTTTTCTAATCAAATTCAAATCAAATTTTTCATTATACTCGCTGTAAGACGCCGAAGCGTGTAACGAGTTGGCGGGACCCATCTCCGCGTCATTGCGCCCGGGCAACACAGCTCCTTTCGAAGAAATGTCGCAGCGGTGGCGAGCCGTTGGCAACACTGTGTTCGATTTGACCGGCCCGAGATTTGAACCTCAGACCTCCCGCTCCAGAGACGAACGCGTTACCGCTCGACCAACTGGCCGGTGTCTCCTTTTTTTTGGCACGAAAATGTAGCGAATATCTCAAAAGTGCGAGGGACCCCGCGCAATATAAATCGGCCCTGGATGTACATTGTACAGTACAAAGTTGTTATACGACAATTGATAAGTAAATCACTTTTGAAGCCCAACTTGTTCTTTCTACAGAAGTTTAATCGACAAGAACTTTTTTTTTAATCTTATTTTGTTTCAGGCCTCCCCCCCCCCTTTCCCACAAAAAGAGAAATGTTTACTATTTTATCTCTCAGCTAATGAATTTGCAATTGTATGATATGATTGAAAATTACAGCAAAGTCAGCAAATAATTAACTGTACAGGTTATTGAATAAATTATAATGCAGTAAAGCGGTTAAATCAGTTCTTCAACAACATGATTTATCTGACTTGCTGCAGGGGTTTCTTGAAAATCAAGAATTAAAAAAATACACCTATCTTAATGGCCTTGCTGAGCAGTATTAACGAATACTACTAAACGACATGGAGTGCAATAAGTTGTGATCGAAACCTAAATAGATTTGGCAACTACAGTAACGGTAATTTCAAAGGTTGAGGAATCGTTTTCAGTTTTCGTCTGAGCAACTTCTTCAATTTTTCAGAACTTTAGCAATCCAACCTCTAATGGTGCAGAAGGTAACGAGGCAATTGAAACCAGTTTCATGAAGCCGAAGAAACGTAAACGACTGGGTTCGATCGACACATTCAGGGGGTAAAGCGCCTGATGTTTTTACGAAGTCAAAAAATACCTTATTATGAAGCCATAGCGTAAAAACCAAAAATCTGCCTAATCACATTGAAAGCACTATTTCGGGACTTTATTTACAAGTCTTAAATTTCTCGGCCGAATTATATGAGACAGGTCATATGATTTACAAGTCATCAGAGAATTAGGTGACCTAAATTCATTTTGATCTTACTTAATTAAACGTTATTTTTTTTTGCTTTTGATTGAGGTTATTACATAGCTTTAGAAAAATCAACATAGGCAAAATCCAGAAAAAAGCAAAAAGCTTTTTTTGGAGTTTGGCCAGCGCTATTATTACAGCATTATCTTCGTGTCAAGGCTATAATTGTCCTTAATTCACTCTTAAATTTTGAGCAAAAATGAACTTCGCGTTCTTATAAATTGTATCTTAAAAAAGTGTAAGTTTTATTCGTGATTCTATTCATCATCGATTGGGATTGACACTTAATTCACCGTAAATTTAAAGGTAAGGTGGGTTTACACCAGGAATGTGAAAGCGGCAAATTTTTGTGAAAGCGAAGCGGAAGCTGGAAGCGGAAAAAGGGTACCACTTCCGCCTCCACTTTGGTCATTTCAATTGAACGTCAAAAACTTGAATGTGGTGTAATTTTTTGCGATATATACAAGAAAAAGTGAATGTTTGGTCGATCATCATTTGCAAAGCAGCATTTTTAAAGGCTTGTGGTTCACTTAGTCCCCGGGGCAGCCCCCACCTCTATCTATAAGATAAACCATGTAGCTACCCAACGCATTTTTAGAATTATAAGTGTCCAAAAATTCTCTGTTTTAGTTACAAAAGTTAAAAATTTTCTCAAAAAATTTTTTAATAGGGCTTTGCCAATTTTTTAAAAATCTGGGGCCATACTCGTATAACACAGTATATTCACCAACATAAACAATGCTTCCAGTTCCAGCATTTTAATTTCTTTTACTGCGATAATGTATTTTTGCAACGCAAACAAGAGGAGAGCATTATAACGCCTCTCAAACAAAGTTTAACATTGTATGGCTTTTAAACATGATGTGATAATGATTGTTTTAATTATTTATTGCTAACTACCGTTTGCTCCGAAAATTATTTTAACGAAACTGCATATAACCGCGTAATTCCTGCAATGTTTTTTCATTTTGCTGTCCTAAAAATACGCGTTGCGAGCAAAAATTTGGTGCAAATCACATACATACATAACCAAGTTATTAAAAAAAAAATTCTGCAAATGTGGAAGCCTCGTCCCAGAACAACCTAATTATAGCCGCCTAAAGACTTGCGCTTAACAGCGCTGATGCAATTAAAGAATATTATTATCTCGAGTGCTCGGAAATTTGTCTCCAGACCCCAAGTAATCCCTCGTTATTTTAAACTTCTGGGTGAATTTAAATCAGCTGAGCTGAAACGTAACGACCATGTGATTGGACTTTTTGCTTTAGGGCCGCTTCAAATTTGAATTCTTGACTACGCCCATGCGCAGATCCTTGCTGTGACAAACCACTAAATATAATTATATAATTTGCTTCTATATGATGTTTTTAAACAGATGATAACCATACTTTTTTAACATTCTTGACTTATCTGTAGGGCAAGTTTTTGCAGCTTCTTTTACAGCTTCCGACAGCTTTCTAAAAACTAAAAATTTGTGTAGTATACAATGTTTTAAGCTGTTTTCAGGAATTTTAGATTGCAACTGTTTGCAACACCGGCCGGTTGGTCGAGCAGAAACGCGTTCGTCTCTGGAGCGGGAGGTCTGAGGTTCAAATCTCGGACCGGTCAAATCGAACACAGTGTTGCCAACGGCTCGCAACCGCTGCGACATTTCTTCGAAAGGAGCTGTGTTGCCCGGGCGCAATGACGCGGAGATGGGCCCTGCCAACTCGTTACACGCTTCGGCTTAATGCAGCGAGTATAATCAAAGATTTGATTGATTTGATTTTTGAACTGTTTGCAACTTTTTTTTTTTACATGCACCTTTTTACTGCAATGTTTATTTAAGTATGGCGCAAAATGTTAGTGTGATTTAAAAAACATGCTGTAAAAGTATTTCAGCACAGTTCTATTGTCTTTGATTTGCATAACAAAGAGGTATGTAACGGATAACCTACATCTCAATGTTATATAGAACGCAACAGATGGCTTACAACTTCGTGCACTGTGGAGCAAAGTTTCAGCGTGCTAGGCAAACTGCTGGCAAAAGATCGCCATTTCTTCCCAAGTATTAAATCAAATTGTTTATTATACTCGCTGCATTATGCCGAAGCGTGTAATAAGTTGGCTGGCCTCATCTTCGCGTTATTGCACCCGGGCAACGCAGCTCCATTCGAAGAAATGTTGCAGCGGTGGCGATTCGTTGATAACAGGGTGTCTGATCTGACCGGCCCAAGATTTGAACTTCAGACTTCCCGCTCCAGAGACGATCGCGTTACCGCTCGACCTACTGGCCGAATGTTTGCAAATATTTGGCATTATATGAAAATAAATAGCTCGATAAATCACTGTCGTTTGTGCATAAATGCAACTTTCGTTATAAATAAACGCTATTTTTTCAATTTTTTTTTGTGCAACAAAAACTTGCCCAACTTATCTGGAAAAAATTTTTGCCAAAAAATTTTAAGATCAAAAAATTTAAGCAAAAAATACGTCATCAAGTGGTGGAAGCGGAAGCGTTAAAGGTGAAAGAGGAAGCGATTCAGAAATTTTCACTTCTACATCCCTGGTTTACGCAGCAGAATCCGTTTTTGTACGTTTTTTTTTCTCTATGAAAAAGTATGTTCTTTTTTGTCCGCAATTTTTGTATCAATATCCGCACATGCTCGTACCAGACTGTCACATACTGGACAAAAGTTTTCCGATTTTTTTTGTTTTTTGGTTTTGTAAAAGAGTACTATGTAACAGACTGCTCAGTGCGGATATGGACTTATAAAAATGCGGATAAAAAAGCGCATGTTACGTTAACATAGTGAAGCAAAAACGTAAAAAAGTGGACAAAAACGGATGCAATGTAAATTCACCTTAAGGACAAAAACATCAAACAAAAATGAGAAATATTTATCCGCTTATTTTTCATTTGCTTTTTCAAGGGTTAAGATTTGGGTAAGGATTTGAGTTAGGGTTAGATTTGAGATTAGTTCAAGGGTAAAAATATGAGTTTGCAGTAGTTTTGGGTCAGAATTAAAAAAAAAGTTGTTGGAAATTTCTGGTGAAATTGTTACTTGAAATTGACCGTATATTTCTTCCAAATACTCATTTTCTTTGCTGCACTGATTTTTGGTTTTTAACTTTTACAGACTTTCATTGGTGATTATGATTTTTGTCAACTACGGTGGTGGAAAATATTGGTTCTTTGAACACGCAACCTGGAATGGTAATGAATTAAGTAGAAATAACTTAAACACGGACCTCTACTACAACACGGTTTAGAAAATAATGCAAACTCTACGTACAACATGCAATTAAATTCTTATCGAAATAAAATGAGTAGCTTATCATCATATCTTGTTAAGTCAATGACTAAGCTTCTTCAAGGCTTCCTCTGTTGCATCCCTGTGGTCAACGTCTTGCATTGTGGACCAACAAGGCTCGCATAAAATGAGTGGTTGAATCTCATACTCTATCAGTTTTTGTATGTAACAACCACATTTTTTGCAAGCTAAAACAGTATAAAGGGTTAATGATATCGTGCCGAATTTTCAATAGTCAAGAAAATTTCCAGATTTTATTTTTCAGTGATAAAAACCACACAAATCTCTGCTGGCTTGCAAATCAAGCGACGAACAGTACAGCGAGAGAATTCAAATTATGAGAATAAAATAGAGCGGTGAGGCTGCAGCACCCGCTAACGTTGGTTGCCCCGTCACAAATATATTGGCCTTATAACTCCTTCCCAACCGAATTGTCTTTTCTTTAGCGTGTTGTATCGGTTTGCAAGTTTGATAAAAGTCATCCCACGATGAATATCATCACCCTCCGTCCTTGCTACGCAAATCACTTGAGCATTCAAAGCAGGCGATTCTTAGACCCCCTTTCTACAAATCTATTTTTGTGCCTTTTGTCAGTTCTTTTTCTAAATTCCTTTTTTGCTGTTTTTTTTTTGCTTTTTTATCTCTAGAATTTTTCAGTAGATTTTTCTGTAGTGAGGAATAGAGTCTGGGTAGTTTCGGATTTCGGTAATTTTTCTACTAGCACCTAAAATTGCCGCAAAGATGCACTAGATGGTTATTTGTTTTTACCACACTAATTAGCTTGAACCATACGCTTGCTAGCTGTTATTGATTCTTTTTCAGGTTTGACAGTGGCTGATTTGGTATTTCCGTGGTTCATGTTTATCATGGGCGTCAACATCACTTTGTCAGTGGAAAGCTTATTGAAAAGAAACACAAGTCGATGGCAGATCGCGTATAAAGTTGTGAGAAGAACTCTCATACTCTTTGCACTGGGACTGACCATTATTAACATAAACAGTAAGTTTTGATGCATATAGCTTGTGCTGCATTTATTCATAAACAGTGGTAAAAAGTAACGAAATACTTTTTATCCAGTCTGGTGAAAAGCAGATCAAGATGGTTATAAATTCACGTTTCGTTGTTTGGTGTCTGCCCTTCACCGCATATTGGCATAGATGTTTTCTCTATTGAAAGTAAATCATGAAAGAAGCAAACAGAGAAATATAAATTGCCAAAAAAGCGTCCTATGATTACTAAACGTTTCTATAGCCAAATTCTGCAGAGTGAGCCGAAATTTACACACCATATATCATAAACATTATTGTACGGTACTGTATTATATCGCCCAATGCAATTACAAAATGTTTTTAATATGACGATCAATTTCGTCCTAGTAGAGACCCAGACTATCTAAATGGGCTATCTACAATAATTTTACGTGATTTAGTGACCAAATGTTTATCAAGCTTCTGCTTGCCTTTACATCTTGTGAAGTAGATCAAATTCAAAAAGTCCTCTATAATTTTGATTAATTAATCCAAAAAAGGTTATCGCAGAATATACTGAAATAGCTATGATGCATAACTTTTGACCCATCCTGTAGATACAGTAGACTAAACACTGATAACACACGTCCCCAGTGTTTTTACTTTTTAGCCTATTAATTTAACAATGACAGTGAATGAGCACTTGAGCAAAGATTTTATAAAATGATTCCATGTAAATTCTGCATGGCATGATTTTCAAATCTCGAAGTTTTACTGTTGTTGTTGTTTTTGATTAATTGTCTTGAATACAATAACAAAATATTTGCAAAAATTAATAATTTAAGACTTCTTGAGAGAATGAAAGGTTAGAAGACCGAGCACTATGTGGCAGTGATGTGAATGTAGTCGACCAGTTGGCAAATGTCGATTGAAAAGTTTGTTTATTTTGCTTGAATACTTTTAGAAATACTTGTACTTGAGTACGTTTGAAACGACTACTTTTTTACTTTTACTCAAGTACTTTTTTGGTCTGTACTTTGTACTTTACTTCAAGTAATTTGTTCGCCAGGAACGAAACTTTACTTGATTACAATTTTCGAGTAGGCCTACTTTTTACACCACTGACCACAAATTGGTAAGGAGCACCAAACTCTCAAATTTTTGTGATCTGCTCATTTTAGAGGATCGAGTACAAAGCTACATGGGGGGGAGGGGGGGCCGATGGTTGAGTTTTATTGCATATTATTGAGGAAGTATATTAATTCTGCCACCCTTTTCACTTGCATTCATTTTTTTCACTTTTATTTTTATTCTTGCTTTTTCTTTGTCCTTTGTTTTTGCTTTTATTTTCAAAGCTAAATGAAATACCGGTTAGTATTGGAGTGGATTCGGAGGATTTACCACAAAAAACGGTAGGGTTCAATTATGGGTTGAGTCAAACTAAAAGCTATAAAAACTGCTTTTCACAGCTTCCCTGCTTGACGCTTATCAAAAAATGGATGTAGTGTCTACCGTGCATGTTAGACAGGTGGGCAGTTTAACTTGGAGTGAATATAAAACTTCTTTTTCACGATGTGTTTAGTGAATGAATCAAATCAAATCTAATCTTTCATTACAGTCGCTGTATTACGCCGAAGCGTGCAACGAGTTTGCGAGACCTATCTCTGCGTCATTGCGCCCGGGCAACACAGCTACTCCTGACGAAGAAATGTCGCAGCGGTGGCAAGCCGTTGGCATCACAGTATCTGATTTGACCGGCCCAAGATTTAAACTCAGACCTCCCGTTCCAGAGAAGAACGCGTTTCCGCTCGACCAACTGCCTGGTGATTACTGCACTGATATTGTTTTAACAGCAAATTGGAGCGGATTTCGAGTTCCAGGTGTATTGCAAAGATTTGCTATTGCTTATCTGTTTGCATTTACCATTCAGTGGGGTTTTCACAGATCTCCGAAAGAGCTCCATGACATGGCTGCAAAAGGTAAATTTTGTTGAAAAATGATTCTTTCGTTTAAAATTGTTAATCGCCAACAGCAATCTCTTTCATGAAGTCCAAATGCAAAGCTAAGGCTGTAACGTGTATATGAGCACAATGACTAGTTGCATTTATTTGTAAAATGTTATTGAATACTAATGATTTTTGACAAACAAACAAGACAATATTTTAGAACTGAGTAGCCTAATTAAAAAAACAGTTCATTTATTTTGTTTTGTAGTGCATGTCCTTTTGAATAAATCTGTTGTCAACCTCCTTTATTGAGCCTTCTGTAATCTGCTGTAAACAACTTGAGATTTTCCAGTATCGTTTCTTTACCAGTCAATTTTTGTTGATTTTTTATGAAGATTCTGGACGAAAGAGATGGTGGTATTCTGTGCGAGATATTTTGGGTTACTGGCCTCAATGGATTGCGGTTTTTCTTCTGGAAATACTCTGGTTGTTGCTTACTTTTCTTTTACCAGTTCCAGGTTGTCCTACGTAAGTAATCATTGAAAGCGATAACCTAATGAAGTCTCAAAAGAGAACATATAGCCTTAAAGATGAATAATTATGTGGTCTTGATCAAGCGATCGTTAAAGGTCAGGCTATAAAGCAGTTGAAAAGAGTTTCTGGCCTGAGCTAAGGCCCAACTTACCGGCTTTGAAACGCAGGTGATTGAAATTAGTAATGAGCATCACGTTTTTGTTTATTTTATTGCTGACGCTTGAACCTCTTATTAATTTTCAAGCAATTTCGACGCAAATGAAAAGACGTTACGTCATAATCTTAATCTTAGAATCGAACTGTTACCCTTTGACTTCGATGTCCGCTATGCGAGTGACAAGAACATATGTTATTACATTTTACTGTTTTTGGAAGGCAGTTACGATTTTTTGGTATCCGAAACAACAAGCAACTCAATGAAGGTTTGGTATTTTTTGACGTTTACAAACTTTGCTCCTGCGTTTTTCACTTTTTTATTATCAGGGGTTACCTTGGACCCGGAGGTTTGGCTGACGATGGAAAATACACGAATTCCAACTGCATAGGAGGAGCTGCTGGGTATATCGATAGATGGATGTTTGGTGAAGACCACATTTACGGCTATCCCAGTCCAAAGGTGACAAAATGAAAAGCATTTCTACAAATCTACATTTTGTGTATGAGTTTATTTCAGTTGTCGTAATTTTTTAAATGGGAATTATTTTATGGGTGTTTATGTTTTTTTTCTATTTTGACATTTTTTTTGCTGAATGGAGCACAAATGCCTATTGAGTTGGTTTTGAAATTATCATCCCACGTGCTTTTCAATCTTTGAGAAGTATCAAAGTCAAAATATGTTAGTTCGATTCGCACGCAAGATATTCAAACGATCAGCTTCAAGCTACAGAGCTTTATGCCATACACAAAAAATATTCATCGTTTATAGCCTGTGCGGAATAGCTTTTACCGAAGCAAGTTCAGGTGATAAAACTATAGCTAAATAATATGATCCCCTTTCAGTATTTTGTTAGTTAATCACTTGACTTGCAGTTCGGATGATCATTGAAATGAGTCTCTATTTTTTTTAAACGCAGTAATCCATTAAATTATTGGCGTTTAACATCCGCTCTAAAAGAAGGAGAAGCATCCAGCCAATTCCGGCAGTTTACAATTATAGCTAAAATCGAAACACAACTTTTGAAATTTTTTGTTCTCATTTTTATGGATGCGGTTGCAAAGACGTTCAACAAATACAAAAAGATATACCCCTAAAAAAGTTTTTGAAACTCTGAGTTTGCTCTCCCAATCTGAATTTCCAGAAAAAGGGAGGTTTAACAAAATTGGATTTGTCACATGATGTTACTGGAAGGTAAATATTGGATTGGTCAAAATTGGATTCGTCACATGATGTTACTGGAAAATAAATCTTAGTCACTATTCAATCTCGCTTTTTCCCTCTAAGTTCAGGCTGAGAGAGCAAACCCAGGGTTTCCAAGAACGTTTTAGGGCGGATATCTTTTTGTATTTGTTAAATATCTTTGCAACCCAAAATGAGAACAAAAATTTTCAAAAATTATATTCATTTTAGCTATTGTAAACCACTGTAAGTGGCTAGATGCTTCACCTCCTTTAAGTTTGATTGCTTTTAGGCCGTATATTATCCCACGAGTGTTGACGAGAGAGTGCCGTTTGATCCTGAAGGAGTGCTTGGTTCCATAAATGGATGCATCATTGTTTTTTTGGGTTCGCAGGTCAGTCGTCTGTTCCATATACTCTTGATTTCTTAAATCAAATCAAATCTTTCGTTATACTCGCTGTATTACGCTGAAGCGTCTAACGAGTTTCAGGGCCAACTCCGCGTCATTGCGCCCGGGCAACTCAGCTCCTTTCGAAGTATAGTGTCGCAGCGGTTCAAGCCATTGGCGAAACAGTGTCCGATTTGACCAGCCCCAGTTTTGAATCTCAGACCTCCCGCTTCAGAGACAAACGCTTTGCTATTCGAGCACCTTGCCGGTCTCTTGACTTCTTTGATTTTTGATTCTATTTCATAAACGAAGCATTTTTGATTTCACAGAGGCTTAGACTATAGGTTCTGCTAGCCGAGGAGAAAGTTAATGCTAACTAGTGGCTGTATCAGCTGTTACACATAAACTTTTTGAAGGTTTTAGGTTATATTTTCTCCATCGAAAGAGGACTATTTATAATCGTTTGCGTGTTTTCTTGCTTATAGGCTATTATCGCGGACGCCTTCGAAAGGGTTACCAAAACGGCAATATACAGGAAACTAAAAGACCATTTTAAATAAGATGATTTTTGCCTATAAAGTACTTGAAAATCTCACCCATACAACAATTTTTTTGATTTTTGGTCAAACGCAACGGTTGAGGATCTTAGATTTTATTTTTGTATTGCAGTCGCGGTATAGAAGCACTTTTCAAAAATACCATAGCGCAGTTGGTGCTAACATCATCTCTGGATTAAGCATTAAATTGCTTTTTTATTTATTAATAACAAATATCGAACGTTTTCGGTGTCTCACATTGCGCGCTCATCAAGATCTAAATTTAATAACAACATTTTAAAAACTTGTATGACTGTAGCATTGTGCCCTCATCAGGATCTAAAACGTTCGATATTTGTTATTAATTAATAAGCAATTTAATGCTTAACCCGGTGGTGCATTAGCGCTGGCTTTGCAATGCTTGTTTTTATAAATAAGTTATATTAGACTAGTCTTCTGCTACTGTTTTTTTTAGATGGGTAAAATCTTTCTCTACTATGAGTCGCCGAAATCCCGTTCGATTCGGTATTTTTGCTGGGGAACTTTGTTGGGTGTTATTTCAATCATTTTGTGCAATGCTTCTGCGAATAAAGGTTGGATTCCCATAAACAAAAACCTATGGTAAGAGAAGGTATAAAAAAAATTTAATCTTACTGTTGTAGATAGGAGTAAATCGGTATCCCTGGAGTGATTGTATGACTTCAGCGCACAGTTTCAGCATGGTCAATGCCAATGGGCCGGGTAGAAGCGAATGGCAAAATAGATATCTATCATAACCGCATGACTTCACCTCAAATTAATGATGCCTTAAAATAATTAGCGGAATGGATACCAATATGGTCTGTGTGAGAATTAATCTCGATTTGAAGCATAATCAAGTAAAGTTTTAGCCTTATTTGAAGGTTTGGTGCCCATTAACCAATTTTTGAGGTATAATCAATGGGGTTTGGCGTTTAGGGAACATACTGGAATTCTCCTTTTGATTTTATTAACAATGATTGGGTATGGAATATGAGAATAGTATTTTGTTTCGTTCGTATAAACCAGGCACTCTGCGTCTGTCTAACCACATTATTAACAACCTAAAATAAACTTGCATAAAATTTTTGGGTAAAATTTTTATCAAATTTTGTTGCGTAGCGCTATCATACCTTCTTTTCTCCTTGCCTCCACAAATCCTATTCAAATACAGATCTCCATTGGCTGTTCGCTGTGACGAGCGCAATGTGTTTATTTCAGGACAATTACTTTTGTGACGACTTTGGCTTGCTTCGCATATTTTATCATGATTCTCATCTATTGGATAGTTGATGTCATGGAATGGTGGTCTGGGGCTCCTTTTAATTTTGTCGGTAAGATAATAGATTTGTTATTGATACTGAGAAAAGGGCTTATTATTGAGAAATAATCATGTTTGAAGTTATTTACTACAGTATTAGGAGGTTGCTGGCTTTTGGCTCGATTCCACAGCTAGATATTAGTTAACTCCTTCTTTTTCTTATTCCTTGTAGTTATAGCAGCTGTATTATTTTCGTTCCCTATTAGATTACAGATTTGCTGAGCTTCAACGCAAATGGTATCCTATTTCTCAGAGAAGAGCAACCAAATTTTTTTAGGAATGAACAGTATATTTCTGTATGCTGGACACCAAACCTTTTCCCAGTACATTCCATTCAGCTGGGGTGCAACGGAGTATTCAACGCATGCGGAGTGGCTTGCTATGAACATCCTGGGAGTAGGCTACTGGATCATTATCGCTTTTTATTGCTATAAAATCAAATTTTTTGTAAAAATTTAACTTATTGCAACTAAGTGTTTGCGATGCTCGGTAATAGCCCAAAGTATAACGTTAGCATCATCGGTTCGTCTAATGTCCGAAATAACATTGAAGAGTAATTAGTAGGCTTCGTGTTTTTATTTAATGACCACTGTTTTTATCATCAGACAATCCTTGCAGCATAATTGATGATGCTATATAGTAAAACAAAACCATAGTCTTTATGAATGTTGCAGAAGTGTTTTAGTAACTTACACGGCCTTTTCAAGCACGCATTTTACCAGAAGCGGGCAAAGCGCAACCTCCGCAATTACGAAGTTTGCGCTGCGCTTTAATTTTTTATTTTGAAACATTTCCGTAGTTGCGTTACGGACTAATGTTTTTAAAATTAGCTGCGGATTAATTGCGCGGCGCTTTCAATTGTTTTTTGACTAATAGCGCATTTTTATTCTTTGAACGAAACTTTGTTTCATTTCACTCATGAAATCGCAAATGCCAATCTTCTTTAGCAAATTACTTGCTCTTTTACCGTCTAAAATTGTAAAGATGCGGAGTTTGCATCGTGTTTTGTGAATTTGACTCGAAGTTAGTTTGCGCTTTGACGTGGTTTAAAAATCCTGTTCTCAATTGCGTAGTTGCGTAGCGGTTCAAGTGAATGAAAAAGTTTGTTGCGTAAGTTGCGCTTCAGAAAAGATATATTAAATTTCGCATCTTGCGCTACGCTTTTAGTGGTTGAAAAAGCTGATTCACTACGCTTTTGGTAAAATGATATTCGTGTCTACCTCTGAATTTTACAAGAAGCTGAAACATAATAAATTTAATTATTCATCGAGTTTGCGCGGGTTAGTGCGAGAAGCTTTTTGTCGGATCCACAGTAGGCTACTGGTATCTCATTATGGTTAAAGTGTCTATCAAATTTTTTCGGGTTGTTGTATTGCAGATTTATCCTCCTGTCACGGTCAGACCATGTCAGGTCATAGACTCTTTATAAAGGCCCGTTTATACAGGCGAGCGCGAACGCAGAAAGCGGCGCTAACGAGAAGGAGGCGTTCGAGGAAGAAAGGTAATAAAAAAACAAAATGAACTTGGTTATACAGATCGCGAAAGCAAACACGAACGAAATTCAGTTCGCGCGGAAAACCACGTAGATTGCCTCCAAAGCTAATTTTTAGGCGGCGTTCGCGACTACTTTTGAATTCAACCAATCAGCGCTCTCAATAAAGGCTACGTACGTCACTTCATAACTACGTCGCTGCACTGCGATACAGACAAACAAAACACTGTAATATAATGTAACGCAGCTATATCATGTCATATATGCAGGCATAGAAATTTACCGAAAAAGATTTTCTTAAAATTTCTTGCAATGAACATTTGACATTGCATAAAGCTTGAAATTAATTTCAACCCGACGGACCGCTTGTTTTCTCGACCCCTTAAATTCTTGCTGAAATTATAATTAAACGACTATGCTAACGTCGAGGTTTTAAAACGCAAAAGTTTTTTAATGGTTATTATCTCATAATATCAATTTCATTGTTTTTCAGATAAACAAACCTTGTCGATCTAAATATCAATAATGAAGTACAATGCCTTTTTTCTGTATAAGAATCAATAAATTTAGGTCGATGGTGACTGTTTTTAAATGTTCACAAATTTTAACTTCATTTGTCTAAAATTTTATTGGAGTGACTCAAGCTCATTTTTGCTTGATTAAACATTTCTTTTTGTTACTGATCCTAATTGTTTAATAAAACAGAGTAATCCAGTGGCTATAATTGTTGAAACATGGTTACCATTTTGTTACGATACAGTACAGTACTGTAAATAGAAGGCATTGTTGCTATTTTTTTTAAAATTTGGCTCGTGTTTTTATTAAATTGTTCTTATAAAAATATTGCATAATAAAAAATCAGTTATGACGTTAAACAAATAAAGAATTGTTCTCTTAAATAAAATACAAGAGCTGTTTTCTTTTCTTAAATGACATTGAACAAAAAAAGTGATTGCTCACCACTAATTAGTGTTGATTTTCTAAAATGCCGTCAGTTAAAATTTTCTTAAAATTGATTAGGATCAAAATTTCAAACAGGCTACAACTTCTGCAATATGGTAGAATTTGCGGTCACAAACAAACCGTGTTTTCAATCAATAGTTTGTCCATAGACTCTTTATAATTGGACTAGAAACTGACGCGCGAAGAAAAAACGAAGAGAATTGAAGAGAAAAAAGCTCCTCTCGCTGCGGAATTTTTTTGGCCACGCGTGAATTATTCGACACAATAAGGTTTTTCGCGATAAGTTCAAATGCACAGTACAAGCAGAAGCATAAGAAAACTTAGGCAATTCCAAGCCTACGACTACATGGGAGTTTGCCAGCAAACCCAGTGAACGACCGACGCGTAGCTAATGCTGTGACGCTCAAAAGTACTTTTTGTCTTCCATAAAATCAGCAATTATTCAAAAATATCTGATTATAGAACCTCCAGAAAAGTGGAGTCAAAATATTTGTTTGTTAAATATCTACTGATATCATAAAACACTGGAACACTAGCTTGAGCCGTTCAAAAAATTGATTTTTTGGTGGTCCATTCGGAGGGTGGCACCCCCAAACTATGTCAAAATATTTGTCTGTTAAATATCTGCTGATATCATAAAACACTGGCACTCTAAGTTAAGCTATTCAAAAAATTGATTTTTTTGGGTTCCGTTAGGGGGGGTTTCCGGGGGTGGCACCCCCAAACTATGTCAAAATGTTCGTCTGTAAAATATCTGCTGATATCGTAAAACACTGGCACTCTAAATAGCGCTGTTTAAAAATTGATTTTTAGGGGGGTCCATTTGGGGAGGTCCTCGGGGGGGGGGGGGGTGGCACTCCCAAACCATGTCAAAATATATGTCTGTTAAATATCTGCTGATATCAAAACAAACTGGCATCCTAAGTTTAGCCGCTCAAAAAATTGATTTTTGGGGGTCCATTTGGGGGGTCCCGGGGGGAGTGCCACCCCCAAACTATGTCAAAAACTTCGTCTGTTAAATATCTACTGATGGCAAAAAAACTAGCACTCTAGCTTGAGCCGTTCAAAAATTTGATTTTTTGGGGCCCCATTTTGGGGTGGTTTTTGGTGGAGTTGCCCCAAAAAGTTTCAGGAGAAAAAATTGCGTTTGCTGCTCAACAACTTTACACAAAAATTAGATTTCGATGTGTTGTGGTTTAGGAGAAGAAGAGCGTACAAAAATTAGGAAGAAAAAAAAGAAAAAAAAAAGGAAAAAAAAAGAAACTAGATGGAAGTTTGCCAGCAAACCCAGTGAACGACTGACGCATAGCTAATGCTGTGACGCTCAAAAGTACTTTTTGTCTACCGTAAAACCAGCAATTATTCAAAAATACCTGATTATGGAACCTCCAGAAAAGTGGAGTCAAAATATTTGTCTGTTAAATATCTACTGATATCAAAAAAAAGTAGAACTCTACCTTGAGCTGTTCAAAAAATTAATTTTTGGGGGTCCATTTGGGGGTCCCCGGTGGGGTGGCACCCCCAAACTATGTCAAAATATTTGTTTTTAAATATCAACTGATATCAAAAAAAAGTAGCACCCTAGCTTGAGCCGTTAAAAAATGGATTTTTGGGGGCCCCATTTTGGGGGGTCCCTGGGGGAGTGCCACCCCCAAACTATGTCAAAATATTTGTCTGTTAAATATCTACTGATATCAAAAAAAAAGTAGAACTCTACCTTGAGCCGTTCAAAAAATTGATTCTTGGGGGGTCCATTTGGGGAGATTCCCGGGGGGAGTGCCACCCCCAAACTATGTCAAAATATTTGTCTGTTGAATATCTACTGATATCAAAACGAACTAGCACCCTAGCTTGAGCCGTTCAAAAAATTGATTTTTTGGGGCCCCATTTTGGGGTGGTTTTTGGTGGAGTTGCCCCAAAAAATTTCGGGAGAAAAAATTGCGTTTGCAGCTCAACAACTTTGCACAAAAATTAGATTTCGATGTGTTGTGGTTTAGGAGAAGAAGAGCGTACAAAATTTAGGAAGAAAAAAAAGGAAAAAAAAAACAGAAATAAACCTCATCGTGGCCAAAAATGGGTTGGTTGGGATGAAAGGGTATCTTGAGACATATAACCATATGAAATATTTTTTGCCGTATTTAAGCCGTTTTTGATTGAGACCGCTTTTTACGCCAAACTTGCGGGGCGGTTTTCGGGTTCTAAAACCTAAGTCACGAGACGTATTGCCTCGAAATTAGGTACAAACATATAACTCATTAATCTCAAACTGCTGCAAAATTTCATGAGTTATAAGCAAAACCGTTCTTGAGTTATAAGCAAAAGTCTGAAATTTCGCACTCGTTAGTTGGAAAATGGCCGAGTAAAAAAAACAGAGGAACACGCGACGCGAGCGTCGGTCGTTCCAATGAACCTCATCGCGACCAAATGTGGGTTGGTTGGGATAAAAGGGTATCTTAAGACATACAACCATGTGAAATAGTTTTTGCCGTACTTAAGCCGTTTTTGACTGAAACCGCTTTTTACGCCAAAACTTGCGGGGCGGTTTTCGGGTTCTAAAACCTAAGTCACGTGACCTATTGCCTCAAATTAGGTACTAACATATAACCCATTCATCTCAAACTACTGTCAAAATTTCATGAAGCTAGGCCAAACCGTTCTCGAGTTATAAGCAAAAGTCTGAAATTTCGCACTCGTTAGTTGGAAAATGGCCGAGTAAAAACAAAAAAACACGCGACGCGAGCGTCGGTCGTTCCAACTAAAGCCATAAAGCTAGATCAGCCAACTAAAAAGACAAAAGAAGTTTCCCGTTGAATTAATAAATCATCACAAAAGAAGATAGATACAGAAGTGGTCAAAGTAGCCGAAAAACAAAAGTATTGCTATTTACTCTGAAATCCACCTCAAGTATGGCGAACAGAAGTATGGCGAAATATGAAAACAGAAGTATGGCGAATTATTTTCACTTAAGAGAAAGTAGTCCAAATTAATTCTCTGTAATGAAAGTAGTTTCAAAGTATAATACTGCCGTAACTGCTAATACTTGTACCCGCCAAAAACAACAAATTTTTGAAATAACTCGCCATATCTCAAGATTTTATCTACAATTCAAATTTCATGTTCGAGACCTATATGAACATATTTTCAATAAGCAGTTTTACCCGATAGAATGAGAATAACTTTTCTTTACTTCAGGTCGTAGTAAAATCATGGTAAAATCACCAAATAAAACAACTTCGTTACTGATTACCTCTGGATATATACTATGAAAAAATCTCTTTTACAAATTAACTGGAAAATCAAAATCCAAGTGAGTTTCGAATTCGACAAAATATGTATTTTTTTCTGTTTTCAACGGTATCAAAATGTGTAAGAGTATGCTTACAAGAACTTGCTGATAGCGCAGTAGAAAAACATTGACTCGGAGCGATGGATCCTATACACCTCCCCGAAAAACACCTTCCAGAAATTACATTTCCCCGAAAAACACTTGGCCGAAACTACATTATCCCGAACATACATTTCCCTGAACGTGCATTTTCCAGAAATTACATTTCCCTGAACATACACTTGCCAGAAATTACATTTTCCTGAATGTGCATTTGCCAGAAATTACATTTTCCAGAACGTGCACTTTCCAGAAATTACACTTTCCTGAGCATGCACTTGCCAGAAATTACATTAGCCCGAATGCTCATTTGGCAGAATGTACATTTGGCCGAAATTACATTTCCCCGAAAACTTATTTTCCAGAATTTACACTTGCCAGAATGTACATTTGGCCGAAATTACATTTCCCCGAAAACTTATTTTCCAGAATTTTCACTTGCCAGAATGTACATTTGGCCGAAATTACATTTCCCCGAAAACTTATTTTCCAGAATTTACACTTGCCAGAATGTACATTTGGCCGAAAGTACATTTCCCCGAAAACTTATTTTCCAGAATTTTTACTAAACAAAATTTACGTTTGGTCGAAAACACATTTCCCCGAAAACTTATTTTCCAGAATTTACACTTGCCAGAATGTACATTTGGCCGAAAACACATTTCCCCGAAAACTTATTTTCCAGAATTTACACTTGCCAGAATGTACATTTGCCGAAAGTACATTTCCCCGAAAACTTATTTTTCAGAAATTACATTTCCACAAAAATTCATTTTCTAGAAACTATTTTTCGTTCAAAAAATTATTCTATGTTTAGGTTATTTATTTCTAGTAAACAGAACAAACTTTTAGGTGAAATTAAGAAACGTTGCGATAACAGTTAGCTTGCGGAGTGAGAAATATAACCTAGCTTTTTAGTCAATTTGCTATCATAAGTTGTGCTTCAAGCGTAACGAAACTTAGCAATTAAAAATCGATGCAAGCATATTCACAGAGGCAAAGCAAGCTTACTTTTACCCAGGTTACACTTTTTTTAGAAGAGCCAATAAATTTTAAGTTGAGCTGGCTTCTCATAGTTTTTTGCCAATTTGCTGCTTCATTTGTCCTTAATATTATTCCTTGAATTCTGAGAACGTTCATGTCAATTTAAACGACCATGTTTTTAAAGTTACTGTATTTTGGAGTCCGATTCCGAATGCTCTGTCAGCTTGAGCAAAGACTTTTTTGCAGCATCGTAAAACTGCAAAAGCGAAAAAGTACGGAGTTTTTTTTTTGACTTGAGAACATCCAAATATTTATGAGTTGCTTGCGCTGTTTGAAGCAGCACTCTGTAATTTTAGAATCGCTGCAATATTTTGCTTGTAAATACTGGAAAATTACTAAAATTTCATCGTTTTGAATTAGCACAGAAATTAGTTGCTTTCAAGATTTAAAATTTATTCTTTTTTGTTTCCAATCTTTTTGTTACTGATGGAGGCTGGCATTTTTTTAGATTCTGAGCAACAATGAGCCTCGGGTTTTTATGAAATATTATTGTTATAAAAAAAAAAGTGTAATTCGTCTTGCGTTCGCGACAAAATTAAATCTGCAGCTGTAGTACGAAGTACGCAGCCAAAATCTACGTCGAACAACACTTGTTGCATTCCTCGGCAAAAGATTTCGCGCTTTAGCTTACCGACATTCAAGAAAGCAGCAATGGCGTGTATCCGCAACCAGCTTCAAAGAGCTTTTGTTTGAAACCTACCGAGAAAGCCACTTCTCCGGAAAGCTCATTATGATGTCAATTCCCGCCATTCACATTTCATACAATTTAGAACATTTCATTCGCAGTTCATGCGAAGGTAGCAAAAAGATAAGTAATTCCTTCAGGTGACGCAACAATTAAAACCTAAGAGTCTTCCTGTAGCAAATACTGACCGCAATAATCCAATGTAAGGAACAGTAATGCCACTCCTAGTGAATTTTCACTAAATCTAGTGAATTTTGGTCCGGTCTAGTAACCTAGTGAATTGTACGATCTAGTGAATGTTTTTGTAGAATGTGCAAATACCTGAAAGCTGCTAATGTTTGCTTCCAAATTTTTGGTTGCAGTTTTATATCATTGCATGTTTAAATGTGTTGTTTTTTTTGCTTGATGAGACCCTTGAGCAAGGTCAAAACGCGTCGCGATAACTCATTCACAATAGTAAATTGTATAGATGTATAACTTATGCTTCTAAATGCTAGCCGTGAAGGTGGCCTAAGTTACTGGTCGAAACACGAAAACCTATAGTTTTAGGTTGACAATAATTGAGTAGAGAAAAAAAAATTTTAATGAACCTGGAAGACCTTTTGTTATTTTTTAGAGATGACCAAAAAAATTACGCGAAAACCGTGCGTCGCTGGCGTGAAGACCTTTTTTTGGGAGATCACCTAAAAATTAACGCAAAAACTACGACCGGTGGTGCCACTCCGAGTGAATTTTATATAGATCTAGTGAATTTTGGTCCGTTTTAGTGTCCTAGTGAAACGATCTAGAGAAATTTTTGTAACTTACAAAGTGAAGACCTTTTATTTTTTATTTTTTTGAGATCATCTAAAAAGCAGTCTCATTGTCGTGTTTTTAACTCAATTTTAAATTAAAAGCACAAAGCTATTCACTGACGGCTTTTTTTCAAATATGTAAGCTTAATATTACACATAAGCAGGATGCATGTTATGTTTAGGCTGGTGGGGGGATGCATCCCCCCCTAAATCCGCCACTGGGTAAGGAACAACGTAGAATGAATGATCTTGTCGAGATTGTTGTTGGGGAGGTAGCTGTACTGCAACTGCATGGAATGAAAATTCGAATTTCCTGCTGTTGAGAAATCTCTGCTGTGTACTTTTGACCAGAGAATTTTGAGTTAATATTTGTTTGCTACCAGGCTCCTGTCAATCTTTCGAATTGAACCATTTTACCAATTTACACATTGGTGTCAGAGAAACATTAATTTTTGCTTTAAGTAAATTTTCCCTCAAGGCGCGTAATGCCTACCTCAAATCAAAATGACAGTTCCGTACGGTGTTTTTTTTTATTGTTCAAAGTTATTGATACGAATAGGCCTATTTTATTGTATTATTGTATAAATATTGGGAGAAAACGCTCACCTAACGAGCTCCATTAAAGCAAGACTGTGAGCCAGTGCTTTTCAAGTTTTCATCACCGTGACCCAGTAGCGTAGCCAGGGGGGGGGGGCGGGGGGGGGCTATAGCCCCCCCCATTGGCCTGCCGACCAAAATGCAGAATAAGGAAAATACCACGTTTTTAACACTTCTAAGACTCTCTTTTGCACTGGATTAGACTAAAAATGATTTAAAGCATAGTTTAAAAGGTTTATTTAGGGGGAGGGGGGCTAATAGACTGCCGAACAAAATGCAGAATAAGGAAAACACCACGTTTTAGTAGTTCTAAGACTATCTTTTGCACTGGATTAGACTAAAAAAAATGCTTTAAAGCATAGTTTGAAACGTTTATTTAGGGGGGGGGGCTAATGAGCTGCCGACCAAAATGCAGAATTAGGAAAACACCACGTTTTTAGCCAGTAGCGTAGCCAGGGGGGTTATAGCCCCCCCCCATTGACATGTCGACCAAAATGCAGAATAGGGAAAAACACTACATTTTTAGCACTTTGAGACTGTTTTATGCAATGGAGTGGGCTAAATAGTGATTTAAAACATCTTTTGAAACATATGTTCAAGGGGGGCTAATTTGTCAAAAATAAAACCAACAAATAAATGAAACCTTTGATAAATGATAAGAAATAAGCAAACAAATTTGATCGCACGTGTAAAAATGCTGAACATAGGTGTCATCAACAAACATACAATAAACTAAGGAATACACTGTTAAAATTTTTGGGTCCAGCTGACCCAAAAAATCCTGGTCAAAGGCCTTTGACCCAAAATTTTTGGGTCAAAATTTTTGGGTCATTGTAAAATTTTGGGTCGCCGTTAATTTTGGGTCAAAAAATTTGGGTCAAAGTAAAATTTTGGGTCAAAAAATTTGGGTCAAAGTAAAATTTTGGGTCAACGTTTTTGGGTCATTGCAGAAATTTGGGTCAGTGAAAAATTTTGGGTCAAAAAATTTGGGTCAAAGTAAAATTTTGGGTCAACGTTTTTGGGTCATTGCAAAAATTTGGGTCAGCGAAAAATTTTGGGTCATTGCAAAAATTTGGGTAAGTGAAAAATTTTGGGTCAAATTTTTGGGTCATTGCAAAAATTTGGGTCAGCGAAAAATTTTGGGTCAAAATTTTTGGGTCATTGCAAAAATTTGGGTCAGCAAAAAATTTTGGGTCAAAGAAAAATTTTGGGTCAAATTTTTGGGTCATTGCAAAAATTTAGTTAAGCAAAAAGTTTTGGGTCAAAATTTTTGGTTCAGTGCAAAATTTGGGTCAAAAAAATTTGGTCAAAGAAATAATTTGAGTCAAAGTTTTTGAGTCATTGCAAAAATTTGGAACAGCAAACAAATTTGGGTCAAAGTTTTTTGGTGATTGCATAAATTTGGGTCAGTAAAAAAATTGAATCAACGAAACGCTTTAGGTCATCGCAAAAATTTGGGTCAACAAAATCTAGGGCCAAAGAAATATTTTCTAAGTATTTGGGTTAATACAAAAATTCGGTACAACAAAAAATTTAGTCAAAGCAAAAATATAAGGGTCAAAGACACATTCTAGTCAATGCAAAAACTCGGATCAGCATAAAATTAAGGATCAAAAAATTGAAATACTTTACAGAATGAGAAGTGTTTCTATTGTGGAATGAGTTTCTATGTGGAATGTTTCTATGTAATAAGTGTTTTTTGACTAAGGCCTACATCTGCATCCACCCCAATAATTTGACTATGGTCTGCATGTGAATCACTTGAATTTGGGAAAAAAAACTCTTGAAATTTTGGTGAAGACCTTTTTTTTTTGGTTGGCACTTAATTTGCTGACGTGAAAAAAATTGTGGTCGAGGTTCATCCCCCCCAACGTTGAAAATAGGGCAAAATTGGGGTAGAATCGCAAATTATTCCCCCTTTAATGTTCAACAAGGATCGGCACCCCTGCAAGTAAGAAATCTACCAAAATTCAAAAATCCACTAAGATTCAAAATTTTGTTCCAGTGAATTTCCTTTATGCCAATATCAGCAAGGTTTTTATATTTAGTGCTGTTTTAAAATTGTTTTTGAGGCTATGATAAAGTTTTTGATCGTTTAAATTTGTTGACTAAGTCTATTGGGTTCAAAGAAAATTTAATATTAGAAATATTTAGAGTCAGTTGTATTTGTTAACTAAAGTTTATTGACAATCTTTAAGAAAAATATAAATCGAAAATTTAGGTTCGGTGACATTTATTAAACTGATTTGTTTATTGAGGTGTTACTGTTCATCTCGCTGAGTTAAATACGTGGAATGTAACGCAATCTGCGAAGATAATGCCTTGTGTGCTAATTATCACCCTTTATTGTTTGCAATTTTTACAGCAAGACGTTCTAATACGTATAATCGTAGTGCTGTTCAAAACTTTTGTTGTTTATTCTAATTACTGGACGCGGTTGATAATCGCACCTCAGCAGACAGTTTGCATTCTACCACGTGAAGACCTAGATAGAAACTGCTATAATAATAGTAAACCGACTTGCTGAGTAAACCGATTTTAGCTGCGGCAGAAGAGAGAGAAAAAGTGCTGAGCAGTTATTTTGATCAAATTTGGAAAAATTTTGATATGTTATACTAGCATAATCCTTGTTTATGTTAAGTTATTGCAGCTCCTATTTAAGAACTTTTAATAAGCTTTTATAAAAATCTAAAAAATTAAGCGTTGGTCTAGGAGAAAACAGATAAAAAAAGCTCGAGAATAGCTTCACAAAAACGACTGTGAAGCCAACAAAAAGATTTTAGATCAGCGAAAGTTTGACAGAAAAGAGAAATTGGAGATTTCGTTCAATTAATGATGCCCGCTGCATTGTAAATTTGTGAGTTAATATTAATCGTAAAACAATTTTTGTCGATAATTAGTGTTGATTCTTCACAAAAATGTTTAACAGATTAGGTTCAATTGCAAACTTCACTGTTTGATTTATAATTAATTGAAGTGAATTGCCAACACCTATCTGTGTTTTTTTTAACAAACATGCGGAAGTAAAAGTCTTTTGTTTCCTTTGAGCATATGGCTTAATGGTAAGAAGGTATCAAATATGGTCATGCAAGCGATGTGATTGGGCAAAACATTTTTGTTCAAAATCAATATAATAGTTGTGGATGCTGGCTATGGCAATGGTAGAAACATGTCAAGGTAAGTGAATTACACTGTCTTCTTTTTCATAAGAACCAGTGAATTTTAGATTTAGGCAGTTCTTAAATTTTCACGAAGTTTTAGCTTGATTTGTTCATGAAAAGTATTGGAAATTGAAGTGACGCACCAATTACGGCGAGCTATAAGGAAGGAGATTAGATGGTTAGCTAGCTTATCGTTTTCAGAGGTGGGCATTTGCGCTGCAATTATTTTACTTGCGACAGCGCTTGCGCTGCACCTATTTTGCTTGCGATAGCGCTTGCGCCGCAATTTATCTTTAAGCGCTTGCGCCGAAAGTATTTGGGTAATAACAAGCGCAATTCAAATACGAGTAAAAATGATTGTTTTTAAATCAACTGAGATTAAACTTTAGAAAAGCATTGATAAGCCTCGTCGTGCCGAATTGCTTTCGTCTATTGCTTGCAAAACTTCGATTGAATTCACAACAAGGGTCTTCTTTTGCTGTAACTTTTCTCTGAAATATTGGCCGATTTTTCAAATTTTCCAATTGAGTATTTCAAAGAATGGTATAGTAAAATAAAATTTCAAACAGAAAAATTATTGTGTTGTTTTGACGTTTGCAGGCCAGAGTTTAAAAGCTTAACGTTTTGCGTGCTCCAAGCACGCAAAAGGATTGAAAACAAAATTGTTGTAATTGTCTTTCTAGAACTACGCTACATGTTCCTAAAAAATCTTAAAGTTACATTGCGCAAAATGTAATGCGTTGCTAGCAACAGCAATAGTCTTTCGTCTTATACCGTAATTCAAAACAAGAAACAACAAAAACTACTATTAAAAACTTTTTGCTAGACCGGAAAGATTTAAAAGATATTGCTAACAAAAGTGACAGCATCGGTAGCTCTTAACTATTAGATGGTTTAACATTTTTAAACAAAAAACACCATAATTTTTTTAGTATGCCCCATTCGTCAGAGTGTGATGCTAATTGCTCCAGGAGCACAAATGTATCAAAGCTGGTCACCAATTTTTTTGACGGGCCATTAGACAAAACAACGACTGCGCAGTCGTTTTCTTGCCAGCACATGACGACTTTATTAGTGGAATTTAACACCCCAATTCTCTGAAGTGTAGGAGTTAAGCGTCTTTTTTTATTGGTTAAAGAGGCTATTCGCCCAATGCGAGCGGGGTTGAGCGATGCACATTTTTCCAAATGTTAGTATTTTTGAGAGAAAATTAATAATTTTATGTTTACTGATTGGTAGCGAGATAATTTGTTTTAAATAACGTATCGTATAGGTTTCGTACCCTAACCGAGTGCAGTTTGAGCATACTGGACCAACTAAATAAGGTGGATTTACACTGTTATCCTTTTTCGTCTGCTTTTGTCTGTTTTCATACATTTTTGCTTCTCTATGAAACATAAGTATGCGCTTTTTTCGTCCGCATTTTGTTACTCCATATCTGCACTAAGTAAACTGTATATGGTGATAAAAATTTTGTTGAAAAATTTCGTGTATGGAAAATGTAAGCGAATTTCAAAATAGAACTGTACCCCTTTACAAAAATTTTTGTTTTGAAAACTTTTATATAAAATGTTACGTCTGGTTAGAATTTACACATGTAAAACTGCGGACAAAAAACAACATACTTTTTCATGGAGAAGCTAAATACGTTCGAAAACAAACAAGAGCGGACAAAAACGGATACTGTGCAAATCCAACTTTTAAAATCATACTTTTCAAAACGTCACACTTGCGCGTGCTGTTGGGCTTGCGTCGTAATTATTTTTGGTGGCTGGTGGAAACGCTTGCGGCGCAACTTTTGTGCTTACGCTGCCCATCTCTGATCATTCTTCTGAGAGATGTAAGGTACCAGTATGATTTGTAGGTTAGGCGGTAAAAGATTTGATTTATAGGCCAGCTCTTTCGCATTTTTTGAAGTTGTTGGAGCAGCAATAATTGCTAAAAAGTGACTACTTCACCCAGAAACTTTATGTTAAGTAGAGGAAAACGTGAATGAAGATTATTCACTCGCGTATTTTAAGGTCAAGATTTTAGTTTTAGAGCGTGGGTAATAGGTTTGAACTGGTTTTAAAATTTAGAGAATCGATTTAAATTTTCGGTAAAAGTTTCTAGTGCAGTAGTCTTCCTAATTGCTTTAATTTTACATGCACCATCGAGTCACCTCGAATTTTGTCTGTCTGACAACATTTTCTGTGTTTCTAGCTTTAATAGGCGCAGATAATGGTTGCAATTTATATTTTTTACTGTTTTTCTGGTTGTGGTATTTTTTTTTAACTATTGATTACTTCGTTACATAATTTTAGTTAACTGTAGTAATGCAATTTTGTGATTTTCAAGATATTATGTTTTTTTGGCGCATCTGAGCATAAGATGCATTATTAATATATGACCATTTTTGCTTTTATTTTTTTTTATATAAGGTGCACGAAATTAAATCATGAAAAATATATTCCTATATCCATACAAAAGACGCACCTTCATTTTCTTACGAAATGAAAAATACTTTAGGTGTTCCTTATGATACAAAAAATATGTTGCGTTGACTGAGTAATGTGATTTCAGTGTTTAGTTGAACTGTTGATATCATTGATTATACTGCTTTTCTGATTTTCGGCAATCTTGTTTTTCTCTATTTATAGCACAATCGTACGATCCCAGTTTTAAAAACCAATACTAAACTAAGTTATTCAACTTTTGTTGATTTCGTATTTTGTTTTTTTAGAAGATAATGCAATTGTGAGCTCTTGGGTTACGGCAAAAACCTACGTTTTTTTACGTACGTTGAAGTGCTCAATTGTTAAAACCATTTAAAAAATAAAACAGTACTAGATGTCTGATTTTAAAAATTTATGGTTTTCAACACAGTTTTATTTTGTTAAGTCTTTCTGTTATTGCTGTACCCTGGCATATTTAACTGATTCTCAGAAAACATCATAGTGTTGGTATGCAAATTAACAAATTGCTACAACCAAAAAATAATTTGGGTCATGGCGACCTAAAGGCTTTGGGTCATGGCGAATTGTTTGGGTCGCAGCGACCCAAATTGTTTGGGTCAGGTCGACCCAAATTGTTTGGGTCGCGTCGACCCAAATTGTTTGGGTCGCGGTGACCCAAATTTTTTGGGTCGCGGTGACCCAAATTTTTTGGGTTGCGGCGACCCAAATTTTTTGGGTTGCGGTGACCCAAATTTTTTGGGTCGCGGTGACCCAAATTTTTTGGGTCGCGGTGACCCAAATTTTTTGGGTTGCGGCGACCCAAATTGTTTGGGTCGCAGTGACCCAAATTTTTTGGGTCGCGGTGACCCAAATTTTTTGGGTCGCGGTGACCCAAATTGTTTGGGTCGCGGTGACCCAAATTGTTTGGGTCGCGGTGACCCAAATTTTTTGGGTTGTGGCGACCCAAATTTTTTGGGTTGCGGTGACCCAAATTTTTTGGGTTGCGGTGATCCAAATTTTTTGGGTCGCGGCGACCCAAATTTTTTGACCCAAAAAATTTGGGTTGGGCGCGTCTGTACCCAAAATTTCTGGGTCGTCTTTGACTACATTTTTTTGGGTCGTCCTGACCCAAAAATTTTTACAGTGTAGGGGGGGGGGCTATTCAGTATTTGTTAATTACCAATCATTTCTCTCAAATCTCTTTTCATTAGCCCCCCCCCAATTATTTTTCTCTATAAACTGCATACGAAATAGATTACTGCGTGTGAGTTTTATTGCACTATTTGATTTTATAATTTAACAGCATCTACACAAGAGAACTACATTTTACCATTAGCCACCTCCCAAATAGCCCATTTATGCTACCAGTTTAATCTTGTTTGCACTGTCAATTTCTAAGCCACGTTTTAAAATCATTATTTTTTAATCAAAATAGCCCTAAGGTGAAGTTATTTTTGCAAAAAAATGCAAAATTTTCGAGCGCTGGGGCTCCGCCCCCCAGATCCCCGTGCCTCCGGCGGCTGGTGGCTTTGCCCCCAAACCCCCAGCCTCCGGCAGCTGGGGGCTTCGCCTCCAGACCCCCATTGGCCTCCGGCGGCTGGGGGCTCCGCCCCCAAACCCCCAAAACAGCCCCCCTCCATTGCGAATTTCTGGCTACGCGCCTGCCGTGACCTATTTTCTATTCGATAATTTTCCATTGCCCACATCTAAATCGCTAGCTTAATCGCGATTTATCAAGTTTCAGGTGATCCCCACAAAAAAAAAGATATGGTATTCACGCCAAAAACCGCAAATTTTGTGCTAGCTCACTCTCTAACGGGCCCCACAGCCCTAATGATTAAGACAAATTTTTAACCGAATTTACAATTACCCAAATAGCTCTAGCCCACCACAAAATGCTCCTATGGCCCGCAGGTTGAAAACCGTTGCTGTAGGCCATACGTAAGCGTAATGGTCGTCAAATTTTATTTTCGTCTTTTCATACGTCTAAATCTGCGCTAAGGTCAGTAGCGTAGGCGGGGAAGTGATGCAGTGCGTCGCTACAGGGGGCCATGTCCCCCGATTTCAGTTTACTCAAAATGCTGTTTTAACGTCAAAATATAGAAAATTTAACGTCAAAATATAAGCGTTTAAAAGTATTTAGACTTGACCTGAAGTAAGGGGGAGAGGGCTAAAGAGGTTAAGCAATTTAAGCCTTTGAAATGACTTCTGAATTTTAGCAATTTAATCATTGATGTCGCTTCAAAAAGTGCGAAAGGTGATTAAAATGCCGTTAAAATTGCTATTTTTGTGCTGTAAAATCTCAAACATTGCCCAGCAGTTGGGTGGCTCCGTCCCCAGGCCCCGGTCTGTGACACGCTCGAGTTGCATCAGTTTGTTTAGCAAAAGGCCAAAATTAGACAATTTTTGTGCAAAAATAATTTTTGCTTCACCTCTCTAGCAAAATCCTGGTTGCGCGTTGGGCAGCATTAACTGCTGCAGATAGAGTTTTCAAGCGATTACGGCAGGGCCACAACTCAGGGGGGGCCAGGAGGGGCGGCGCCCCCCAAACAAAAATTTTGCCCGCCCAAACCCCAAAGCGACAATAGGAGAAAATATTGGTAGGCCTAAGTAGCCTATAGTAAGGCTGTTGATTAATGATTTGAACTGATGCGAAATATTGCGTTTCGCAAAGCTTTTATAATCAGTACATTGATTGTGGTGCCACTGGCACCCGGTATGCATAAGCCTAACGCATAATCGCAATCCTTGCTTGATTTAGCCGACAACGTCAAACTTGTCGGTTAAGCTACAAATTGTTAAGTAAGTAATATCTTTGAAGAATATTGCAAAATTTTATTGTGACGCAATAGCAACTGTTTTACAATAAAAAAATTGACGTTAGGTGCGGTTGCGGTAGCACCATGGTAGCACGCTAGCATTAGCAATGAGTGCACGTGGTCACTTTGACCTTGGCCAAAAAGTAGTTTAGTAACTGTTGTACACTGCGTTTTGTCTTGCTTGGCAGTAATGGATAGGTTCGTCATGAGAAGTATTAGAGACCCTCACCCCGGTCCGAATCCTGCTTCTTCTGAAGCTACCGATACTCCTTTCACTTAATTATCTGCACATGCATCTGGTGCCCCTGGTTATCTTAACCTTCTTGCTCCTTCACGTCCAAACTTGAATTTATTCCCGAAAGGCAAAAATAACCGCTGCGTTTGTCCCGAATGGTTTCAAACCCATACCCGCATCAACCAATGAATTGAACTCAGCTTCAGAGGTTGCTAAAAGCTTTCTCATTTCTAAAACAAACTGCCCAGCACATAGGCGTAGCCAGGGATCCCGCCCCCCGCCTCCAATTGAAATGTCACCAATGACAAAAATGTGACAAAAAGCTTCTTGTTTCTTCAGTTTCAGTTTCTAGCACTTTTTGCTTACAAAAGTAATTAATAAGAATAAACGACAACCAGGTCTCCTCAATTCAGTTTTAGCCAACCAATTTAGATGTATATATAACCCAGGAAAAATGGAGAGTTTTGTTGCTATAATTGCTAAAATTCAGAAGTCATTTCAAAGGCTTAAATTGCTTAACCTCTTTAGCCCTCTCCCCCTTACTTCAGGTCAAGTCTAAATACTTTTAAACGCTTATATTTTGACGTTAAATTTTCTATATTTTGACGTTAAAACAGCATTTTGAGTAAACTGAAATCGGGGGACATGGCCCCCTGTAGCGACGCACTGCATCACTTCCCCGCCTACGCTACTGACCTTAGCGCAGATTTAGACGTATGAAAAGACGAAAATAAAATTTGACGACCATTACGCTTACGTATGGCCTACAGCAACGGCTTTCAACCTGCGGGCCATAGGAGCATTTTGTGGTGGGCTAGAGCTATTTGGGTAATTGTAAATTCGGTTAAAAAACTGTCTTAATCATTAGGGCTGTGGGGCCCGTTAGAGAGTGAGCTAGCACAAAATTTGCGGTTTTTGGCGTGAATACCATATCTTTTTTTTTGTGGGGATCACCTGAAACTTGATAAATCGCGATTAAGCTAGCGATTTAGATGTGAGCAATGGAAAATTATCGAATAGAAAATAGGTCACGGTGATGAAAAATTAGGAAGCACTGGCCCACAGTCTTGCTTTAATGGAGCTCGTTAGGTGAGCGTTTTCTCCCAATATTTATACAATAATACAATAAAATAGGCCTATTCGTATTAATAAATTTGAACAATAAAAAAAAAACACCGTACGGAACTGTCATTTTGATTTGAGGTAGGCATTACGCGCCTTGAGGGAAAATTTACTTAAAGCAAAAATTAATGTTTCTCTGACACCAATGTGTAAATTGGTAAAATGGTTCAATTCGAAAGATTGACAGGAGCCTGGTAGCAAACAAATATTAACTCAAAATTCTCTGGTCAAAAGTACACAGCAGAGATTTCTCAACAGCAGGAAATTCGAATTTTCATTCCATGCAGTTGCAGTACAGCTACCTCCCCAACAACAATCTCGACAAGATCATTCATTCTACGTTGTTCCTTACCCAGTGGCGGATTTAGGGGGGGATGCATCCCCCCACCAGCCTAAACATAACATGCATCCTGCTTATGTGTAATATTAAGCTTACATATTTGAAAAAAAGCCGTCAGTGAATACTCGGTAGGCCGTGCGACTGTGACTTGATTTTTAAAGCCAATATGATAGGGGCGTAGGGGGGGCAGGAAAATGTTATTTAAAAATGCTTATTGAAAAATGTTTATTGAAAAAAAGATTGTTTATTGAAAAAAAGATCGTTTATTGAAAAATGCTTAACACAGGTATCATCAAAAGTATGTAAGCTCAGGAATATGGGAGGGGGGCTATTCAGTATTACAGAACTGCAGTTAATTACCAATCACTTCTCTCAAACTTCCTTCCATTAGCCCCCTTCCCCCCTATTTATATCTTTCTCTATAGAATATAGACGAAATAGATTACTCCTTGAGAGTTTTATTGAACTACGGGGATAGGATTTTATAATTTACAAGCTTGTAAATAAGAGAACTGAAATTCTAGCAATAGCTACCGGTACCTCCAACAAAGCCCATATAGGTAACTAGTATAAACATGCTTTTGCAAATGCTAATTTTTATGCCGTGCTTTAAGAGCATAATATTTATTGAAATAGGCCTAAAATTAAGTTATTTTTGCCAAAAAAATACAAAATTTTCTAGCGCTGGGGGCTCTGCCCCCGTGCCTCCAGCGGCTGGGGGCTTTTTTCCCAGACCCCCAGTCTCCGGCGGTTAAAGGCTACGCTCCCACACCGCAAAATGCCACCGCCCACTGGAGGCCCGTACACAGCCACCTCATTGCAGATTTTTTGCCACGCACCTGATCAAAAATATGCCAAGCAAATTTGCGCGACGTCAAGAAGATTAATCATAAACATTCTAAATTTTGAGATAAGGCCTATAGAAAATCCGTGCTTATAAATTTTGTCATCCCCCCACCAAAATTTTCTGGATCCGCCACTGAATGCTGCAACAGGCTACTCTTCAAAATTCACTAGAATTTTGTGAAACACAAAAATTTTCACAACGCTTTGTGCTTTTAATTTAAAATTGAGTTAAAAACACGACAATGAGACTGCTTTTTAGATGATCTCAAAAAAATAAAAAATAAAAGGTCTTCACTTTGTAAGTTACAAAAATTTCTCTAGATCGTTTCACTAGGACACTAAAACGGACCAAAATTCACTAGATCTATATAAAATTCACTCGGAGTGGCACCACCGGTCGTAGTTTTTGCGTTAATTTTTAGGTGATCTCCCAAAAAAAGGTCTTCACGCCAGCGACGCACGGTTTTCGCGTAATTTTTTTGGTCATCTCTAAAAAATAACAAAAGGTCTTCCAGGTTCATTAAAATTTTTTTTCTCTACTCAATTATTGTCAACCTAAAACTATAGGTTTTCGTGTTTCGACCAGTAACTTAGGCCACCTTCACGGCTAGCATTTAGAAGCATAAGTTATACATCTATACAATTTACTATTGTGAATGAGTTATCGCGACGCGTTTTGACCTTGCTCAAGGGTCTCATCAAGCAAAAAAAACAACACATTTAAACATGCAATGATATAAAACTGCAACCAAAAATTTGGAAGCAAACATTAGCAGCTTTCAGGTATTTGCACATTCTACAAAAACATTCACTAGATCGTACAATTCACTAGGTTACTAGACCGGACCAAAATTCACTAGATTTAGTGAAAATTCACTAGGAGTGGCATTACTGTTCCTTACATTGGATTATTGCGGTCAGTATTTGCTACAGGAAGACTCTTAGGTTTTAATTGTTGCGTCACCTGAAGGAATTACTTATCTTTTTGCTACCTTCGCATGAACTGCGAATGAAATGTTCTAAATTGTATGAAATGTGAATGGCGGGAATTGACATCATAATGAGCTTTCCGGAGAAGTGGCTTTCTCGGTAGGTTTCAAACAAAAGCTCTTTGAAGCTGGTTGCGGATACACGCCATTGCTGCTTTCTTGAATGTCGGTAAGCTAAAGCGCGAAATCTTTTGCCGAGGAATGCAACAAGTGTTGTTCGACGTAGATTTTGGCTGCGTACTTCGTACTACAGCTGCAGATTTAATTTTGTCGCGAACGCAAGACGAATTACACTTTTTTTTTTTATAACAATAATATTTCATAAAAACCCGAGGCTCATTGTTGCTCAGAATCTAAAAAAATGCCAGCCTCCATCAGTAACAAAAAGATTGGAAACAAAAAAGAATAAATTTTAAATCTTGAAAGCAACTAATTTCTGTGCTAATTCAAAACGATGAAATTTTAGTAATTTTCCAGTATTTACAAGCAAAATATTGCAGCGATTCTAAAATTACAGAGTGCTGCTTCAAACAGCGCAAGCAACTCATAAATATTTGGATGTTCTCAAGTCAAAAAAAAAACTCCGTACTTTTTCGCTTTTGCAGTTTTACGATGCTGCAAAAAAGTCTTTGCTCAAGCTGACAGAGCATTCGGAATCGGACTCCAAAGTACAGTAACTTTAAAAACATGGTCGTTTAAATTGACATGAACGTTCTCAGAATTCAAGGAATAATATTAAGGACAAATGAAGCAGCAAATTGGCAAAAAACTATGAGAAGCCAGCTCAACTTAAAATTTATTGGCTCTTCTAAAAAAAGTGTAACCTGGGTAAAAGTAAGCTTGCTTTGCCTCTGTGAATATGCTTGCATCGATTTTTAATTGCTAAGTTTCGTTACGCTTGAAGCACAACTTATGATAGCAAATTGACTAAAAAGCTAGGTTATATTTCTCACTCCGCAAGCTAACTGTTATCGCAACGTTTCTTAATTTCACCTAAAAGTTTGTTCTGTTTACTAGAAATAAATAACCTAAACATAGAATAATTTTTTGAACGAAAAATAGTTTCTAGAAAATGAATTTTTGTGGAAATGTAATTTCTGAAAAATAAGTTTTCGGGGAAATGTACTTTCGGCAAATGTACATTCTGGCAAGTGTAAATTCTGGAAAATAAGTTTTCGGGGAAATGTGTTTTCGGCCAAATGTACATTCTGGCAAGTGTAAATTCTGGAAAATAAGTTTTCGGGGAAATGTAATTTCGGCCAAATGTACATTCTGGCAAGTGTAAATTCTGGAAAATAAGTTTTCGGGGAAATGTGTTTTCGGCCAAATGTACATTCTGGCAAGTGTAAATTCTGGAAAATAAGTTTTCGGGGAAATGTGTTTTCGACCAAACGTAAATTTTGTTTAGTAAAAATTCTGGAAAATAAGTTTTCGGGGAAATGTACTTTCGGCCAAATGTACATTCTGGCAAGTGTAAATTCTGGAAAATAAGTTTTCGGGGAAATGTAATTTCGGCCAAATGTACATTCTGGCAAGTGTAAATTCTGGAAAATAAGTTTTCGGGGAAATGTGTTTTCGACCAAACGTAAATTTTGTTTAGTAAAAATTCTGGAAAATAAGTTTTCGGGGAAATGTACTTTCGGCCAAATGTACATTCTGGCAAGTGTAAATTCTGGAAAATAAGTTTTCGGGGAAATGTACTTTCGGCCAAATGTACATTCTGGCAAGTGAAAATTCTGGAAAATAAGTTTTCGGGGAAATGTACTTTCGGCCAAATGTACATTCTGGCAAGTGTAAATTCTGGAAAATAAGTTTTCGGGGAAATGTACTTTCGGCCAAATGTACATTCTGGCAAGTGTAAATTCTGGAAAATAAGTTTTCGGGGAAATGTACTTTCGGCCAAATGTACATTCTGGCAAGTGTAAATTCTGGAAAATAAGTTTTCAGGGAAATGTACTTTCGGCCAAATGTACATTCTGGCAAGTGAAAATTCTGGAAAATAAGTTTTCGGGGAAATGTAATTTCGGCCAAATGTACATTCTGGCAAGTGAAAATTCTGGAAAATAAGTTTTCGGGGAAATGTAATTTCGGCCAAATGTACATTCTGGCAAGTGTAAATTCTGGAAAATAAGTTTTCGGGAAAATGTAATTTCGGCCAAATGTACATTCTGGCAAGTGAAAATTCTGGAAAATAAGTTTTCGGGGAAATGTACTTTCGGCCAAATGTACATTCTGGCAAGTGTAAATTCTGGAAAATAAGTTTTCGGGGAAATGTACTTTCGGCCAAATGTACATTCTGGCAAGTGTAAATTCTGGAAAATAAGTTTTCGGGGAAATGTACTTTCGGCCAAATGTACATTCTGGCAAATGTACATTCAGGCAAGTGTTCATTCTGGCAGATGTAATTTCAAACAAGTGTTCATTCAGGCAGATGTAATTTCAGGCAAATGTTCATTCTGGCAGATGTAATTTCAGGCAAGTGTTCATTCTGGCAAGTGTGATTTCTGACAAATGTTAATTCTGGAAAAAGAAAGTTCAGGTAAATGTTTTTCTGGCAAATGATTTTCGGGGAAATGTTTTTCTGCGAGGTGTAAGGATACCCGGAGCGATAGCCAGACGGGGCAAGGCAGAGCTCAGCCCATCTGGAAAATTTTACTTGTCATATATGCACAATGGCGTAGGCTTAGGCAAGATTTTCCAAAGGGGTGTGCATGAGTCAAAACTTAAAATTGGCATCATAAGTTTGAAGTCTGGGTCAAAGTACCCAGCCGCCGGAGATGATAAGAGGGTCTGGGGGCGAAACCCCCAGTGCTCAGAGATTGTTACGTTGTTTTACAAAAATAACTCAGTGTTAAAATCTTTTTAGATTAAATTTCGGATTAAAAGTGCACGGATCGTCCAATATTTAGCGTCAGACGCTATCTGGTGACAGGAGGATAAACATGCGCTACAAAAAAAAAGTCGAAAAACTTTTCAAAGCAGAAATATATGGGCATGAGCAAAAAAATTGAAATCTGCACACTCTTACCATCGAGCTAATTAAAATAATGCTGAAATGCCAGGTATAGCGTAAGCCTTTCCCAGGTGCAATCCGTGCATGTTTTATGATAATGTAATTACGCGATTTTAACATTTTTTACTCATATTTTGAATTGTGGCATGGCCCAAAAACGGGGGGCCATGGCACAATATCTCCCCTATCTGTGTTACTCACTGTACATGCACTTGCGGAATTTTGAGATCATATAAACTCGAAACTTGACCATAGCAAGTTAGAGTATAATCACTAATCAGGGCCGTAGCCAGGCGGGTTATTCAGCGGAGCTCAACGTATTCGTATTTGCCATTTACCAAAGTACAGTAATACGAAAACAGTTACGCTAGGGCGTTCCCATTTCAGAAAGATTTAGGCTGCTCAGTTTTACAAAAAGTACTGTAATTCTCTTATAAATGGAGTTGAATCTTATGCAACAAAAACTAAAGGTGGCAAAATTGGATGGATATTTTTTACCATAAGTTACGAATCTGTTTAAAACATTTACAAAACACCAAAGATTTTCGTAGTAGACTATAATAGGCTTCCCCTTTCTTGTATAAGGTCTGTAGAATGTTAGTAGAGGTTCTGAGATTCCAAACTCGAAGCTTTTCAGGTGGGACATGACAGAACGTGCTAGCGAGCTCGTAAAGGCCATTCTCGCTCGCTAAAAAGCGCTAACGAACAAAAAATCTTCGTAGACAAACTGCAATTCCTGAGCCGTCTCGCCCAACACACGTTAAAACAATTCGCTCGAATTTCTTTGCGAGATGTTCGTTACTTGTGTTAGTTCGTAATAAATACTCTCATTGTGACGTCAGATGCATTTCTACTTCAAAATAATGCGTTCAAGCGTACTGTATGTACTACATTGTTATGGAAAAAGATACCATAACCTATGCGTTATTGTTCTATGCAAGCAAATTTCTTAGCTGATGATCATTAGTAAATGAACGACAGAATTTAATTATATTTTTGGATCAATGTGAAATAATTCAAATAAGAACAACTTTTTCCAAACTATAATTTTTTTAAACGACGTAAAGCGCCTTTGAGGTTGTTGGTGGGTAAACTCATATGTTAACAGTAACTCTTGGTTTTTAGGTTTCAAAAGTTTTCAAAAGTGAGCAAGTCGAAGTACACTCTTCCTTTTTAGAACCGGTAAATCTTGAGTTGAGACTGGCTGTTTTTAATTTTTTGCCGATATTCAGTCTCATTTGTGCTTGATTTTGTAACACTTTTGAGAGCATCGATGTCAATTTTAGCGGGCAAGTTTGAAACACTTTTTAATTCCTATTGCTCTGTCAGCTTAAGTAAAGGCTTTTTTCTTGCTTTTGCAGCATTGTAAAATTGCAAAAGCGAAAAAGCAAGCTTTTTTCAAGTTGAACAACTGCCAAAAAAAAAAAATTCTCAATTGCTTGCGCAGAGCAACGTAGCTTTATAATCTTGAATAGTTGCAATTTTGCTTGCAAATATAAGAAAATCACTGAAATTTTATCGCTTTAAATCAGCACAAATTTTAGTTTCTTTGATTAGTTTGAATTTTTTTTTGCTTGTTTTTGGTTTATTTTGCTGCCGAGGCTGGCATTGTTTTTAATTTTTTCTTAAATTTTGAGCAAAAATAAGCCTCGTGTTTTAGAAAATCATTCTTATAAAAGGAGTGTATTGCAATTTTTGCTAACTGGCACTACTTAACATTTCGTTATCAGTCGAAACAGCAAGTGGTTCTCAATGCAATTTGCTTTTTTTAGCAGTCTGATAGCAAACATGGCGACGATTTTTATTAATTTTCAGCAAAAATTCGCTTTGATTAGAAGTTTTCAACATTTCGCCATTAAATTTCTGAACCAAAAAGATTTCTTGCACGCTTAAAGAGTGCTTCAAGATCCTCTATAAGTTGGCGAGGAAAATGTGACGTTTTTTTACTCGAACTGCTTTCCGCAATCGCTCGAAGCAAGTTAGCGAGAAAGAATGATGTAACGGATTTCGCAAGGCTTTACATACACGTGTAAAATGACCTCTTACGTTTAGCGAGTATTTCGTTCGGTAGCGTCTCTTAAAAAAACTCGTTAATTAAAGCGAACGAGGAAATTTCTGTCATGTGGGCCCAGGTGTCATCATAGTCTGTTTTTAGAGTATACACGTTTCAGCCGAGATGCAAGAACCTAACTCAAGTGTCATTGATGTGGGTCGTGCATTTCAAAGCTTTGCTGCGATTTACAGCACCTTACATCTTTCTGAGATCTAAGTGTTTCTATTCTTTTGTTGCTTTTTTTTTAAAGATTTCTATCAGAGGTGGAGTCCTCGAGGACGTCCTTGGCCTCGAGGACGTCCTCGAGGACACATTTTGAAGTCCTTAGCCTTGGCCTCGAAGGTCAAGTCCTTGGCCTTGGCCTCGAGGCCTCAAGTCCTCGAAAATTGGCCTGTCCTCGGCTCGAGGACAGCACTATTTTTTGAATTGTTAAAATTTTGTGGAGCGCTTGAAAAATTTTTTGGAAAACGTTTTTTTGTGGAGATTGCCCGAAAAATTTTTGTGAAGCCCTTTTTTTTTTATCTTTTCTTTGGAGATCGCCTGAAAAATTTTTGTGATGACCTTTTTTTTTTTTTTGGAGAGCACTTGCGCTTGTGTCCTTGGTCCTTGGCCTTGGCCTCTAGCATTTCTGTCCTTGGCCTCGAGAGTGTCTGTCCTCGGAAAGGCTGTCCTTGGCCTCGGATTTTTTTTGTGTCCTTGGCCTCGAGCCTTGTGTCCTCGACTCCACCTCTGATTTCTATCTCTTGCTTGCATGGAGCTGCTATCGTTGAAAAAGAATACCACTAAATCGCTAGCATCATGCTTCTCGCATTCGATCTGCTTTAACACTATTTGCATCAAAGTCTATTTCAACGTAGCCTACCATATATCGTTTATATGAAGTCTATAAGCCATAACAATAACCTAATCGAGTCTATGGTCTATGTAGCTGTCTGCTCGAAATATACTGTTGCACATAACATTCTCTTCAATGCTAGTAAATCATATGGCATGATGTTTCGAGTAAAATACTGTAAGGACTTTAAGCCTAAACTATCTCTGGATGGCAAAATCATTAAATTTGTTGATTCTGTAAAATATTTGGGTGTATTTCTAACTGATACATTATCTGATGATTGTGATATCACTCGTTAAGTCAAGTATTTGTATGCTGTAGGTAACTCACTTTGCAGTAAATTTCATAAGTGTTCTATTCATATCAAAAATATGTTATTTCGGGCTCATTGTTGTACATTGTATGCTGGTCAGCTGTGGTGTTGTTACACCTATGAGAGCTATAGAGTATAGACGTCTTCGAGTGTCTTACAATGATTCCTACCGTAGTATTCATGGTATTCCTCTTTATTGCAGTGTCCATCAATATCAAGTAGAGGCTAATGTCGATACTTTTGATGGCCTTGTTCGCAAACTTATATTCCGTTTTATGAATCGTTGTCACAGGCCTACCAATGTGTTTGTTCACTCATTACTTCACTCTTGCAGATTTCGTTGTTCGAAATATGTTGCTCGCTTTATTGATTTGCTTACTGTAAATGGTTTGAGAGAAGTTTACTGCTCTTCTCTGGCGCTCTAGAAGTAGTAATGCATAACTGTAAACCTTTTTTTTTGTGCGTGTGTGTTTCTTTTTTTTTCTTTCTCGTTTTCTATGAGCGCTTTTGCGCTTGACACAAATAAATAAATATATAAGCATTTCGCTACTTAGGATAGCCTATGACTGATTGTAAAAGAGTCTATGGTTCAACCAAAGCAGACAGAAACTGAGACGTTGATAGCGATATCGAGTCAGTGAACCGTGAAGGAAAAAAAAACAAAAAAACTGACAGTTTCCAGTCTACTAATAAAGAGTCTATGGTTTGTCAATTATAATAATTTACTTGGACAAATGATCAAGTTTTAAAACAAAACATTTTACGGCTTTCGCGCCGAAGACCACTTTGAGCGGAAAGTCGCTTGGTTTCCGACGTAGTTTGAGTTCGGGTTCGCGTTCTGTAAAAACGTGCCTTAAGTAGACTAAGGCAGGGTTTACACGTAGCGTTTTCGCAATCTGGAATGAAACTTCAGCCATGTGTAAAAGAGTTTTCTCATCGTGAAACCAGATTTCGCACTTTTCATTTAAAGTGTTTGACATTGTGTTTTTGGGATTAAGGTATTTGACGCGGTAACATCTGCAAATACAGCTGCAGCGCACTTATGCTTTTTTTTTGCCTGCGACATTGCTTTCGCACTTCTTTTAATGCTTTTCGAGTTTTAAAACCTCGGAAAAGGCAGGTTAAAAATTGGTTTTCGCCACCTTTTATCGTTTCTACTAGCGCAAGGTTTCGTTCCTAGTCGTCAAAACCGCTGTGTGTACAGACGTGTAGTTAGAAATTCGAAATGGGGGAGGGGCTGTGTTTGGGGTTTTGGAGTGGGGGCCCCGAGCCGCCAGAGGCCAGCGCTCGAAAATTTTGCATTTTTTTGCAAAAATAACTTAATTTTAGGGCTATTTTGATAAAAAAACAATGCCTTTAAAAAGTGGCGAAGAAATTGGCTGTGCAAGCATAATTAAACTGGTTGCATAAATGGGCTATTTTGAGGTGGCTAACGGTAAAATTTAAAAGGACATTCAGGACGTTTTTGTTTAAAAAATTTTTCGGCGAAGCCATAGTGAAACAACTTTGGCAATTTTTTAGAATTTTTTCGCACTATTTTTGATTCTCTGCGGCCAAGAAATCGTAAGATATTCGAAATTATTTTTCCTCTTAGACTAAGGAGAAACGCTTTCCGAACATTACCAAACTGAAACGACGTAAGTCAAAATCGTTCCAAATAACTGACTACATTAGCAGCTGTGGAGGAAGTGGCTTCGTAGGTGCCCGTTGATAACCGTAACAAACCTGTACGAAAAATGCTGACTAAAATGCTTTGCACTGAAGTTTGCAATTTCATGTTTACGTGAAAAACTAGCTGGCCTTATCTGATCTTCAGGCCTAAACCAATTGCGCAATAATTGCATAAAACTTACTGGCTCAATAAAACCTAGAATCTTAGTCCAATATCTTGTCAGCTACGATGCTTCAGTCTTCAACAGGCAGTAATTTTTTTCGGATAGGTTATCTATAGTCAGCAATAGTCACAATCTGCAATAGGCTATTGCTACTACCAGTACTTAAATTGGTACGCGTCCCCCCATCGAGAGTTAGCGTCCCCCAATCGAGATTTAGCATAACCCCATCAAGTTTTAGGTGTCCCCACATCGACATTTGAGCGCTGGATGATTTTTTGGTCTTCACCTAATTTTGGCAAAAAAAAACACTTCAATTTCCGGCGAAGTCCTTTTTTTTTGGTGTTCATTCAATTTTGCGACGGAATTGCGTAATCTTCCCTAAAGTACTTTCGCATGCCAAATGCGTTTGGTCAAGGCTGCAAAAGCGTCCCCCCATGCAAAATTTTACAGTTTAAGTACTGGCTACTACGCCTAAAGCACTAAAGCTTTATCTTATTTCGACTACTTAGCTAGCACTTGGCGGAAAAAGCAGATTAAGAAAGCATCTAACCTCACTGAATTCAAACAGTAGTTGTTGCACTAATTTATTTACCTACACCTGCAGCACTCACCTAGTTCCAAGAAGCCTGGTACTTAGCAAGACTCGCAAATAGAAGTTACAAATTGATTTATTGCGCAATCTACTTGAAACAAAATGGCCGAAATTTGGATTCTAAGGGGAAAACATGAAATTTTTTCTCTTAGACTTTCTTAACCGGATGAGTTGCAAGAATCGCAATAGGGTCATGTTGGTAAACATATTTTTAAAGATTTTTTCGCAATTTTTCAAAACTCGGGATCAATGCCCTTTTAAGTTCTCTTGTTTAGATGCTTGTAAATTATAAAATCGAATAGTTCAATAAAACTCACACGGAGAACGCTATTTTGCATACACTTAACAGAGAAAAATAATTGGGGAGGGGGCTAACAAAAAGAGATTTAAGAGAAATGATTGGTAATTAACTAATACTGAATAGCCCCCCATTCCTTCGTTTAGAGTAGACTTGTTGAAATTTGATTGCGTATTTTTGACCATTTTTCGAATTTTTTATTTGTTTGTGACTTTTCTTTTTAACAAATTAACTCCTCCCTAAATATATGTTTCAAAAGATGTTTTAAATCACTATTTAGTCCACTCCAGTGCATTTAACAGTCTCAAAAGTGCTAAAAACGTAGTGTTTTTCTCATTCTGCATTTTGGTCGACATACCAATGGTGGGCTACGCTACTGTATGTGTAAACGACTTTTTTTGTCATGTGTGAACGCGACAGGTTTGACTACAATAGGAGCGAAACCTAATAGTCAAACCTGTATGTAAACGCAGCCTAAGAAACAAACGCGCAGAAATACGAGAAAAGCATTGAAGAAAAAATTTTGCTCTTGTTGCAAAGTTTTTTACGGTCACGCATTTTCGACTGATTTGATTGGAATTATTCTTAGCGCTAGTGAACGGACAAGCAAAAAGACGCTGAAAGTCACGCAGATTGGACGAATCGACATATTCTAGAAAAATGAACCGCAAAGAAAAAAAAGAGAAAACTATCAGTTTCCAGTCTACTAACAAAGCGTCTATGGTTTGATCATAGACTATTTATTTAGTAGACTGGAAAGAGATGTGCGGAGAAAAAGAGATAAGCATTGAAGAAAAAAAGTTTGCCCTTGTTGCGAAGTTTTTTTGCGGTCACGCGTATTCGACCGATTTGATTGGACATTTTCGTAGAACGAGTGTACGGTAAAGAAAAAGTCACGCAGATTGGAAAAATCGGCACATTTTTGAGCAAATGAACCGTGAAGGAAAAAGTAAAAAAACTGTCAGTCCTCAATCTGTTAATAAAGAGCCTATGGTTTGACCGTTTGTGCGATCAAGTTCGATTGCAATCAAGCTTTTTTAACAAGAACCGTAAGATTTTGTTTTTGATAATAATGTCTTGCTTGCACAAAAAGATTGCAACAGCGATATAGCTAACGAGTTACTGAATTAGTTACGCGTAATAACCATAGGTGGGCAAGTTAATGCAAAACGTTAGTTTCGTTAACCGTTAGTCCACTAACAAACTTCACACCTCCGTTAACGTTAATCCGTAATTTTCAGCTTTAATTAACGGAAGTTAATAAAGTCCTACAAAAACCACCAGGAGAACCACAAGGGTACCAGAGATATCGCACCTCCGGGCGGGTAACCATAGCAAATCAAATGAAGAAGGATAAAACAATGTCGATCAACAAGCATGTCGATGATCACACCATCACAGGAATTGCACAGGTGAGCATCCGCGACCGGTTTCGTCCTGAGCATGAGCAAGGACGAAACCGGTCGCGGATGCTCACCTGTGCAATTCCTGTGATGGTGTGATCATCGACATGCTTGTTGATCGTCATTGTTTTATCCTTCTTCATTTGATTTGCTATGGTTCCCCGCACGGAGGTGCGATATCTCTGGTACCCTTGTGGTTCCCTTTGGTGGTTTTTGTAGTTCTTGACAGTCTACTTGGGGTCCCTATAGCTTTGTTCTTTGGACAAGGAACACCCGCTTGGCGTGATGCCTATGCATGATGTCGGTTTGCAAGTTCTGTTCTCCGTCGCTGCATTGCTTAATTTGGTTTTCTCGTTGTTCTTCCGCCTGATGAGTCCCTTGAGCAAGGACGAAACCGGTCGCGGATGCTCACCTGTGCAATTCCTGTGATGTTGTGATCATCGACATGCTTGTTGATCGACATTGTTTTATCCTTCTTAATAAAGTCCGTTAATTCGTTAATATTTTGCGTGTAATTTACATTTCTTTTTATTCACTCGCTTCTAGAACACGTATCGACGCTGTTGAGCTGATTGCAAGAAAAAAATTATTGCTATGGTGGTCTTTTTGTGTTTTGGACAGATGCACTAACGATGCTGAGATCGGAAAATCTTTAGAAATTGCAAACAGCGATAATTAATAGACCTATGAGGCTGCAGCTTATTATTTGTCACAAAAAAGAGCTCCTTTCTTTGCTTTCTGCTATAAAACTCGTGCTAATACGCAACAAGAGTTACCAGTGCAAACTGGTTTGTACGGGTACGATGAATGAATGGTGCAAGATATTAACGATAAAAACTTTAACGGAAGTAAACAGAACTTAACGGAAGTTGATTTAGTCCGTAAACATGAAAAACTTTTTAACGGATTAACGAGTTAACGAAAAAGTTAGCTTTGTTATTAACGGATTAACGATTAACGGACTTGTGCCCATAACAGTTTGATCAGTTTGACTGAAATGAAGTGAAAACAAATTTAAACACTAATGATCAGCACCAATGTTTAGAAAGACAACTGAGGTTACAAAACCTAAAGAGTTTTCAAAATTTGAATCAAAATTCAAATTCATCTTAAACATAATCCAGCGTAACATGCAACCTTTCAAGTGGTGGACACCATCTGATCAGTAATCACTGTGTGCTGTAGTTCAGAGCTTGCTCGTTTGGTTCCAATACTACAGCAACTTTTATGAAGGTATAAAGATATAATAACATTGCGCCATCACCGTACACCGGCGCGCGAAATTTTTTTTTCTACCATGGTTTTGCAGATTTATTACGTCACATCCTGTGTCCCAACCTTGAGTTTCGTACTCCGCTCTCAATTTTGACTTGATCCGCTGTATTTACAGGCAACTTGGTACGATGGTACTGGGCAAGTTAGGCTAGACTTGCGGTAGGCAGTAATAGAACAGGCTTGGAAGAATATCACAAAGCGATAGCAGTTAGTCAATAAGCCTAGGCTTACGTTTTATGATGAAGTGAAAATATTAAGACAAAATTTTTCATGCAAACAAGTCAAAAAAGCCTAGTCTACTGTAATAATCTTTTTTTAATTTTACTTTTAGGGTTGAGCTGCTGAGTTTTTTGGAATTATTGCATTGTAGATAGAATACCAGAGGGAAGCCTAAGGTCCCATGTTCCATTAATGAATGCAGTTTCATTCAAGTTACTACTGGCTATGTATATTGCAAAAGCACCATGGTAGGCCTACTACTAGTACTAGCAGATCTGAGCTAGAGCAATTGGCTATAGGTACTGGTAAATGACTAAAATCTGAAATGTAAACTGGTAAATTTGGAAAATAGGATGTCTAATCGGAAAAACTGAAATGTCAAAGTCATGAAAATGAAATGTTAAACTCATTTTATTAATCTTAACCAACTTTGTGATTGGTTTTAATTTTATGCTCAGAATGAACTAGACAAATTCCATTAGACACTTACTGACTTCATCGCTCATCTGCTCATACATACTGGTATTCATAGTGAATGAAATTGAAACAAACAAAGTTTACTTCAGAATTGGTATTAAACTGATAGATTGTTAAACGTTAAAGCAGTTTGAATGAAAACTTGTGAAAACGTTTACGTAGGCTGCTAACCTTAGCACTTAGCAGCTTTGCACTGTAGTATGGTACTGTACAGTAGCAGATACCATACGAGGTTTAAAGATCTGACACTGACAGATAAAAGTTTGCGACATAATGCAAGTTTCATATGATTATTTAAGTGTTACTTTGTACTCTGTACTGGTGGAGTGTTTGCATAGACTTAACTGATGTTTGCAAATTATTGATACATATTTTATACCTAATAGCTTGAAATACAAAATTACATTTCAGGCATAAAATACAACTTACTAAAGCTAGCTTGAAACCTACCGTAGTTGTTTGATGTGGTTGCTTAGACAAACAGTTTCTGCTGTAGTGAACAATTGTCCAAACTACCGGTATACGACATTGATTGGTTGATACCAACTTTTAAGCCATTGTGTTACCCAGGATGACTGAGTTAATGAATGAGGAATTTCATTTTCAATGCATAATTCATGCAAGACAATCCACAATTTTCTGGCAATACTGCAAGAAGTTTTTTAAAAGATCTTTTTGATGAAAAAATGTAACAAGAATTACCAAGTGTCTGGGTAAGTTCTTCAAATAATTATTTGTAGCTCAGTTTTGTTTGCAATGTTACAGTATATACATGAGATACAATTTTTGGTGCTGACTGTGGCCTCATTTGGTGTGAGATTTAACCAAATTAACACTGGTTAGTTGGTCGAGCAGTAACATGTTTGTCCTGAAGTAGGAGGTCTGAGGTTCAAGTTTTGGACTGGTCAAATCGGACACATTGTTGCCAACAACTCATCACTACTGCATCATTTCTTTGCAAGGAACTGTGTTACCCTTTGCAGTTGCAAGATTGCCTTTGTGTTACATGCTTTGGCATAATACTGCAAGTATCATGGGCGTAGGAGCTCAAAATGATTTCGGGGGGGCACCAAACTTTTGCCCGAAAAACGACTTTGATAAATTGAATTTGGCCCAAGAAATAAATTGGTCACCTGCATTTTTCTGCTTAAAAAAATAAGCACATCAAAAAATTTGAATTATGTAAACTTATCGTATTTATTCTAATATAAGTCGCACCCCACATTTGACATGAAAAGCAGGACAATTTTTTTTTAAACTCTATTCTTTCATTGCAATCTCATAACAAAAAATTAAAAACCATTAAAGTTATCAATGATGTCACTGTTCTCAAATAGTTCCAGTCAACCTCTTAAACATTCTTATTAGCATCTCTTGAGGGTGGCAAGTGATGCAACTTAACGAGTTTTGTGTGGATACTGGAAGGGCGATGACTAACGTGAGAAAGACAAGCTTTAGAAGCGCAATGTTACTTTAGTGGAAGGCAATAAGTAATGTGGTTATATGAAGGGCAATAGTGCAAAAAGCGTTAGGGTAATTCCATGCCAAACGTCCTGGACCCTCCAGCTTGACCCTCTTCAAATTTGTTCAAAATGAGTTATAATGTTGTATGGCATGTTCGACCTTCACACTAAAAATTTTAGCTCAATATCTCTTGTATTTTTGAAAATATGACGATTTCAAATTTGTTACCCCCTCGCGATGGCGAAGGCTTGGTCATTTTCGGCCATTTTCAAAAGCGCATTTCTCTAAATATAAAAACAATGAAAAGCTGATTTTTGGTGAATTGATCAACTTTCAGCTATATTTCATACAACAAGTGTCAAAATGGCGCAGGCTTATAGCATGATAGAAATAGGGGGTGCCAAAGTGTTCACATTTTGACGCGAGAACAAAATTTTGGTCAAGTTTGAACACCTGCATCTCTCATATGAAGCATAGCATTGCTCTCATTTTTAGCATGGTAGCTCCCTACCTACTGGACATGAACTTTACCAATTTGGAACGACAACACTGCTTTTAAAAAAAAGTTATTTTTCTTCAAAGTATGCACCAGTGGCAAAATTGCAAAAAACACATCATCTTGTGGTGGAAAAAATGGCCCCGTCAGACACTGTTTTCAACAAAAATTTTTTTGAGAGTGGAAAGAGTTTTTCTCGAAGTACTTACACCAGTGTTCCCTATAAGCGCAAAAAAGTGCGAAAAGTGCGAAATTTTTTCCGGCATTTTCGCACTGAAATTTTGCGAATTCCGGCGTTTTTTCTCCCGCCAAAAACCGGCGTTTTTGTTTCCCGCCAAAAACCTTAGACAGCCGCGGTTCACAGCGCCTCGCTCTGGTATGTCGCAGAAATCGCGGAGAAAAGTTGCAGAACTTAGACGAAGGCCCTTTTTTTTTTTTTTTTTTTTTTTATCTGGAGAACAACGTAAAATCGGAGAAAAAATGCCTCCATCGGCGTGATGACTTTTTTTTTTTTTTTGAGATCACATTTAAACCGGACAAAAATGATGAGAAAATTTTCGGCATTTTCACATTGAGTTTAGAACGTTCGCACTATTTCCGGCATTTTCGCAAAAGGTGAAAACTTAGAGGGAACACTGACTTACACACCAAAATTCAACTTCGTTCCGAAACTGTAAAGGGATGAGATCAGTCATCTTTCACCATATAGTTTTCTCTTAAATTTGCAGAAAATAAATGAAAAAAATGATCCTTAACATGAAATTTAGATGAAAATTTGACTTGTTGTTCAAGAAGTTTAGGCTCAATTGATTACTAAAACTTTTGGCCTGGTACTGCTTATTGTTTAGATGCAATTTTGACTCAAATATGCCACTAGATGGCATACTTTGGTTAGGTAGCATGTGCTTTTTGCTTTCATATTGCTCGATCATTTTTAGTAGCTTGAAATTACAAAATTTTGGATATTGTTGTAGCTAATTGTAAATTGGCTGTTAAATATTTCCACAATACAACTTTAGACAACAATTTCATGTTCATTATTGTAAACTTACCAAGGCCAGCCCAAAACTAAAAGACAGCTGAAAATGATATTTTTTCGAAAGTGCCAAATTCAACAACAACACATCACGCAACAGCATCACAAAAAATCTGGGGATATTGCAAGCCAATAAACAAAGACTATGTTTTATGCAACTGCAATTTGCACTATAGTACGCAATGTGTCCCACTTTCTTTAGAGCAACTTCATTATATATAATAAATCAAGAGTTCTGTCTGGCTGCAAACAATTCTAAAATATTGTCATACTCTGTGGCAGCCAACATAGTTTCTTCTGCTGTGTTGTTATAATTGAGGAGGAGCGATTATGGTTAATGTATCTGTAAATGGTACCTGTCACAAATAATAATTTTAAATGCCTGGTATATGATGATTTGCTGTATTTTAACGTGTACGAGACTGATTTACTACTTTTACCGCTTTTTTTGATTTAGAATATTCAAGATAATTCCTTTCTCGTACATTCTGCTATTTTCTGCAGTTATCGATGTTTGGGTTGTTTACGACTCTTAATTGCTATATTTAGACTTGAAGTTTGTGATGTCATAATTATGTCAAAATTTGTTTATCGTAAGCTCGTGTATTTTTTTCTATTGTGACGTATCAAGGATTTTTCTGGGATATTCGATAGCTTTTGTCGTAGTATAAATAGGAGGGTCGTTTTTCATTCATTATTCTAATATTCTAAAAGTGGGTGATTTTAGGTATTAGTTTTGTAGGCAGTTAAGCTGAGTTTGTGTATCTGGGGTTGGCTCGTATAGCCATTTAGTAAGAGGTGTGAGTGGAAGGATTTTGCTCAGTGAGTTGGTTTGTGTTTCAATCTTCAATAGAAGTTTTAATTTAAGACTGGTGTGCTGCTTTCTTGAGATTCAAGAAGCTAAAGGAACTGTCAACTGCCATTTTTGATTCGTTAATTAACATCTCAGTCGTTTTCTAGTTTCAGCCGACGTGGGCAATTCTAGAGATTAAAGATTGTACTCTAGCCAAGTATCAACGATCGCGACAGTACCAAACACTCATGTTTAAGATCTTGTGGCCATGTCGAAACCACATGATTTCACTTCATGAACGTGATATAAGCATCCTTGTTTTGATCTGATCGTTCAATTACAGCACCAATGTACTGCACTCTGTAATACAAGAAACATAATTATTTTCCAGATTGTAAAGTTTGATGAAGCTGCTCACGTGACCGAATTGAAGTAACATTATCATCGTTGTAAACTTTCACTTTAACTCCTTCTTTATCTGATGACAGTCTTTTCATTGCTAAAGTTAATTTGGATTGAGGGATAAAGCAGTGATGGGATCTAGAGCCAGAAACAGTTGGACACCTTGAATATTTTTGTTTTATTCTTAAGCTTTGATATTGCCAGTAACTTCTTCATCGCTAATGTAGAAAAAACTTATTCCAACAATATTTTGGGTTGCTCATTGAAACATTTGATTAGGGGTCAAGATTTGGTTGTTTTCAGTTGCTTGAAGGCTTGCTCTTGCCACAAACTGCTTTGTGGTTATCCAATTCCATCACAAGGTGACTTTCCATGACTTGTCGCAAAAAATGCCATTGAGCTTTAATCCCATGGTCAACTTCGAGATAGCATAAATTAACAAATTTTTGTTTTGACTAGTTGCTTCTTCACAGAAGTAAATTGGGGTAATAGCAGGTAACTTTTCCTTGATGTACGTTATAACTTTGCCAGTAAATGCATGTACAGTGTTTGTGTCTTGCCTTATGTAGTCACAGATGACACAAAAACTCAAGCACTGAAAACAACCCAATCTTTACCCCTAATCAAATGTTTCAATGAGCAGCCCAAAATATTGTTGGAACCCAATTTTTTTCTACATTAGCGATGAAGAAGTTACTAGCAATATCAAAGCTTATGAATTAAAACAAAGATATTCAAGGTGACCAACTGTTCCTGGCACTAGATCTCATCACTGCTTTATCCCTCAATCCAAATCAACTTTAGCAATGAAAAGGCTGTCATCAGAAGAAGAAGGAGTTAAAATGAAAGTTTACAACGATGATAATGTTACTTACTTCAATTCGGTCACATGAGCAGCTACATCCAAATTTACAACCTGGAAAATATGTTACTTGCTTGTATCACAGTGTATGGTACATTGGTGCTGTAATTGAACGATCGGATCAAAACAAGGTTGCTTATATCAAGTTCATGAAGCGAAATTATTTGGTTTCGACATGGCCACAAGATCTTCAAAATGATTATTTGTGACAGGTACCATTACTGATATATTAACCATAATTGCTCCTCCTCAATTATAACAACACAGCAGAAGAAACTATGTTGGCTGCCACAGAGTATGACAATATTTTAGAATTGTTTGCAGCCAGACAGAACTCTTGATTTATTATATATAATGAAGTTGCTCTAAAGAAAGTGGGACACATTGCGTACTATAGTGCAAATTGCAGTTGCATAAAACATAGTCTTTGTTTATTGGCTTGCAATATCCCCAGATTTTTTGTGATGCTGTTGCGTGATGTGTTGTTGTTGAATTTGGCACTTTCGAAAAAATATCATTTTCAGCTGTCTTAGTTTTGGGCTGGCCTTGATAAGTTTACAATAATGAACATGAAATTGTTGTCTAAAGTTGTATTGTGGAAATATTTAACAGCCAATTTACAATTAGCTACAACAATATCCAAAATTTTGTAATTTCAAGCTACTAAAAATGATCGAGCAATATGAAAGCAAAAAGCACATGCTACCTAACCAAAGTATGCCATCTAGTGGCATATTTGAGTCAAAATTGCATCTAAACAATAAGCAGTACCAGGCCAAAAGTTTTAGTAATCAATTGAGCCTAAACTTCTTGAACAACAAGTCAAATTTTCATCTAAATTTCATGTTAAGGATCATTTTTTTCATTTATTTTCTGCAAATTTAAGAGAAAACTATATGGTGAAAGATGACTGATCTCATCCCTTTACAGTTTCGGAACGAAGTTGAATTTTGGTGTGTAAGTACTTCGAGAAAAACTCTTTCCACTCTCAAAAAAATTTTTGTTGAAAACAGTGTCTGACGGGGCCATTTTTTCCACCACAAGATGACGTGTTTTTTGCAATTTTGCCGCTGGTGCACACTTTGAAGAAAAATAACTTTTTTTTAAAAGCAGTGTTGTCGTTCCAAATTGGTAAAGTTCATGTCCAGTAGGTAGGGAGCTACCATGCTAAAAATGAGAGCAATGCTATGCTTCATATGAGAGATGCAGGGGTTCAAACTTGACCAAAATTTTGTTCTCGCGTCAAAATGTGAACATTTTGGCACCCCCTATTTCTATCATGCTATAAGCCTGCGCCATTTTGACACTTGTTGTATGAAATATAGCTGAAAGTTGATCAATTCACCAAAAATCAGCTTTTCATTGTTTTTATATTTAGAGAAATGCGCTTTTGAAAATGGCCGAAAATGACCAAGCCTTCGCCATCGCGAGGGGGTAGCAAATTTGAAATCGTCATATTTTCAAAAATACAAGAGATATTGAGCTAAAATTTTTAGTGTGAAAGTCAATCATGCCATACAACATTATAACTCATTTTGAACAAATTTGAAGAGGGTCAAGCTGGGACATTTTGAAAAATCAGGACGTTTGGCATGGAATGACCCGTTAGCAAGAAAATACCTCAGAAAAATTTTGTATCACATACAATGCACTTCGTGTATTTTGGTATAAGTCACACCTGACTTTTTGGGTGATATTTTGGTACAAAAAATGCGACTTATACTGGAATAAATACGGTGTTTGCTATGCAGTTATTAGACTAACTAAAATGTATTAAGGAAAGCTACTGTATATTCCGGCATATAAGACGACCGTCAGATAAGACGAGGTACAAAAATTGAATAGAATTTCGTACATTTATCATTTATTGACTTTATAAGACGACTTCTAAATTCTTGCATGTTTTTCTTACAACAGTTACGATACATTTGTTACGCACCAATGCACATTTTTTTCCTAATATCGATGCTATTCTCTTGCTTTTTTCCGATTTACGCATCAATGCACATTTTGCCATATTACTGCCAAATTAGCCAAGGCAGAAAATTTGATCGGTGCGGCGCAACGCCAGATTAATCCGGCGCTGAGCATTACAAAATTTAGTACCAATTTAAAGCAGAAAATGCAAATTTTATTTGTTTTAATCGCGCATGCAAATACGATACCCATAGCGCAAAGTGCGAAATACGGTAGTGCAAAGTGTAAATAGGTAGTACAAAGTGCAAAGTGTTGGAAAATTCGGTTAAAAAATTCGGTCCAGAAAATCGGCTTATTAGCCGGTAAATGCGCTATTGATGATGTTAAATAAAAATACTTTTCTTGCATGTTCTTTGTTTTTACACCCCAACACATTTTTCATATAAAAAAAATCTTCATGTGAAAATTAAGATATGACTTTTATATCGGTTGTATAAGACGACCCCAGTATTTAAGGGTGGTTTTTTGCACTTTAAATGTCGTCTTATACGCCGGAATAGATGGTAGTTATTTGGCAATTTGGTAACAGATTTTGGTGTATTAATATTTTAATTAAGCTACTGTCACGAACAAAATCAAATCAATACTAAACCCACCAAGATCTAAAAAATGCACAATCCTGAAAATTGACATAACTATGCAGTAATTTTGCCAATGTTAGTGGTCTGATTAACTTAAATATTTTAACAACAATGGCATTTTTTGCAGAAAGATCTTCATCTTTTAGTTCAATCACTTCACTTCAGCTGATTATAATTAAACAATGCTTACTGGCAACAGTTCCAAAACATTGGTCTACAAATAAGTGCCAAAACAAAATTGCTTTCTTCAATCAGCCTGCATGTTAAGTCACTATTCAAAGTACCCAACAAAAAGTTTGTAAAGAAGTAGTTAAAGCAACATCATTCAGGCAGAATGTTAACTACTGTATATCTTACAATATTTTCTTGCTCCAAATTACTACAAAGCATCTGAATTTTAGGACTTTTAAAAATACCTGAACTTATCACCTGTCTAGTCTAAAATATATGACGATGGTACTAGCTTTGTCCCAATAAGCTAAATTTTATACTGGTTACATCACTTGGGCTTTTTTTGAAAGAGATAAATATTTCCATAAAATATTTACATCTTGACAACTATCAGATATCCTATCAAAACATTTGAACAAGTGATATGGCAAATACAAATTTATACCCATTTTTCTGTTCACCATTAAACAGCTTCCTTAACATACAGAACTTAAGTGAACTGGAACCAAGTTAGCTTTGTGGGTCCACGACTTTCGACACAGACCTTTTCGGCACCAATTTGGTGCTCTTTGACTAACCTTAAGCCTAAGTAACTGGTCAATCTGTTAGTTATGAATTTAGTCAACAAGGTATTATATCAATAATACATGTGTTATATTAGGCGAAATTACTACAGAGAAGTATGAAATTGTCCAAAATTTTACTGTCCCATTAAGGTTGGATTATTAAAGCTTATTAAGTCTGGGTAGTCAATTTGAATCATGGATCAATAGTTAACAGATGCTATTTCTTTGATGACACTTACAGGAAAATTGACTACAAAACTCTTTGATGACAAAGCAGAAAACTGAAAAAACCCACTACTAACTATAAAATATATAATTAAAAAGTGAGCAAAACTGCTCAAAAATTAAGTTTGCAATTCTCGAAGATATGTGTATGGCAAGATGGACTAAATAGCAGGCCTTTTTGACAGTTGGCCACAAAACTGAAAAGCTAAAAAGCCACCGACAATAAAAATATGATGCAGTTATGTAGTAAACCTCCCCAAAATATGAAATTGCCGAAATTTCACTGCACATTCAATAATTGCACTTGACTTATGGCAAATCACACATAGCCTAGAAAACTATTTGATCACGAAAGTAAATTAGCCATCACTTGGTAGCCTAATAGCTATAAAAAATATGATGAATGAATGCTGAACAAAAATGTCCCTAAAATAAATTTCCCGAAAAATCTCTACTCAATTAAGTTAGACCATTACACACCACTTACCGGTGCTGCAAAAATAGCCTAGAAAAATATTTGACCAGAAAAATGAAATAGCCAGACCTGATTATATAAAAATATGTTTACTAGTGAGCAAAATTGCCCGAAAAACAAGAAATTGGCCCCAAATTTACTGGCCAACTAAGGTATAATATGACACAACTCTTACCAATGCAGCAAAATAGCCTAGAAATTAGCCTGTTAAACTAGACTAGCCAATTGACCAAATAATAATATAGTTAGCAACCCAACACTGATTACATAAAAATATAATTGCTGAGCAAAATTGCCTGAAAAATATGAAATTGCTCGAATTTTTGATGCGTGATCGACACCTTAAAACCAGGCAGGGGGGGGCAGTGGCCCCCCACCTCCTATGCCACTGACAAATATAGTGAAAAATTTAATTTGATGTAGCCAAAAAGTCACTCTTGGAATACTACGTAACATATGAAATGGCAACAGAAGTTATTTGTTTCACTGATTATTTTTTTGTATTCTGCAAAACTTCTAATTTTGTCGAGCCATGTTGCAAGTCTGATTATTGCAAGTGGGTCATTCCCACTTAATTGCTCGAGCAAGAAAATATTCTTTGTAAGGTACGGTATGTCTTTTAAAATTAATTTTGGCATTTGCTGGTAATTGCTTTTATTCTTTTAGGAAAAATTTCCTGGTTCTTCAAGGAGCATAATTCACTGCCCTAAAAAACCTGCACTGCTGCGACCACTCAGACTACTACCAAAATAATGAAAGTAGAATTTTTCTGATTGCTTCTTGAATTGTTGAATTTCATTAACTACAAAACAACAGCATTCAGAAAGGTATAATTTAAAGTGTGGAAGGTGTTTTATACCGATAGTAAGCAACCACTGGCAAAGATGCTTCACACTGCTCTTTGTTCAATCTAAATGCACATTTAAGTTTCAAAGTTTTTGTAATATTTTTTTGTAATCTTTTAATTGATTATGGATCATGTGCTCAAGCCAGTTAATCTAAATTGTTTTCTTTTTTGAAGAGAGATATTTTGAGACAGAATTTGGTTTGAAGTAATGTTGTGGTTTATCTAGTGATAAATACTAGCCAATGTTTATTCCAGTTAGACTTATAGGCATAGCCACCAGGGAGGGCCCGCTCCCCCCCGCCCGATTGAAATACCACCAATGATGAAAATGTGACAAAAAAGCGTTTTGTTTTTTCAGTTTCAGTTTCTTTAGCGTTTTTTGCATACAGTGCATACTTGGGATAAAACTTTTTGACTTTTTTTTTTTCAAAATTACTTTCCTGTAGCACCCATCGATGAACTTTTGCTTATAACTGCCTGAAATGATGTTTGTTCTGTTAAGGTAACAAAAAGAGTCTCGCACAAATCACTTCAAAAAATTGGCCATGTTAGTGCAAGTTTTCATTGAGCAAATGGCGAGGCTATGTCGTTAGTTTTGTGGCAAATGCATTAAAACACAAGCCCTAGTCAGCAAAAAAAATCCATAAGTCTCTCTTCAAGAAAGCAGCTGAAGTAATTCAGCACTTGATTAGCACATTTTATCTCGAGAATCGGAGCTATTTGTTAGTTAATAAATGAATATAAGGCATTAAACATCAAGTGCGGTTTAAAAAATAAAATGGAAATCAAGCTGACTGAGCTTCAATTGAAGCTGTGACCATTGCAAAAAAGAATTCAAGGTCTCTTGGACAGCAAATATCTACACTGGATAGAAAACAAAGGTGGTCATATCGAAAAGAATTTGAGACCCAGACCCAAATGCCAGCACCATGTATTTGATCGTATTTTTTACGTAGTTATGGATGATAAGTTGCTTGGTGCAACCAAATCTCTTAGCATTGATTGTTTCTTTATGAAGGAGTTGGTAAGTAAAATTGATCAACTGAGCGAAGCATTCAGCAGTGGAAAAGCTCAGATCTTTAAGAACACAAGCGGTTGGAGGGACGACATGAAATTTCTGTACCACCTTACACATTTCTTCCGTCACTTCATTGAGAAACAAAATAGGAGGTTGTCTTTGTGACTTTCAACAGATTTTCAACATTTGCAATGCACGCTGGAACTTTAATGCCATCCTAGTCTCTTTTGCTCATGCTAATGCCTAAAACGTTAAGCAAATTTTGTAAAGTCTGTCTATTTATTTCTTACCCATGGAGTGATTGTAATTTTAGCGCCAATTTTTCTGCAATGATGGTTTTATTAAACTCTGGATGGATACCCAAAAGGTCTCAAATCAGTAGCGTAGATATGGTGGGGAGGGGGGGGGCATTGTGATATGACTTTTGATATGAGAAAACCATAAACATTTTGCCACAAAAAATCAGCGATGCCCCTAATCCCTTTGGAAGTGGACCATCAAACAATTCATGTGGTGCCAAAGTATGAAATCCAAATACGGTGCAAAATCGGTGAAAATTGCAGTTCCTTAGAGGTGAAGACGTTTTTATTGTTTTTTGGCCTTACTTTTCACCATAAATCTGGTAAAAATTGCGGTTTTTCTGAAGTTCATTGGTCATTACATCAAGTTCAAAAGAATGCCCATCCCCAACCATTTCCAATGCTTAAAAAGCATTGGAAAAGCAATCACCCATTATCATTGCCTGATGAAACCAATGCAACTAGGATTCCATAATGGTAACACAGGCATTTTGCAGAAACGACGATAATCTCTCCTCCCCTCGTAGATTTATTTTATCTTTGACCAAATTACTTCTTTGTCTGTTTTCTGAACATCAATGCTGCTATATATGTGACTCGTGTAGTTTTGGTTCAAAACCGGAAAAGGTGTAGGTGACCTTAAGAACTGGTCAAAAATTAAATTATTTAGAATGATTTTGTGCGTGAGGTTTTTAGATCAAATCAACTTAAAAATTAGATTTTATTTAATCTTTCATAATAGTTCATCAAATTATGATACTAGGATATAGTGTTCCAAAAAAGTTGTATCCCTAGTACACGCTTGCAACAGTAATTAACATTGAAATTGACGACCAGGGGGCCTGGGCCCCCTCAATTCAATTTTTGCTTACCAATTTAAATGTATAATCTGGGTAAAATGAAGGGTTTTTGTTCTAAAAGTTGCTACCTCGGGCCCTCATCTAACCTTTATATGAACGTAATGCAATAACCAGGGCCGGATTTACCATATGGCACAGTGCCAGCAAGCCCCCATGCAGTTTAATCTGGGCCGGGCAATAACATGGTTAGTAGGGGTAACTATCTATGGTACCATTTTTCAGTAACAATTCAACTCCACCTCGCCAGTTTTTATGCGACCAAATACTTTTGAAAAAAAAAGTAGCTAGGGGAAATGCTCATTGAACAAATCATTGAATTTGAATTGAGGGGGCCTGGGCCCCCTGGCCGTACATGTACTTTTATAGCTGGTTATTTTTATAACGAAACAAAAATCTCGTAAGAATCTTTTGGGTCAAGTATTATTTACTGCTAAAATATTTCCGGAGGCAATGTACATTACTTCTCCCTACCTGGACCAAATCACTTTCAAAATTTAACCCCATAATGCAAGATTTTAAACGTGTTTTGGACTTAAATTGTATGTAAAAGGAGGATTGAAAAATTTAATTTTTTCAAATGGCTCTGAACACGTACAAAATGTAATCCAATGGCATTAAAATACTTTTTGTTACAAAAAATTGCCTAGCGTTAGATCCCCGTCTGTGATACGTGTGAGTTGCACTACTTTACTCAACACGTCTCCCAATTCATTACTTTTCAAGCTTTGGTTTAAGCCGTCTCTCTTAAGCAAAATTCTGGTTAAGTGCCATCACACAGGCTACGACTTCTGATCTTCCATTCTACGATGACTTTGTCCCACAAAAGTTACTTTTTCGAAAATTTCGGATCACGTCATTGTATGTGATTTTTGGTTTGGGCCCCCACCCCTATCAAAAATCTTAGCTACGCCTGTATTTAGACTACAGATTTCATTTTTTAGTCATTTATACTCGATTAGTCTTATTTACGTGACTGTGTGTATTTGCATTAATTGAAAATGCAAAATCAAAGAGTATAGTTTTACAGTTCACTTGTTTTTAGAAGTCTTGGACCATGGATTTCAGCCACAGAATGCATCGACTGATTCCCAACGTTGGATCAACTGCTTTCACGGCTCTGCATTATTAATATCTTTGACAGTGCTAGTGTGCATGCAGCGTTGCACAGTCAAAGTCAAACAATATCTTTAACTAAAAATTGTGCTTTTGCGTTTTGTTTATACCTTCGATTCGCAGCGTTTATGCAGCCACAGTATTTGAATTGCTGGTAGTTAAGCTTGAATAAAATGTACCGTATTAATTTTGTTGAATTTTAACGTGGACTGAAGGCAACATCAATTGGGGTATCAAAAGTTAGGCCAATTGAGTTAGATTCGATTGGCGTTGACTTCATTCTTCTTGACTCAGCCGTTTCAAGATATTCTACTTCAAATACGACGTAGGAGTCTCCAAATTACAATTTTTATTGGCAACCCTGACCTTTTAATGCAGTATCGTAGCATACTTAGGTCTATATTAACCTAGCTATATATAGGCTAAAAAGCTTCTTTTGTTTAATCTAATTGCGGCGTTGCCTTAGAATAGAACTAAGGTGTCGTCGCGCGTGTTATCAATCTCTTGGTTGCCAATAGAAATTCTGATTAGAGAAGCCCTTACGTCGTCTTTGAAGTGGAATATCTTTGGAACGGCTGGGTCAAGAAGGATGAAGTCAATGTCCATTTAATCTAACACTCTTGGCCTAAGTCTACATACCGCATTGATTTTGCCTTCAATCTTCGTTTAAGTTGAGATTAAAGTTCAAATTTGCGGTTAGCACTTATTGGAGCTGGATCAAAGTGTGTTATTATACTGTATATTATCAAAGGTGGACAAAGCGCAACTTTTGAGCCTCTATAAATTGTGTAAGTTGCGTTGCGCTTTAATGTTTTTATTTTGAGATGTTGTGGAAGTTGCGTTACAGACTAAGTTTGAAAGCGTAGCGCAATTAATTTATTGATTGCACTACGCTTCCAAATTTTTTTCGGTTAGTAGCGCAATTTTATTCGGTAAACTTCATTTTGCTTCATTTTAATTGTAATGTTGACAAATGTCGGCCTTTTTTAATCGTAATGTTGTCAAATTGGCATTGCCTCTCTGACAAGAGGGTGGTTGCTTGACTCTATGATCGTAAGGTCTTTCGCAACTTTCCTGTCGCCCTCTTGGACGAATGCTAATTAATTTCTACGCCGCAATGTTACTGAGCGATAAAATATATTTGTCTGGACATTAGCATTAATTAACCATACTCAAGACTTTTGCTGTAAAATTATAAAGTTGCAGCAGAGGGGAACTCCATCTCAGTTTACTTGTTGAAGTGCTCTCTCCTTTATTTTTGTTATATTGTTGCTTCGTAGAACTAGCTATTTATTTGGTATTTTTACTTGTGTATCATTACTACAGTAAAAAATTTGCTTTGCAATTGGGGAAGTTGCGTTGCGCTTTAACTTATTTTATGACGTTGTTGAAGTTGCTTTGCGGACTAAAGCTATTAAAATTTGTTGTGGATTCGTTGCGCAGGGTTTTCTTTAAAACTTTTTGGGTTAGAGGCTCAAGTTCACTTAAAGTTTAGTTTTGTGTTTATCGTGATATTGCCAAATGTTAACCTTCCGTAGCAAATAATGTTCTTCTTTTTTTCCTAAAATCGAAACAATGCAAAATTCACTTGGTGTATTGTAATTTGATTACGAACGTTAAGTTGCGCTTTATCTTATACGTGCCTACTGCCTACCTTTAATGACATTTTTATGAAGTTTGCCTTTTGTTCATTTATATTGTTTGCAAAGTTATTAAAAACCGCTATTTTGCTGAGAAAGTTGATGTCTTTTTCCAACCAACCATACACCAAAATTTCTACCAGGTTGAAACCCCGATGACTCACGGAAATTTTGAAAGGTTGTTGCGTTCAAAATACCTCAGCCTTTTTAAAGCACCGTCCTTGGTATTAAAAGGATTTTTTGGTGTCAAAACTCAAATCTTTTCAATCGCTAAATTACGCCGAAGTGTGCTACAACTTAGCAAGGTCCATCTCTAAATCATCGCGCCTTGGCAACACTACTTCAAAAGGTTGCATCCAAGGCTGGCTGTTGGTAACTGGTTTTACGACCCCAAGTTTTAACTTCTTATCTGTCGCTCCAGAGACGAACGCGTTACGACTTGATCAATTTTGCGCCGGTGCATAACATAGTTGTAGTTTGTCAGCCTCTCGTCGAAACCTTGGTACGGCACATGCTGACTGCCATTAGCCTGCAGATTTCATCAGTTTAGAAAACTTTTCTTAAATTTAGACTTTATTTTAAACATGGTTGGAAATACCGATTAGTAACCAATAGTCGATACTACATTCTTTGATTTTTTGCTATCGATTATCGCAGATGCTTTGCTTTCAATTTTTTCAATCGATTATCACCTTTTCTATGCTTTTTGCTTACATTTTATCGATTGGTAGAATTTTTAAACTTTACTTTTGTTCTTGTTGAGTCTGCCTAAGCTACATTGTTTCGTTTCTCTTATGCTATATTGCTCTTTATAATATTGTCCTAAAAGTGTATTTTTTTTTTATCTTTGATAGTACCGGTAATAATAGTTTTTCCACTCACAAGTTTCATTTAATGGTCAAAATGGCAAAAATTTTAGTACATCCTTATGAAAAATAGAATAGAAATTTTTGTTCGCATTGAGGCATCGATTACTAGTTTTTGCTTTTTGTTTCTTTACTTTAGTCTTTGCTTTTTGCGTAAACTATCGATTCGTCTTTGCTTTTAAACAGCATCGACTTCCAACCCTAATTTTAAAATGATGTATTTTAAAATTTAAATGTTGAAAATTGTTATGCAGGATTTGTTAAATGAGCTTTATTATTATTATTTTTTCATTATTTCACGTTTCTACTTTTTCAAATGTGGCAGTAAGTTACTTCACTCGGTGATTAGTGTATACCAGAGATGGAACCGGTCAGGATTTTTTCGACCCGACCGGTAAATTTCAAAATCATCGCCGGTTGACCGGTCGGTCGACCGGTTTCCGACCGGCCCGGTCGGTCGACCGGTTTCCGACCGGCCCGGTCGACCGGTTTTTTACCGAAGGTTTTTCTTCACTATTCAATGTATTTAATGAAAATTTTTCAAAAGGGGGGGGGGGGGGCAGTGATGAGGTGTTAAAATTTGTGACTTAAGACGGGGGTCTCAGAAAAAAAAACGCAAAAAAATTTTTGCGTTTTTTGCAAAAATGACTCAATTTTAAGACCTTTTCTGGTTAAGTTTCGGTTTGAAAGACCTGTTTTGAGCAGCGCAAAACGTGTACAAAATAAGCATAAAAGCACTGGAGGGCACAAGCTAAATTATTAGACGTTCTTTCTAATGATATTTTGCTAAAGGCCAAAAAATGAAGTTACAATTTTTTAGCTATTGGTGACAGATTATTTGCAATTTGCCGAGCAGCAAACACTAAATTTTTTTCGGCAGTGCTGCCTTTGCAGTTACAAAAAGATGAGAAAAAAATAACAGCAGAAGATAGGTAACAGTAAAAACATGTGAACATCACAATACTTGTACTATTATACCCACTAGCGTACGCAGGATTTTCGAAAGGGGGGCAGAAAATTCGAGAAAAAAATGGTCTTCACTCAGAATTAGTTCGTTTTCTGCCCAAATTTAGGTGAAGACCAAAAAAAAGGTCTTCACCCACATACAGCCCGTTTTTCTGGACAGATCTTCTGCCCGAATTCCAAAGGGAGGGGGCATGACTCAATTTTGCTCACTATTCTTACTTATGCATTAATGGCACCCCAAAGGGGGGGCATGGCACCATGGCCTCCCCTCTAAATATGCCCCTGATTATACCCAAAAACATTAAAATGATGAAGCAATAACATTATATAATATTGAAAATTATGTCACTAACAGCGTGAAAAAAGGAATACTGAAAAATTATATGCCATTAACCGCGTGAAAAAAAATAGTAATATTCGTAACAACTAAGCTGTTTCACTAACAGTTTGAGAAAGTATGAAAAGGATCTAATGCAACACATTATGTACTGGAAAACGTTTTTGGCGCCACAGAGATTTGTATTAATTGTTCCGTCCGTATATAAATCTCTGTGGAGCAAAAAAACTTTTTGAGTACATAATGTTTTGCAATAGATCCTTTTCATACTTTCTCAAACTGTTTGTGAAGCAGCCTAGTTGTTATGAATATTTTTTTTTTTACGCTGTTAGTGACATAATTTTTCAGTACTCCTTTTTTCACGCTGTTAGTGACATAATCTTTCAACATTCCTTTTTTTCACGCTGTTAGTGACATAACTTTCAATATTATATAATGTTATTGCTTCATCATTTTAATGTTTTTGGGTATAATAATACAAGTATTGTAATGTTCGTATGTTTTTACTATTACCTATCTTATGCTGTTATTATTTTCTCATTTATCTTTTTGCAACTGCAAAGGCAGCACTGCCAAAAATTGTTCTGAAAAAGCTTCCCGGTTTGGGAAGCGAAACGTCAAACCAATAAATAAACTCATCGATAGTACGAAGTGGTAATGAATAACTATCCCGATGAACGCAACGCGTCCGTTATTTTCATTGAAAACACTAAATTGTTATGACATTGGCTAGAAAACATTCGAAATATAATGTGCCCCAGCAGTTTGTAGGAATGCTGCTACTTCAGAACAAGCCATGGCTAGTTAAATATAAAAAAATAAGAGCTATGTCTTTTTTGCCCAGTGTAGAGTGTGGTAAATTTAAGTTGAAAAAAGCTTTTTAAAGCGGCAGAATTTTAGCATGTACTAAAAAATCTGAAATCTGCACCACTTCTACTCTAAAGCTGATTAAAATGATGCTAAAATGCTAGGTAGCGCCAAGCCTCTTCCACATGCATGCTTCATTCGAATCTGATTAAGCGATTTTAATAAATATTTTGCACTTTTTTGCTTTGTGCCGAGGCCCAAAGTGGGGGGCATGGCGCAATACTCCCACCCTAAATAGTCCCTGAATGTGCATGTCTTAATGGTCACAGCATATTAGTCACAGCTTGAAACCATTAAACAAGTGTTTTCGAAAGATGTGGTTGGTTAATACCGTTTTTTTATAAAAAAGTTTTATTTATGATAAAATATATAAGTATATTTCGGTTGGTGCTTAGATGTCTTTTTGTGCCAGAAAGGAGAATTTGACCGGCCGGTCGAAGAATCTCGACCCGACCGGTTTCCATCTCTGGTGCATACCTTTTTCGGTTGATATTTTGGATAAATTTTCAAGGAATTTAGGTTAGAAAATAAGATTTAGAATTTTGTGTGAGCCCTACGTTTGCTAACGAAAACCGCTCGACGCACGCTCATTCTTTTATCATTGTAATTAAGTCTATAGTTGGTTTGCTCTCTTGCATTGTATTTACTGATTACTGCTTAATAAACTACAATTTCATTACACACTGGCGCAAAATAAAGCAGAATTGCATAGCTCTATGAAGAATCGAACCATTACGTTTCACTAAAACCCAAGTTGTGGCCAGAGATAAGGAAGCGCCAATCGTTTCAACTTCCATTCTGCATTTCAGCAACAAGTAGAATTTTCATTTGGAAATTTTTTAAGCAGTTTATGACGGAATCGTCGAAATGGTTTACGTTATCATCATCTGACATAAAAGAATCAAATTGCGTTATTGGGTTTGTCATCACATAGATCTACAGTTTTAGCGTAGACGAAACCAGGAATGTGGATTGGGAGGATTTAAACGTCTAATCACATAACTTATACGTTATAATCACAAAGAGAAATCATTTGGGGTCTTGGGGCAAGGGTAAAACACTTAGCACTCGGAGAGTTTTGAAGAGTTGCAACGAAATACTATTGCATGGCCGTCAATGTAAGTGAACTAAAAATGTTACTAAGATTTTGCAAATATTGATCTAACAAACAATGCACTGCAGTTGTTTTCAACATTCGATGTAAATATTTTTGGAGAAAGCAGTTCACTTTAACCGCTTTCACACCCCCGATTGAGATACTTAATAAAGCCATGGTAAAAACTAGAAAGGTTACCAACACCATGTGCTTCGCCCCTATTTGCAGTTCTCTATGAGTGCATGTTTTCAGTAAAGCTATCATAATTCACTCAGAGCATAACATCTTACAGTATCTGTGCACAGAGCGAAGATACCGTAGTGCAGCATTTGTGTAGGTTTAGCTTATTTTTATTTCGTTTCAAGATTTTTGGCAATCGCAACTTTCTAGCAACACATGAAGGTATTTAAATAGATAAGATTCTTACTAAATAAAAGCATATCAACCAATCACATTTCATTATCATAAATTGAAGAGAACTACAAGTTGGAAAACATTATATACATGCGCGAAAAAACAAAGCTACGGAAACTACTGTAGATAATATTCAAAAATATTTGAATAAAATTTAGATGTATAGCTATTTGTACGGGGCCCAATCGAGTAAAAATCATTGTTGCTTGGTTGATCCTCAAATTCGGCAATCTTTTATTAACCTATGCAGTATGTACCACCACAAACATGTTGGAGACTTGCTTAACAAAACATTGCAACACTATTACAGTTGCTGCAAACCATACATTGCACGATATAAAGTAAGTTTTTACCCTCCTGCTTCAATTATAGTTGTCTAATTTCAGATTTGTATAATGGGTTTGCAAAAGCTGGAGCTGTAACTGTTTTGTATTTACAAGAGAGAACTTTGTTTTTTCGACATAATATTCATTAACAAAGTCAGAACCAGCTCAATCGCATTCTCCTTCAAATGTCTTAGTTCTTAAACCTACTTCTGTTACTAGCAATTTTACACTAGCACAAGGCTAATGCATTTGGGGAATAACTACGGAGCGAATCCTCGTACCTAAATGCCGTTGCACCAGACAAACAATTTTGTTTAAAGAGTTACTGCTTGAAATCGGTTATATTGAACAAATGAGAACTACTAGAGGTAACAAAGAGGTGCCCGAAACCTTGTTAGACTACTCCTTTTGTCCACAAAAATAAATTTAATCCGTTGACTCCGTACCATTGGCAACCCTGCGTTTCGAAATTTCGTTACATCATAAACGGACGACGTGAAAAAAATTACAGAAGAATAAACGCAATGTTTACAGGAATAATAATCCAACCTCGCGTTGCCTATTCTGCAAGAAATTTTTATAAGTTATCCTTTTCTAATGTCACGAAATTTCAGAACGAAGGATTGTCAATGGTACGTAGTTAAACGGATTAAATCTTTTTGCGGATAAAGAGAATAGTGGAAAAAGTTTGCAGCACCTTTTTATTACCTCAAGTAGTTTCCATTTCTTCAGTAAAACCGATCTCGCGCAGACTCTCTTCAAAAGAATTACAGTAAAAGCTAATTAATTGTCAGCGACAAAAGCGTTCATTAAACTCGGAAAGCACAAATTGGCGTTCATACGGTTTGGCGGTCAAATCATAGACTATTTAGTAGACTAGAAACAGACACACGGAGAAAAAGAGAAGAGGATTGCGGGAAAAAAGGTTGCTCTTGTAGTGAAGGTTTTTTGTGGTCACGCGTATTTGACTGGTTTGATTCGACATGTTCGAAGAACGAAATGTGAAGAAAGAAAAGCAAAATTGTCAGTTTTCAGTCCACTAATATAGAGTGTATAGTCAGGACGCATCACAGACAAATTCGTTAACCGGAAAAGCACTGATTAAAATAACAAAATGCAGGCTGTCAACAAGCGGCCATTTAACAAACAAAAAAATAACGGCGTTTCCGAAAAAACAAAAGAACAGAACTTCGTAACAAATAAAAATAAAAGATGAGTAACAAGTTAAGATATTCTAATCAACCCAAAAGTCAGTTTGTAGTATGTTTGTCAAAATATATCTACATACACAAAAGTTGCTAACAATTTTGATAGCACAACTCAATCCAGATGAATAAAGAACAGCAAGTACTAGTACATGCAGAAAATCCTCAAAACAAATAGATATCATGTCAGTTCCTGCAGGCACAATTTCAGTTTTTAAACACTTGAAACAGTTTATTCATCCACAAGTTTGTTTTTACAGCAATTTGTTTTCCAGCTTTCTGATGCTGCTGCATAGTTGAGTTGACTTTTTTCAAAGTAGCATTTGCAGTAGATACCATTTTTTTGCCACTTTATTAGTCGGCATGTCTTTACTTGCAAAAGCTATTTATAAGTTTCCGCTTGCCTGTTCCAGCATTTTTTGTGCTACTAGCAGATTCTATTGAGCTTTCGCTTGTTTTTGCTGTATGTGGTGTTCTTTTTTGCCCAGGAAACATATCCTGGAGAGAAATACAGTACAAACCTGATCCATGCATAACACGCACTGGAGTATAAAGTGCACGTTGTACTTTTGAGAAAATCTATGTATTTTACGTATGATCTTATGGTCCGAAAAATCGATAATTAGACTAAAAATTAGCGTATCACCAATCCAAATCTGTAAAAAATACAACGAAACAAATGGCTAATAAAATAAACAGAAAAAAAATAAACAAAAAAATGAGCTCTTGAGAGTCTGCAAAATGAAAAACATAATAAAAATGTTTCGAACGATAATACACAACTAATCGCAAATCTCAACAAAAAGTCTTGGAGATCGCATGCAAGTTCAGAAAAATTTGATGCCCTCTTAGTGTTCGAAGGAATATTTCTTTTAGAGTCTTCTTGTTCTTCTGATGATGGTTATCCACATGGGTTATTTCTACTGTAGTTCTGCTGTTACAGATTTTTAAGAAGTCCGCAATTTATTCATTATATTACATAAGTGCATTTCAAGATTTTTATGATTGTTTGTGAAAATAAAAACGCTGCATGTACACTTGCACAAATGCACTGTCAAAGATGTTAATAAAGCAGAGTCACGAAAGCAGTTCAGCCAACCTTGGAAATTAGTCGATGCATTCTGTGGCTGAAATCCATGGTCCAAGACTTCTAAAAACAAGTGAACTGTGAAACTATACTCTTTGATTTTGCCTTTTCAATTAATGCAAATGCATGCATGCTATGCAGTGATGCAAATAGACTAATAAAGTATAAATGACAAAAACATGAACAAATCTGTAGTCTAACTAGGATGATTATTGACTAGTGTTAATCACCAGATAAACCACAACATTACTTACCAAATTTTGTCACAAAATACCTCTCTTCAAAAAAAGAAAACAATTTAGATTAACTGGTTTGTGTGCAAGACCCATAAGTAATTAAAAGATTCCAAAAAATATTACAAAAACCTTGAAACTTAAATGTGCACTTAGAATGGACACAGAGCAATATGAAGCACTTTTGCACATGATTGTTTACAACGCTTGCAAAGACCAGCATAACACTGCAATGCTTCTAGTCTCAACCACATGTATACACCTTGTACATTTTAAATTATACCTTTCTGAATGCATTTGTCTTGTAGTTAATGAAATTCCACTATTCAAAAACCAATCAAAGAAATTCCACTTTCATAGTTAGCGATATTCTGGTAGTAGTCTGAGTGGTTGCAGCAGCGTAGGTGATCTTTTAAGGCAGTGAATTATGCTCCTTAAAGAACCAGAAAAATTTTCTTAAACGATTAACAGCAATTAGCAGCAAATGTTAAAAATAATCACATAAAAATAAAAGCAGCAAACACTAAAATAAAAAAAAACATACCTAACGTAGAATATTTTCTTGCTCAAGCAACTAAGTAGAAATGACCCACTTGCAATAATGAGACTCCCAACATGGCTGAACAACATTAAAAGTTTTGCAGAATGCAAAAAAATAACCAGGGACACAAAGAAATTCTTTTGCCAATTTAAATTCCATTGGTGAATTTTTGATGACAGGTACATTAAATCAAATTTTTCGTTATATGCGACATATTAATCTGAAACATGTAGCATCAAGGCAATCTTGCAATTGCGAAAGGCAAGGCAATACAGCACCTAGTGAGAAAATGCTGCAGCAGTGGCAAGTTCTTGGCAGCAATGTGTCCGATTTGACAGGTCCAAAACTTGAACCTCAGACCTCCTACTTCAGGACAAACATGTTACTGCTCGACCAACTAACCAATGTTAATTTGGTTAAATCTCACACCAAATGAGGCCACAGTCAGCACCAAAAATTGTATCTCATGTATATACTGTAACATTGCAAACAAAACTGAGCTACAAATAATTATTTGAAGAACTTACCCAGACACTTGGTAATTCTTGTTACATTTTTTCATCAAAAAGATCTTTTAAAAAACTTCTTGTATATAATATTGCCAAAAAATTGTGGATTGTCTTGCATGAATTATGCATTGAAAATGAAATTCCTCATTCATTAACTCAGTCATCCTGGGTAACACAATGGCTTAAAAGTTGGTATCAACCAATCAATGTCGTATACCGGTAGTTTGGACAATTGTTCACTACAGCAGAAACTGTTTGTCTAAGCAACCACATCAAACAACTACGGTAGGTTTCAAGCTAGCTTTAGTAGGTTATATTTTATGCCTGAAATGTAATTTTGTATTTCAAGCTATTAGGTATAAAATATGTATCAATAATTTGCAAACATCAGTTAAGTCTATGCAAACACTCCACCAGTACAGAGTACAAAGTAACACTTAAATAATCATATGAAACTTGCATTATGTCGCGAACTTTTATCCGTCAGTGTCAGATCTTTAAACCTCGTATGGTATCTGCTACTGTACAGTACCATACTACAGTGCAAAGCTGCTAAGTGCTAAGGTTAGCAGCCTACGTAAACGTTTTCACAAGTTTTCATTCAAACTGCTTTAACGTTTAACAATCTATCAGTTTAATACCAATTCTGAAGTAAACTTTGTTTGTTTCAATTTCATTCACTATGAATACCAGTATGTATGAGCAGATGAGCGATGAAGTCAGTAAGTGTCTAATGGAATTTGTCTAGTTCATTCTGAGCATAAAATTAAAACCAATCACAAAGTTGGTTAAGATTAATAAAATGAGTTTACCATTTCATTTTCATGACTTTGACATTTCAGTTTTTCCGATTAGACATCCTATTTTCCAAATTTACCAGTTTACATTTCAGATTTTAGTCATTTACCAGTACCTATAGCCAATTGCTCTAGCTCAGATCTGCTAGTACTAGTAGTAGGCCTACCATGGTGCTTTTGCAATATACATAGCCAGTAGTAACTTGAATGAAACTGCATTCATTAATGGAACATGGGACCTTAGGCTTCCCTCTGGTATTCTATCTACAATGCAATAATTCCAAAAAACTCAGCAGCTCAACCCTAAAAGTAAAATTAAAAAAAGATTATTACAGTAGACTAGGCTTTTTTGACTTGTTTGCATGAAAAATTTTGTCTTAATATTTTCACTTCATCATAAAACGTAAGCCTAGGCTTATTGACTAACTGCTATCGCTTTGTGATATTCTTCCAAGCCTGTTCTATCACTGCCTACCGCAAGTCTAGCCTAACTTGCCCAGTACCATCGTACCAAGTTGCCTGTAAATACAGCGGATCAAGTCAAAATTGAGAGCGGAGTACGAAACTCAAGGTTGGGACACAGGATGTGACGTAATAAATCTGCAAAACCATGGTAGAAAAAAAAATTTCGCCACCGGCGCTACCCGTTACGCTGCAAGCAACTTTGAACAGCGTGTAATTTTTTTTTGCAGTGACTTATGAGTAGTTGAGTATATACTGGGATAATTAAAAAAAAAAAGATTATTATCGACTGTCTTGTGAATCAGAGTTGTAAGTCTGGCAGGGCTTTTCAGGTCGGGTTCGGGCCTGAATTCGACAAAAATTGCGGGCTTCATTCGGGCCTGAGACGTGCTTTTTTCTTAGGTGCACAATAATATAATCAAAATAACTAGGCAAAATTGCTAAATTTTTCAGAACTAACTTAACTTTCGTTTTTTTTTCGGGCATAATTTGGGCTTCAAATTAATTTTCTGGTTCGGGCCGGATTCGGGCTTATATTTTCAGGTTCGGGCCGGGTTTGGGCCAAAACTAGTCGGCCTGTTTACAACTTTGTTGCGAATATAGCGTACATAAAAAACATACATTTATTTTTATTTATTGATTATTTATTTTATTTGCGCCAACATACAATTTAATCAAATGAGCAATAATTAAATCACAAGTAACATGACAGTTGTAGCCATTTTAAAGGAAAAAAAACAAAACAAAAACGCAATATATTGGCACAAATAGGAGAAGCACCAAAATGAATAACGTTATATTATGCATCAAGTCAAGGTAGTACGCCAGAGTTATCAATATTATGCATGGCTGCTACATCTCAAAGAAAACAAAAAGAAAAAAAGCAATTCTATATTTACTGAGCAAAAAAATATTTACTGAGCAAAAAAAAAAGGAGTATTTACAAACAAACTCACTCTCACTCATGCATACAATCCACTCACACCATTACTCAGCAGTCACCTTCAGTCACACATTCAGTTCAGTCACACATTCAGTTCCAATACTCTGCAGTCATCTTCGGTCACGCACTTGCAGTCGCGCATAATGTTAGACACACAGCCCGAATCAATTATAGTTTAGTTGAATTCCAAAAAAAATTATTTTTTGTTGTTTCTTTCATTTTTTATGTACTGTTAAACATTACATTTTTTGAAACCGGGGATTTTTGGTTGGGGCTGACTGTTTTTAATTTTGTGTTACAGTATTTTTAACCTCATTTGTTCTTAACTTTAGTTGGAGTATAAAGTAACATAAGTTGCATTAAGTATAAAGTGCCATATCTATTTTTGCCCATCAGTAAAAAGTTAACTTTTGTTTTAAATTAGATCATTATTAAGCCTATACTGTTAGACAAATCATTAAAATCAACAATGGCAAAATAGAAAAAATCAAGAGTTAGAGAACTCCATTTAGTTGATTATCTGCAAAGACGTTGAATTAGCTAGTGCTCTTTAAATAGTTTTTCTTGCTAAGGCTAGTTTTGTTCCAATTGTTTTTAAATCTTGAGCAAAACTGAGTTTCGTGTTCTTATGAAATTAATATTGTTCTTTCCAAAAAAAGTATATAGTAATTAATTAACAATGTTTTTGTGATAAAAAAGAGCGCTTATATTACATAAGATTGCTCAAATTCAAGCAATGCTTCCTTTTTTTATTAATTGTATTTATTTATTTATTTATTGTTAAAACAAGAACAAACACAAACACTTCATCAACACTAAACACTGCTATACAAACAAACAAACAAACAAACAAAATAAAATTGTTTGACAGCAACTACAAATCACAGCAACACAACTCCGCAAGGATTTTTTTAAAGTTAATTTTTTTGGTTCTTAATTTGTTATTTTATTTTGATTTTCAACTAAAATAGACATTGGTTATGTTTTGGTCTTCAACTAAAAGTGACGGAAAAAGCTATCGCATTTCAATGAAGACCTTTTTTTGGTCTCCACTTAAAATTGACAAAAAAAGGAACTGAATTTCGTTGTTTTCAAACTGCACCCCCAAAATTTTTTGTCTGCCCCCCCCTCCGTATAAACACACTACTCTGGCGCCGGGTCAGCCTCTAACTTAAAAATGCGGCCTAAGCAAGCGCAAGTTTCGACTCTGGTGCCTAACTGTATCTTAATTTGCATTTTTTTAGTTTACTTTAATTGCCAACTTAATAGACCTACTATCAGTTTGTAATAATTAACCTGAAGCTGCAGTAAACTCTACTCCTATTCAGTTACAGCAGCTACCGAACCATGGCCATGTGGCCTTAGTTTAGTTTTGACTTTAGAGGACAGTGATCACCGATACCAATCTCCTGTTGGAAATCGCAAAACGTAATAAATTGCAATTACAATTGCAATTGCAATTGCAATTGCAATTACATTTTATTCACCAAGTTGCCTTGGCCAGGAGACAGCGAACGGACCTTTCGGTCTTCGAGTCAAGCTGCCACCTGCCCATCTGTCTACCACACACGATGGAGGCTTCACCCTGTCCCTTTAATTGCTGAACGTCAAACAGGGAAGCTGTGAATACCAATTTTTATAGTCTTTGGTTTGACTCGACTGGGAATCGAACCCGTGTCTACCGCTTCAGTAGCAGACGCTCTATCCACTCGACCACTGATCGGTTCTAATTCATCATTACCAGTACAATGTCACAAACATAGTTATTTCGGCATTCTCACTCGTACTAACAATTTTGTGAACTAAATATGACATTTTAGTAATGTAACTGTTTTTGAATTTGTTAAATACATTGCCATAAGCACGTGAAATAAGTTGCGGTAGAGGGATAGATTATTTTCTAAAAGTAGCGGCGCTATCGCTACTTGCCCCAAAAAGTGGCGTCGCTACCGCTACCCGCTACTCGGTTTCTACCGCTACTGCCCATCTCTGCCGGTACTATTGCGCAGTGTACGGTACCACTTTAACCCTTCTGATGGGTGAGTTTCTCTGCGCCGGATTTCGGCGCATTATGCGTACTTCTCAATAATTATTGTTGAAGCATTGTGACTGCGTCATTAGTAGTTTTGCTGTTTGTGGCTGTGGGCAGCAGTTAGGCTATTCAGTTAATACTGGAAGCTACTAATTTGCGTAGTGAGTGGTTACCAGTGGTTTTCGGTTGAAAAATCACGCTGTTTTTCACTGGCTAGGCATGGGCTAGTTGCAATATTTAACAGACAGTAAATCTGAAATACTGGTAAGCTATTTATAAGGCTTGTTTAATCAGTAGCCTAATTAAATTATTTTATTCTTACAGACTTAAATTACTGTACTGTAAAAGCTTTTGTATGAATTAGCCTATTTAGTGCGTACATTACAGATTATACCAGATACTGTAGGGCCTGCAGGACTTAACTGCTTCAAGCATGTGGAAAGATAACGAGTTAATAAAATGGATGATTCTTTTAATACCTGTAATTCTTGGTAAGTTTGTTTAAGGATGCCTGCACTAAACTTTGTAGCCTACTGTTCTGTGTTGGTGTAGTTTTTTTTTGTTTTACAGTACGGTATTTACAGAAGTGGTTGTTACTTACCTACTGTAACTCTGTAGGCTACTGTAGCATATAGTCTAGCCTGAAGGAAATAGGCCTAGCTACTGTAAGTGTAACTCAGCAAACATCAATCAAATCATTTTATCAGTTATTGGTCAGGTGTAGCAAGTACGCTATATCGAGGGGTCGAAATTAACTGTTTCAACAACTTCAGAACTTGCCTGTCGGTAAACAAAGTGGTAGGCCTATCAAATGTTTACAGTTTTCATGCCCAAGGAAATCTTAACCTGCTCGATACAAGTCAGAAGTAGGCACAATAAGTTTTAAAGTTGTTTAACTCATTTTTATTAATACTAATTTTGGAAAAAATGTGTAAAATGTATCGGTACGGTAGGCTAGCCTACTTCTTGGCCAAAAAACTGAATTTGCAAAAACAATGATTAGGCTAACGTTGCGCTTTTGCAAAAACAGTGATATTGTTTGACGTTGCACTTATGCAAAAATGATTTTTGCAAAAACAACAATATTGATTAACATTGAGCTTTTGCAGGAAATGCATTTGTAATTGCAACTATCTTAGAAACATTGTAACAGCTAGAAAACTAAGTTTTTTTGCAAAAGTTATAGGAGCTAAAGATATTTTGATAACAGTAAAGTTGCAAAATTTTTGACGTTGCCTTCTTGCATCATATGGTCAGATGGTATATATGTAGCTGATAGTACTTCAGACTTGTGGAATTCAAAAGAGCGGTTAATGTGTCAAGTGTCTGAAAATTTTTCTCAGAAAAAGAACGTACCATAGGTAGCACTTTGTGGCAAAAAAGTTGCAAAGTGCATCTGAGTACCAAGCAAAACTGCATGTGATTAACTAAGAAGTGTTAATTGCAATAAATGATGCTTGTACGATTGAACAAAGTGTTTATTGGGATACTGTAATTACAAAGTGCTGAAATCAAGCAAGCAACATTGTTCTTTACGTGCATTTTATTTTGTTGTTACAAAAGTGCACCAAATTTGTATCTCTAAATAAGAATAATCTTGTTTGGTGTTGTTTGATATTCTATCATTGCTATATTTACCGTCGTCGGTGTGATTTTGATCACGCGGCTAACTTCAAGTGCTCAGATCTACTACCACACTACCTCTCCATCTTTCTCTATTGACTGGTCGTAACACTCTGTGGCTGAGCTTTCTTATGATACATTCCTTTTTTTGATTAGTGTCACGTGATGTGAGCATACTGTCACCTAATGTTTGATCAAAGTCCCCCTTTGCCAGGGGTGACTTTGATCATTCATATAAAACTGTTGTTTTATCAAAGAAGACTCATCTGAAGGATGACTTTGTTCATTTTTATTTTATTAAAAATTTGTCGGGGACTAAAATTTAGTTTTTATTGGATTGAAGTACAATTACAGGGGGTTTGCTTCAGGTAATGGCCATCTCACATCTGCCTCAGGTCCGGGAGGGTAGGGGTTCGATTCCTTCAGAACCGATCAAATATATAGCTCTTGTTGAGGTCAATATTAACTTGCAACCACTATTACGTTGCACATTTGCGTTAGGTGGCTTGATAATGTGTGTTCGATTTCGAAAAAGAAGACCTGAAGACTAGCTATAGCAAATTTAACAAGAGAAAGTGTAGACTAACAAGGGAAAGTGTACCACATTGCTAAAAGTGCAGCCAAATATTGTTTAATTATTTGCTTTATTTTTGTTTTCCATTCCCGTCAGATTAATCTGCATTTGCGTTGAAGTGGCGAGCCGCCACATTCTAATAGCCAAAATTGGCGCCACATGAAATTTTGGCGATAAAAATAGTAATCACGTGACCAAGCAACTTAATCATGTGACCAAGCAACCACACATAACTCCAAGTACAATGTGACGTTATATGGACAACGGATTTTGCAATTTGTAGTTGTTTTCTGGATAAGATCAAAGTCACCCCGCTGATCAAAGTCACCCCCGACGACGGTAGATAACTTGCCCATCTGGCAATTGAAGCCAAAAAGTTACTTGCCTGAACCAATTTTAGCATGCCTAGGGCAAGCCGGCAAATGTTAATTTCTTACCTGATTTTGTATTCAGTACAGTAGATTACCCTATTCATACAGTACATTGCAGTGCTGAGTAAATCAATTTAAGAGATAAAGAGTGGGTGTTTGTTTAAACTGTTATCTTGTAATATTTTTCAAAATTACTGTAAGGTAGGGTTTGGATTAGTTTTTGAATTTGATATTGAGTTACGGTAGGTTTAGAATTGAGGTTATGGTTCAGAGTTAGTTATACCCTGTACTGTACTGTCTAGGAATACTGCTATCAATTTTTTATCCTTGCAAATGTAACAGCAGTCTCTGTTATGTTACTTTGTAAGATTTACGTATTTGTGCAATTCATTGTGAACAGATCTAAGATGTGACACTCAGCAAGAGAACATACTTTCACTGCTAACTGACTTGTAATCACCCTTCCTTCCACAATTAAAAAGTCACACAGCCAATAATTGAAAGTATAGTTCACCAACAACTGAGCAAGCATAGAGCATTGCAAATGTAAAAATTCTCATGAAGCATGAAAGAACATTTGAAGAATGTAGATTATTGCTCAAGCTGGATCGTGACTTTTAGGCACAGGGAGTTTATGCACAGGACATTTAGGCAGTGCTGATTAGGCACTGGGACTTCTAGGTGCCTGGAATTTTAAGCACCAGAAGTAAAAATTTTTTTTCAAAATTTTTTTTCACAAAAAAGTATTTTTTCCAAAAAAAAAATTTTTTTTCCAAAAGCAATGTTTGCTTTTTTTTCAAACAATTTTTTTAAACTTTTATTTCCAAAAGCGTTTTTTTCTTTCAAATGAGAGCTTTTCAAAAAAAAAGTTTTTCAAGCAAAAAAGTATTATTTCGGTTAAAATGTTAATATTTTTAAGCTTTTCATCTGACACTTGACAAGAGGAATCGTCAGAATAGAGAGCGCAGGAAAAGGAACGGCTATAGGAAAAAGTCAAGCAGTGATTGGCTGAAAAAGGATTGATGAGAGAGCGTCATTTGTGTACAACCTTTAAGTTGAGAACGAATTCTTTTTGTTGGCTGAGGGCAAGGTTAGAAGTTTTGGTAAAAGTAGCATTATTGAAAAAAATACAATTAGAAATCAATTTTTTGTGAAACTTTTTTCGCTCTCCTTCCATCTCTGCTTTTGAAGTCACTTTTATCAAAGCTTCTAACTTGCCCTCTACCAACAAAAAGAATTTGTTCTTAACTTAAAGGTTGTTCACAAATGACACTCTCTCATTGATCCTTTTCCAGCCAATTACTGCTTGGTTTTTCCCATAAGCGCTCCTTTTTCTGTGCTCTCTATTATGATGATTCCTCTTGACAAGTGTGCGATAAAAAGCTTCAAAAATATTAAAATTTTAATCGAAGTACAACCTTTTTGTTTGAAAAACTTTTTTTTGGAAAAAAGCATTTATTTGAAAGAAAAATTTGTATTTGAAACTAAAAATTAAAAAAAATTGTTTTTTTTTGGAAGATTTTTTACCTCTGGCACCTAAAAGTTTTGGTGCCTAAAAGTCCAAGTGCATGAACATCCCGGTACCTATTCGGTGCCGCATAAACGTCCCAAGCCCAAATGTCCATGCCTAAAACTTATAGACCAACCCAAGCAATCTCAGTCTTGCAGTTTGATATGTCTTACTAGTTGCCTGTGTTGTTTGTTTAAGCCATTGTTGATAGTGTGCACTGTTCAGTGTTGTACAATAAAATGCTGTTGTATATACAGTTTACAGTATTTGATCTTGTGTTGGGTTGTGATATTTAATTTTTATTTCAAAGAAATATTGCCCTTGCTATGCATTAATACTGGTATTGTATTTCAGTTCTTGGATCTACTCTTTCCCTCACTAAAAGAATCCATCCAAACCAACTTCATTAACCTAGCATTCGTTAATCAAATTGGTTTATAAAATATAGTTGGATAGACTAACTGCTAACTTGTAAATTTGCTTTTTGATTCCAGCAAAAGGACCTGATATTCTAACAGTCTACTCTGATGAAAACAATGCTGTTAGTGATACCACAAACACATTACTTACAAATGAAAAAAAGTTGAAAATTGATACTGCTAATTTGACTGTATATAAAGTTGGACCAATGAAGAATGCAACCATTAATATATTGCTTCGCTCAGATGAATGTTATCAGGTACCAAAATTTTGCATTGTAATGCATTTAGCAAAATTTATCATTCTAAAATAGAGTTGTGCAATCTGATTAGTAAATTAGTTATAGTTGGTTTTGTCAAAATTTTATATATATATGTTTACACTGCATGTATATATAACAATTGTGATTGTAATTACATTTTATTCACCAAGTTGCCTTGGCCAGGAGACAGCGAAGGGACCTTTCGGTCTTCGAGTCAAGCTGCCACCTGCCCACCTGTCTACCACACACGGCGGAGGCTTCACACAGTCCCTTTGATTGCTGAACGTCAAGCAGGAAAGCTGTGAATACCAATTTTTGTCTTTGATTTGACCTGACCGGGAATCGAACCCAAGTCTACCGCTTCAGTAGCAGAAGCTCTATCCACTCGACCACTGATCGGTTGTGTATCATTCATTGTTGTGTATCATTCACAATTGTGTATCGTTCATTCTGATATTAGCATTAGTTGTATGGTTTGACAATGTTCTACTATTGACTATTGCAATCATTGATACTGGTGCCAAAATGTTACTGATACAGTATAATATGTTCATGAAAAATGCTGTTCAATGTCTTCTAAAGAAAAACAAGTATAATAAAAACAAGATCGTTGTTCACATGAAGCATGTGTTTAGTCTTTCATTTGTAATAGTGTTATGTACTGGTCTGGTAAAACCAAAAAAATTTTTTTTCACTGAACCGTTATTCATCAAAGTTTTCTAACATGCTAAGCGTTGAATTTTGGTCTTACTTGGCCAGTTTATTTTAACAATTAAAAGTGGTTGAGCACATTGGTGCATCCATCACTTACAGAAGTGATTACCGGTACACCAGTGTTAGTACTAAACTGATTTTTATCTGTTGAATCAGCTGTTTTTTGAGTCACAGAAAATTATTTTTGACAATATGATAAATTTAGCTATAGCAAAGTCAACAGATTTGTCTAATTATAACTTGTGCAGTAATATTCTTTAATATTGGTTTGGTATAAAATTTAAGAAACATAAAGTATTTTTAAAGGTTTGGGCACCAGCTGGTCAACCAATAAGTTCTGTGCTGGTACTACACCAATGCTTACAGTATTGCTGAGAGGGTGCACAGTATTGCATCAATGCTTGTATGCTAGAGAAGATTTTAGCTGGTAGTAGCACTGGATGAATTTGCTGCAGTTACTCATTTGCATGTGCAAACTTGCCCTGTGACTAGTGGATTTTTTGTGTGAATGTTACAAAATGCAGTTACCGATTTTCCTGAGTATAAGGCTCACCGGATTATAAGACATATATACGCCCAAAAAATTACAAAGATTTGACTTTTTTTCCATACATGAGACACACTGAATACAAGACTCGTATATTTTAATTAAGAATTAAATTGCTGCAAAACAGGTAAAAAAAGAGAGAAAACTAAATAATTTATGTCACTTTATTGTTTTTTTTTCCATATATAAGGCACACCTGAGTATAAACCTCACATATTAAATTTTATCATAAAAAATTTTTTTGGGTGTGCCTTATAGTATGGAAAATACGGTACTCTCTAAAATATAGCAACCATCAGTGATGAGTACTTTTCAGTGTGCTTACTATGAGCTGGGACAAATTTATCAGGAGCATTCCAAGCAATCTGTGTTTGTAGACACCAAATGGGGGTCATCTGTTATGCTTAAGTCAAATGAACATAATTGCAGGTAATGCAATATAGTTTATCATATTATATGCATGAGATGCACTACTCTGTGCATTCATTTATACTGGCATCTTAGGTAGTAATTTTCATTCTTGTATTGTTACTGACAGCAAGTGTTAGGCTTCACCTTATGTGCTATGAATTCTTGCTAAATAAGCACCAAAGCTAAGAATGTTGTAATTTAATGCTTAGTTAAACATTAAAATAGGCTGATTAGTGATTGATTTCAATGATCATTTATCGTAGTTATTTATTAAGCGGCTATAAAATGTGAATACATTATACTAATAACAATTGAGATGCAATTATGTCTTATTCTAAAGCTGATTTAGAAGTGAACGTTTATGTGTTGTATTTTGGTTACTGAAACTTTTGAATATGGATGGTTGTCGCGATCGTTGATACTTGGCTAGAGTACAACCTTTAATCTCTAGAATTGCCCACGTCGGCTGAAACTAGAGAACGACTGAGATGTTAATTGACACAGCACACCTATCTTAAATTAAAACTTCTATTTAAGATTGAAACACAAACCAACTCACTGAACAAAATCGCTCCACTCACACCTCTTACTAAATGGCTATATGAGCCAACCCCATATTCACAAACTTGGCTTAACTGCCTGCAAAACTAATACAATCACCCACTCTAAGAATATTAGAATAATGAATGAAAAACGACTTGCTTATTTATACTACGATAAAAGCTATCGAATATCCCTGAAAAATCCTTGATTTGTCACGATAGAAAAAATACACGAGCTTGCGATAAACAAATTTCGACAAAATTATGACATCACAAACTTCAAGTCTAAATATAGCAATTAAGAGTCGTTAACAACCCAAACATCGATAACTGCAGAAAATAGCAGAATGTACTAGAAACGAATTATCTCGAATATTCTAAACAAAAAAAACTGCAAAAGTAGTAAATCAGTCACGTACACGTTAAAATACAGCAAATAATCATATCTCAGGCATTCAAAATTATTATTCGTGACAATGGTCAAGTGGTTATAGTAGGCTATTGACCTTTTGAAGCTATGAATAGTAACCGTTGCATCAATGCTGTTGTAAAATGGTGAAACTGGTGTATTTTCTTGTTTCAGTGTTGACTTTGATTACTTTTTTGGAGAATATGGCCATTATTCTGTGAATTTTTCTATCACTGTATTCAAAAACAACTCTCATCTCTGCTCTGTATCAAAACTGCGTGTTGACAAACAACCACAAAATAGCAATCTGCGTGAGTATTTTGAGACATAATTGTCTTAGATACTAGATTTAACTGTCTAAATCAGGAGTATGTATAGTGTTACCTGTAAGATTGCCAGCTGAAACATAAGTAGCAAACTCCATTAGGCCAATGGCAAACGAAGTGGCATCTCTCATTGTCTGCGTATCCAACTATCCATAGGTTTGTAGCAGATATGTGACCAGAATGTAATACAGGGAGGTGCTGAATCAAAACCTAACCACATCACTTGCATGTGTTAATTGTCAAACTGTGACTTTTAGGCAGAGACGTTTAGGCAGTGCCAATTATGCGCCGGGACTTTTAAGACCTGGACTTTTATGCAATGAGACTTTAGGCACCAGAGGTAAAAAAATTTTTTTTTGAAAATTTTTTTCAAACATAAGTATTTTTTCAAAAAAAATTTTGTTTTAAAAAAAAAGCATTTCCCCCCAATTTTTTTCTAAAAAAATTTTTTGTTTCAAATAACTTTTTTTTTTTCAAAAAAAAAAAGCAATTTTATAATTTTTTTTTCAAAAACGTATTTTTTTAAAAGCTTTTTTCCAAAGAAAAAAGTTTTTCAACCAAAAAAGTTGTACTTTGATTGAAATGTTAGTATTTTCGAAGCGTTTCATCTGACACTTGTCAAGGAAAAACGTCAGAATAGAGAGCGCAGTAAGAGGAGCGTCCAGAGAAAAAAGTTGAGCAGTGATTGGCTGGAAAAGGGTCGATGAGAGTGCGTCATTCGTGTACAACCTTAACCCTTTGCAGTCGTAGGGCGAATTTAGGTCGCTCAAACAAAAAAGGTCGTTTCGGTCCAACGGCATCTATCGGTCGCCTTCAATGAAAGCTATGTTATGGCACGGTTTACTGCCAAATTAGGGCAGTCGTTATTCACGAAGTTTTATTGCTGCCAAATATGTGTATTTGTGATGGTGATAGTGTGGTAAAACAATTTCACAAAAAAATTTAGCACGAAAATGCTTGTAAGTTTGTGAAATGCTTTCTCTTGAGTGATCTTTCAGTCAGCAAAAGCACGTGCTAAAATCCGTTGCCGATTATACCTTGCATAGCTAAAATAAAATGGGTCAGAAACTATGTTGCAAGGAAGTGTATGTATTGCAGTAATGTGTCAAGCAGTCAAGGAGTAGTTTTGGGCAAGCAGATAAGGGGCAAGGTGGGTAGAATCATCACAGGGCCTATTATTGTGATGCAGTGGTGTGTCAAAGGGTAGGGTAGTTTTAGTGCTGCTGATGAGGGGACAAGGGGGTACAATTATTATGGTGTCTAATGAGATGCAATAGTGTGTCAAGGGGTAGTTTCATGGCCGCAAATAAGGGGACAAGGATAAGGGGGCAAGGGGGTGGTATCATCACGAGGCCTATTATTTTGATGCAATGGTGTGTCAAGGGGTGCGGTAGTTACAGAGTGCGGATAAGGGTGCAAGAGAGTTTATTGAGATGCAGTACTGTGTCAATATGGGTAGTTTCAGGGTTGCAGAAAAGAAGGCATGGGGGTGGAATCATCACAGGGCTTATCATTGTGATGCGGTCATATGTCAAGGGGTACGGTAGTTTCAGGCCAGCAGATAAAGGAGCAAGGGAGTACAATCATCGTGGTGTTTATTGAGATGCAGTACTGTGTCAAGGGGAAGTTTCAGGGCCGTAGATTAGGGACCAAGGTGGTTCAATCATCATGACGCATTATTTCTAAAATTCTAACGGGCAGAAAAAAGATTGTATGGTTTTTAGTGACAGAAAAGTGAAGGAGTAGCTAGCCATTTATCCCTGAAACACGTGAAGGGCGTCCTGATAAATGCTTCAAAAAGTTTCACAATGAAAAAGAATGCAAATGACTGTTGCTGTTTTTGACATTTTCTACCTAACTTGATAACACTGGTGGTTGAATGATGCTTCTTTCCCTGGACTATTTTTCATAATTGAACAGCACTTAGTTTACACCTTTTCAAATAAATTATAATAATAAAAATCACTCAATTCTGCAGTAAGATCAACTTTTAACAGTTGTATCAAAATTTATCTAAAAACAATTGCCTTCAAACAAGTATGCAAAACTAGATTTCATGCCGATGCCGATTTTTTCTACACTTTTGTAACAATCCCTAAGTTTTTTTCAAATCGTCGCAGTCGCTATGGATATGGACAGCCAGAGTTTGCTGCATATTAGCCCAGTGTTTCGGGCTACTTTTTGATTAAAAACTCTACCAAATAATTGGAAATAAAACGTAAATATTACAAAATCATTAGATTTTGCTGAAGTTTCTAGAATCTAGGATCATATTTACATGCAAAGGCATTTCATAATTTTTTTAATTAATAAGCTAGTTCTGTAGGTCAAGACGTACTGATCATTTAGATACCAAAATTGGTCGAAAACCAACTGTTTAAGCAAACAATTAACAACAACTGTTGCCTTGTGCTAGTTGAAGTAATGAAACATGCGGATTTTTAAACGACCAGCAAACAGACACATCAAGAAATTTCATTTGACCGCAAAGGGTTAAAGTTGAGAACGAATTCTTTTTGTCGGCAGAGGACGGGGTTAGAAGTTTTGATAAAAGTGACTTCAAAAGCAGATAGATGGAAGGAGAGCGAAAAAAGTTTCACAAACAATTGATTTCTTATCGTATTTTTTCAATAAAGTCTCTTTCATCAAAACTTCTAACCCTGCCCTCTGCCGACAAAAAGAATTTGTTCTCAACTTGCACAAATGACGCACTCTCATCAATCCTTTTCCAGCCAATCACTACTCGACTTTTTCCTATAACTGCTTCTTTTCTTGCGCTCCTATTCTGACGATTCCCCTTGACAAGTGTCGGATGAAAAGCTTCAAAAATATTAACATTTTTAATCTAAGTACAACTTCTTTGTTTGAAAAATGTTTTTTTTCTCGGCAAAAAAGCTTTTATTTGAAAGAAAAATACGTTTTTGAAAAAAAATTTTAAAAAATTGTATTTTTTTGTTTGAAAAAAAAACAAACTGTTATTTGACGCAAAAAATTGTTTTAAAAGATTTTTTTGAAAAAAATTTTGGAAAAAATTTTTTTACTTCTGGCGCTTAAACGTCCACGCCCAAAAGTCGTAGACCGTTAATTGTTGTTGTCTTCAGTAGCTTTCAAATGGAGTTAAAGCAACCGCTGGACAATTTTTACATTTTTTGTTGCAAGAAATGTCTGTTTTAATAACTGTTAGGAGAGATTCTCAGGTCCCCACTAGTTACATGATCATAAACAGTTGTTTGAAAAATTAAACCTTCTTCTACTAAGGGTTTGTATTTTTTCAAAATCAAATCAAATTGAATTGTTTTTTTGTGAAATCTCAGACACCTTTTGTAGTAAATGAAATCTTTGCATAGTGAAATTATGCTTAGTGTAGCTGGATTGAAAAATTAAGTATATGTTGTGCAATTTTCCTTTTATCCTACTAAAATTCGCGGATTGATTTTGTAATGAGTTGTGGTGTCTTGGAGTTGTGGTGTCTTGGAGTTGTGGTGTCTTGAAGCTGTGAAGTGTAGACCTATTATTCAATTTACAACACCTGCTATTTTTATTTCATACAGCGATTTTGGTTGCTTTTCTTATTCTTCTGAGTGCTGGACTTTTATATACGTTGGGTTGTTGGCTTTACAAAAGGAAAAGAGGTCCATCTACATCGGAATTACTTGCTAATGTAAGTTATCAGGTAACTTTAAATTCATCTAGATAACTTAGTATAGAAATGATTTATATTGTAGTGTACTGTAACATTGAAATTTTTTTCTTCACGATTTTGCTACTTCAATAAGTTGTAGTGTCTCGATCTTAAATGAGTTTGCTTAATTTGACTTTTTACACAATTGGGTTGTGATCACAATCTATTGCTATTTAAATACAGTTGCTCTTAGCCTCATTTTGAAAGTGACATATGTGCCGTGTAGCCGCGGCCGTTTTATTTGCAAGTCGTTTATTTTCAATTGTAGTCGAGCTTAAAAACTTCTGACATCTGGTTTCCAGTTGTTCGTAATAAGCAGAAAACAATAACCTCCCCAAATCGTAATCGACTAAGCAGACAGGTGTTGCTGATTATTAGGACTTCGGTGATCCCAACGACAGTACTACCAATGTTGCCACCGACCAAACATCGTCGCCTTCTCCACCACCTCAAAGAAGACAACGGTTGAAGTCCATAGACACGTTTAGAGGGTAAAGTGATTTTTACTTGTGTATGTTTGTATTTTCTAGAAGCAACAATGTGGTAGTTTATGTACTTGTTCTACTATTACAATGCATCACATGTATTGAATATGAAATGCTTTTAATCTTTTAACGTAATTATATATATTTTTATTTGTAACATTTTTTTGATGAGTTAATTTATTGATTTTAACATCGAGGGTCGTATCTGACACAATGTTGCCACTCTACCGCTGCGACTTTTTTTTCTAAGGAGTTGTGTAGCACGGTTACATGACTCGTAGATTGGCCCCATCAACTCGTTACACTCTTCCATGTATTACAATGAAGATTTAATACTGCATATGAATTTTATGACTACTTACGTGGAAAAGAGTAGACATAAATACACAAGCTTGATCAACCTGTGGTTGCCAAAAAAAAAGTAGGGAATCGAACCCGTGGCCGCAACAACCAGAGACATACACTGGTTTCGAAGGCGCTAAACAGGCGTTAACACCACTGTGCTATTTTAGCTACGTGGTGAAACAAGCATGCTTGTAATTTCGTATTAATATTTCAGACTGTGCATAGTAATCATGATATTTGTCAATTACAAAGGAGGCAACTACTGGTTCTTCCATCACTCAACGTGGAATGGTATTTAATATATTTTTTGCTGTTTAGGCTTTGCTTAGTGGTTATGATATTCGTTAACTATGGTGGTGGAAACTACTGGTTTTTCACGCATGTCCCATGGAATGGTATGCTTTTGTAAAAAAGTGATTTATCCAGAATCTCTCGAAAATTAGTTGAAGCTGATTTTTAATTAGGTGAAAAGCAATAAATGACATGAATATTGCAGATCCATCTTTCTTTGCAATTGATCTCCAATTCGCTTGTGATCACATTGCTGCTAGTATCGGTACTCTATACTTATCCAAACTTTTGTCAGTGCATGAACTATCTGGTGCTGTGTGTGCAAATAATTTTGTTTGGAAATTTTTTACTTAATCATACTTGAAGTATTGCAGTAATCCACTATTATGGCTCATTTCAAATGAACAAAAATGGTGAGTGTCCACTGCCTAATTGCAGTCTTAAGCAGTACTGCCGTTCCCAAAAAATTAAATGGTTTGATTTACCCATTATTATCCAAAAAATGCTCTACTTGCACTGGCCAAATTGGTCTCCAGCAGAATTATCTTTTTTTTCGTCGATTTTAGGTGAAGACCAAAAAAAGTCTTTACTTGCATTTTGTTGCATTTTACCGTGAAAAAAGTCGTGGCCAAATATTGGTGGTGGTGGTGGTACTACCCGACCCCTTCCAAGGGATGGGGGCGCGGAGGAACTCTGCGGAGACCCAACAGTCGGGTCACACCCCAAGGTCTGGACCATAGATCAAGAATAGAGAGAGAGAGAGAAGCCAAAGATAGATTTACGGAGGGGTTCAGAGGCAGGACAGTCGAGGAGGAGATGATTGAGGTCCTGTAGAGGGTGTCCACAGGCACTACAAGCAGAATTCTCCTTTCGACTGATCCTGTGAAGATATGAGGATAAAAGAAGACTGTGGCCATGGCAGCAAAGACGGGAATGCTCACAGCGAATAGGGTGAGAAATGAGCAGTTCCTCCAAAGAGACTTCGGGGACTTGGAAGTTCAGATGGGAGTGGGAGATGAGACGTCTCCAATTGTGGTACTGGGAATAGTGGACTTTGGCAACGACTGGGGGGAGAGGGCATGGGATCGTGTCAGTGGGCATGAAGGCACCAGTTTTGGCAAGTAAATCCGCTTTTTTATTACCGGGGAGACCTGCGTGACCAGGACCCCATTGGAAGCTCAAGGTGGTGTTGTTGGAGAGGGAGGATGCGAGGGACCAAACATTCCAGAGGGACTCAGGCAGGAGATAAGACGGGGCTGATGAAAGGATAGAGAGGGCTATCAGGAGTCAGTTAGGAAAAGGACTGACTGGAATTTGCAGGTCATCAAATGGCTAGTACACCAATCGAGACCTTGCTTGAGGGCAAAGGTTTCAGCTGTGAAGCTGGAGGCAATTGGACCAGTGGAAAAGGACAGGGAATTGGATGTGTTGCATTTGGAGCATGTGACATACACACCAGCACCACCAGGACCAAAAAGGGAGGAGACAGATCCGTCAGTCCATACTTGGATATCAGAAGGGGGAGGTAGGATAGTCTGCTTGAAGCAGACTGGAGTCGGGCTGTACTGTTGCCTGTGCAGTCGTGAATGAAGGGAGAAACAGTGAAGTGGGTTGCAGTCCATGGGGGAAAGGGAGGCACATGATCAGCGTTTCACGTGGGGATGGGAGTGGTTGTGTGGCCGAAGAACAGAATGATCTCCAGGAGGGTTTCTTCTTTAGTCGACAGGGAACGTTTCTTGTTGCCAGGGCATAAAGGCTGGAGAAGTCTGGGGGGAGACACAGAGCACGTTCGAAGGAGGAAAGGGCCTGTTGTTCTAGAGTTAGCTTTAGAGGAGAGAGTTGGGCCTCAAGAAGGAGTAGTGAGGAGGGGGTGGAAGAGAGGCACGCAGTAATAACCCTGCATACATCTCTGTGTAGGACTTCCAGGTGATTGGTTGCGATGTTGCAGAGGAATGGGAACCATCCAGGAGAGGCATATGTGAGCACCGGTCGCACAAAGGCTTTGTAAAGTAGGGAAAGAGATTCTTTCGTGGAACCCCAGGAGGCAGTGGCAATGGAACAAAAGGCTTTGTGGCGTGGATAGAATTTGGAAAACAAGGATTGGACGTGGGCCCCAAAGGACAGAGTCTGATCAAAGGTTACACCAAGAAATTTAGGGGTGGGATTGAACAAGAGAGGGATGCCCAGGAGGTTCAGCCGTGGCTGGAAAGTGGCTTGATGGGGATCTGTAGAGAAAAAGGAGGACTCACATTTCTTTGGATTGAGAGGAAGTCTCCATAAGTTGGACCATGTTTGTAGGACACTGAGGGAGGATTGGACAACAGAAGATGCTTTGAGCAGGCCTGGGGAGGAGGACCAGATGGCCAGATTGTCAGCATAGAAGGAGGCATGGGCACCCCGAGGTAAATCCTTGATGATGATGATGTCATCAACAAACAGGATGAAGAGGACTGGACCAAGTACCGAGCCCTGGGTACCCCTCGTCTGATGCGGAAGGAAAGGCTGTGGGAACCACCAACCTGGACTTAAGCTCTACGGTCAGAAAGGAAAGAGCGTACCCAAAGAACGAAGCAAGAGGGGAGTTTGAGGGAGAGGAGTTCATGAAACAGAGCAGAATGCCAGACCGAGTCGAAAGCCTTGGAGAAGTCAACAGATGCCAAAATGGTTCGGTCTGCAGGCTTTTTCTTTTGGAAGCCGTCCCAGATTGATTGAGACAGAGTAAGAATTTGGTCGACGGATGACCTACCAGGACGAAAGCCGGCCTGGCAAGTGGAGAGGAGATGATTCGATTCGAGGTGAAAAGTTAGGCAAGAGAGAATCAAGCACTCAAAACGCTTGGAGATGCAAGAGGTGAGAGAAATGGGGTGGAAAGAGGACGGAGAGGAAGTGGGTTTTTCAGGTTTGTAAATGGGGATGATAGTGGTAGGTTTCCAACAAGAGGGGAAGGTGTGAGAGTACCAGGATCTGTTGAAACGAGAAAGAAGGAGGAGCTGTGCTGGCTCTGGCAAATGCATTAGTGAAGGATAGGCAATCTGGTCAGGGCCAGACGCAGTGGAAGAGGAGAGTTTGCAGATGGCAGTGGAGAGTTCAGCCAAGGAGAAGAGGGAGCAGAAAGAATTGTGGAGGGAAGAAGCACCCTCACAGCTAGCTTTCCGGAGTTCATTCATGAGCTGTCGTTCGGCTCTGCGCGAGGTACGGAGTGTTGCTTGAGATAGATGTGAGCGAAGATAAGAGGCATAGTCATTGGCAGTGTCAAGAGGGGAGGTGCAACCGGGAAAAGAACGATCTTGGGAGGTGTTCTTTTTGCCCAAGATGGCATTGAGGAGCCTGAAGACTGCTCGGGGATCAGAACAGGGGGACGGATTAGAACAGGTGGCTTGCCAGGTTGTGGATTTGGCTCTAGAAAGGACTGAGGACGCCCATCTATGTATCTGAGTCGGTGAGCCTCTATGTGAGAGAAAGCATCTATGTATCTGAGGCAGTGAGCCTCAGACCGGTGTGCCTCTGAGCTGGCCCTCCATCGCTCCCGCACTGCAGATTCTGCTTCCTGGGACCACCAGGCTTTGGGGGAACGACCAAGGCGGCCAAAGGGGATATAGGCCTTCGCAGCTTCGACTAAGAAGAGGGAAAAGGAGTGGGCAACCTGGTGGATGTTGACTGCATCAACCTCAGGAGAGGGGAGATGCTTAACAATATATGATTAGTAAACATCCCAACGGGCCTTTTTGTAGTTGAATTTGGGGGGACGAGTGTTGGGGTGACGAACTGTAGAGAGGGGGAGGACAATCTCTATGGGGAGATGGTCAGAGCCAAGGCCAGGGAGAGTGCGCCACTCACAGTGGGGAGTGAGAGACGCAGGAGCTGACGAAATATCCGGGAATGAACGGCTCCCAGTGGAATGATGGAGGAGCATGGGAGAGGTGGGGTCGTTCAGGATTTCCAGACCAGAGGAAGTGATCCAGCGAAACAAGTCATTTCTGGGTGGGTTAGGAGGAATGAGTCTGTCCCAGGTTGGGTGGTGAGCATTGAAGTCTCCAAGGATAAAAGTGTCAGGGTAGTTTGGAAGGATGTCAGGAGAGAAGGTCCTGGTGCGAGAATCAGAAGTAGTGCTTCTGATAGGAGGGGAGTAGAGGTTAAGGAATTGTAAGGGAGAGTGGTTGGAGATACGAACTTTAACACTGATGTAGTCTGAGTAGGGGTCCTGGGAAGAAAGAGAGGAGACAGAAACAGTAGAGAAGGCCAGGTCTGAGTGGATAAGAGTGAGGACACCACCACCGGTGTTATGAGCTCCGGAGGAAACAGGGCCCTGTCTGCCGAATGTCCGATCCGTGCGAAGGGTAGAATAACCAGGGATTTGAAACTTCTTGGTTACCGAAAGATGGATTTCTTGGAGGAGAATGAGGTTATACTGATTGTTTGAAAGAAAGGCGATTAGTTCAGCACGACGTGAGGGGAAAGACCGCCGGCATTCCATTGAAGAATTCTGAGGTTTTGAGGGGGACGTGGATTTCATTGAGGATGTGGTGGCGAGTTGTAGATTGGTTGTGTGCTTGTGGGTGGTGTGAAAGGTAGAGTAAAGGCGGAAAGAGGGTAAGTGTTAAGGAGAAGAGGGTGTGAGGGGAGAGGTAGAGATGAATCCATTTGATCGAAACATGTTGGTGGGGGGGGGGTGTGGGTAGAGACGGGGCAGGGATGCTTGCTGGTGGGTGGGAGAGGCAAGGTCCCCATTGAGACAAGCAGGGCAATTCCAGCCCATGGTGGAGCCAGCCGTGCAGATTTTGCAAAAGTTAGCCCGGGTCAGGGAGGAGCAGGAGAAGTGCACCCACTTGGAACAGGTGGAGCACTTTAGTGAGTCCTTACTTACCTCGTGAGAGCACATGGAGCAGGGTTAATGTGAGGGCCCCCGAGGTGGACTCGGTTGATAAAAGCTTGGTGGTAGTGGTGGGAACCCTGGGAGAAGGGTGGAGGGGACGCAGACGTCGTAATGGGGGAAATGGTCTGAGTGGGGAAGCCAGTTTGACTTTGGGGGCAGCACGCCGGGCAACGCCAACCCACTGCAGTGCCAGTTGCACAGATTATACGAAAGTCAGCACGGGTAAGGGAGGAGCAGAGGAAGTGCACCCACTTGAGGCAAGCAGAACACTGAAGGGAGTCTCTGCCCATATCGAGGTGACAGATGGAGCTGGGGTATTTGGGGCGAGGGTGGTTACTGATGGGGCCTGGGTTAGGATGGACATTGCCACTAGTAAGGAGCAAAGCCAGGATAAGGAGATGTCTAAGGGGGGTCCAGTCAATTAGAAGAAGAGCCGCCCAGTTGTGATCGGTCAACGAGCAGCCCTGCGAAAAAACAGTCTGAGACAATGGGGGCGACCTTTTGGTCGAGCCCCTCGAGAGATCTGTCCTGCCATTTCGACCCATCCCCATTGGGGAGGGGACTGCACCACCACTATGAGATGGCAGGATCTGTACAACTGGCACTGCAGTGGGTTGGCATAGCCCGGCGTGCTGCCCCCAAAGTCAAACTGGCTTCCCCACTCAGACCATTTCCCCCATTACGACGTCTGCATCCCCTCCACCCTTCTCCCAGGGTTCCCACCACTACCACCAAGCTTTTATCAACCGTGTCCACCTCGGGGCCTCCCACGTTACCCCTGCTCCATGTGCTCTCACGAGGTAAGTAAGGACTCACTAAAGTGCTCCACCTGTTCCAAGTGGGTGCACTTCTCCTGCTCCTCCCTTACCCGGGCTAACTTTTGCAAAATCTGCGCGGCTGGCTCCACCATGGGCTGGAATTGCCCTGCTTGTCCGATATATTAGGAGCTTTCCCTAGCAAAAGAAGGTGGTTAGCATTGGTCTTAATGTCAATTATTTTATGATTTTGTTGTTTCCAGGTTTGACAGTGGCTGATTTGGTATTTCCTTGGTTCATGTTTATCATGGGCGTCAACATCACTTTGTCAGTGGAAAGCTTATTGAAAAGAAACACAAGTCGATGGCAGATCGCGTATAAAGTTGAGAGAAGAACTGTCATACTCTTCACACTGGGAGTCACAGTGATCAACCATAACAGTAAGCATTAGAGGATTCTGTACTAGATGCTCTGCGGCATTTGGGTTAACTGTTACAAAAGTGTTTCTAGACTAGCAGTTTCGTTACTGACGAAATCCCGCATTGGACGCAATCCTGAACAGACATTCCCGAAACGGACAAAATTTAAACAAGACACACAAACGCTAGCCACATCAAATCAAATCTTTCATTGTACTTGCTGTATTATGCAGAAGCATGGACAAAGTGTGTAACGAGTTTGCGGGGCCAATCTCGGTCGTTGCGCTCGGGCAACACAGCTTTTTTCGAAAAAATGTCGCAGCGGTGGCAAGCCGTTGGCAACGACACTAGACTCCTAAAACTGTTGATTAAATGAATGTTCATTCTGATAAAATATACTGGTGCTGTTGTAATATGCACAGTAGCACACTCATCTTTATTAGTAGTACAGTTGCACAGTAACACTCACAGTAGCAACACTACCGTATAACGGCGCCCGTCACAAGTAGAAGATTATTGTTATTTTTTTATTCTTCATCCAAGTTTTTAAAAACGTGCTACGGAGCTTAACGAAATGTAGTTTAAATGAAATTTCAATTTCAGCTAATTGGAGCAGTTTCCGTGTTCCTGGGGTTCTGCAACGATTCGCTATTTCCTACCTCGTTGCTTTTTTAATTCAATGGTCGTTCCACTTATCACCAGCGCAATTACATCAACGTGCTTTAAACGGTATTGTTGAGAGTTGTTTGAATATAATACGTATTAGTTTTGTTTTTTTAGTTTAAAGGGCATTCAAGTCAAGTCTAAAATGTGGTCTCACCAAATTTGAAGTTTTTACGTCCTCTCGTTTTCAAGATATTGCAGTTCAAAATGAGCAATTTTCGTCTTACTTTAGTGTTGCCATTTTGTCAGTATTTTGACAGAAGATAAACTTTTGGAAAACGGGCTTACATTCATTGTAAAACAGCTAATTTTACAGTTTTAAACCTTTACTGTACTTCACAAAAACTCTGCTGCAAAAGATTTATTTAGAATCACCAACATGAAGTAGACTTTTTTAAATTTTTTTTCTAATTGACAGCCCTGGCAAAATTTCTAAAGGGAAATCAAATCTTATACCTCAGGAATGGAACGTCGTAGAAAGCCCAAACTTGGCGAAGTTAGACTTCAGATCTGTCAATTTCTTTGAGAGAAATTTCCAACCTGAATGTCCGTTTAATTTAAAATGTTGCAGGTTCCCCTTCAATAACTTGTCATAAAGATAATTAACTGGAAGTTAGTCAGCACTGTATATTTGGTGAGATCGCCAAGAATTCATCATTCAAACATCAATGCCCTCCACCTCCTTGATGGAGTAAAGTGTTGAGTTTCGATATAAATAAAATCGACGAGTGGTCGAGCGGATCGAGTGTCTGCTGCTGAAACGGTAGACTGCAGTTCGATCCCCGGTCGGGTCTAACCAAAGACAAGAAAAGTTGGTTTTCACAGCTTCCTGCTTGACGTTCAGCAATAAAAGAGACAATGTGAAGCCTCCACTTGGTGTGGTTGAAAGGTGGCAGCTTGACTCAAAAGACCAAAAGGTTCCTTCGCGGTCTCCGGTCCAAGACAACTCGGGGAATAGATATGCAATTACAATTGCGTGTAGAAAAAAGGATTGTCGTGATTTTGAATTTTTGTTGTTTTAGCGGAGGGCGAACCTAAATGGTGGTATTCACTCCGAGATATTCTGGCTTACTGGCCGCAATGGATTATAGTTTTTCTGTTGGAAACACTCTGGTTACTGCTTACGTTTCTGTTGCCAGTTCCAGGATGTCCAACGTGAGTAGTTTCAATTTTGTGCTGATTTGGTTGCGGTATCTAATTTTGTTGTTAATAACTAGTCGTGATTAGAAATGATCGTACAAAGTTGTAGGTGAATTCGATGCATTAGTGGAGTAAATTCGACAGCTTTTGTCTGGATTAGTTGCTTCGTACGTGGACTAGTTTAAAATATTTCCGTATAAAGGAAATGTGCTAAGAAAAAAAGCTCGAGGTCATGGGCCTCAGTCTTGACTTTCATGGAAGATGTAAAAATGTTCGTGTAATTCTTCCTCTTGAAACTTTCCGCTTTAAAAAGCTCTGACGCATCTCATTCACACGCTGTAACTTCATTTCATGCTATTTAAGCGGTCCAAGTCATGGGAAATTTTACAGCTTGTAGTATGATTCCATAATATTTGCTATTGTCAACAAGTTGTTGTGTTGCCTTTGAATGTGGAGTTTTAGCGTAATCCTTTCAATCCAGTGATGTCTTTCGCTTAGTTCTATTTTTAAATTGGCAATTTTACCAAAAAAATAATTTGCTCTGAGAAAGGTTCAACTTGCACTGTAAAATGCGAAATTAAGTGGAAAACCTACTGATTGCTTAACTCGCATGATGAAAAACATCGGTGTTATCGTAATTTTTTCCGAGTCTCGAAATTTATCTTTAGGGGATACCTCGGACCGGGAGGTTTGGCAGACGGTGGAAAATACACGAATTCCAACTGCATAGGAGGAGCTGCCGGGTATATTGATAGATGGATGTTTGGTGAAGACCACATTTACGGTCATCCTACAGCCAAGGTATTCACGAGTTTTTATCGTTTTTTGATTGGAAAACGAGTATGTTTTTCTTGATGAATAGTAAGGCTTTGTTGGAAACATTTGAGTGTTGGAAGAGGGGCATTGTACATGACGTTAAACACTAAACTTTAGTGGTTCAAAGTTCCAGACTACAGGACTCGCAGGCAGTCGGGCGTGTTGGTAAACCCACTTTGCCGCGTTTATTTTGAAGCAGTCCAGGTCAATCCTTATTTAATTCGGCACTATGAGTATTTAATGTAATCTTGTACCTTTACAATATGTTTGACAATTAGTGCTAACTTTTGCAGGTGGTTTATTACCCAACATCTGGTGACAACCGAATACCTTACGACCCTGAAGGTGTACTTGGAGCTATCAATAGTTGCATCATTGTGTTTTTAGGAACGCAGGTAAATAATTTAAAATTTTGTCCCCACTTACACATAAATAAAACATGGACCTACATACAGATCCTAAAATGGTAGTTTGCGTGTGCTCCAGGTACGAATTAAAATTTTATCAATAATCATTGGTTTCATTTTTTATGAAAACTATGCTATTTTGTTTTGCAAATTATGAAGAGAATAAGGATCAATGCAAAGCTGGTTCAAGTAAAAATACTTAAGTCGACCTCGACAAGACTAACCAAGTTTTAAGTTATTTGAAAGGTGTTTTTTAGGGTGTTTCATTTTTTCACCATTTTTGGAATTGAAAATGCTTGGGGTCGTATCTGATAGTTTTTGACGCTGATTTCGAATATGTAATTTTTATTTCGCTATGACGTCATTTTGAGGTTGCAGCACGCGTTCGAAACTCTGGCAGAGCACGATTTCGGGAATTTCCCGTATCTCGGTAACGGTACGAGATAGCGCGTCAAGATTGGTCTCAAAATGCGCAGAAGGGTTGATTTCCAATATCCTCTCAATACAACATTTAAGTGTATCTTGAGCAGAAAAAAAGTTATTAGCGATTAACACATTTATCATGCAAGTTTGATTTTCAGCACACAAAGGCATTATGGAATTCGCAGTAATCACACGCAAAACGTAGTTTATAAGTTCACACAAGGAAAGAAAAGTCAATCAGCCTTGTCTAACTCCATATTCCACATAAATGCGCGCGAGCGCATGTCAGTTTTATTCATTTGTGATGGTTCATTTCCAATTTTGTCATTTACTATATTCTTCAGCCTCCCAGTTCTGCGTTCGTTTGATCTGTTGTTGTTGTTGATAGTTTTCGAAAACTGTGGAGGTATTCGGCTATACGAAATACATAGAGCTATTTTACTTTGAGTAGTGAAGAAATGCTTTGATGGAGTAGTTTTGTTCATCAAGTGTGATTTGATGTCAACGGTATCAGAAAGCATGCAAACTTTGACGGCCTCCACGCTATAAGGAGGAGTTTCTCCGTAACACTTAACGCAACATTTTTTGGGCTTAGCCAGCATGTAGCGTGTTTTAAAAAGTATTTCAGTGCTACATCCGCTATTTCTGGGTCAAAGTCTCGATATGCCGAAAGGATATCTCTTTGGAATTGCGTGAGAAAAGGCCCTTCTGATGCTGTTGGCTTTAAATGGATAAGCGTAAAAGATGGCACGTAAACGCATATAATATACGAGGAAATTTTGAACAATTTTTTTTTTTTGGTCAACTCCAAAATTACCTAATCCAAAAATTAACAACCTTAGATAGCCACTAGCTGTTGTGATCCATCTGGAATGTGAAGTTTCTTCTTGTCTGCACTCCAAAAGATATTTCAAATTATCTTGCACATCCATAACCAAATAAGAAGCCAATATCAGCAAACACAAGTAATCATTTCTGAAACTGCCATCTTGAAAACCTTTGGCCTTTTGTTCCGAAAACCACTCCACCTTTGCTTTTACCTGCAGAGAAGCAATATTGGTAATCGGTACTGGAATACTCTTGACGAGAAAGAAAGTTGTTAATGTCGGGTTTTTGATGCTTTTAATGCACTTAAGCAACGCACCGTCTTGCATTGCTCCTGGAACTTTTGTTTTTTCTTCGATAGTTGATATAACATGCGAAAAATAAATTTCGTTAACATGAAACATGCACTCCAGCACATCGATATCGTGACCAACGTTTTCATTAAAAAGATCAACTAGCCTCTAATTCACTCCGGACTTTTTACCACCATTAAGGGATGTTTTATCAGCCATTATCGAAAAAACATTGTTGATACATGGACCGCAAACTTCATTTACAATGACACTAAAGACTGTTTGGGCAGTGACTGATACACCTGCAGGAAACGATTACACGGCAATAATTCGCTGAGGGAAGTGTTGATCGGGGTCATCATTGCAAAGTTGTGGAGCATCTGCTTTGCTCAAATCAGCTTTGCATCTCCGCAATGCTTTCAAACGACATTGTTCTCGTTTGCAAAAAATTGTTGATGATGAAGCAGCATTTTTTTTTGAACCCAAAACTGAGAGAAGCTGATCAGATTGCTGACGAATAGAGGTTAAACGTCAATCAGTTAAAATGCAACTTTCTTCAGTAACTGAAAAAATTTGAGCTTGAGTATAATTTTTACCCCCAGTGGAAGTCGTTTTGCAATCGGTATACTCTGGATCATGAGATAATTTCGAGCTGTCTTCGCTGATGTCACAGACAGGCGAAAGGTTAGATTAGTTGCTTTTAAGTCTTTTCAATAACAATAATTGGTCTTCTTCTGTGCTTGTACATGGCTGATCCAAGTAGTCTATATCAGTTTGTCTCCGTTTCAGTTTCGCTTGAACTTGAAATCAATAGAGTAAGCATTGAAAGCAATCAGTACAGAAGATCAAAGCTTTGCTAGAACACAATTTACCCTCATTCCTCAGTTTTAACTGCAGTAGTAACAAAAGATCAAATGCTTATTTATTACGTAATATTGAGTTGGACAAGGCTGATTGACTTTTCTTTCCTTGTGTGAACTTATAAACTACGTTTTGCGTGTGATTACTGCGAATTCCATAATGCCTTTGTGTGCTGAAAATCAAACTTGCATGATAAATGTGTTAATCGCTAATAACTTTTTTTCTGTTCAAGATACACTTAAATGTTGTATTGAGAGGATATTGGAAATCAACCCTTCTGCGCATTTTGAGACCAATCTTGACGCGCTGACTCGTCCGTTACCGAGATACGGGAAATTCCCGAAATCGTGCTCTGCCAGAGTTTCGAACGCGTGCTGCAACCTCAAAATGACGTCATAGCGAAATAAAAATTACATATTCGAAATCAGCGTCAAAAACTATCAGATACGACCCCAAGCATTTTCAATTTCAAAAATAGTGAAAAAATGAAACACCCTAGTTGTTTTTGTTAAAAGGTAATAGTTATTTTTCCAGTTTGTCTAGCTCTGTTGCGAATATTTTTTAGATGGGAAAGATTTTTCTCTATTATGAGCAACCAAAATCGCGCTCAGTTCGTTGGTTTTGTTGGAGCATGGTGCTCGGAGTTATTTCAATCATTTTGTGCAAAGCATCTGCAAATGGTGGTTGGATTCCTGTAAACAAGAACTTGTGGTAAGTTTTTTTTAATGTTTAACTGGTGTCTTATTTGCAACAAAGATTGCAGGGTTTTGATTAATATCGCAATGTTGGAATTTCATCCAGTGTATGAAATATTTTGTAATATTTATCGAACCTTGGAGTACTTAAATGTCGAACCATAAGAAACCTAATCCACAGATGAACGAAACCTAGTTAGAAATACGAGCCAGACAAATTGCCATAAAGAGAAAGTAATTCCAGAATTAATATTATTACTCAACGATGTAAAAGATTCCTAATTTGATAATACGCGGATTATCTTGGTTGTTGCATTTCACCGTAAAAATGCAATCTTCTACTTATCGCCTGTTTCAGGACGATAACGTTTGTGACGACACTGTCGTGTTTCGCATTCTTCTTGATGATCGTCATTTACTGGTTGGTGGATGAATTGAGATGGTGGTCCGGCTCTCCACTCGATTTTGTTGGTAAGAACTCTGCATTGTTCGTGTGTGCTTGTAAAAGATGTTAAGTTGTACGTTCGACATGTAAATTGAATTAGATAATCTCGCTGTTGCCATTTTTTGTATTGCACCTACACTATGTTTTTTATAAAAACATTGTTATGAGAACAAGAGGGTCATTTTTCCGTAAAATTTAAGAACAATCATCCTCAACCCAAGGTTTATTGGTTCTTACCACGCGAAAATGCTTGTTGCAGCATGTTGCTTCGTAACACCGACAAACTGAAGTTTTTAATACTGACCCGATTGATTTAGCTTTCCGCCACTCAGAAGAAAAAAGCAACACAAGCTCGATGTCACATGTTTGACGTGACTTGCCACGCCCCTGAATGGTGCACAGTTTTTCTGATTACTCGATGCTGGTGCTGTTTTTGACGTAATTGTAGTTTTTTTGGTGAAACGTGTTCCGTTTTCAAATTTTACAGCTCTGAAATAAGTAGGAAGGATTTGAAAGTTTTTTAATAGGCTAAATTGGTAGCGAATGGACTGAACTTAGAGACGAGTTAACATATTGCTTTGAACAGTGGCAATTTTTATGTATTTGTAGGAATGAACAGCATTCTTCTATATTTGGGCCATGAAACATTCGAAGGATACATCCCGTTTGGATGGGGTGCAACTCAGCATTCTACCCACGCCGAGTGGCTTGCTATGAATATATTGGGAGTATTTTATTGGGTTCTCATCGCTTATTACTGTTACAAAATCAAGTTCTTCGTCAAAATTTAAAGAAGAATTACTGCAATAACAAGTCATTACTTTTTTTGTGTAAGTGCAATAGTGTTCTTTTTCAGTTTGTTATGTAAAAAATGTATCTTAAATTTTGCGTTTTTGTTGCTACCACTAAAACTTAACTACCCGCTCGTAAGAGAACATCAATGTTTGGGAGTGCAGTAACTACAAATTTATTTTGTCCTTATTAAACGCTTAGTTACGTACATGTAACTTCTGTAATACTCGAATGTGCCAATGTTGCATAAAATTGTCATTATGTGCTAAAAGAAACTTAACACTGCGTGCAGTAAGGAAATTTCAGGAATCCCCCGTGAGGGCAGAACTTGCATTAACCTGCTGCGTAAATATACTAAGTGGACAATGGGTAATTTACAAGAGGGTCAGTGAGTTTTTCTAATACCTTTGGTTGTCTACTAAATCGTAGTGCATTACGTGACCGAAGAATTTTAACTGTTTTACCCCGGCCGGTTTGAATGGTGCTACAACTCATTTTGGGCATGGTGCAGTGCTCGTGTCTTGTATGTCGAGGATATTCTTAATTTCGCAATGAAGCAAGTTTTGTGTTCGCATCTTCATTTTTTCGCAATTCTATTTCTAAGTTGCTGTATATTTCTTTCATTCCTTTGTGATTTTTATGTTGATCATATTGACACAATAAAAGTAGAAAAAAAATTCCAAAAATTTTACTTTACCTGGCAGTTGAATCGATTGGAGGTGTTTGCTTTGTTCATAACGCTGGAAAAGAATGCGAACAAAATATTTAATCAAACACTCATAAGTGCGAACATCGTGGAAACGACAAATTACAGTACTTTTTAATCAGGACAAACAGTAATCTTTCAACGTAATTAGCCTTGATCGGGGTACAAAGTACAAAAAAACTTGCTGTACTGAGCTGCTATCTCCTGCATAGTAGTGCATATTCCCATTAATCGACAGATCAACTTAGCTTAATAAAGAATCACTATCGGACATCTGCTGAGCGTACAAGATGCGTGGCGAGTTAAATAGCGAAAAAACAAACGCAGTACAGGAACAATGCTGGGAGAGCAGTGTAAGTTAGTTAAGGAAACGACTGCAAATGAACGCAGTTAATGCTTTCACTGAATCGTCTTTTTGCATAAATCGAGCAAAGTAAGTTACCAAGCCGGTGCCTGGTCAATGTATTCTTTCTTTGAAAGACACTGCATTATGACGGATTAAGAAAGCGTCATACGTCGTTCGCTGATTACACCGCTGTGCCACGTTCCAGATTTTGTTTGATTTCGGTTGTGTATTTGCCGTAGAATTTCTCCAGTTTTTGATTGTGTCTGGCGTTGCTCTCGTTGATGTAATCAACATCCTTAGCCTCGTTGTAGAAACGGCGTCTGCTGAAGTCTTTCTTTTTGGCTTTGCGTTCGACAAGGTCGTTAACCATTCGATCTATTCCTTCCTTGGTGTCTTTGACTTGTCCGGGAAGAAGCGTGTTAAGTCCTGCGTAAAACAATTCTTCTCCCATTTCCTCTTTGCGTCGGTTGTAATCCTCCATGTCCGGCTGAATTTGCTTTGATATTTTGTTGTAGTGCCTTGCACCGGCCTCTTCGAAAGCTGCAATACAAGGATTTTAAAACTTATTAGTCATGAAGTAGTTGCTCCACTTATCGCGGCAAGGAAGAGAAGCCACTTTCTAGCAAGCGCGCAACCAGGATTTTAACAGAAAATGGGGGGCTTGAGCCAAAAGTATAAATTACTTTGTTTGAAAATCATCTCAATATGGGCGGCGTACTGAGCAAACTGGTGCAACTCAAGCTTGTTACTAACGGGAGACTGAGGGCGGACACTCCAAACTGAAGGCCAGCCTTCACTCCCAGAACTAGGGCAATTTTTGTGATTTTTCGAGAAAAATTAGCTACAATATGCCAGTTAGATCACATTTTCAGAGCTATATCAAAAAACTAACTTCCTAAGATTTGGAAGCTTAGACCTCTCTCCCCTTTACTTACCAGTCAAATAAAAAACACTTGCAAATGCTTGCATTTTGGGGTTAAATTTTTTAAGTGACTTTGCTAATGGGGGATGAAGCCTCCCGGTCTTTGAATTTAACCGAACCTATCAACTTTCAACTAGAAGACGTTCCACTCGTAAGAAATTATTTTTACTAAAAAAGCTGTAAACATCAAATCATGTACATTTTGACAGAATTCAAATATTAGACGTTCGAACAATTATATAGGTAAAAAAATATCGTAGCTCCAGGCTACTTTTAGTAATGTAATGTCGACATGCCAGCACAGAGCAGCTACATGTACAAACATTTTACATTTTGCGTAAGTGAAAGAAATTCTTTGGCCTTTTTTCAGCAATAAGATTAAAAAAGGCTTTAAAATTTACTGTTCTTGCATTTTCGTGATACTAAAACAAACGTACATAAATTTCAACATTTGTCTTTTTAACTTTTTAAATTCCAACAAATACTTTGAATGAATGTCAAATTTCTTGATAATAGTTGTTCATAGTACAGGGTTCCCACGATCGGGAAAAGTCGGGAATTTTGTAAAGGCATTTCCCGACGGAGAAAAAGTCGGAAAAAGTGCGTGCTAAAATTGAATAAGAATGAAAAACAGTTTGGCAAAAATAACGCACTGCACCATGTAGAAACTAATGCGATTGGAGCCGATAAATATCAAATATCCCGTTTGTCTTTCTGATAGTTCTATCAAGCGCATAAAAGTAGTAATAACACACCTGGCTGTGTTATGTTAAAGCTTTAAGAACTGTGGTCCTGCCGATTTATTTTGTCACAATACAGGTTAAATAAAACTTTAATTTAAGAACATTATTATGATGTAGTTAAAAGAGTATTATTACATTAACGGCGATCAAGCAAGCGGAAAAATTCAAATAGAATTCAAGAATTTAGCCTACTAGCATCAAAGGAGAAATAGCGTGGTATACGCAGACAGCAGGCAAAAGCTTAGCAGAAAACAGAAGAATGCTATTTCAACAAATGCTGCATCCGAATCAAGTTCAGAGATTATTTAACCTACTACACGTTAATAATACACTGATACCTACAGTAGGCTGTCTGCTTAGGCCATGTTTGGCTTTTATGTTAAGTTGAGAGATTTACTAGCCTACGTGCTAATAAAATATGCGCCATGAGCAAAGATTGCGAAGTTACACAGACTCTTTAGCATGATTGTATTCTATTCAGAAAATATTAGCAAGTTTTAATGAACTGCTTCGTGAATTAGTATAAATAATTAAATAGTGCAAAGTACTTCATTTTTTTTTACATATTATTTGCATAAACAGTTCAAGGTAACCTGCAGAAAAATGAGAGAAAGGTTGCTCTTGAGTTAACAGCAAAACGCAGATTGAGAATATTATTTGTCAATTTAGAATATAATATGACAAAATTAGTCGATTGTTAGTTCTCAATATAGGGGCTGCAAAGCTTACTAGTCCTATATATGGTTGAGAACAGTATCGAATGTGAGATCATTGCAGATATACAAAAAGAAGCGCCTATTTCACAGAAAATTAACAAACAACGAAGCAGCACAAGATACGGTGCGCTACAGTTCTCTATTTTTCTCTCATTATAGATTTTCTGGAAAAATAGTCACTCCGTATACAAAATAAATAGCGGATACTCTTTTTAGTTGTTAGATGTGATGATAGACAAACAAGTTGATAATTCAGTTGATTATTAATTTTCGTTCTTTATAACATAAGCTGACATACTGGTTAGTGAAAGTTTTGGCAAAATATTTTTAAGCTGACTACTGTTACATAGGTACATGGGCGCCGGAAGTTTTTTTTTTAGAGTTGCAAAATTTAAAAACAGGCTAAGTTTAGATGTTAAAAGGGCACTTTTTGAATTTCAAAATTTATCATTAGAAGTTCACGTCTAATTTTTTTGTATTCGTATTGTAGAGGTAGTGCCAATTTAGATGGGCAAAGACTTGCAGAAGTTGCACCCCCCTGCCACGCTTCCAGCTCGCATGTGTTGGTACTTGTTATTCTGTAAGTTGCAGAATTATAAGCATTTCAGAATAGTTTATTCATGCCCACAAAATGTGTTTTGGGTTTAATCAAGAGCAACATGTACCCCTTCAACCCATGTAATGCTGAGTAGCTTATACCTCGTACTTCCTTTTGACCACTACTAGGAAACTGCTTGACCTTAATTATACGAAATCGAGAATTCTAATCTTGCAGTATTGGATATAGCGGCTGCTTGAATACGTCCATTGGGCCTGTGATCTAAACACTATGCCGCATTGCCTCCATCTTGTATGAATTCAAACACCATGATGAACTATCACTTAGCAATTAAGAAATGTCCTTTACTCTAGGCTATTTAGTCGTGTTCATCCATGCAGCAATTGAGTTCTGTTGAGTTGGTTTTTGGATTGTGTCAAAAAGCCTGCAATTTTGTGTATTCCAGGTGACTAGAGCTTAGTTTATTTGAGCAAATTGTGGTAAGGAAAAAGTAGGAAATTTTTTGTTGACAAATGCATGGGAACCCTGATAGTAGGACACAGGCCTGACACAAAAAATTTTGTAGCAACACAAAAACTCACTTGAAAATCCCATGTCTGGATCTTTCTTCCGCTTCTTGGCAACATCTTTGCGTTGGGCATCAGCAGCGCTAACGTTGAGCAATTTTTCGCGATCATAATCGCGTCCCGCCGCACTACATTCCTTGCGAGCTTGGATTTCGTTCAGTTTGTATTCCGCACGCATTTGACGATTTTCCCAGTTTTTTGGCAGCTTTCCCCTTCGATCTTCTTCCACCACTTCTTCGTGGTTTAATTTCTTTGACTCAATTCGACGAGTCTTTAATTCTCTGAGCCTTTTTAAGCGGTCGTTAACTTTGTTTTTGCCAGAATCAGAACTCACATCTGATGACGTAGCACGATCCATTTCTAAATACTTAACTTACCTAAACTTCGCCTGGAACAAATAAAACAAAATCACCAAAATTAAAGCAATAAGCAGAAAAGCGTTTGACTGTGTTGGTTATAGAGAAAAACAAACAAAAAAGGCCACCATGGCAGCATAATGAAATTACAAAGGGCAGACCGCTGTGTTGAAAATCAAAAACGACGTCCACACTGCTGAGATTATGTTGCTATACGACGTAACGTAGCACAATAGCATATGTGTTGAATTCATAAAATGAAATGCACAAATGATCAAGATATTCACTTTTTCAATTAAGCATTGAAAAGCTATAAAAATGCAATAGTATTCAACACAATGTACCACTAAAATGAGGTGAAGCATCCAGCTAGGATTACGTGCAAAACATAAATATCTTAAGGCGGTGTTGCCAGTTAAAATTTAACTTTTTCTAAAATTCTTAAGTCTTCAAAAGCACTTGGTTTCAAGGCTTCAGAAATGCAAGTGCTACAAAATAATTCTAGCTTAGGAAGTTTGCCAGAAGCCCAGTTCACAAATCTCTGGGAAACAATGTTGTAGGAAGCTGAAATTTAGTTAAGATATGTCTTAGATGTATCTAGTTCTTTGTCATGATTCTAGCTGGATGTTTCACTCTTTCAACCCCTTTAAAAAATTAACAATATAACTTTGTAACAAATATTTTGATATTTCGTCTTGCTTCTTCAAGTTGAAAATATTAAGGGTTTGGATTGCTCTAGTTACGTGAATAACCAAAAAAAAAAAAAAAATTAATAGTATGATCTTAACAATTCAGCAAATACTAGCTGGTTAATACTTTAATTATCACACGAAAGTTGAGATAATGATGGGCGGAAAAGATTAACATTACGACACTAAAAGTTGGCAAAATAATTAGTAGAAATGCTGTAAAAACGTGAGTGTGGAAAAATTCCTTTTTTTACAGTCACTTCACAATTGATTGCTTCATTGACTACGCAACAACAAATCGATCACAGTTACTATTCAGCCAATATAAAAAAACGTATTATTCTTTGCACTAAACTGCAGCAGTATCGTTATTGCAAAAAAATAAACAAGATTTGAATAATCTAAAACCTACTCTACTTTTTTTTAAATACAGTAAACAGTAGCCAAAATTTGTTAGATGAACAGCACTAGTATTTGGCCTATGACTGACTCACACTGTCTATCGATTTTTGCTATATCAGAATAGTTTGTTTGAGGCGCTACGTTTTAACTTGAACACGATTTTAAACAAAATCATCAGTAATATATTTTGGCAATTTAAATAAAACAATCTAAACTGTTGACAAGAGCAATAATATTTTTTTCAAGGAACATTGTGCTTGCAATCCAGGTCTATATTGCACGGTACGAGAACAGGTTTGGTTTCAACGAACTCAACTGAGTGCTCGGTACAATTACGTCCGAGCAGATTACACAATAAAATCAATAAAAATCTAAAACAACAGCAGCAATTGCTTTGCCAAAAACGGCTCCTCGGTAGTCGAAATTGTATTTGAAATTTGATTTCTTGCACTGGATTATATACTTTAGGAAACAGGACAAAATGCTGTCAGCAAAGAGTTTAGAATTGGAATAAGTAAGATAGAAATCGGATCAGAACATGGGGTTAAAAAATTCTGGCATAAATTGCCAATAATTCTATTTTACAAAACAAAAATAAAGTTACAACAAACCAAATATCTCCAATTAAATTTTAAAGCAACAAAACGATATTGTACGATAAGCTCAAGAACATAATGTTAGACTTAAAAAGGCGCAGAAATAAACTACGTATCTAACACCATTAAAACTATTAATTCTTGTACAAACCAAACTAAACGTATTCTTGTACAAAATGCATCTGTAATATTGAAAGACTTGTATATGCTAATTTAAAGTGCATTTAGGTGGCTATATAATATATAGCAAAGGTTTCAGCTTATAATTGTAAATAGATATATATTCAGAATAAATAACAAGCAAATAGACAGTAAGGGGTAGGCTGCAAGATCAAAAATACGTCATCAGCAAATTAAGCATACAATAGTTGGGCAATACACGTTCATAGAAATATTCAAGAAAAGAATGCACAAGTGATACCAGTGCAAATCACAACTTACAGTCTTTGACCCTAAGTCTCACCAAGAACATGAACTAAAGGCCATAGCAATGTTCAGGGTTGCCACAGAAACTGCCAAATTAAATTCCAGGACTTTTTAGGTCATTTTCCAGGACTGTTTAAGGCTGTGTTTCGAGGACTTAAAATACTATTTTCCCTATTACTCTTTTATGTACCATAAAAAAAAAGTTGATGTAAAGCAGAAGCATTCCTCGTTACTGACTATACGTAGCAGCAAATGAAAGCATCGCATTGCAATAAATTACCGGTACTGTTCATACGGAAAACCGTCCAAATATTTTCCACCGGGACTCATAAACTATCAAGGATTTTTGTAGAATGTGACTATCCTGAATGTCGACCTTTGCACAGCACACTGCAGCTTGCTAACTGCAATCATATACAGTCAACTCGCGTTAATCGGACACGATTTGTTTCAGTGAATAATGTCCGATTAGCGAGGTTGTCAAATTAACGAGTTAGACTAGTTTGTGGTAGTGGAATTCCGTTCCTTGACAATTCGAGTTAGATTACCGGGAGTTGACTGTACTGGAACAAAAATACTGATTTGACATGAGAAAATAATATGGGTAAAGGTAATCACAAATTGGCACCACATATTCTAAACGCATTTAACAGTCAATCATCATACTAAAGCCACAAAATTATGTCATAGCACAGTGCAAAATTGTAATTTGTTTGAGTTGCCGTCTTCCAGCAAGTATTTCAACTTCCTTCTGAATAAAACAATCCGACTAACAAATAATTTGATACTACGGAATAAACCTTACACATTTACACACGTATAAGAAGAGTTAAAACAATTATAGTTTAAATAAAATAAAAACAAAAATAAAACAACTGCAGTTTAGATTTTTGTCTGAAACTTTGCATTTTCAGCAATTGCACCAACAAATGATAATAAACTGTAGCTAACTGCAAACAGGTTATAATCTCTAAAAACTGTTACCGACAACAACCTAACTAATTGTATAGACCTTATTTAAAACATAGGAAAAGGATGAGCTTCAGTGTTCAAAACCCATTCATTTAAATCAATTAAATCATCTTCTGAAAAGAGCAAATATAAATATTTTAGAGTTTCTGCAAGAAAGAAACTTTGCTGAACATCATCATATTCAGGGGAGCTTGCATAGACGTCTTTGATACCACTGAAGCCATGCTCTACTTGGCAATTTTTCTGCAACGCCTCAACTGCTTCCCAACCCCAGTCTCTGTATTTGGGGTCTTTTGTTAGTCTCCACATCACAAAATATGTTTCTATTACTTCAGGACGCAAAATGTAGTACTTTTCATTTTTACCAACAGCTTTAGCTTCTTTACCTTGGCCAAAATGAAATGCTTCCGGTCCTAATTTCAAAGTTGCTCTGTCATAAGATTCATGACATGTTCGGGCTATTTCTGCTCCAAGATGAAGGTAATGTTCTTTCTTTTCAGACCCTTCTGCACCCAATGCAAACATGCCCCCAGCAAAACAGGTCAAATGACCCATTTTGGGCTCCAGCCTTCCTGATTTGTATTCACCAACATATGTTAGCCCACTGGGGGACTTACTTATTAAATGCTTTTCTATGGCATCAATAGCATTATAATACATATCTCTTGCTACAGTATCAGTTCTGCGAGTTAATAGCCATGCTTTTAATAGATATTCATAAAAACTGTCCCCAAGAGCACCAACAGAAACATGTCTTTGACCCCATGCACCAGTTTTTGGATTTAAGTAATTCGGATACAAGCCATTTGGTTTTTCAGTATTAATTAGAACATCTCTAATTTTCAAAACTTTTTGCAAGTACTCTTCATTGCCAGTCAAGTGGGTAAGTGTGGCAAACTCTAAATGTAGAGTCCCAAATTCAGATAAAATTGAACTACCACCTGATGCCCAGCCATAGTTTTTCATTTTTCCGGTGCTGGGGTTTAACAAGGCATAAGGAATACCAGTAGGGGTGTCAAAGGCAGGTAACAAAATCTGAGCAATTTCTTCTGCTTTCTTCAAAAATAACTCCTCACCAGAAAGAAAATAAGCTGACAGTAAACCACCAACAAAGCGTATGTTAACTTCGAATACTGATATATCTGCACGAGAATTCATTTTCAAATCAACTACCCAGTCACGCCCTTGCTTGAACTCATCCATTAGGCCCATGATGTAAAGTGTATCAAGACCATCTACAATAGTGGCACCTGTGTCAGCGTTTCCGAAAATATTTGCAGAATGTCTTTTACGGGTTAATGGTCTTAATTCATTAGCACCCCAAGCATATTCATGATAACTATCCCAAGCCAACTTCATCATGTTTCTTACAGTGTTTCTTTTAGCGAGAATACTAGGATCTGAAGGAGTCCCCAGAGAAAAATTGTATGACTTTAGTTTCAACAAATTGGCTGCATCCTCAACAACTTCTTGATGATGCCTTTGAAAGTCTTCAAACCTTTTTCTATCACCAATATCTTTCACGTTTAAAGCCCTTTCTTCTTCGAATTTAATGTTTATATTTTGCTCATTATTGATAGCATTTGATGGAGCAAAAATGTTGGGAACTTTCTCATGTCGGTGTTCAAAAAATGCAACCATATCAATACTGTCTGATTTGGGAAGCAGAAACACCATGGTGTAGCAAAAAGTAGCAACACATCCCAAGCAGACATATAGTGTAAGCTGTCTTAATTTCATTGCAAATTGCTTGACAGTTTGATATGTTTATGCTTTTACTATTATCAATGAATATACAATAGACTTACAGAAAGTCCAAAGTGACTGAACTAAAACTATAAGAAGACAACTAAGTTTTACAAAGAATTTTCAATCACATACTGGTAGCTTAATACAGCATGCAAATAATAGTATATCACTTTACACCTGCTCCCATGGTCCTACTTAAGAAACTACCGGTAAGGCACATCACCACAAAAGCAAGAACATGTAAAACGTAAGTAAACATTGACAAATGCTTACAAGCATATAGAACTAAGAATTAGCAAAAGCTTGAGAAAATTGACCCCATTGTCACGATTGTGCTTGTGTTGTGTGATTGCATTCTTACACAGTACAGTTTATTTATGAAATTATCATGTCTTAAGAGACAGCCAAAAAACTTTTTGAGTGAAGCTGCTATAGTATCTGTCCACCTGTCTACAAGTTTAAGTCCAACTTTTTCAACTTCAAAGTCTTGGCACCTGTCACTTCAGGACTTGATCTATAGCAAGTTGACTTATATGCCTTTCCCCTTTGTAGCCAAGTGCAGGGTTTCTCAAACTGTGTGCCATGGCACACTGGTGTGCCGCAAGAGAGCTGCAGGTGTGCAGTGGGATTTTTAAATGTATACTTATACATAATAGCAATTCATCTTACTTGTGGGTTTTGAAAAAATAATTGGCAATTTACTTAACAATGACAATTTACTTTACATTGACAATAAAAGGACTTCAGAATTTTTCTGTTTTGCATGGTTTCTTCAAGGTAGCAATGTTTAAAAAAAATTTTTTAACAAGCAAGGTAAACACAGAGCTGTAGGTTTGATGCAGCAGTTGTAAGTGTGCAGCATAGAATCAAGCAGTTCAAAGGGTGCTGTAACCCAAAAAAGTTTAAAAACCACTGGCCTAGAGTTTGATGTCAGAATTTTGCAATCTATTATTACAGGCCTACTTTTTTGTGCAAGTTAAGTTTATTTCTGCAAGCCTATTATCTCTAAATGTTGCTATTGCCCCTTGGAGACAGCTAGCCAGATGTATAGAGTAAAATACATTAAGACTGTTGAGCATTACCTACCTTAATTATTCAATAGGGATATATTGTAGGCAGTACCAAATTTTCGTGACCAAATTTTTGTTTTACGTCTCCTTAAAACGTGTTTCCATGGCAACACCACAAAAATCGAAAAAATGGCCGAACTTAGCAACCGCTCATGCTAGACGCATAATTTTTTAAAAAAGATGCAGAATACCGAAGTTCCTATCTGATCTCAAAACATAATATCAGCATAACTGCTCAATTTTTTAAGTGTATAATATCAAAACAACATGTTTTTCTACTAAGTTCATTAAATTTTCTATGATGTATCTCATTGCATAGAGACATTATGGAGGTTGTATAATAATATATGATAACTTTTGATTAGCACTAACATACAGACTAGCAAATTGAGTAAAAAGTAAAATACTGTACCACATAAATGCTTCACGCTCCTGAAAGCATGTTACAAAATCTTTTTGCTGCTGTAGGTGTACCACCAAAAATTATTACTTAAAACAAAATTAAATGAACTGTCACCACAATGTCTCTCATAATATGGCCAGGGCATGGTATGAAATGGAAAATGGAAAGGAACGGAAATTTTGGTATGGAAGATGCCAGAATGGAATGGAAGTCAGTCTTCCATACCAATTCCATACTAGGTTTTGTTCATGGCATTTTCAGAAAAATATATACAGATAGTGATAACTAAAAATATGTGGAAGCATTTAGCAGCTAATAATAATCTGTCGACAAATTAATAGGGTAACTCAGTCATAAACATTGCGCAAACAGTGTAGGCACTGCATCGTCAAATTATACTGTAGAATATGTACATTGCAATTTGCAGTTGCATTGATGCTGACTGGCTTAGTTTTTGTTTTGAGAATAGCAATTTGCCTAGTGCCGTCGCCAGAGCAAACGAAGTGAGGGGGCAATAAAATAGACCGAACTTTTGCACATTAAAACTGATCTTGTACAACTTCAAATTATGCGCAGTTTCAAATTCTGTAATCATGTCTAAAAAAGAGAGATGTAATTCCAGTAGCATTTTTTTGCTCTATGGAATATGGAAAAATCGTCTTCCAATCCATACTATGCCCTGAATATGGCACCATACAAATTAATGAATTTAATAGTGTACTGTATACATATCCGAGCAGTAGGCAAGGAAGAATGCGACAGCACACAGCAATCAATTCTTTCTTACATACAGTCACTGGCGCAGCCAGAAATAAAAAAAGGGGGGAGACTAAATTGTTTTGTTATTATTAAAGCATATGCAAATCGGAAAGTTTTAATTTAGGCAAATTGTAACAACTTACTAAGATTTAGAGATAACAGTCAGTAGTCCTGCCGTCGTTCATGCAGCAGACTCATAAAAAAATTAAAAAAATGAAAGAAAGTAAAAAAGGTTTCACCTGGTTTTACAATTTTATTTTAATCTTATCAGATTTTATTTTATTTTAATCGACCGTCGAGCGCGCCTTTTTGAATTTTATTCTATTTGATAATGCAACAGCGGGCGCAAAAAAACGCGTTTTCTTAACGTAGGCCATACGAGAAAGTCGCAGATTGCCGCTGTTATTCAGGCAAGCTGACATAATATTTCAACTTTCATATATAGTATATTGCAACAAATTAAGAACAAATGTGATCTACAATTCGCAAAAACATGTGAACGACCCCACCTACACCCAAAAATGATTGGTTTTTTGAAAAAATAATTTAACTGACTCTACGTACTGCTTGCAATCTTAAAACAAAAAAAATTGCGCTGTATTGTGGTTTGCCGCTACAAAGTTTTGTTAATTGATTACTTGGTTTGCATCGAAAACTGCGTAGAATGCTTCCAGAGAGAATTTTTAGGCCCGGTCTACACTATGCGTAAAATCGTGAACATAGATAGTTTGTTTGAAATAACTGGGAGTATCGATAGTTTGTTTGATTGAAATAACTGGGAGCGGGCGTATCGTATCGATAGTTGGTTTGAAATAGTTTGTTTGAAATAACTGGGAGCTCGATAGTTTGTTTGAAATAACTGGGAGCTCGATTGCTGCTGAGGCGATACGTTGGGCGTATCAAATTTCGGTTTAAAATAAACTTCAGACGAAGTTTTGCGCTCACGATTTTACGCTCAGTGTAGATCGGGAATAGATGAACGGCGTCTGCGCGACTTTTTGCTTGCAACCAGTGCACTCAGTTTAGACTTTGACACAATTTGAACAACAGCGCCAGACTCTGTTACAAGTCAACGCAGCCTTAGGGTGTAATATGCGCATAAAGAAATTGATCAAAAAAGATTTCCTGAAAATAAATTAGTGTACTATTTACTGTAATAAACATTTGACATTGTGCAGTTTGAAATTGTAAGTTTAATTCAAACCAGCCCATCCCCCAACCCCAGCTGAAAATAAAGTTAAAGGATCAAAATGACATCGTAGCTACGCTTTTGGTAAACTGCAAAAACGTTTTTGAGCATATTATATTGATTGCGCCGTTTTTTAGGCAAACGGGTTTTCTAGGCTGTTGGACCTGTTGGTCTTCTCTTAGAAGAGATTTGCTTTCCTTCAGCAATCAGTTTTTTTTTCCAAATGTTTTCAATTGAAATATTCTCAAAATTTATTAGGGTCGAAATACGATTTGACTAGGGTGACATTTAATTCGTGAACTGAAACACCTCGGTTTTCAGCTACCCCAAATTTTCACCGGTAAATGATTCTACTTTTTGAAAAATGATGAGTTTTGAAACAAAATTGATTGCATTTTTTGGTGCAAAATCACGCTGGGTTTTGCCTCATTTGCGTTCTCCCGCAAAAGCAATGTGATTTGCTGACGAGACATTATCGTTCCAAGACAGAGCGATAAGGGCTATGCAATCATTGAACATATTAAATAAATATCAACACTGATCATATAAGCATTCCCACTCTCCGGTTTTTATTTCTGCCTTGTGTTGTAAAAAGACTACGTAGCTAAATATTCAATTAAATCAAGTTTTTATGCGCGATTGTTACATAAATGTGACGTAATAGATAACTTTTGCAATCGTATTTACCAAAATTTTTTGATTGTAACTCATTTCCATTATTATGTCAACTATATGATTCACTTTGCCTTTTTGCTGCATACGTTTTTTCAATCTAAATATCTCGGAAACAATACAAACCAGACAGTTGAAATTTTTCAAAGAGAAGCTAATGACCTTGAAAAAATTTTTCAAAAAATGCAAAAGTTTTGACATTGCTTATTCGCTCGCTACTCACGAGTAGAATTACACTTGAGTTGGGCGTTTTTAGAATAATTTTTTAACATTTTAGCTTTTTTAAACAATTTTTGTAAAAATCCATGCACTTTCAAAATGGGGGAGACTGGTCCCCCCAACCCCCCCCCCCCCTGGCTGTGCCGGTGCATACAGTATAGGCCTAACTTATTCAACTAACAAGCAACATATGCAAACCCAAAATGACATGCTTAAAAGCCACTATTATTCCAAGACCTGAGACAGCACATCATGCATCACAGGCTACAAAAAATTATTATGTTTTATATATCAGCTAATGATTAAACATGTTCGTTAAACGCCAACATTGATAGTGGTTACTAGCACTCAGTCTCTCCTTTGCATTTTGTATGTGTAGAGAGTTAACGCTTTACGTCTTTGTGACCTTTTTATTTATGAACGTAATGTGACATTGTGTGCCACTTTCAAAAGGAAGGGGACTGGTCTCCTTAATACCCTCTCCTGGCTGCACCACTGCATACACTATACTAGAACACGCATACACTCTGCGCTACTGTAGGCCTAGCCTAATCACTTTGTGACAAAAATACTTTGAGACAATATCAACTGTTCTGTGATGTCACTTATCTATTTAATTTTTTGACGTTTTGCTATCTCAGATCTGGTCTACAGAAGTTGCTAACTCTGAACTGAAACGTTTCGGCTCAGGCTAGCCAGCTATGAGACAGCAGTCAGTAGGGATGTTCATCAGTGTTCACACTAAGCCGATTTTTTTCAGCAAATCAGCGATTTGTTGGAGCAAGGGCAATTACTTTTTGGCAATATAGTAAACTTTGCTTAAGAAAATCAAACTAATTTGTGGAAATATGACATTTTGTGTACTTTAATACTGGATTGGTACGAAATTTAGGGCACTTAATCGTCTTTCTAGAGCTTTGGGCACACTTGTTTAAAGAAAATTTGGGCACGCGCCGATTAGCCACAAAGTTAGAGGGAACACTGATGTTCATTACCGATTCTTTGCTAATTTTGATTCGATTCCAAACCAAAGGTTTTGATTCCACTATTTCAATTCACTATTTAGATATGATGACAAGATGTTGGTGCTGGTAACAAAACTTAATCAAAATCAAAAGCTCGCAGAAAAGTAAACAAATACTTTGAAGACTAAGAAATCATGCAAACAACACTTAAAAGGCAAAAAAAAGCAGAGAGGCGAGTGTGCGGCTTTTCTTTGAGCGCATTTGCAAACACGCGCGTTCCTGCATTTGCAACAATACACTTGGCCAAGCATGCGAGTGTGCATGACAGCAGTTCGTGTTTATTTTTCCTACAAAGCAGGGTTCCCTAAAACCTTAGCGTGAGTATTTCAATTTGGTAGTTTCGAAAAAAGATTTCGGATCATTTGGGAATCAGAATCGAATCAAAATACTACATTGAACACCCCTAGCAGCCAGTAGCCTGGGCATACCAGATACTGTACTGGGAATGCTTCTGCCTTTCCTGGGGAGCAAAACATCAATATCAGATAGGTAGCCTATACAGTAACGATATCACACACTGGTACCTTATACAGATGGTTGCCTCCATGCCTATGATTTCATCACAAAGCGATTTTGTCATGGTGATTTTGTCCCAAAGTGATTACGTGACAGATGGTATTCTGAAGACAGAAGAGGCCTATCTGCCAACCTAGTACTATTGAGTATTGCATTATTAAAATTAAGGCAGAAGCTGCTGTTACATAAGAATACTGTAAAAAAATCGCTATCCTAGCTCTAACCCCCAGCCCTGAATCTAACCCAAACTCTAACCCTAGTTAATTAACGTTAATTCTAAGGTAACGTTATTTCACAGCAAATTTTCAAGTTAAAAAGACAATAAAATGAAAATGAAAAATACACATCAGCACTTTTTTCATTTGCTTTTTTAGGGATTAAGATTAGGGTTTACTTTAGGTTAGGGTTTGGCTTAGGGTTCAATTTGGGAATAGTTTTAGAGTAAGCATTAGAGTAGGCACGCGCGCATCGCATCGTTGTCTGGCAATTTTTTGGTCGCCATTGCTGAACGCGTTTTTTAAGGCACTTTTCAGAAGCGGTTTACTTTGAACTTGCTAAAAACTATCTAAAAGTACTTCAATTTCAACGAAAATTCATATTTAGGTAGAGGAATACTTGCTCTGTCTAACGCTGTATTTCTTTTTGGAATTTGTTGCTAAAAACTGTAATTTTCTTGAGTTTAAAAATGAGCAAAATGTTTACCTTTGAAATAGTTTGTGAAGATGCTCACGGCCGATCTTCAAACTGCCATATCCTCGTAGAATATTTATTCAACTACGTTTTTACCAAATTTGAAGAAAAAATAATGATGCGCACTATGTTAAATTTTAGCCGCACGAAACTCACTTTTGCAATTTCAACTTCAAACTTTTGCCGTAATCACACTCCGTAACGACGCGCCAAACCGATAATACGTCATTTGCTAAAGCGTGTTTGCGCTGAGTTTGTCACGGTTGAGCGCACTGAAGCATGAAGCGTGGTTTTGTTATTCTAATGCCGCATTCAGGGACAGTTCTTTATTCTCGAACTGGTTTTGAATTCTATGGGTCGTGTGGACCAACAAGAAATAACTTTGACCCCGCTGATGATTCATTTTTTGGATACTTTTTTGATAACGCACAGCATCCTTTTTTGGGCTCTGGGTTGCCAGACTGGAATATCTTGTAGAAATTAGCTTGCTCGGGACCGTGTGAGAAATAAGCTTGATCAGTTGCATCGCTACGGGGGGCGGCCCGTCCTGGGTGTCACCATTTGGGGTGACACCATTTTATGATGTGAAACCATAACTCCAGAAATTTGTGATGAAGGCTTTTTAGTTCAATGCGTTGGGTCTCCATCCACATCCGCAGCGAAATCCCACTGAATCTTCATCGAGGGCCTTTTTTTTTCTTTTGGTCTTCACTTACTTTCGGTCCGAAAACGCATTGAAGTTTTGGCGGAGACCTTTTTTTTGGTCTTCACTAACTTTTGACATAACTTTCATAAATTGTCTCACAGCCTAAAGGGTGACATCATAAAGGGTGCGTCACACATATAGGGTGACATTACGCACTCCCGTCCCGGGTGTCACCATCCATAGCAACGCTTCTGAGCTTGATAAGAAGTTGTGTTGCATATAACAATAGTTTTTGCGGTTTTCAAAACTGCATGAACGAAACACCTGCAGTCCACAGGCTGTAATTGAAAAAATATTTTTATTTTGTTACGAAGTAGCATTTATAACAAATTGATTTTTAACTTTAGCCAATGTCTTAATTATTTTGTTCATGCCGAGAGCCCGATACTGGCAGTGTTCTTAAATTTTGAGCAAAAATGAGCCTTGTGTCCTCATAAGATTTGTCGTATAAAAAAAATGTAACGATAAATCATTCTTTCGGCATGATGAAGATTGAAGATCCAACTGCCAACCAACAATCCTTGCATTCGCAGCCTCTTTGACGTCTTTACATGCAGCGTATTGTATTTTGCTTATGTACTTATACTGTGTATGTTGTGTGTCTTTAAAGCAGGCGTCAAATAAGCTCAGTTCAATTTGACTTTTTATTTGAACAAACAAATAAAAATATCAATGTGCAAAATTTTGTGGCAAAGTTTTATTTAATTTTTTTCGCGCATGATAACACTATCACCAAAATCTGAGACTAAGTAAAACACCAGTTAGACCCGCAGTTTACATTAAACTCTATGCTCGAACTCCAAAAATGCATTAATGTGAAAGTGACCCAACCTTTTTGCAGATTTAATTTAAAAGATTTTTGCGAGTCACTAATAAGTAATAGCAGCCATTTTTCCAAAAATTTTAGGCAAAAAATGTTAACAGCTTATAAAAGAATCAATACAGTTTTGCTTTATTACGTGAATTTCTAAAAATTTTAATCCAATGTATATACAAGATCAAGCTTCACGTTAAATTAAAAAAAGGCATTAATTTTGCTTTTTCATTGTACTGTTAAAAACTTGCCTCTTGCAGTGTAATCGCTAGATGGCATTCTGAGAAACAAATATGAATGTTGTGCTCGCTCTTAACACAAAGCAAATTTGATTGCCTGCTAGGAGATTGATAAAAGCATTTCTTCTACAAGTAATAAACGCGCAGGATTTTTTAAGTATTGCACTGATTTATTTTATAAGAACCAGTAAATTTTAATTGCGGTTGTCTGTTTTTCGATTTTCCACGAATTTTTCAGGATATTTATTTTAATACGTACGTAACTTTATTGCAAAATAAAGTGATGCAAATATATTTCTGCTTGGTTAAAAGTTGTCTTTTGTAATAGGTCATGTTTACTGTTAGACAAATCACTTATGACAATCGGAAAATGCCAAGAAAACTCTGCTGATTACTAGCCGGCAGGTAATTTGTCGACAACGAGGCCCAAAGGATAAACGCGTATTTTTTAAGACGACCCTGATCGCATGATTCGAGTTAAACCCGCACCCTGGTCACGTTATTGCGTCTTTGGACAAGACTCTACGATGGTTATCTCTGCTTGGCAGGCACGGCGCCACGGGGGAGCATTTTGGGGTCGTGCCCTCCTTCCGAATCAATGCTTGTGCCCCCCAAGCGAGAATTGTGCCCCAAAAGCAAATAACAGGCCAGAAGCCACTGGGGAGCATTTGCGATGAAAACCTTTTTTTGGTTACCCGCAAACGATGAAAATGGTTACCCGCAAAACGCATGCGTGACAGCAACCCAAACGTTGCGTTCATGCGTATTAATTGTTGAATTGTTGAAATGACTTGAAATGCAAAAAATGACAACAAAACACATGAATGAAACTTTTAAAAAATTTTTGTCAACAATCAGTTTAAAAAATCCTGCAAATACAGGCAAGGTATGGTTTCCAATTGCAATATTTGTTTCAACGCTTTACTGAATGTTAATATTACGATATTTTATGCAATTTCTTAAAAACATAAAATGCGTTCATATAAAAACTCATACAAACCTCAGGATTAGATGCCACCAAACTACCAAAACAAACTGAAGGTTTATAACGGATTCATTTGGACCAGTATGCCAACTATCATTAGTTATCCTTAAATGTATGCGTGACAGTACCCTTAACGTTGCGTTCATATCCGCACAAATCATTATAAACGATCGAAAAACAACCAAAAGTGAAAAACCGCATAAAAATAACAGTTAAGTAAGTATTTCCCACCAATCTATTCAAAATATCATCCAAATACATGCAATGTATGGTTTCCAATTGAAATATTTGTTTCAATGCTATAACTAGACGATATTCTGGCGGATTTTGGTGTATTTTGTGCAAAATCATTGAAAACGACCACAGAATGACCCCCATTAACTTCCGGATTTGATGTCAGAAAGTTGCAAAAACTACTTTGGGGTGTAATATGGATCCATTTGGACCAGTGTGCAAACTTTTGTCGGAAACCCTCAAATGTGTGCATGACAGTAGTCCAAAACGTTCCGTTCACGCGTATTAATCCTCAAAAGTGGCTGGAAATGCAAAAAATGGTGATAAACCGCATAAATGTAACATCCAAGCAAACATTTCCAAACAAACAATTGAAAACATGATTTGAATGAATGCAAGGTATGGTTTCCAATTGGAATATTTGTTTCAATGCTATAACTAGACGATATTCTGGCGGATTTTGGTGTATTTTGTGCAAAATCATTGAAAACGACCACAGAATGACCCCCATTAACTTCCGGATTTGATGTCAGAAAGTTGCAAAAACTACTTTGGGGTGTAATATGGATCCATTTGGACCAGTGTGCAAACTTTTGTCGGAAACCCTCAAATGTGTGCATGACAGTAGTCCAAAACGTTCCGTTCACGCGTATTAATCCTCAAAAGTGGCTGGAAATGCAAAAAATGGTGATAAACCGCATAAATGTAACATCCAAGCAAACATTTCCAAACAAACAATTGAAAACATGATTTGAATGAATGCAAGGTATGGTTTCCAATTGGAATATTTGTTTCAATGCTATAACTAGACGATATTCTGGCGGATTTTGGTGTATTTTGTGCAAAATCATTGAAAACGACCACAGATTGACCCCCACTAACTTCCGGATTTGATGTCAGAAAGTTGCAAAAACTACTTTGGGGTGTAATATGGATCCATTTGGACCAGTGTGCAAACTTTTGTCGGAAACCCTCAAATGTGTGCATGACAGTAGTCCAAAACGTTCCGTTCACGCGTATTAATCCTCAAAAGTGGCTGGAAATGCAAAAAATGGTGATAAACCGAATAAATGTAACATCCAAGCAAACATTTCCAAACAAACAATTGAAAACATGATTTGAATGAATGCAAGGTATGGTTTCCAATTGGAATATTTGTTTCAATGCTATAACTAGACGATATTCTGGCGGATTTTGGTGTATTTTGTGCAAAATCATTGAAAACGACCACAGATTGACCCCCACTAACTTCCGGATTTGATGTCAGAAAGTTGCAAAAACTACTTTGGGGTGTAATATGGATCCATTTGGACCAGTGTGCAAACTTTTGTCGGAAACCCTCAAATGTGTGCATGACAGTAGTCCAAAACGTTCCGTTCACGCGTATTAGTCCTCAAAAGTGGCTGGAAATGCAAAAAATGGTGATAAACTGCATAAATGTAACATCCAAGCAAACATTTCCAAACAAACAATTGAAAACATGATTTGAATGAATGCAAGGTATGGTTTCCAATTGGAATATTTGTTTCAATGCTATAACTAGACGATATTCTGGCGGATTTTGGTGTATTTTGTGCAAAATCATTGAAAACGACCACAGATTGACCCCCACTAACTTCCGGATTTGATGTCAGAAAGTTGCAAAAACTACTTTGGGGTGTAATATGGATCCATTTGGACCAGTGTGCAAACTTTTGTCGGAAACCCTCAAATGTGTGCATGACAGTAGTCCAAAACGTTCCGTTCACGCGCATTAATCCTCAAAAGTGGCTGGAAATGCAAAAAATGGTGATAAACCGCATAAATGTAACATCCAAGCAAACATTTCCAAACAAACAATTGAAAACATGATTTGAATGAATGCAAGGTATGGTTTCCAATTGGAATATTTGTTTCAATGCTATAACTAGACGATATTCTGGCGGATTTTGGTGTATTTTGTGCAAAATCATTGAAAACGACCACAGATTGACCCCCACTAACTTCCGGATTAGATGTCAGAAAGTTGCAAAAACTACTTTGGGGTGTAATATGGATCCATTTGGACCAGTGTGCAAACTTTTGTCGGAAACCCTCAAATGTGTGCATGACAGTAGTCCAAAACGTTCCGTTCACGCGTATTAATCCTCAAAAGTGGCTGGAAATGCAAAAAATGGTGATAAACCGAATAAATGTAACATCCAAGCAAACATTTCCAAACAAACAATTGAAAACATGATTTGAATGAATGCAAGGTATGGTTTCCAATTGGAATATTTGTTTCAATGCTATAACTAGACGATATTCTGGCGGATTTTGGTGTATTTTGTGCAAAATCATTGAAAACGACCACAGATTGACCCCCACTAACTTCCGGATTTGATGTCAGAAAGTTGCAAAAACTACTTTGGGGTGTAATATGGATCCATTTGGACCAGTGTGCAAACTTTTGTCGGAAACCCTCAAATGTGTGCATGACAGTAGTCCAAAACGTTCCGTTCACGCGTATTAGTCCTCAAAAGTGGCTGGAAATGCAAAAAATGGTGATAAACTGCATAAATGTAACATCCAAGCAAACATTTCCAAACAAACAATTGAAAACATGATTTGAATGAATGCAAGGTATGGTTTCCAATTGGAATATTTGTTTCAATGCTATAACTAGACGATATTCTGGCGGATTTTGGTGTATTTTGTGCAAAATCATTGAAAACGACCACAGATTGACCCCCACTAACTTCCGGATTTGATGTCAGAAAGTTGCAAAAACTACTTTGGGGTGTAATATGGATCCATTTGGACCAGTGTGCAAACTTTTGTCGGAAACCCTCAAATGTGTGCATGACAGTAGTCCAAAACGTTCCGTTCACGCGTATTAATCCTCAAAAGTGGCTGGAAATGCAAAAAATGGTGATAAACCGCATAAATGTAACATCCAAGCAAACATTTCCAAACAAACAATTGAAAACATGATTTGAATGAATGCAAGGTATGGTTTCCAATTGGAATATTTGTTTCAATGCTATAACTAGACGATATTCTGGCGGATTTTGGTGTATTTTGTGCAAAATCATTGAAAACGACCACAGAATGACCCCCACTAACTTCCGGATTAGATGTCAGAAAGTTGCAAAAACTACTTTGGGGTGTAATATGGATCCATTTGGACCAGTGTGCAAACTTTTGTCGGAAACCCTCAAATGTGTGCATGACAGTAGTCCAAAACGTTCCGTTCACGCGTATTAATCCTCAAAAGTGGCTGGAAATGCAAAAAATGGTGATAAACCGCATAAATGTAACATCCAAGCAAACATTTCCAAACAAACAATTGAAAACATGATTTGAATGAATGCAAGGTATGGTTTCCAATTGGAATATTTGTTTCAATGCTATAACTAGACGATATTCTGGCGGATTTTGGTGTATTTTGTGCAAAATCATTGAAAACGACCACAGAATGACCCCCATTAACTTCCGGATTTGATGTCAGAAAGTTGCAAAAACTACTTTGGGGTGTAATATGGATCCATTTGGACCAGTGTGCAAACTTTTGTCGGAAACCCTCAAATGTGTGCATGACAGTAGTCCAAAACGTTCCGTTCACGCGTATTAATCCTCAAAAGTGGCTGGAAATGCAAAAAATGGTGATAAACCGCATAAATGTAACATCCAAGCAAACATTTCCAAACAAACAATTGAAAACATGATTTGAATGAATGCAAGGTATGGTTTCCAATTGGAATATTTGTTTCAATGCTATAACTAGACGATATTCTGGCGGATTTTGGTGTATTTTGTGCAAAATCATTGAAAACGACCACAGAATGACCCCCACTAACTTCCGGATTAGATGTCAGAAAGTTGCAAAAACTACTTTGGGGTGTAATATGGATCCATTTGGACCAGTGTGCAAACTTTTGTCGGAAACCCTCAAATGTGTGCATGACAGTAGTCCAAAACGTTCCGTTCACGCGCATTAATCCTCAAAAGTGGCTGGAAATGCAAAAAATGGTGATAAACCGCATAAATGTAACATCCAAGCAAACATTTCCAAACAAACAATTGAAAACATGATTTGAATGAATGCAAGGTATGGTTTCCAATTGGAATATTTGTTTCAATGCTATAACTAGACGATATTCTGGCGGATTTTGGTGTATTTTGTGCAAAATCATTGAAAACGACCACAGATTGACCCCCACTAACTTCCGGATTAGATGTCAGAAAGTTGCAAAAACTACTTTGGGGTGTAATATGGATCCATTTGGACCAGTGTGCAAACTTTTGTCGGAAACCCTCAAATGTGTGCATGACAGTAGTCCAAAACGTTCCGTTCACGCGCATTAATCCTCAAAAGTGGCTGGAAATGCAAAAAATGGTGATAAACCGCATAAATGTAACATCCAAGCAAACATTTCCAAACAAACAATTGAAAACATGATTTGAATGAATGCAAGGTATGGTTTCCAATTGGAATATTTGTTTCAATGCTATAACTAGACGATATTCTGGCGGATTTTGGTGTATTTTGTGCAAAATCATTGAAAACGACCACAGATTGACCCCCACTAACTTCCGGATTTGATGTCAGAAAGTTGCAAAAACTACTTTGGGGTGTAATATGGATCCATTTGGACCAGTGTGCAAACTTTTGTCGGAAACCCTCAAATGTGTGCATGACAGTAGTCCAAAACGTTCCGTTCACGCGTATTAGTCCTCAAAAGTGGCTGGAAATGCAAAAAATGGTGATAAACTGCATAAATGTAACATCCAAGCAAACATTTCCAAACAAACAATTGAAAACATGATTTGAATGAATGCAAGGTATGGTTTCCAATTGGAATATTTGTTTCAATGCTATAACTAGACGATATTCTGGCGGATTTTGGTGTATTTTGTGCAAAATCATTGAAAACGACCACAGATTGACCCCCACTAACTTCCGGATTTGATGTCAGAAAGTTGCAAAAACTACTTTGGGGTGTAATATGGATCCATTTGGACCAGTGTGCAAACTTTTGTCGGAAACCCTCAAATGTGTGCATGACAGTAGTCCAAAACGTTCCGTTCACGCGTATTAATCCTCAAAAGTGGCTGGAAATGCAAAAAATGGTGATAAACCGCATAAATGTAACATCCAAGCAAACATTTCCAAACAAACAATTGAAAACATGATTTGAATGAATGCAAGGTATGGTTTCCAATTGGAATATTTGTTTCAATGCTATAACTAGACGATATTCTGGCGGATTTTGGTGTATTTTGTGCAAAATCATTGAAAACGACCACAGAATGACCCCCATTAACTTCCGGATTTGATGTCAGAAAGTTGCAAAAACTACTTTGGGGTGTAATATGGATCCATTTGGACCAGTGTGCAAACTTTTGTCGGAAACCCTCAAATGTGTGCATGACAGTAGTCCAAAACGTTCCGTTCACACGCATTAATCCTCAAAAGTGGCTGGAAATGCAAAAAATGGTGATAAACCGCATAAATGTAACATCCAAGCAAACATTTCCAAACAAACAATTGAAAACATGATTTGAATGAATGCAAGGTATGGTTTCCAATTGGAATATTTGTTTCAATGCTATAACTAGACGATATTCTGGCGGATTTTGGTGTATTTTGTGCAAAATCATTGAAAACGACCACAGATTGACCCCCACTAACTTCCGGATTTGATGTCAGAAAGTTGCAAAAACTACTTTGGGGTGTAATATGGATCCATTTGGACCAGTGTGCAAACTTTTGTCGGAAACCCTCAAATGTGTGCATGACAGTAGTCCAAAACGTTCCGTTCACGCGTATTAATCCTCAAAAGTGGCTGGAAATGCAAAAAATGGTGATAAACCGCATAAATGTAACATCCAAGCAAACATTTCCAAACAAACAATTGAAAACATGATTTGAATGAATGCAAGGTATGGTTTCCAATTGGAATATTTGTTTCAATGCTATAACTAGACGATATTCTGGCGGATTTTGGTGTATTTTGTGCAAAATCATTGAAAACGACCACAGAATGACCCCCATTAACTTCCGGATTTGATGTCAGAAAGTTGCAAAAACTACTTTGGGGTGTAATATGGATCCATTTGGACCAGTGTGCAAACTTTTGTCGGAAACCCTCAAATGTGTGCATGACAGTAGTCCAAAACGTTCCGTTCACGCGTATTAATCCTCAAAAGTGGCTGGAAATGCAAAAAATGGTGATAAACCGCATAAATGTAACATCCAAGCAAACATTTCCAAACAAACAATTGAAAACATGATTTGAATGAATGCAAGGTATGGTTTCCAATTGGAATATTTGTTTCAATGCTATAACTAGACGATATTCTGGCGGATTTTGGTGTATTTTGTGCAAAATCATTGGAAACGACCACAGATTGACCCCCACTAACTTCCGGATTTGATGTCAGAAAGTTGCAAAAACTACTTTGGGGTGTAATATGGATCCATTTGGACCAGTGTGCAAACTTTTGTCGGAAACCCTCAAATGTGTGCATGACAGTAGTCCAAAACGTTCCGTTCACGCGTATTAGTCCTCAAAAGTGGCTGGAAATGCAAAAAATGGTGATAAACTGCATAAATGTAACATCCAAGCAAACATTTCCAAACAAACAATTGAAAACATGATTTGAATGAATGCAAGGTATGGTTTCCAATTGGAATATTTGTTTCAATGCTATAACTAGACGATATTCTGGCGGATTTTGGTGTATTTTGTGCAAAATCATTGAAAACGACCACAGATTGACCCCCACTAACTTCCGGATTTGATGTCAGAAAGTTGCAAAAACTACTTTGGGGTGTAATATGGATCCATTTGGACCAGTGTGCAAACTTTTGTCGGAAACCCTCAAATGTGTGCATGACAGTAGTCCAAAACGTTCCGTTCACGCGTATTAATCCTCAAAAGTGGCTGGAAATGCAAAAAATGGTGATAAACCGCATAAATGTAACATCCAAGCAAACATTTCCAAACAAACAATTGAAAACATGATTTGAATGAATGCAAGGTATGGTTTCCAATTGGAATATTTGTTTCAATGCTATAACTAGACGATATTCTGGCGGATTTTGGTGTATTTTGTGCAAAATCATTGAAAACGACCACAGAATGACCCCCATTAACTTCCGGATTTGATGTCAGAAAGTTGCAAAAACTACTTTGGGGTGTAATATGGATCCATTTGGACCAGTGTGCAAACTTTTGTCGGAAACCCTCAAATGTGTGCATGACAGTAGTCCAAAACGTTCCGTTCACACGCATTAATCCTCAAAAGTGGCTGGAAATGCAAAAAATGGTGATAAACCGCATAAATGTAACATCCAAGCAAACATTTCCAAACAAACAATTGAAAACATGATTTGAATGAATGCAAGGTATGGTTTCCAATTGGAATATTTGTTTCAATGCTATAACTAGACGATATTCTGGCGGATTTTGGTGTATTTTGTGCAAAATCATTGAAAACGACCACAGATTGACCCCCACTAACTTCCGGATTTGATGTCAGAAAGTTGCAAAAACTACTTTGGGGTGTAATATGGATCCATTTGGACCAGTGTGCAAACTTTTGTCGGAAACCCTCAAATGTGTGCATGACAGTAGTCCAAAACGTTCCGTTCACGCGTATTAATCCTCAAAAGTGGCTGGAAATGCAAAAAATGGTGATAAACCGCATAAATGTAACATCCAAGCAAACATTTCCAAACAAACAATTGAAAACATGATTTGAATGAATGCAAGGTATGGTTTCCAATTGGAATATTTGTTTCAATGCTATAACTAGACGATATTCTGGCGGATTTTGGTGTATTTTGTGCAAAATCATTGAAAACGACCACAGAATGACCCCCACTAACTTCCGGATTTGATGTCAGAAAGTTGCAAAAACTACTTTGGGGTGTAATATGGATCCATTTGGACCAGTGTGCAAACTTTTGTCGGAAACCCTCAAATGTGTGCATGACAGTAGTCCAAAACGTTCCGTTCACACGCATTAATCCTCAAAAGTGGCTGGAAATGCAAAAAATGGTGATAAACCGCATAAATGTAACATCCAAGCAAACATTTCCAAACAAACAATTGAAAACATGATTTGAATGAATGCAAGGTATGGTTTCCAATTGGAATATTTGTTTCAATGCTATAACTAGACGATATTCTGGCGGATTTTGGTGTATTTTGTGCAAAATCATTGAAAACGACCACAGAATGACCCCCATTAACTTCCGGATTTGATGTCAGAAAGTTGCAAAAACTACTTCGGGGTGTAATATGGATCCATTTGGACCAGTGTGCAAACTTTTGTCGGAAACCCTCAAATGTGTGCATGACAGTAGTCCAAAACGTTCCGTTCACGCGTATTAATCCTCAAAAGTGGCTGGAAATGCAAAAAATGGTGATAAACCGCATAAATGTAACATCCAAGCAAACATTTCCAAACAAACAATTGAAAACATGATTTGAATGAATGCAAGGTATGGTTTCCAATTGGAATATTTGTTTCAATGCTATAACTAGACGATATTCTGGCGGATTTTGGTGTGTTTTGTGCAAAATCATTGAAAACGACCACAGAATGACCCCCACTAACTTCCGGATTAGATGTCAAAAAGTAACGAAAACACTTTTAAAATGTAATATAGATTGATTTCACCAGTGCGGAAACTTTTGTAGGTTATCTTCATTAGTATGTGTGACAGTAACCAAAACGTTTTGTTTATGCGCGTAAATTTTTAAAAGTGGCTGGAAATGCAAAAATTGGTGACAAACACATGAAAGAAGCATTTTTGTATTTTTTTCTGTATTTCTGGCTTTTTTTCTGTGTTTATCAGGGGCCAAACTATCATAAGGTTTGATAAGTGGTGCAGTAAAATTTTCCTTTAACCGTCTTGTTTTTGTGTTTTTAGGTTTTTATTTTTTTTGCCGTAAAACTTACTTCGAGAATCGTTTTTTAAATTTGGTATAGGTTAATGTTAATGATTTTGTCACCTTAATTTATTTGATTGCAAATCGAAGCTATTTTTTTTTGGCCTAACAAGGCAAGATTTGAATACAAAATGAACTAAAATTGAATTATCTGCTCATTAGTTTTTGATTAAACGTTGTTGTAGTATTATTTCCTACTTTAGTTATGCCAAAATAATTTCGAATAATCAAAATTGTGCCAATGCTTCAAAAACAGCCAGATAACTATTACCGGTTGGTGATCTTAAATAATAAAAAATGGAATGGAATGAATACTTCATGGTAATTTTGCCACATACCACCCGTAGGCGTAGAGGATGCAGAAACTTTTGTGTTACTTTGCAAACTACTGTTTATGAGCAATTGATTGTGTCTCATAAGATACAAAAAACTCCCACTGTGCGGTTTTCATTTTCTTGCGAGAAGCTACGAAGTATTACCAGAGCAATGATCTACGTCACGCGTTTGCAGTTTGTCACTGAGTGACTGAATTTCAATATCGGTTTTAAGATTTTCAAAAGTTTTGATGCGTTTAACTTCAGTAAAAAAAAAAAGTTAGGAATCGCAGGAAGAAAACGAAAACCAAATTTCAAGTTTAAAAGTTAATTTTTTTATATAATGATAAAATCATTGATTAAGTTTTGGTTGCTCTCTTCATTTTGTTACACCGTAGTGTGATAGAAATTGCACTTGCAATGCTCCATTAATGATTAAATCATTGCAAGCTTGCAATTCCTAATTGTACCTGGGAAACAGATTCTTTCTTCTAGAAATTGTCGCCGTGAAATTGTAGAGCTATGGCATTGGCAACACTGGTCATGTTTGTTGTTAGAACGAGCCAGATAATAAACGAAATGGATGTGAACCACTAAACTATTACACCGAAATAAACACTAAACCAAACGATGTAAACCTCCCGTTCCAGATATGACTATGAGTATGAGATGTGTTTGGTTTAGCCATCATTATCTCACTCATTTGTCCAGTTGTTTCAAGTTTGATTATTTAGTTGGATAAGAGCAGTAATTTTACTGAACTTAATCATCAAACTTACTGGATTTTATTTTTTTAGTTTTTTTTGATAATCCGTGTCCTATCAATGAGTATAGTATTAACTTTTGCATTATTGGTTAGTTAATTTTATGTTTAGTGTGTTTTATTTTTATTGAATTTCTTTACAACAATTGAAACAAGACATTCTAGTGATTTTAATTCTATTGGGATTGGCAAAGTTTGAATTTGATGGCAAAATCGATGGCAGAGAAAATAAATAAAACTGGGTCTAATGTTGGAATCAAAATGAAGTTTCTGACCGAACATTATTACTTCGCCGATGTTTCTTCAGTAGCTAAACCCGAATTAAAAAATGGGCATCTTTTCTTGGTGTAACTAAAAAGTAGAAGAAAACTTGCAGCAACAGCTCAGGAAATCAGAAAATCCTGGAATTATGACCTACAGCGGAAGAAATTTCGGGCTTTACTGGATAAATCTTTGCACTACTACAAAAATCTGAAACGTGAGACGGAAATGAATGCTTTCTCTAAAGTAAGTTAATTTTTAAACAATTTTTCGCAATTACTTTTCAAACTTTTTTGCAACCAGCAATGATTGTGTTCTGAAATCTTAATTTATTGCTTTTGATTTGATACCAACATATGGAGTTATCAAAAATTTGTGTTTTGTGTTGTCGCACCTCGTTGAGTCACACGCAGTTTGAATCTTAACCACGGTAACAGTACCGAAACCGGAATTATACAACATTACAAGGGTCAATTAGTTCACTGTTCAGGCCCGAACCCGAAAAATGATTTGAAGATGAATTCGGAAAACCAGACCCGAAAAAGCCCGAAAATTATCAGTTATCGTTAAGTCTGAAAAACATGTAGTTAGTACTACGAGTAAACGATTAAATCGTTAATACTAATTGGCATAGTATACGAGTGTCACACTATCAGTATTATTGTAAGCAACAACTGATTTTGAATGCGATAAAATAAATGACAACGCTTCAATGTGAATGAGTACGCTTTTAGTTTTATAAAAATTGATAAACTTTGGGTTGAGGCTAGCTGTTCTTCAACTTTTGGTTGTAATTATAAGAGTTTTCCGCCTCATTTGTTTTTAAAATTATTTTTAAATTTTGTTGGAGAATAAAGCAACATTAATTCATTCATTCTTACTTTTATTTAAAAAGTTGTGTTGTGTGAAACTAAAAGCTTTGTCGATGGTCAAAGCTGCAAGAACGAAACAGTATACGGTCTTCAGGCAATGATTGCAATAATCTGGTGATTTCTCCACGATATGGCACTGAATTAGTGAATACAGATTTTGATTTTTACATTTGGCTCGTGTTTTCTATCTTAACGGTTTAGTTTATGCAGAGGCTGGCTGGCATTATCTTAATATCTTTTTTATTGCATTATGAGCGTTTATGAGCCTTGTGTTTTTATGAAATTGTTCTTGGGAAAAAAGCGTATATTATTTTGCTACATACTTCCATTCATGAAAACTAAATAAAACTTTTTTAGTACTTAATGATGACAAACTTTAATGCAATAATAGTGATAGTACACTAATAGCAATAGTTCTAATGTAATCACATTGATACTTTGCATTGATATCAGGTAGTTAAGATTTCGAATTGCATTACCGCAAATATTAGGGCATTCTCGCACAAAAAATTCAAATCTTGCTACAAAAACTTCGTATTATCTTCGTACAAATATTAGGATAAAAGATTTTCTGTTTACGCAGTTTGCCAGTTCTTTTTCATGACAGCGGCAGATCTCTGCTTTGGCGACATGAAAAGGTTCGTGCTGATGTCGGGTGGTAGTTTTTTGAAATCGTCAAAATGTTGCACCTCACTTAGACAAAGTAATGAAAACCATCCATGATACTGGCTTATAAATTATCTTTCTGACAAGAGGGTGGTTGTTAGCGCATATTACAGATTTACGCCGCTGCCGCCTTATGTCCTTGCGCTCTTGCCTCCTTAAGCCTTATGTACTGCGGCCTTATGTACTGCGCCCTTATGTTTTGTGCCCTTGTGTCTGCGTCCTTATGTCGGGTTTCGTGGCATATAATTTGCCTCTAGCAAGAGGGTGGTTGCTTGACTCGATGACCGTAAAGTGTTTCGCAACTTTTCTGTTGCCTCTTTAAACGAATGCTAATTATAACTTCTACTTGGTGCTGTTACTGAGCAATGAAATAAATTTGTCTTATCTTTATGATCGAATTCTAGAAGAGTTTTGTATGCTTGGGGCGAAGCTTAGTTGACAGGATGTTAGAATGATATAACGTAGAATATACTGTAGTTTTGTTTTGTTTATTTGCTCCTCAATCCTCATAGTATTGCAGATCGTGAAAAAACTTGATCGATTCTGACAAACCAGCTGGGAAAAAAAATTGAAGGTTTATTGTAAACGCAACTAAATGCTTTAATATAAAACACAAAGCTAAAATCACTGGAAACATATCTTGACGTTTCGTGAAACTACTTCTCCCATTGTCAAAAGTAATGAATGGCGAAAAACACAAAGCACAAGCATTTGAAGCATCAAAACGAAGCAGCAGCAGGGGAGAGAATTATTCATATTACTCATGTGTTAAACAAATACAGTGGTATAGAGGTCCTGTCAACATTTAAGGTAGGATTGTGTTTTTGAATTAGTTATGTTTCGGTGATCAATAATTTTCGCCAGTGATTGGTTTGGGCCATTATTTCTGTTTTGTCAAAATCAATTTCATGATCGGGGTTATCTGTCAAATGTTTGGATACATCGGTATCTTGTCTATTTGGCGAAGTGGGGTCGTGATTTTTTAACCGAGTAATTAGATTTCTGGAAGTCTGACCAATATACGTGCTTTTGCGGCTGCATGTGATACGATAAACCACACTAGAACGATGTAACTTATTTTGGCGCTCTTTGAAGGTAAATAAACGCTTAAGTTGAACGTTTCGTTGATTACAACAAATATAACTTGAAAGTCTAATTTTTTCAAAAAAAAAAAACATTAATTTCTTTTGGTATATGGCTGTTAATTTCTTTTATGAAGGGAAGTTTTATAAAAATCCGTTTTGTGTCGTCCTTCTTGTCTGTTTTGGGTTTTTTCGACTGCTTTTTGGCAAGGAAGTGTTCGATTTGCCGGTTTGTGTAGTTCAAGAGAAATCCATTTTTCTCGAGAAGATTTGAAATTATTTGAAATTCTTTTTTTCGTAACTGTGCACTATTACAAAATACAAATACTATATCCCCGGTGCAGTAACATCCAGACCAAGTTTTGTTTGTATCGATTCAGAACATAACTGTCCCATCTTGTGTAGATGCCTAGGTTGGTATTTTTTCGAAATATTGATGTTTAAATGCAATCCGAACTTTTGTGATTTGGACATCCAAGAAGGCCAATTCATTGTTCTCTTCGTTTTCTTTTGTAAACTTGATTTTCTGGTGTATTGAGTTGAAAGTACTAAAAACATGATCGATGTGATTGGGGTCATCAAAGTCAGAACTTGGTCTGGACGTTACTGCATCGGGGATACAGACAAAATTTGGTGGTACCAAAATGAAGGGATCCCCCTCAAACAAGGACGCCAAAATTCAAAACTGAACCACGCACCCTGGACTGATGAAATTTTCAGAATAGGCAAATTTGAAAAGATAAAATTTGACAAAATTTGGGAGTACCACAATCGGAGTACCCCTCAAATGAGGACCCCAAAATTCACACTTTTTACTAGTGTAAGCTAGACACATCACAATTTCAGGATACACTAGCAAATATGAAGAAAAAATAAAATTTGACAAAACGTTTGTGGCACCAAAACGGGGGTCATTCAGAATTCAAACTTTTCAATCATTCAAGCTAGACATATGAAACTTCCAGAATAGGTAAATATAAAAGAAAGATAAAATCACAATACATAAATAAAATATCACTAATTTGAAGTGCCACAATTGGAGAGTCCTCCTCCAACGGGTCCTTCAAAAGTTTTAACCACTCAAGCTAGACAAATAAAATTTTCAATATCGATAAAAATATAATATGAAAAAAACGAGTATAAGGATCTCATACTATAGGGGTGCTCCAATTGCGTTGGCACCTCCCCCCATTAACATCAAAAGCTAAACAAACTAAAGCTATTGGATAAGTTAATATGAATCAAAGATTAAAGATAACAAACTGAACTGGCCACATTGAGGAGACCATGCCAAATAGGCTCCTTAAAATTTTTAAATCTTTATTACATAGTGCTCTAGCTAGACATAATCAAAGAGTATCGGTAAGCTAATATAAGATAAAGATAAAACATGGCAAACTTGGCAATGCCATGTTGAACAATTTGCCCTTAAATGGACCTTTAAACTGTGCATTAAATTCTCACGATGAATTGGTATAACAAAAAAGTAGAAGAGTAAAACCTATGGGATTACTGCAACATTTAACACGTTGAAGTAGTTGAGCTTAATGGCTTTGTTAGATTTAAGCTGTATGGCCGAGTATTTTTACTAAGCTGTCTCTTGTGACGTTGAAAAAATCTTCTACTTGCTCTTCAAAGTTTTTGAACAATTTTATTAAGAAAGCTTTTGTGCTGAATAATGGATGTAATACAATATACTGTATAATATCTGATATGTTGGCCGTTGGGTCGCACTGCTAAATAGCGTTCTCAGAACTAGAATATGACATCGCAAGCGATATCCGGGGACTTCGCGAATGTGTTTAACTTTACTGAACTTAAGAACTTCACAATTGCGTTTAGCGTGTTTATGGTTGTTTACAGTCATACCTAAAATACATCGCTTTCGAATTTCATAATGTTGCATTAACTTAGTCAAGTTTATGTTTAACAGCTTTCAAAATTTAAATGTCTAGAAAATGCATCTATAAATATCTATTAGATCTCGTTTCAACTTTTAAGGAGCTAGTTGAATTCTCGCTTGCCAGCGCAATTGTTAAAATTACAGTTACAAACAAAGCCCTCGTTAAAACAAAATTGCAGTTACAAACAAAGCCCTCGTTAAAACGCTAGCGCGAAGTCCCAATAAGAATAGTTGTAAAATGCGTGCTTATTTTTGGCCGTGGATAGTGTTAAGTTTGGTTGATGTAATAAAGTCGCGGGAATTTCAAAGATTGCTCTATGTTATTTCATGATAAAGAGAAAAACTGTTAGAATTTCTCATTGCTTGTTGATTGACGTTACTTGATTATTTTGATAACTTTTTGAAACCTTTAAACTTTGAGAGCGAATAACCTCTCAGCTGTTAAAATGAACTAAAAAGAGCCAATGTGCAAATGAAGTAGATGATTTTTGGTAAATAGTTGTTTGACTTTAAACATTACTCTTAGTGTTTTGGAAAGCATAGAGTTGAGTAAATTTTTAAAGTTTTCAATGTGAAGTCATCGTAAAGTTAGACTCTGTAATATCACTTATAAATTTATAAGAATTTTATTTTTTGTTTCTACATTTTGTTTGTGTACGTATCTTTTTCCATGCTAATTGCTAGGGCAGGCATTGTTTAATTTAGTTCTTAGATTTTAAGAAAAATTAGTAGAACTGTTCATTCATGAGCTGATATAAAATTCTTCTTAAAAAATACTGCAGTGTGCTAGTTAGGGTGTAGATTTGATACTAAAGATAGTGAGTCAAATTTCTGGTCAAGATCATGTAAGTTACAAAATCCAAAAATCATATTGGCATTTTCAGATCAAAAGTTTTTGTTTCTGTGTTTCAATCGGAGAAAAAGGTTATTGTCGAAATATCTGTTTTAACGAGGGTTTTGTTTGCCCAGATTCAAAAAGCAAAAGCCATTGCTCGAGCTCGTCATTGTCCTACGTCGTTGTCCTGGCAAGATCAAGAAACTATTATCCAGAGTTACTGCTGATACCATATACAGTAAGTCAAAAAAAGTTTTAATTTGTCGTGCGCTAAACAACTTCTGTAGCCAACTTCAAATCTTTCTAGATCACTAAATTTTGACGTTGTAAAACATAGGGCGCTTTGTGAGGAAAAGCATTATTTTTGTTTTCAATTAAACGCAAAAAATTGGATCAAATCAAATTCATGTTTTAGCATACTTGCTGAATAACTCCAAACTCCAAAGCGTGTAACGAGTCGATGAGAGTCATCTCCGTGGTACTTCGCCTATCCAACACAGTTGTAAAGAAAAAAATGTCGCTGAGGTTACAAGTTGTTGACAATACTGTGTTTGATTTAATCATAGACTGTTTATGGTTTGATTGAACCGAGCTTTGGATTTCAGACTAACGTAAGCACTTAACCAACTCACAGCTATTTCGATTGCCTTCATTTGTATCGCATGCGCAGGCAAACTAAAGATCACAATGTGTCTAAAAGAAAATAACGTTTCTCGTTAAATAGTTAGCTTTTACTACAACGATTTTTGTTTTTAGCGTATTCGCTTATCTATTATACTCATGCACTTGATCCAAGCTGTCTGATGGAAGATTTTGAAACTAGAGAATCTCGGATTCTTTACCTCATCTCTGGAACTCTGTTGCACCATACCTTTATCCACAGAAAAGAACCAGGTAATTTCAACCAACCATACGTGGCAGCTATAGTGAGTTAAAACGGTGTTGAAACTCACAGTTAACTTAAAAAGATTGTAATGTACCTATCGGTACCAGCTTATAGGCTACAGCCTCTCTCTAATTGTTGCAATCCGCAAATTATTTTCTACTAATTTTGTCTTTGTGACGTCATATCCATATTTTCCAAAGAAGACTTCGTTTTGTAATGAAGTCACATGAGGTTTAAATTTTTCACATAAATTTGTTTTTTGATACTAAAACGTAAAATTCCTAAGTCAAGTTAGTTACGTCACAAAAACGTCTTTTGACGTCTATTTGCCAAAAAATGCTCAGATTTTGGAAAGTGACTTCGGAAAACCTCAAAATCGAAAACCTATCTGTTACCTAACAACTCAAATTTTCAAAAGTTATTATTATGTATTTTGACTCTAGTTGACTAAAATACAAAGCTTTTTGCTGAAGGAAATTATCACAAGAAAAAAACAAAAAAGGGAGTGGGCAAAAATGGTCCCCAAAAATACCTTCATCAGTGTAAAATAGGGTTTGTTTTGTTTGTTCGTATGAACCAGGCACTCTGCGTACATCTAACTAACTACACCAACGCAGAGTACCTTTTTTTGATTTTTTTTTGGCAAGTCTTTCGTCAGGCTGGGCCACCACAACGGGTAGACTGCTTGGCTGCAATGGAAAATAAGTGTGAAGTATCTTTACCAAAGACACAACGACGCATTGCTAGTTCAAGAATCGAACGGAGGTTCAGCAACCTTTCGATCACTAACCCGACGCTCTACTACTGAGCTATCGCCACAGCTGTTAAATAAGGTTAAAAAAACCTCAGTTCAAACTGCAAACATAAAAATTGCATTTATGAAAATTCAAATGCTGAATGTGCTTGGATTTTGACATTAATTTGTTTGTATAAAAAGCAAATAAATAATTGGAATATATTTGTCAGGCTAATTTGCAGCGAACCGAAACGACCCATCCTCGTTCTTTTTTTGAGATAGAAAAGCCGTATTTATGGTAATTCAAAAATTTGACGGCGAAATGCTGAAAACTTTAAGTGCCAGTCTACACTGTGCATAAAATCGTGAGCGTACGCGCGTGTCCTTTGTTTAATTTAACTAACTGGCAGTTTTACACTAAAGGTGGTACGACAGGCGTACCGAATTTCTGTTTAAAAGGAACTAAAAATACGCTCGTACATTTTCGATTATAGGCACAACGTAGGCCGGCCCCTGATAAGAGAAGTATGGGTGAAGATTAGCTAAAAAAGTTTGCTGGCTCACTATAAGATAGCAAAGAAGGATGCTAACAAAAAAAAATGCTTATCGCGTAGAGTACCATTAGCTGTATCAATTGATAAAATAATTAATTGAAAAGTGTCAGTTGACAAAGACATCAACACTTGAGCTTGTTCATGTTTGAAAAACTTAAAAATTAAAAAACCCCAACCCCTGGTAGCGTAATTGAATGTAGCCCAGCATGTATATGCTGCAACCAGTACCTTGACGATAGCCTTCGCCGATTCGTTAGTGGTTACTCGTAAGATGCTTTGATGTAATATACGGTACATGGCAAGCAGAGGTGGAGTTCTCGAGGACGTCCTTGGCCTCGAGGACACATTTTGAAGTCTTTGGCCTTGAAGCTTCAAGTCCTCAAAAATTGCCCTGTCCTGTGCTCGAGTACAGCACTATTTGTTGAATTGTTTAAATTTTGTAGATCGCCTGAAAAATTTGAGACAATTTTTTTTGGAGATCGGCGGAAAAAAAATTTTGAAGACCTTTTTTTTTGGATAGCACTTGCGCTTGTGCCCTTAGTCCTTGGCCTAAAACATTTCTGTTCTTGGCCTCGAAAGGGTCTGTCCTCGGAAGGGCTGTCCTTGGCCTCGAATTTTTTTGGTGTCCTTGTCCTCGAGCCTTGTGTCCTCGACTCCACCTCTGATGGCAAGCATAATGAAAGTTTAAGACGACTTTTTTTTATTTATAACAAAATGGATGACTCGCCACTGAAGATTACACTAAGAAGCTCTGATCATCACTTACTGAAAGAAAATAACAGTAACTTTACTCTTTTTTGTAGAAGCAGTCTTGCACAACAACGAGGCATACGTTTGCTCAAAATTAAAGACAACGTTGAAAACAATTCCCGCCTTGGCACTCACGCATTTTTGCAATTAAAAAAACGAACTTGCTATGAACGAATTAAGAAAAAAAAAAAAATTCTGAAAAAACATAAATACAGCCAATCTCAATCCAAAATTTAGTGATTCTTATAAAAAAGCGTGTATATTCAGCAATTTACACTAGACTTAATTAACTGATGAAAAGTTATCATTAAAATTGTAATTACATTTGGTGAAAAATACGAATTTCTGTTTTTAACTATACAAAAATCTCTTCTGGAAACGCATTACCCCAAGTTGTCAACACCTTGATCACAAACCTTGACAGTTACAGTCAAATGTGATGGAAAAAAGGATCCAAAATACTGAATTTATACTTGGCTTGCATTCTGCAATGGATGCTGAAGAACCATTCCAGACTATCACTCTACAGTATATTCTACATCACCCTAACAAATGCAAAAGTTGGAGTCGAAATGAGATAGATTCTGTAATAAAATGCTCGCGGATATATAAACTCTCGCATAAAGCAAACAACCGCCCCTCTTTTGCCATGTTAACAAAAGGATTTCTGACATTCTTACAGGAAACTCCCCGTATATGAACTAAAAACAATAAAGATTATTGCTTTTAGAGGATAAAAAAAAGCTTGGAGCTGTGCTCATTGTCTTCAGAGCGTAAGACTTCGTATAAACGCTATTTACCGCAAATCCTAAAAGACGCTTAAAGACCGAATTTGTAGGTTTTTTCGGCAAGAAGTTTTGTGGTACAGTTCAAAGGTATTGTAACCAGGGGTGCATATCTTTGTTGAGCATTGGGGGGGATAATTTGCAATTTTAGCCCAATTTTGCCCTATTTTCAACATTGGAGGGAATGAACCTCGACCACGATTTGTTTCAGGAGAGCAAATTAAGTGAGGACCTAAAAATGGAACACTTTTTTTCCCCAAATTCAGGTGAAGACCGAAAAAAAAAGGTCTTCACCAAAAAGTGGAACTCTTTCTTTCCCCGAATTCAGGTGAAGACCTGCGCTCAGATGCACACCAGAATCAAATTATTGGGAGGATATATCCCCCCCGGGTTTAGGCACCCCTGATTGTAACCGTGGTAAGTTTACACTAAATGTTCAGCACAAAGTACCCTGTAGTTTTTTAATAAATAGAGGAGGTAAACGTGGAGTGGTCACATCTTAACTAACTTAAGTGTCTACAAAAATTACTAAGTTTGGAAATTCCTTTTGAAACAAAGTTGATTGTAAACGCTTTAAGTGCTCAATATCCAGCGTAATTTCAAATTGTGACTAAAAAGCTGTTTTAGTACTTTATAGTGTTACTAAAAACAAAATGCCATTCTTTTGCATTTTGATAATTTTCTCTGCGTTACTGTTTTTTTGGTCTTGGTTTATATAAAGACTTTTCATTTAGCGATTATGGCATGAAGTGCAGCTTATTTTGGTTTATTTTAAGTATTTTTAGATAAGACGTATTAAGTGGAGAAAACCATTTGCATCGAAGCATAACTCGTACATGTTGGACGTTGGTGAATCACCACAACAACGTCCTGGAGAAAGACACTTTGCAAAACTACATCAAGCCTCCGCTCTTTATTTTTGTTGTATATAGTGGAATGTCTTTTTTGTTATTGTAATTTGAGGAAAAGGATACTGTCGAAATATGTTTCAACAAACGTTTTGTTTATAACCGCAATTTTAACAATTGCGTTGCGCTGCCTAGTGAAAATTGCAACTAACTCCTTGAAAGTTGAAACGAGAATTCAGCAGAGTTGTAAAATTTTGATTGATATTTTATGGATACTTATTGTTGACATTTACACTTTGACAGCCGAAACCTGATCAAGTTATTGAAACATTATAAAATTCGAAAGCGATGTATTTCAGATCTGATTATCAACAACCATAAACACGATTAACGCAATTGGAACGTTGCTTTTAAGTAGTGTGAAGTTCTTTAGCTCGGTAAAGTTTGATATTTTCGCGAAGTCCTCGGATATCGCGTGCGATTTAACATTCTAGTTTTATATTACTTTGAAAAAATGAAACATAAAAAAATTTGGATGGGATAGGACATGTAAAAAGCTTTTATTGGTATCTTAATCTCACATTATTTGCAACGTCGTACTCGTAAAATATTATCGATTTATAGTAACTACTAATTTCTCGGTCATTTCTGCTAATTTTACATTAAACATTTTGTATGATGAGTATTGAACATAATGCATTCAGTGCCTCCTGTAATTTGCATTTGCACTAATTTAACTTGTTGTTTAGGCTGGAATACAAGAAATGGAAGAGCAGGTTGCGGAAGTACAAGAAATGGGTGAAGGGCAAAGAGATGGACGAGCAGCTTTACGGAGAGGCGGTGGAAGGAGCGGTAGGAGACAAGGAGGCGCTGAAAGGGGCGGTAAAAGAGGAGGAAACAGTAGAGGAGGAAGAGGTGGCAAGAAAGGAAAAAGAAGCGGTGGCAAGAGAAGAGGCGAAATAAGAAAAGGCAACAGAAGAGGAGGCGGAAAAAGACGAGGCGCCGGAAGAAAAGGAGGATTTTTTGGACGGCAAAGAGGTATAAATGATTGGCAAAATTGTATGCACCACAAAGTGTAGTTTTCAGGCGTGAAGTAAAACCAGTTTACATGTTTATTTTTCAAACTTGACCTTTGCACACTGTTACTGTTAGCATCATAGTCCATAAATTATATTTAAAATGATTGTCGAATATTTTAGACAAGTAATATAAAGCCTCAAGTCATCATGATTTGGCCTCAACTCTGCAATTTCATCAAAGCATAAAACTTTTCTCAGGCATGCAACTAGGCCAGTACATAGGCGTAGCCAAGATTTTTGGTTGGAGGAACGCAAACTGCTAATCATATGCAATAACGTCATTAGCAATTTTCGAAAAGAACTTTTTATGCGAAAGGTATATCGTAGAATGGAAAATCAGAAGCTGGGGCCTGGTTTGGTACTTTACCTGTACTAAAGGAGGAGGATTTGAACCGACAGTGAAGAACTTTTCCAAAAATGTCTAAATTGGGAGACGTGGCGAGCTCCAATAGAGCGAAGCGGTTCCGGCTTGTGTTGACTAAACATTTTATCAAAGTCAACTCCAAGTAAACTGAGAGTACTTAAGTTTCAGGGTTGTAAGACGGATCGCGCGTTTCGGGTCGGGTTCGGGCCTAAAGTTGACAAAAATTTCAGGCATAATTCGGGGCTGAGACGTGCTTTTTGTCTTAGGTGCTCAAAAGTATAATCAAAATAACTTGGCAACATGGCTAAATTCTTCAGATCTAACTTAACTTTCGGGTTTTTTCGGGCTCGATTTGGGCTTCAAATTAGTTTTCGGGTTCGGGCCAGAACTAGTCGGTCTGTTTGCAACTCTGTTAAGTTTAAATATTATGTCTTCTGCTATTATAATTAATTTATTTTGATTTTTCAGGTGGAAATACAGTCACATTTTCTGTGACAAAATTTGCGCAAATCATGGCTGAAGCAGCTAGGGGAAACCGGGCTTAAATTTATCGACGTTGCGCTGTGCTTGCTATTTTTCTTTCTGAAATAAACTTTCATTTTTATCCAAGTGACTGTCAATTTTGGTTAAATATGTTTCAAAGACTTTTGAATGCAGTACCTTGTGTTGTTGGGAAAACCTTTCCATGAGAAACCAGATGAGTGAGAGAAGAGCTACCTCAAAGTTGTAGAAAAAGTTAAATAATTATTACGATATTTTGGAAAGCGTAAAATTGCTTCAACTTTTACACTTTTGGAGAATCGCTGAGCACAACGTTCCCGTACGAAAATAAATTCACTTTCATCGCTGATGATACTGTAGATGAATGAAGACTATTTTGTATCGCCAGATGTTTTTTTTTAAGAAAGCTTTGAAAAATGTAGCTTTATTATTTTTGCTGCCCGTTGCCAGATAGCACTTTTTCATTTAAGAGAAAAAGAAAAAAAAGCATACACTTCAATCATAATTGTGGCTCGAGCAGTCAAATTGTTTAAGCTCGCGCGATCGGTGAAAAGCTTACTCATTATCGTCATCTAGTGAAAAATATTTCGCCAAAGCGCTTTTAGATGGAAGCAATTTTATTCGGAAGAGCTTCAATGGCAAGTAATTCTATTACTGTACATTACAAAATAATTCAAGCGAATCTTTAATTACTGTATACTTGCTGTATTACGCTGAAGTGTGTAACGAGTTTGCGGGGCCTATATCTGCGTCATTGCAGCTGCGGGCAACACATCTTCTTCCGAAGAAATGCTGCAGCGGTGGCGAGCCGTTGGAAACACTATCCGATTTGACCTGTTCGAGATTTTAACCTCATTTCTGCCACTTTAGAGACAAATGCGTTTGCGTTTGATCAACTGGCCGGTAGCTTTAACAATCGACAATAAAGTGCTCTGAGTCTTACTTCTTTTTGCACGTTCTGGCAAACGCTTTTGGCTGAGAACAAATTCGGCTAAAATTTCGTGAAAGTTTTAGAAAATAAGTAGCTTCAACCAAACATTTACAGGTTTTCAAGGAAATAAATTTTAATAAAATTTTGTATAAATAAAAATAAAAACTAAAACACTAAAACTATAAGATTTAGCTTGTGTAGGGGTTTACGGGTATCGGAAGGAGAAAAAACTACACCCAAATTAAATCAAATCAAATCTTTCATTATACTAGCTGTATTACGCCTAAGAGTGTAACGGGTTGGCGGGGCCCTTCTCCGCGTCATTGCGCTTATGGGTAACACAGCTCCATTCGAAGAAATGTTGCAACGGTGGCGAGTTGTTGGCAACACAGTGTCCGATTTGACTGGCCCGAGATTTGAACCTCAGACCTCCCGCTACAGGGACGAACGCGTTACCGCTCGACATGAAACTAATATTTCAGAAACGAGAAAATTAAAAAAACACAAAAAGGTTATTTTGCGGTGATTTGCAGATTATCACAAAGAACAAAAATCCGCAACGATTGCGACTTTTAAAAATCAAACATATCGATCAAAATTTGAAGTGTATTTCAACTGAGTTCAACCCGCACCCTGGTCACGCTGTTACGTCTTTGGATAAGACGCTTTACAATGATTCAGATTATCTCTGCTTGGTGGGTTCGAACAACCAGCAAATTTAGTGGACAAGAATTCGAAGAAATCTACAGGAGCATTGAGTCATTGGAAACTCTTAAGCAGTTGCGGATTCCTCCGACCACGAAGTAGTCATTGCAATGAAAAAAGCGCGAATCCTCCAAGATTTAGCGTCTGACGTTGTCCGGTGACAGGAGGATAAATATGCGCTACAACAACTTTCAGCAACGTTTATTGAATGAAAGTTGATTTCGATAAGATAGCAACATCAATATATGTGAACTTCACAAAATCCGCAGCAATTACGACGCGACTTTCAAACATAACAAAGTCAGCCCTTCCTAAACGCGGCCCTTTCACAAATCTCCGTTGAATCGTCATAGTTGCGTAAAAGGCTTGAGCAGTCATCCAAAAAACGCAATGATGGAACGTGTTGCTTTTTTTCTGTATTCCCAATTGAACGTGGACGCAGAATCTTCGTCATGCTTCAGTAAACTCGCTTTCGCTTTTTTCGTTCTTGTCTCGCGGCATCACGAAAATTCGCGATTTGCATTGACTTCAATGGTAAAGCTGTGACCAAAATTTTTGATTGTTTTTTGGCCATAACTTTTTTATTTCTAAATCGATTTTTAAAATTTTTGCATTGCTGAGCTTCTGTTTAAAAGTTCTTTCGAAAGAATCTAAAATTAAGAAATTTGGACGAAAATAAAAATTTATTGTCTCGTACCTAATTAGAGTTTGGGTTAGATTTAAGCATAGGTGGGCACAAGTCCATTAATTGCTAATCCGTTAATAACGGTTAACTCGTTACTCTGTTAATAAGTTTTTTCATGTTAACGGACTAAAGTAACTTCCGTTAAGTTCTGTTAACTTCCGTTAATGTTTTTATCGTTAATATCTTGCATCATTCATTCATAGTACTGGTACAAACCAGTTTGCACTAGTAACACTTATTGTGTATTAGCACGAGTTTTATACAAGAAAGCGAAGAAAGGAGCTCTTTTTGTGGCAAATAGTAAGCTGCAGCCTCATAGGTCTATTATATAATTATCGCTGATCACAATTTCCAAAGACTTTTCAATCACAGCTTCGTTAGTGCATTTGAACTTATTTCTATCTTAAACTTAGATCAGAAAGTAAAATGTAACTTCCAACACACAAAAAGACTACCATAGCAATAAATATTTCGTTACAATCAGCTCAACAGCGTCAATACGTGTTCTAGAAGCGAGTGAATAAGAAAAAAAATGTAAATTACACGCAAAATGTTAACGAATTGACAGACTGTACTAACTTCCATTAATTAAAGCTGAAAATAACGGATTAACGTTAACGGAGGTGTGAAGTTTGTTTACGGACTAGTGGTTAACAAAGCTAACGTTTTGCATTAACTTGCCCACATATGGATTTAAGTCAGAATTAATACCGTAAAAAAGTACATAAAAATTTCCAGTGAAATAAAGCCTTCCTAATCCTAACCTAAACTCAAAATCTAACGATTATAATAATCCTAACTTAAACTCAAAATCTCAACCCAAACCCTAACAATATTTTAAAAAATAAAAGTAACTGAGCAAATGAGCGTTCACTCTTTGTTCTCATTCTCTTTATGGGTGTTTTGTTACGTAACACTAGCCACTTCCTAAAATAAAGCACTGACCGAGAACAGCAGTCAGTAAATTAGTAATTTAAACTTGCCAGTTCTACTCACCCCAAGAACTGTCGTGCCCTAACCTTACTTTGTGGCAAAATCACTGTGACAAGATCAGAGATCACTGGTAACGATACAGATCTGAGATAGGCTTGGCTACCAGGCAAGGCCAATACAACCTGCACTAATCACCATGGGATAATGCTGCTAAATAAGAGAAATACATGCAGACCAGCAGACTAGGTTAGGCTACTATAATTGACTTGAAATTTTTATTTCCTTTTTTGTTACAGTTATTTGGTAATTCTAACCCAAACTCATATCCTTAGGTTAAAACTATGGTAACCTCAAAAATGTTTCAATGAAATTTCATTTTTGTTTTAGGCTACCGGTAGGTTATTCTCTTTAAGTTTAATTTCAGACTTGAAATTTTTTGGTGAAATTGTCACTTCGTAATTGTAATTACATTTTATTGACCAAGTTGCCTAGGCCAGGAGACAGCGAAACGACCTTTCAGTCGTATAAATATAATTTTGATTTGTCTTGTTTGTTGACAGTTTTTTTGTTATGTTTTGTTGTTTCTTGCCCTGACAGGTAAAACAGTAGAACTTTTTTTTTTTTTAGTTTTATTATGGCAGCAGACCTTGATAACGGTACGTAGTCTTTTTGCATACCTAAATAAATTGAATCGATGAACCTTGCTGGCCCACTGCTCAATTTCCCGCAAGATCAAGTAAAACTCAAACAAAAGCAACCTATAGGGGTTGTGACCAAAATTGGCGCCAATCGAAATTGGCAGTGCGAACTGCCAACTCAAATTGGCAGTAACCAAACTGCCAACTTGAAAGTGGCAGTTCTTAATTTCCATAATTTTCTCTGTGCAATTATTCAAGCGTGAAATAATTTTTAATTCTTTTTCAAGAGGTTTTAATTAGAAATCTAGTTTTACGTTTAATAAAATGCTATTTAAGAAGTAATAACAGCATTCAGTTAAATTTAATTTTTCTCAGCTTTTACTACCTGTGACCATGCGGAGAAAACAGATCTGCTGTGAAAAAAAGAATGAAAATACCTATGACCAAGTGGAAAAAGTTTGATGGTACAAAAGTTTACTCTCGCTTGGGGAGCCACAAGCAGTGATTTTGGGTAGAGGGACAAGCAGTGATTTGGGGCGCACTGCCCAGAAATACCAACCGTAGTGCCGAGCTTTAATGGGGGCTACTTCAGGGTTCTGAGGGTGAAATTCCCAGCAGTCTTCGAAAATTTTGCATTTTTTCCCCAACAAACTAAATTTTAAGCCTATTTTGGTAAAAAAATAATGCTTTTAAAACGTGGCATAGCAATGCAATAGCATGATTAAAGAGGCTGGCTAAATGGGTTATGAGGGCGGTAGTATGACAAAATTTCAGCCTTTTTATTGCTAACAGGTAAATTATAACATCTAACAAATTTTAACCTAATGCGTTGGCATTAAAAAAAAATTGGAGAGGGGCTAATTGGATACGATTTGTAAGAAGCGATTGGTAATAAAGCTAAACTAAAAACTCTATACCCCCTCCATTCCACACCACGTTTTTGAAGTTTACGTTAAGCATTTGCATCAAGCGATCAAATTTAATTGCGTATCTTTAGCTGTTGCAAGCTGATTGCAAAGCTGCCGAAAAAGTGCAAAAATCGTGGTTTAGGCCTATCCCTTAATGTGCATTTCGGTTGCTTAGCCAATGGAGGAGATGCTATCGCTTCAGCCCCTAGCTGCGCTGCTGTTACCCGAGGCCCCACGCTGCGCTACTATTGCCAGGGGCCCCACACTTGGATGGTAATTGCAACGAAAACGTAGCGTATAAGCCTACATCTTTTTGGTCTTCACTTTTTTCGGCCGAATAATGCAGCGAAAATCTGGTATAAGACCTTTTTGCTTCAGAGATGCATATTTATTCTTCTGTCATCACATTGCTTTAGACGGTTACTACTGGACGATCCGAACACATTTCTTTGCAATGACTACCTCGCGCTTGGAAGAATCCGCACATGTTTAGGAGTGATCCAACGTTCCAGTGGATTTCTTTAAAATCTTGTCCACCGTCTTTGCTACTCGTTCGAAGCCACCAAGGAGAGTTGATATCGTAAAGCGTCTTATCCAAGGACACAACAAAATCCAGCGTTCTACACCCTTATATCACAACAACGTAGCTGATTCAACACTGTCTATATAATCATTAACTACTGACTTAGTTTTTTTTAAATCACCCTGTATTTTAATTAATAGAATAAAGCAACGTATGAAAGGCAAAACCCACGAAAGAAACAGCGCAAAAACATGACTAAAAGAACGAACAGCAGCAGCAACAACGAAACACATTCTGAAGGTCCTTCATCGGCATGAACCAGGTACTCTGCGTCTGTCTAACCACACGAACGCAGAGTACTTTATTGGGTTCTGTTTGCAAGTATTTCGTGGGCTGGGCCACCACAACGGGTAGACAGCTCGGTCGGTCGACCCCAATGGGAAATACGCGTAAAGTGTCTTTCCCAAGGACACGACACATTGCCAGTTTGGGAATCAACCAGGGGTTAGCAACCTTTCGATCACCAACACGACGCTTTGCCAATGAGGTATTGCCGCCAACATCCGCAGTGGTCGCAAAAAGCTCACTTTTAAAAACAGTGATTGGAAAAGCGAAACAAACACTGGCAGCAAAAGCGAAACCAATAGTACTATCAAAAGCGTAACACCGTTTGTGATAATTGCAAAATAAAATTCACTTTAAAAATAAAATGAAACTTGCAATAACAATCAAATTTTTCAACCCCCAATTTAATAATTTTTTGGTAAATTTGAGGTATAACACCACGAGAAGTGACGCAAACAGGGCTGAAGCCCTCTTAGCAAATTTCTAAAAACATTAGGAACTTCACCAGAAACTAAAATCTGTCGAGTGTCTACCATGCAAAAAAATAAACTTGGTATTTTGTTATTAGCAATTTAATTCTTTTAAATGGCTCTAACACGAGCGAAATGTAATCTTTTTATGCACAGCTTGGAGAAGATACGTCACCTGTCCATAGTTTTACTGTCCAAAGTAGGACGAATACGAAATAATATGGTCTAATTTATGGTGCAGTTCCACTGGCGATAACTCGGTTTTACCGAGCTGTAACGATTAGATGCGGCCGATTATGCGCCTGGACTTTTACGCACCAGATTCAAATTTTTTATTTTTGCCAAAAACTATTGGAACAATTTTTTTTCCAATTTTTGCATCATATTTCTACAATATACATTTTTTGTCTTCATTTTTGCTTTAAAAATTAATCTTTCTATCGCGTATTACAGCAGTAAAGAATCAGAAAATCAAAATAGGTTTGAATTCTTATAATTCTTAACGGTGAAAAAAAATCGCCACACTTAACAAAAAAAAGTATAAAATAAAACACATTAAGGAGGCTAGAATTGTAAAAGGAATTAACCACGAACTGCTGTAACGTAACTATAGTGTATGCCAGTATGCAACTATGCGTCGGACACTGTTTGAACGGTATGCTTTGCAACCAACATCTTCACTTTTAGTAATTTTACTGCAAGCAGCAAAACATAGGTAGCACAGGCGTAGCCAGGATTTTTGATTGGGAGGGGCCAAACTTTAAATCACAAGCAATAACGTAATCAAAAATTTTCGAAAAAAAAAACTTTTTGGAGGACAAAGATACTGTAGAATGGAAGACCAGCAGCATTGATTTTGTTGGGCATTTTAACAGAACTTTACTAAAAAAAAAGGGCTTAAACCAAAAGTGAAAATGCCTAAATTGGTAGTATAGTAAATAAACTAGTGTAATTCAAACGTAATATAAATGTACAGTAGGTCTGGGGACGGAACCCTCAACTGCCGGAGGCTATGGGGGTCTGGGAGCTTTTTTGTTGAAAAGAAAAGCTATTTAAATGCCATTGGATTACAATAGATGTGTTAGAGCCATTTGAAAGAACTAGATTTTTACCATGTAACAGCCAATTACAAAAATTAAATTGTTCAATTCTCCTTTTACTTACAATTTAAGTCCAAAGCGCGTTTTAAAAGCTACTCGAAGATTTTCAACAAATACTCGAAAATTACAATAAATAATAATCCATTTGAAGATTTTCCTCTGACATTTTTGTTTTGTCATAAAAACAATCAGTTGTGGTAATTTTTCTTTGTTTTTTTTAATTACCAATTAAAACAAAACTTTCCGCCTGGGTCAAAAACCTACAGCCGAATTCTCTGCAATTTATTTGCGAGACAACAAAAAATTACTACTACTGTAGGAGTACATGTACAACCATGGGGCTCAGGCCCCTCAAATCAAATTTAGTAATTTGCAAATGAGCATTTCATCTCGCTAATTTTTTCAAAAGTTTACATCGCGTAAAAACGGGCGAGGTGAAGGAGCATTGTCATTGAAAAATGGTACAATAGATGGTTACGGCCTACTAACCATTGCCCGGGCCGGATTCGCGCGGGTCCTCTGACTTTGGAGATTTTTGAATTATCTTCCAGCCAAATATACTGTAGGTGAAGACCAAAAAAAAAATCTTACAACTGAGCGCGGGGCCTCTGGCACTACGGCATATGGCAAATCCGACCTCGTTATGAATTAAGGTCATAAAACGGTTAGATAATTAGATAAGGGCCTAAGGTAGCAAATTTCAGGACAAAAACCCTTAATATCAGCCGGGTTATATATTTATATTGGTTGGCAAAAACTGAATTGAGGGGCTTCGTGGTCGTCAATATTTTTGTTATTTACTGTTTACATGCGAAAAATACAAGGAACTGAAACTGAAGAAACAATATGCTTTTTTGTCACATTTTTATCATTAGTGGCATTTCAATTTGGGGGGGGGCAGACCCCCCTCTGGCTACGCTTATGATAGGTAGTGCAATTGCAAGATGATCCCAAAATATAGAGACGAATTTCTCTGAAACACTCTGCAATTTTTTTCTTTAACTAAAATAAGTGGTGTATAACCTTTTGTCCAGAATAAAAAATGTTCAAAACATAGGCATTTTCTCCGGTTTTAGATATTTAGAGAATAGAATCTTCTACTGAAACGGTAGACTAAAGTCAGATTCTCGGTCGGGTCAAATCTAAACACTAAAAAAATTGGCATCCACAGCTTCTTAGTAGCGTTAAAAGGGAATTTGCTTGTAAACCTCCACCGTTTGTGGCTATATAAATTGCTGCTTGACTCGAAGAGCAAAAGGTCCCTTTGCAGTCTCCTGGCCAAGACAGCTGTGTTGATAAAGATGTAATTGCAATATTATTTACGCTAAAGTTGTTGTGGAAGCATTATGAGTGTGACGGAACACAAAAAAGGATCGGGCTTACAGTTATACGCGTAATGTATGCAACTGAGGAGGTAAATAACCTAACTATATTTCAAATATTCATTTGATTGCTTTTGTTTTATTTCTTCGATATACGGCTATTTTAATGTTAGGCAATAAGCAGGCGTAACATAATGTGAACTGTTGCTCTATACGTAACATGTGAATGGAAAACAAAAAGAAGAGATCGTTTCATGTGTTGAGCTCTTTAAAGTAAATTTCAGTTTTGCTTTAAACCTCAATAAAAGGATGGTTTCGCAAAAAATAAACAAACTAAAAACTTATCAATAAATTTTGGAATTGGATCGGAGATCACTTCTTCAGTTGCATCTATAATTGCAAGCCCATTCTATGTTCATGCATTTGGAATCAGCTAAGTCGGTAAACATGCCGTAGCCTAATTACGTCAAATTGCACAATATTTCTCCGCAACTTTTCTAGCTTTCTGACACCACTAAACACCTTTCATTCTAAACAAATGTTCACCAAATAACTTTATAGAAACTATGAAGGCAGATTAGTCACAGCAAGCAAAAAAGCTAATTTTTGATATACACTTGATCGGAACCCATCAATTAAGGCAGGGGCGTCCAACAAGTGGCCCGCCAAAGGTTTTAAAGTGGCCAGCGCCAAAGGTTTCTGCATCGGTTGGTTGATTGATACTTCCGCACTGAAGTTGTGAGTTGCAGAAACGAGTCCTTGAATTTCTTTTGTACTTGCTTTTAGGAGAATCCCACAAAATCCATCGAAATGACCTTTTTTGTGTGTGTGTGTTCACTTGCTTTTTGGCAGAAAAAAACGATCAAAACCTGAGTGAAGACCTTTTTTTTTTGGTCTTCACCTACTTTTGGTAGAAAAACACGATCAAATCTGAGTGAAGACCTTTTTTTTTTTCGGAGATCACCACGAAATCCATCGGAAGACTTTAGTTTGCGAAGAAGAAGATAAAGTAAGACTAAATTTTGGCCAACGAAACTTTTGGAACAGCAAATTTGGCCCGCGACTGAAAAAAGTTGGACGCCACTGAATTAAGGCTACATCGCTGAATGAAATATAAACATACATAACACTTTAAACCTTGCGAATTAAAATTAAACGAGGTCTGAAGGCAAAATCAAAGGGTATATCTAAAGTTAGGCAAATCGCATAAGACTAGATTGGCGTCGATTCCATCCTTCTTGACCAAGCCGTTCCAGAGACAATCTACTTCAACCACGACGTCGGGCCGGTAGGGGGCCACTCTGATTTTAATTTTATTGGCAACCCTGGTCTTGATAGCACTGGCGACGCCATCCCAGTTCTAACCTAAAGCAACGCCGCATACAGCTACTGCATTGAGCCGCTTCGCTGCTCTCTAATCATCTTGATCTTGTCAGTAGAACAGATTCGAGCTGGAAAAAAGAGAACAAAATACAATAGCCTAGGTAACAAACGTTTAAGAACAAGTAAAAGTAAGGCTAGTAGGCCATTGTTGGCAACTTAGTGGAAAAATTCATTCTAGGAATCTAGGATCACAAAATACTGTAACCAAATACAACAAACTCGGGTACTGGAAGTCTTATTCTCAGTCTGACTTCGTAGCCTAGTAATAAAAGCCTTATTACTACGCTAGGCTATGACTTAGACTGAAATGTATCTAATACCTTGATTTTTACTAAGATCGCTAGGTTGCCAAACAGGGACAATACCAAAAGGCGAAAAAGTAGGAAAAGGCCGAAATCGTGCCAAAAGGCGTTAGGGTTGGCAACTGCCTTTTCCTACTTTTCTGCCTTTTAGTCAGGTCCGCCAAACAGCCTTTTCTTTGTACCAGCTCGGATCTGTTGTGCCCATAAGATCAAACTGATTAGTGTGCAGCGAAGCAACTCAATGCAGTAGCCTAATTGCGGCATTGCGTTACGTTAGAACTGGGATGGCGTCGCTAATGCTATCAACGTCAGAGTTGCCAATATAAATTGTAACATTAAAGGCCTCCACATCGTATTTGAAGTAGAATAACTCTGGAACGGCTGGGTCACGAAAAAAAAAGCACTCCCATTGATTTTGCCTTCAGTCCTCGTTTAAGCAATATCTATACTAACCATCTCTTTGTTGATGCAAAGGACACATCCATATCACCTTTTTGACCTTCACAACACTGACACCAACCGAGCCAAGTCAACTGACCGCGAACAAACCGTTTCGTCGCAGTGATTTCGCCACAAAGTTGAGGGTTTGGGCAAGATGGCTCTAGGGATAGTAAAATGTTTTTAGGATCGCCCGTCTAAGCCAATCGGCGTTGTTCGCGATCAGTTGTCGTAGACCCGACACCACCGCATCATACCAACGCGCGCATGCATCGCATTCAACCTAATAAACAATAACAATAAAAAAAACATTAACGGTGGTAAGTGAAAAGTCGACTTTCAAACGGTAATGCAAAGCAATTCCAAAAAACAGATTTCTCACGAAGCAGTTATTAAACAGTGAACACACAATTACACGTCATTTACAGGGACCAGTATTAAAATCATTAGGAATCTGATGCTAGAATACGTTCTATTTTGTAGATTTTTGATGTGACATTTGGACTAATCTACGATCCAAGGAATTGTTGATTCAAACGCACTGTTGATTTAAGTGCATGATCTTTTTTTCCAGCAAATTCGATGGTGAATTAAATTCGTCACGTACGTATCATTTACTGCTGTTGCTGCGCGATGGAATCGTAGAGAACATTTGCCAATATCCCCGTTCAGGAACTGAATCGCAGAGTCAGGGGTACTACAAGAAGAGTTAACTGTGGTGTATAGACAAAATAGGTTGCGGCCGTAAAGTTTGGAAGGTTCATATGGTTGGGAACGATATAATCCAGTTTCCTCCAAAGACATAGAAAACCATCTCACTTTGCACAGACATGCAAGTATTGCATTTCTAGATGTTATAAAAAAAAATATCAATTTCGCCAATGTGAAGAAATCTCACCGGCGAGCAAGTAAACTACGGCCAGAATCAATAAGTGCCAGTTCATTGCCAGAAACGTCGGCATGTTCACGAGCCCAGTACATCGCAAACTACGCCATCGACTTATCACAGAGAAGTCCAGGGACAAACTTTTTGCAATACTTCAATACTTCCTCAAGAAGTCAGGGAAACATACCCATTCTTTCCTTCCCGATCTTCCGTCGAGACACATCAAGCAGTCGTTCTCCATGTTTTCTGCGTGCAAAACATTTTCTAAGTTTAACTCTAAATTCAAATGTAACGTTTCCAACAGCTCAATGCCGCAACGCAAGTTTAGATGTTTAACTGATGGGATGTAGAGTATTAACAACAAATGCCAAAACAAACTTATTAAGTGTTTAAGCAAACTTTCGAAACAACAAAATGACGGCAAAATATTCCTTTGCCCAAAAATTACTTTTCGATATTACCGGATTAAGTCAAGTTCACCGCTGGTTTGTTCGACATTTTTCGCAGCATATAGCTTTGGCAACGAGTTAAAATATCTGGTACTATCCGTAGATTAGTTTCGATTTTGCAATTCGCATTTTTAGCTCAGTCAATGCTTATCTGCTTACTATCGAAAGCAGTTAAATGTATTTGCATTACCACAATTAATTTTCTGAATTGCCTACGCAACAAACAGATTTGAATCGCAAACTACATCATAAGTTTATTTTTCGTAACGTACTTTATAGTTGGTTTGATGTTCTATATAGTTGTTCATATACTCTACAGTCCCTCTTTCAAAACTTTTTTAAAATATGGTTTTGCAATTCTTTACCAAATTAACAACAGAAAACAGTCCGAATCGTAAAAATCAAACAATTTTCGCCTTTTACTTTCTTTTTTAGTCTTCGTAAGCTTGGTTCATTACTTTTAAATGATACATTGTTCTCCGCACGATTTACGCTTAAGGTCTATAGTTTTCAGCACGAAAAGCGCTAATGCAGGCTCGAAATGCGATTTGGCGCATTTGTAGAGGATCCAAAATTACTCTGTTTAAACGCCCTATTACATAATACCAATAATTTAATTTCGTTTTCTCATTTTTACAATGCGTCCTATTCTATTTACCTGATGTAACCAATATTCGGCATGCATATCGTAATCTGAGCTATTGCAAGTATGGTTGAGTGTTTCCAAAGCAGACTTTCATTGGAAATTTCGACAACTCGCTCAGCAAATTTCTCGCAATCTATAAAATACAAACCTTTTTGGATATGCAAACATCCATTATCCTTTCAATACAGGCATGAGAGCATTGATCTACTGCTACACGGACTTGGTTGGTCTGCAACCATAAACGGCTAAAGGCCTGCCATTTTCAGTCAGGAGTCTTAACCATAGTTGGACGATTTTCATCGCCGTTTCATGTACAGTTTGCATAACAACATAATATTTAAAAATAGGTCTAAACAACATCGGAAAATATCTGGATGAGAGAAAGACTAAAACAGTTTTGTTTTTCAAAGACAATCCAACTTTTAAAAAAACATTTAAATCTGTTGTTACCAGGCCAATCAAAGTAATTAATTTTTGGGGGGCGCTCTGCATCATAACCAGTGATCACGATACATCTTAGTTACCTCCAACATATATATTCCGCAATTTCAGCCGTCTTGCTGCTGTGGATGCGATATTATCACCGGCTGCCAATTTACTTCCTTCAGCTCCTCGTCAATAGACCTTAATTGCAGAAAATTACTGAAAATTGACAAATTGAATAACATCAGCCAGAAAAAATAAATTTTCTCGTAAAACGAGTAGAAATAAGATACAGTGTGCTTTATCAGTCCGATGCTTTAAAAATGGTACTCTACAACAATCAACCGAAATTTTTCTATTTTCTTTCTCCAACGATTTAAACAATAAACAAGAAGTTTCATAATAATAACTTTATGCTATTCTTAGGCCTTGAGAGTTTAAGCCATACTATTACTTTTGAAGCAACATTCGACCTTGAATATTAATAAATCCTTCCAAAAACTTGGGCCTCAACATATATATTAGAGTTTACCTGAAAGCGACAGACGCACTTGCAGAATTCTCCAATTTAGATCTAAACGGATCTACCACTGCAATGTGTTTCGATGGTAGATGTATGTACTAAATAAAACAAACAAGAAGATCACCACAAATTTATTTTAAATATTATAAAATACGTACACTATCACACGTACTAAAACCTTAACAGCACAAGTCCCAAAAATCATTGGTCACACAATCTAGCTGATGTTTAATAGTTTCAACTAGCTTCGCTTTGGCATTGAGCACTATTTGTAGGTGCTGTGAAAATCATACACATGTAATCTAAATTTTTACAATTAAAAACAGTAAAGCCTGATTCAAAATAGAAAAATTTCTAAACGTTTCGGACTTGGCTTTGTCCATCATCAGTAAAAATAAAATCTTATTCAAATAGAAATAAAATATTTTTCAAATTTTTTTGATGATGAATATAGCTAAGTCCGAAACGTTAAAAAATTTTGGTAGTTTAAATTTACTTTGGATAAATTTAAAATTAGGGCTTTACTGTTTTTAATGAAATTAAATAAAACTGCCATGCAATCAGTACTGTAAATTTGTATGCTTTTTATAGCAATGCATCCATACTGTTAGAACCGAATTTTAGAAAGGCCAATAGATTTACTGGATGGTGAAAAAAAAAGGTTACAGTATAAATAGATTGAAAAGTACTGCTGTAGCTTTCGACTATTAAGTTTTTTTGTAAATTGTGTGAAAAATTCTCTCAACATATTATTAAACAAAGTTGCTAACATTCGATAGGCTATAGGTTCTCATAGTGCTCCGAACAGAGCCCCAGGGCTCCACTAGAGAAACCCAGGGGTTCTGCAAGGTATTCGTTTACTTTTTTGCTTTTATTTAGAAATTTATTGTGGGGCTCCATAAATACTAGTCAACCTCTTCAAGGGCTCCATAACACCAAAAGTTGAGAATTTCAACCTGCAATAGGCAATAATACTACAATAAAAACTACTGTTTTAATTTACATTCTTACCATGAAATTGATTCCATGTATAAATATCGGCGATCGATTGTGCACTGACAAAATTTTCAATGGTAATAACTTCTGCCAGTTGATTTTGAAGAACAATTGTCATTGCACGGAACAGCATCTTTTGCAAATAGAATAATGTTACAAATTTCAAACACAGTAATATCTGCTGTCAAATTTGGAAATCAAAATCATCCATATGAATTTTTGTTGGATGTAGGGGCTACTTATTTAGTACTTTTGTTACGGAGGATACCATGGATGTACAACAGTTCTAATAAAATAAATCATTTTAAACAAAGCATGGTCAAGAAAAGATGGGTTTGGTGGTATCTAACAATAATGTGAATGTGGCTTTATCCAAACTGTAAGACACCATTACAAAACACATTATTTGCAATGCCTAATGCTGACCTTAAGTCTTCTCGCAACATCTCTGACAGCAATAACCTGATACAATAGCCTCAACCTAATGAACATCAATTTTTAATATGTTGCTTAAAAGGTAGGCAAAAGAAGATCTCACAAGCTCACGGATAGTGATAAGGATTTTTCTTTTGCAATGAAGTGCAATTAGTTATTCTTAGACAGCTCGTTGAGTGTTGCAAAATCACATGTTACTCTTTTACACTGTTAGAATCACCTCATAAAACTCCAACACCTAACTTCTTTAACGAACACAAAACAGCATTTCACTATTTATTCCAGTACTCATAGGCGTCGATTCTTTGTGGATTAAGCAAATTTCGAGGGGGCGAAATGTTTTTGAGAAGTTTGGGTAAACTTAATAATTCTATTTCAGTCCGTAATTTTGCCCCCAAATTCAGGTAAAGACCAAAAAAAAGTCTTTGCCGCATTTTGGATCTATCTCAGTCCGTAATTTCAGATTTCTTGTTGCTAAGTGGGTATTACTTGCCAGAAAACCGAGGGGGTCAGACACATTTCGCCCCTTCAGTGTTAGACCTGAGAGGGCACCGCCCTTCGGCCCCCCATAATTGACGCCTATGCCAGTACTTGATTAAGTGTATTTGATATAGCATTTAAATGAAATGCTTTTTCCATGTCGCATCACAAAAAAATTATCAACAAATTTTAAAACGTTTTGAAATTTTTTAAAGCAAAAATTGAACGCATTGAAATCTGAAATGTGCATTGCCACACATTGCAGTTGGGCTACACAAACATACTACAAAATAGTTACAACATGATGGCATTCTTTCACGCAACTTACCGTCACTAAACATTGAAGTAGGCCCATTGGTATAGGTATAGTTGTACTTGAAGGTGTCGATGGCATATTTTCTGGAGAGCAGTCTCTATTTGTTGGTCACAGGTCAATGTTACCAGTGCCACTAAGTTGTTTTTTGTCTCAGAAAACAGCGATTTGTTCAGTTTTGGATCAAGGGAAAATATTTTACAACAATATACGATATGATAAAAATTTAGTAGTTTTGGAGAAGTCTACGAATTTGTGGAAGTAATGAAACTTGAGCAATTTTGTAATTTTGCAAAACAAAGCAACCATTTTAATGTGATTTCGATAACATTTCTCACTTTTTTAAAACCATTTGAAAGTTAAATTATAATAATACTTAAAATCAAAACTTATTTGCAAAAATCAAACTTTTGTATTGTGTTACCTCTAAGTTTTCCTCTACTGCGTAGGTGCCGGAAAAAGTGCGAAAGTGTCCGAAAGCTTTTGCGAAAATGCCTTAGTTTTGGCTTTGTGATGCTACAAAATACCGATCTCCAAAAAGAAAAAAAGGTCATTGTGCCGTGCTGCAAACCGATTTTTTCTGTGATTTGGCAAGCGATCTCAAAAAAAAAAAAAAAGGTCATCATGCTGCAGATCCGATACTTTCTGCAATTTTTGGGGCTCTGACAAAAAACAAACGCTGAAATTAAACGTCGTTTCACGCTTGTGAAGATAAAAAACACTGGAATTAAACGCTGTTTTTGCACTTGTGAAAAATGTGTGCAAAAATACCAAAAAATATTTTGCACTTTTTTGCGCTTAGAGGAAACACTGCTCTTGCATACTTTTTGTACAACCGACTCGCTTCAATGAGGTAGTTATCAGATTGATCTGGCAGCATTTTCATTTTACATGCAAATAGTGATTTTTTTCGGGTCAAAAAAGACCATACAAACTACTGTAACTTCAAGGATATACAATTTTGCATAAAATTGTGATATTTGATCATAGTAGGTAACTTATTCTACAATTTTTCTAGCCTTATTTTGTAAAATAGGCTACATAGTTTTTTTAAGTATTGCTACAGTAAGTTTTTTAACTTGAGCTCCAAGGCCTAATTAAACCATAGCACAGATGCAAGTGGAAAATAGCATGTGGCTGTTAATACCGTTTAAATTCAAATTTTAATACTGTAAAGCTTAAAGATACGCTTAAGACACAAAGCAACCAAAATGTGACGTCATCAACAACTTGCAAAGGGTCAAAACTTTTGTAAGCAGTTGCTCAACTTCTCTTGCTTGTAGGCTTATTAATTTGAATATTGAATTATTGAATAGGATACTCAATCTAAAAGGATATTAATACTAAATGACTGACTGGATTTGTAGAGTTGCACTTGAAGTTTGTTTGGAAATGACATAAACAGTAGGCCTATATTTACTGTATATGATTTTGCATAGTATCCAGTATCACTGCCAATAGAATTTTGGCATTGTAAGATGCAGGATAGCCTTAGGCTATCCAACTTTAGCTGGCCAAGTTAGTAGGTCTACAGTATTTTACCTTGTTAGCCTTTAGGAAAACTAAATACAACGCCAGGCTAAGTTTGAATATCATTAACTATATCTAGGCAGCTAAGGCTGTAAATTTGTTCTAATTTCTCATAACAATACTTGATCTTTCAATAGAATTTGAACAGGTCATTATCATTGCTTTGGTATCCTTTTTGAGCTGACTTTGAGACGTGGAGTTTGTTGCTGTCAGTAGGAGTCCACTGCAGAAATTAAATAAGCCGAATATTATTTTATGTATTTTCTTTTATTTGATTATAATACTCACTTTATTAATAAAATTTTGATTTAGGGTTTAAACTCCAACTTTGCACAGAACTATCAATATGCAAATAAATAACTGAACATAATTTCAGAGGCTGACTTTTTCTCAAACTAACTGCAAAAACTTCACTACCAGTATATACATAATTGATGACAAATTCAACTTTCAGATTCACTTATAACATTGGCAATGGGAATTAGGGATGTTCATTTCAGAACAATTATGTATTCTAGAATAATTCAGAATCTTTTTTTTCAAATCTAGAATTCCAAATTCTTAACCGAATCCTAAATCTATAACATGGCTGTCAGTACTATTTTGATATCAATTCAGCGCATAACTGCTCAACTACTGCAAAACAAAAAAAGTCCAACATTTTGTTTCATTTTTAATGAATGTATAGCCAGTAAAAGGATTCCAGCACTACAAATCACATGACAATGGGATATTCTCATTCTGCAATGCTTCAGCAGTTTCTCCGAATTTTTCGTTTTAATTTTAACCGTCATTTCTAGTTGATTTTAGGGAAAGAAAACAAGCCCGCAAAGAGGGGGGCTTAGCCCTCCAAAAGAAAATCAGTTAATAATACAAGTGTAGTGTATATATACTGGCATATATATTAATTTGCTCTCCCTCTTAAAATAATTTTGCCCCCCCTAAGCACTTGCTTCTAGTTGCTGGCCTGAAGAAACCGAAACATGTACAGGCAATGGCGTTTCAGGGTCTCAAAGGAGGCATGACCCTCTTAAATCTTACAAACAGAGGAAAAAATAAACTCCAAAAAATGTACAAACAGTACATTCCACACTCATGGCCTCCTTCAATTTTTTTCCTTGCTATGCCAGTGTTTAAAGGGAGTTCAATAAAGCTTTATTGTAGTGCAGAATATTCAAGGCTCCAACATGTAAGCCCATTAATCAAGACTGCAAGTGTGTGCCTGCATAGTAGGGTGGTCCCTAAATACATAGAAAAAATTAAACAATAAAAATTATCATGGGAACCGAAGGAAATGTGTTCCTTCTTGGCTAAAACCATCGTGTGTGAAAAATCTTTGAGATAGAAAAACATTTAGAGGTTGCACAACGACAGTAAAGTTTTTCATAATCACCCAATTTTGCAAAAATAAGAGCTTTGCTGTTTGCAGGGTGTAGGCTGTTCAAAAGCAGTAATATTATGGGTGTAACCCAACTTATTGTACATTGCCAAGTAAGACGTGTACTGTCTTTATTCTCACTTAGCAAAAACCATGCCTATGGTATGCTTTGAGGCGAAATGCATGTGGAACTGAAGCTGATCTTCATCGCATTTTTTAATTAACCAGGCGCACTGGCGTCGATTTCATGGGGGCCGGGGGGCGCCGCCCCCTCGGGTCTGACACTGAACGGGGCGAAATATGTCTGGCCCCCTCGGTTTTTTGGCAAGTAATGTCTACTTAACACTAAGTGTGTTGAAGAAATATTTTTGAGCAGACGTTTTCAAGATCGTATTAATTTACACATAAGTGATGACCTAAAAAAAAAATGTCGCGAAAAATTGCCGCTTAATGTGGATTAAATAACCAGTGCTAAACTTACAAAGTCTGCAGTACGGGTACTCGTAAACCGCAGCAAAGTAACATCGTTTCAACTGAAATTAAGTTTATTCAAACTTCGTAAAAAATTTTCGCCCCCCTCGGAATTTGCTAAATCAACAAAAAATCGACGCCTATGACCAGGCGTATTCCTATATGAGTGCCACTGCCTCTCTGCAGTTGCATGCGGGACTTGGATTCTTTGAACCAACTGTCTGCCTGCCACCAACAAGCCTGATAATTTACTCCAAGAGTCAAAGTCAATTGAAATAAATTTTTGATCAATTTTTATTTTTTGGAAAAATCCAATTAATTGCGTTTAATCAGCAAACCACTTTATCCAATTGTTGTTTCTTAATGGAACGCTTGGTAAAGTTTTTATTTTCGTAAAGAGGTGCAACCATTCGTCACTTCATGCCATCATTCACCTCTAGCTCAAAAACACCTAAGCCAAAAGTTTTTAGACGTGCACCAAAGCCGATCAGAGAATCTATTCATCACGGTTGCCCCAATTCTCTAGTCAATGCAATTTTGCCACATTTTTTGTAAGTCCAATATAATTTCTACATTTTGTCAAGTTTAGTGCAGGTACAAACAATGATGCTTTGGTCTATGCTTGCCATAATCAGTTTACCATGCAAAATTGGCGTGTGGTAAACTGATTATGGCCAGCATAAGTTAGGGGCAGAGGTGGAGTCCTCGAAGATGCAATTGGAAGTCCTTGGCCTCGAAGTCTGCTAGTTCTCGAAGATGCCCTGTCCTCGACTCGAGGAGAGCACTATTTTTTGATTTTGGAGCAAATATCTTTTTTTTGGAGATCACTTCCGCGGTGTGTCCTTGGTACTTGGCCTGGAGCATTCCTGCCCTTGGCTTCAAGAGGGTCTGTCCTTGGAAGGGCTGTGCTTGGCCTTAGCCTCAAATTTTTTTCGAGTCCTTGGCCTCGAGCTTTGTGCATGTCCTCGGCTCCACCTCTGGTTAGGGGCGCCATAAGCAGTCCTGGCGCCCCTAACCAGTTTCTGTTTTTGTTCAAGTTTTGCTTTAATGGAGATGCAAGCACCAGATTCTTACTTTTAGTGTTTGAGACATTCATTCCAAAAAAAATATTACCCTGCAGCAAAAACTTTCTAAGCCTATTCCCATTCTTTTAAATGCTCAAACAATGCCATTTGCTTGAGACTAACTGGTCCCATTAGGAATTGGGGCAATCTTAAGCAGCTGTTTTATGCAGATGCCAGAGGTGATGAGAGGCAGGTGATAGACTAGTGAGAATAAATTTGAATAAGATTGAAATTAATTCAAGTTAATAATCGAAACTTAACAAAAAAGAATATGTTCAGAATATTACGAGCTTTTATTTTTTCAAAGTTCTTAAGATAATCTTTCAAATTCTTTGCTCAGTTTATTATTCTGAACTTGCCAGTTGCCACTCTTATATCCCCTGTTTCCATTGATTCTATTCTTTAACATTCTCTTTTGAGCCAGAAGAAAATTTTGGTACCTTTGTCACGAGGTCTATGGATCAGAGCATTTGTACTGTCCACATCAAAGAAATCTTTCTGGTCATCTTTTTTTCTACTTGTGGCAGCCTTAAAGATTCGCTAAGTATTTAAAAAAGTATAATTAGTGCATGAAGCTTTGAAATTTATCCAGAAATTAATACTTGGCAACAAGCGCGTAGCCAGAAATTTGCAATGGGGGGAGGCTGCTTTGAGGGTCTTGGGGCAGAGCCCCCAACCACTGGAGGCCTACAGGGGTCTGGGGGTGGAGCCCCCAGCAATCAAAAACTTTTGCATTTTTTGCAAAAATAACGTCATTTTAGTGCTATTTTGATTAAAAAATAATGCTATTAAAGCGTGGCATAGATATTGGCAGTGCAAACATGATTAAACTGGTTGCATAAATGGGCTATTTGGGAGGTGGCTAATAGTAAAATTTTAGTTCTCTTGTTAAGATGTTGGTAAATTATAAAGTTGAATAGTTTAATAAAACTCAAACGGAGTAATCTATTTCGTATACAGTTTATAGAGAAAAATAATTGGGGGGCTAATGAAAAGAGATTTGAGAGAAATGATTGGTAATTAACTAATACTGAATAGCCCCCTTACCCCTATGATACCTATGTTTAGCATTTTTACACTTGCGATCAAATTTGGTTCCTTATTTTAGACCATTTTTCAAAGTTTTCATTTATTTGTTAGTTTTATTTTTGACAAATTAGCACCCCCCCTGAATATATATTTCAAAAAATGTTTTAAATTACTATTTATTCCACTCCAGTGCATAAAACAGTCTCAAAAGTACCAAAAACGTAATATTTTTCTCATTCTGTATTTTGGTCGACATGCCAATGGGGGGGGCTATAGCCCCCCCCCCCTGGCTACGCTACTGCTTGGCAACTTAAATGACTGGAGTCAAACTTATTGAGGAAACAACTTCCGAATACAGGAGAAGACATATAGAAAATATATGACGTATAATTGACTTGTACACCGTCTTCCTAGCTTCTACAATGCCCAATTGGCATGGGCCCCCATTTATATAACGGTACAAGAAGTTCAATTAAAAATTAGAAATTAAAAAAACACTTCAGGCTGTTTCCCCCTCATGGATTTGTCACGTAGAGTGGAAACTAAACAAGAACAGTAAAAGACCTCAGTACACAACCAAGGTTTCTCCCTCCTCGCACCGGAACAAAGGTTACATTTGTTAGAACCGTTCTGATAGGGCCGTGCTTGTCGACGTGTAGTGCTGTATATATGGTAGCATATGACTAATCTTCAAATTTTCACTGTTCATGTGCAACCTGTAAACTTTAATTTTTCTCCGAGATATTTTGCATGCGCAGTTTTTTATCAAAAACGAACAAATTTAACCCGGTTCCCATATAGATTTCCAAAATTTTGAAATAAGGACCACTCTACGGCATAGTAATCAAGACATGCGATTAGACCACATGTAGCAGTGTAGTGCAGCATGTGTTGGCATTATACATACATGCTGATGTGCAACATTTGAAAAGATTTATCGCTTGCAGTTTTTCTTCACACCTAAACAGAATCTTAAAAACAGAACCGGTTCAAAATAGGATCCAGTTACGTAGGATTCGATATTCTGAAATGGACATCCCTAATGGGAATTTTCACAAACAGCTCTAACCAGCTAAGACAAACAACTGTTTAAGCTCAATCCTGTACCGTGGTACCAGTACCATAACAATTAACATGTTTAATTTGTTTCGGTATTAAGGCAACCAGTACTATATACTCTTTCCTTCACGATTATGACGTGATAGCATAGCCTACCAGTACTAGGCCTACAATAACACAAACTCAACCTTCCTCACGTTCGAGTATACAATGGCAAAACATAGCCTATGATAGCTCTAATGAGTAATACAGAATACCACTTCAAAACTAAAGCATACAACGCTTCCTGCAAATTGAATCCAATGAAAAAGCAAGTTATCAGAGCTGGCCTGATGTATGAAGCAAACATTAGCAATCACAAAGGCTGGCAACCTTTGAGCGTGACGTTAGTCATTACAAAGGGCGACCACTCACAAAATGCAAAAGTTGGCGACATTTCAGATTTGCCAACCTTTGCTTCACATCCAGTGTAAACACACCTTTAGTGTTTAAAGGACTTTACCTTTGCTAAAACTCCAACTAATCACAATAGGCTAACCTTTTATTTTTAAAGTACCTGTACCGTAATTCACTAAACAATGTGTCGCACATGCATTTAGCTCGTGCTCTCCCTGTGATTTTTATATGGACATGTCATAAGTTGTTTACCATAATTAAGTTTTTGATATTGTAGGAATTAAAGAAAATAGAATTTTCAAAAGTAACGGTTCTAAATTGGACATATAGCCTTAAACTTTTATTTTTGGTCATCATCAGATCATCTACTAATACAATCTCAGAATCTGTAATCGTTTAATGTGAATATTTTTGTTTTTACACCCCAAAGCGTGTTTATTCCAGAATGAGTCTGATTACACCTGCAAAAGCATTCTATTTCCTACTGGTACAGTATCATCTAATACTAATAGGCTATTCTACAGAGTGCATCATACCAAATGTGGCGTATTTTAAATTTGGTAAATGATAGGTATTACTAATATGCATAGATGGGCAAGTTAATGCAAAACGTTAGCTTCGTTAACCACTAGTCCGTTAACAAACTTCACACCTCCGTTAACGTTAATCCGTTATTTTCAGCTTTAATTAACGGAAGTTAATAACGTCCGTTAATCCGCTAACATTTTGCGTGTAATTTACATTTCGTTTTATTCACTCGCTTCTAGAACACGTATTGACGCTGTTGAGCTGATTTTAAGGAAATATTTATAGCTATGGAGGTCTTTTTGTGTTTTGAAAGTTACATTTTACAGTTTAATCTAATTTCAACATAAAAAGAAGTTCAAATGCACAACAAAGCTGCAAGATATTAACGATAAAAACCTTAACGGAAGTTAACAGAACTTAACGGAAGTTACTTTAGTCCGTTAACAGCACTTAACGGAAGTTAATTTAGTCCGTTAACATGAAAAAACTTTTTAACGGATTAACGAGTTAGTGAAAAAGTTAGCTTCGTTATTAACGGATTAACGATTAACGGACTTGTGCCCATCTATGCTAATATGCATCAATGCATGATCTGTGATGACAACAATCCTCACTTACCACCAAATAGGTGGCAGGTGATAAAAACAACAATTTCTGCAGTTTTAAAACACATCTGACCTAATAATTTTTATGTTAAATTAAGTTAATTAAAACATTCATTTAAAACTTTAGGGGTCTACAAAATATCTTCTTTTCATGTATTCATAATTAATAGCCTACTTTCTCAAAAGCAAATAAACTGTCATTACAAAGTTAAATATTGCCAATTAGCAGGATCACCTGTCAATAGAACAGCCATCCAATTATAGGTATTAACAATCGCCACCTTTTTGATGGTAGTTGCCAAGCGCTAACTGCCAATGCTCAACTGCCAATGCCAACTGCCAACAAAATTGGCAGTTGCTAAAACGCCAATTTCAATTGGCAGTGCCAACTGCCAACAAAATTGGCAGTTGTTAAAACGCCAACTTCCATTGGCAGTTGAAACTGCCAATCGAAATTGGCGCCAATTTTGGTCACAACCCCGCCTCAAAGCAACTGCACTTTTGCGCCAACTGCCAACATTTTGCGCTTATCATTTATCTAATCCTTGCGCCACGCCGATTGAAATAAATATAATTTGAAGCCGAAAAGTTTTCAAAATTTCTAGTTTTCACTATCCGATTGCTATATTCCCTCGCTCGAGCAGAAGAGTTTGTGTTTAGCATTGTGCCATGCTAACGTTTAATTTGCGATCTGCTTGTTTTATGCCACTTGGTTTATGCCACTTGAAATTCACATAAAATTTTCTTGAAGTTTCGCACCAGAAAAATTTTTTATTGCTTTGAAAAACTATTTTTATCTTTTCATATGATGGCGATCTCACATTTTGGGATCCTTTCTATTTTTCAAATTAAGTGGCGCACAAGAAGCGCTTACCCTAAGTCAGTGTGCGCAAAATCAACCAACATATTGCCCTGTCGCACCGCAAGTTGAAAGAGATATTGTTTGAGATCGGTTTTATTGAAGAAATGAGAATTACTTAGGGTAGCAAGGGGTGCTCCAAACCTTGTTCCACTATTTCCCTTAATCGCAAAAATAGATTTAGTCCGTTTGTCTGCATACCGTTAGCAACCCTGCGTTTCGAAATTTCATGACATTAGAAAAGAATTATACTTTGCAAAATTTCTTGCAGAATAAGAAACACGATGCTGGAGCATCAAAAAGCGAACAACTTATTCTGCAAGAAATGACGTTGATCGAATATTGCGTTGCTAATTCTACTGTAGACTTGTAGGCTAGTAAAGTTATATCTCTTTCCTCAAGGCTGAGTATACACATCGAAAGACCCTGCAGGCCTCTTGAGTCCGTAAATACCAAAAATTCGGGTTGAAAATCGTCGGTTTAATTACAGAATTTTGCCATGCGTTTACATTGCAAAATAATCTACGATTTTATGAACAATCTATAAAAAAACAATCACAATTTTTAACACCTGAATTGCAAAATTCGCCATTCGTTCTACAAAGCGGTTTAAAGTCAACTGAATTGCAACATGCCAAAACAAATCCACGCTTAATGAATTACTGTGACGTCATAAAAAGGTAGTTACGGGCAGGGGTGCCGAAACCCGGGGGGGTATATCCTCCCAATAATTTGGCTGTATCCCCCCAAAAGTTTGAGAATGGTCCACAACTGCATCCCCCCCAATATTTTTATTGGGTTTGCATCAGAGCGAAAATATGGGGAAAAAAGTGCTCTATTTGTGATGAAGACCTTTTTTTTGGTCTTCACCTGAATTCGGGGAGATTAAATGTTCCATTTGCATTTTTTTCTTTGGTCTTCACTAAATTTTCACACCTGAACAAAATCATGGTCGAGTTTCATCCCCCCTAATGTTGAAAATAGGGCAAAATTGGGGTAAAATTGCAAATTATCTCCCCAATGCTCAACAATTAAAGATCGGCACCACTGGTTACGGGTGATGCAACGGCAAGCGATTGACCGAGGTGCTGCAATCACCCCCCGCCAATGTGGTCGAAAATTCCGAAGAATTTTGGCCGCATTGTTGAAAAGAACTACAGCAACTCGGGAGCAAAATGACACAAAACGCAAATCATTCGACATGCAAACGAAAACTTTACAAAACGCATTAAGAGCACTTCTCTTGGAACTATAAAGGGCAAAGCCAGCTGTAGGAGCTTAGCGCATGACTTTCAGCTGAAGTCGTGAGCGGTCAACCTTTGTGCAGGTGGATGTGACGGAGCTAATGGTTTTCGTGCGCTATTAGTTGCAAGGCTGCATTTAAACTTCCAGAAATGAAGGTTTAGAGCTCTCGCTAAATCAAAATATCTTTTTTTCAGTCAAAACAAGGGAGTTGCAGATCAAAGTTTTTAGTGTGTGCTTAGCAGTAATGTGCTTTCTCGGCGGCGAGTGAGGGGTCGAAAAATGTCAACATTCAAGAAACACGCAAAGCTCAAAATTCGATGCAGCAATCAGGTGTTATTTTTGATGAGGGGGTGAGGTGCCAAAAAATGAAACAGGAGCAAAGGAAACACATCCCAAAAGGGTGACAAAAACCTGTTCGAATGAACACCAGAAACCTCGCGAAAAATTTGCGAAGACCTTTTTTGTTTTCCGCAATTCAAGATCGCCTGAAAAAATTTATTATTATTATTATTAATGAGCAGCGGTGCCAGGGAATCTGCTACCGTGAGATAAAGTTCATCTATACATTTGGTAGGCCTCATTTGGGCTCATTGCAACTCTAGCTGCAATGCTACTGTTTGTTATTTTGTTTGGTTATTAGTCGATAGAGGTGGAGTCCTCGAGGACGTCCTTGGCCTCGAGGACGTTCTCGAGGACACATTTTGAAGTCCTTGGACTCGAAGCCTCAAGTCCTTGGCCTTGGCCTCGAAGCCATTAGGTCCTCGAAAATTGCCCTGTCCTCGGCTCGAGGACAGCACTATTTTTGAACCGTTGAAATTTTGTGGGAAAACGCCAGAAACCTCGCGGAAAATTTGCAAATACCTTTTTTATTTTCCGCAATTTGAGCATAGGCTTAGTAAAGCGGGCCTCCCCCTCAATTGAAATTTCACCAATGACAAAAATGTGACAAAAAAGCCTATTGTTTCTTCAGTTTCAGTTTCTTTTTAGCATGTTTCGCTTACACCAGCAGCGAACAACAATATTGAAGACCAGGGGCCCCGGGGCCCCCTCAAATCAAATTTTGCCAGCCAATTAAAACGTAAGCCTGAAGAAATGGATAGTTTTTGTCCTAAAAGTTGCTATCTCAGGATCACATCTAGCCTTTTTATGAACGTAATGCATTAACCAAGGCCGGATTTACCACAATGTCGCAGTTCCTGCTTCATCCAGTGGCGATGTGGAAAACTAGCATGGAAGTAACCACAAACGAAAGATAATTGGAACCGATAGCTTTATAAGACAACAGATCATAGTGGCTCAGAGGTTGTACAACCGAGCCGGTTAACCGCAATCGGAGCACGCTCCATTTTGCACGCCACAACAATATGGCGCAGTACCAGCTAAGGCGCAGTACCAGCTAATTTTGACTTTTTATGATCTTCACTTACATTTGGCAGAAAGGTGTTGCGAAAATCTCCAAAGTGCCTAGGGCCCAGTGCGATGTAAATCCAGCCCGGTAATAGCATGGTTAGTAAGCGTAACCACTTATTGTACTATTTTTCAATAACAATTCATTAATTCACCTCCACCTTGCCAATTTTTACGCACAAAATACTTTAAAAAAAAATTAGCTATAGACAATGCTGATTGAACAAATTGTTGAACTTCAATTGAGGGGGCCTGGCCCCCTGGCCTGACATGCACTTCTATGACTGGTTATTTTTATGACAAAGCAAAAATCTCTAAGGAAAATCTTCGAGTGGTTTTCATTTACTGCTAAAATGTTGCAAGAGGCAATGCACCTTATTTCCCCCTATCTGGACCAAATCACGTACAATTAAACTTTAACACCAAAATGCAAGATGTTAAACGTGTTTTGGACTTAAATTGCAACTAGAAGGAGGATTCAACAATTTAATTTTTTTTAATTGGCTTTCAAATGTCAAAAATGTAGTGCTTTCAAATGGCTCTAAACATGTGCGAAATGTGATCCAATGGCATTAAAATAGCCTTTTTTTTCCAAAAAAATTACAAAAAATCGCCCAACAGCTGGGGGCTTCGCCCCCAGCCCCCCAAAGCCTCCGGCCGCGGTGCGCCCCAGACCCGCCGTCTGTGATACGTTTGAGTTACACTGGATTTCTCACATAGGCGTAGCCAGAATTTTTGATTGGGAGGCCCAAACCACAAATCACATGCAATGACGTCATCAGAAATTTTTGAAAAAGTAATTTTTTGTGGGGCAAAGATATCGTAGAATGGAAGATCTGAAGCCGTAGCCTGATGGCACTTAGCCAGGATTATGGTAAAGGGAGAGGGCAAAAACTAATTGTCAAAAAGTGTAAAAGTTTAACTTGGAAGACGTGTTGAGTAAACTAGTGTACTCAAACGTATCACAGACGGGGGTCTGGGGGCAGAGCCCCCAGCCGCCGGTCGCTATGGGGGTCCCCCAGCCGCTGGGCGATTTTTGTAAGTTTTTTGAAAAAAAGCTATTTAAATCCCATTGGATCACAAGTTCAGAGCCATTTCAAAGAACTAGATTTTTAACATTTCAAAGCCAATCGAAAAAATTTAGTTGTTCAATCCTCTTTTTGCAATTAAATCCCAAAACACGCTTAGAATCTTGCATTATGGTGTAAAATTTTAATTGTAAGTGGTTTGGTCAGAGGGGAAGTAAGGAACATTGCCTCCTGCAATACTTTAACAGTAAATAATTAAGTTCATAATAACGTTAAACGAGGTCCTGGGGTGGCAACTTTTAGGTCAAAACTCTTAGATTTCTCAAAGGTTTTGCATATAAATTGTTAAAAATTTGCATAAGGGGCCCCTAGCCTGGGAACCTAGGTCGTCAGTCAGAGGCCCTTGGGCTCCCTGGTTGCCAGTTAGAGGCCCCGTAGCCCCTTGCTTGTCGGTTAGGAGCCCAAGCCCCCTGGTTGTTAATTAGGGGCCCTGGGGCTCCCTGGTCGTGAGTTAGGGGCCCCAGGGTCCCCTGGTCGTCAGTTAGGGAATCCAGGACTCCCTGGTTGTTGGTTAGGGGCCCCCTTGTCGTCAGTTAGGAGGGCCCCGGGGCCCCTTCTTGTTGGTTAGGGGGCCCTCTGGTTGTTGGTTAGGGGCCTCCTGGTTGTTAGTTAGGGCCCTGGGGCTCCCTGGTTGTGAGTTAGGGGCCCCGGGCCCCCTGGTTGTCAGTTAGGGCTCCGGGCCCCCTGGTTGTTGGTTAGGGGCCCCCTGGTTGTTAATTAGGGGCCCCAGGGCCCCCATGGTTGTCAGTTAGGCACTCCGGGGCTCCCTGGTTGTGGGTTAAGGGCCCTGGGGCCCCCTGGTTGTCGGTTAGGGGCCTGGGGCCCCCTGGTTGTCAGTTAAAGGGCCCCCTGGTTGTTGGTTAAGGGTCCTTTGGTTGTTAGTTAGGGGCCCTGGGGCCCCCTGGTCGTCAGTTATGGGCCCCCTGGTTTTCAGTTAGGGGTCCCGGACCCCCTGGTTGTCGGTTAAGGATTCCAAGGCCCCCTAGTTGTTAGTAAGGGCCCCCTGGTTGTTAGTTGGGGGCCCCGGGACTCATTTGTTGTCATTAATATTATTGTTAATTACTGTTATGTGCGTAATTACTGAAAAAAAAAAACTGCAACTAAACATCGCCAGGCTATGTTGTCATAACTTTTTGTCGTTAGTGGTATTTTGATTGGGGGGGGCACAGGCCCCCTGGGCCCCCCCTGGCTACGCCTATGGTTTCTCAAAACGTCTCCAAAGTAACGTACTTGCACTTTTCAATTATATTACTTTAAGCCTTCTTTCTTTGCAAAATCCTGATTAAGTGCCAACAGGCAAATTTTTGATGACGTCATTGCATGTGATTTGTGGTTTAGGCCTCCCCAATCAAATATTCTGGCTACGCCTATAAATTGGAGATCGCCTGAAAAAAAATTTTGAAGACCTTTTTTGTAAAACACTTGCGGCTGTGTCCTTGGTCCTTGGCCTCGAGCATTCCCGTCCTTGGCCTCGAGAGTGTCTGTCCTCCGAAAGGTTGTCCTTGGCCTCGGATTTTTTTTGTGTCCTTGGCCTCGAGCCTTGTGTCCTCAACTCCACCTCTGCTAGTCAAAATCAGAAAGCCTTCCAGCTTATTCTTTTAAGTACGTGGCCAGTTTATTAATGTCACATTTCGTTACCACATTGTGAACAGTGGTTTTGGTAATTCCAAAATATTTAACACGAAATTCTTGGTAAAGCTTGCAATTGCCTACATGATGATTTGGTGTTTCATACTCTAGGCTACATTTTGGACACAAAGAAGTCTCAGCGCGACCTGTAGTTTTCTTGTGTCGCTGTAGATTGCAGAGACCAGTTAAAACTTGCACTACTCTATTTAATTGAGGTCTCTAAAGGTTAAGGAGACGTATTGTTAGTCGAGAAGACGTCCAACCTACAGACTTTGCTATCCTCAAGCAGTCCTTCCATTCATTCCACATAGATTTCCATCTATCTGTGGACCAGTCCTTAACCGTGGTAACACAGCTGGCATACGCGAGTATAATAAAAGGTTTAGGACCATGTATTTTTGATTTAGATCCTGATTTGGCTACATGGTCTACCACTTTGTTTCCAAGTACCCCTGCATATCCAGGAATCCAGGCAATAGGCCTACTGACGTGGTTTTGTTTACCTAACTGATTTAGGTTGCTAATGCAGTTGAACGCTGCAATTGATGTTACAGTGCACTTTATGAGTGGTTTGATAGCTGCTTGACTATCAACCAGCACAACAAAACTTTGTGCATTTTTTCGATACGCAGGTTCTTTGCCACTTCTGAAATAGTCAAGACTTCTGCCTGAAGGCTGGAACACAGTACTGTAAATTCCAAGATGGAAAAATGCTTGTTTTGGGGAGTTGTTTGGTTATTCTGCATAAAACCCCGCAATTCCTCTCCCATTTAGTTTCGAGCCATCGGTGTAAACCTTGACAGTGTTCTGATTTAGAACGCTTTCAGATCTGTTAGCGTTCTTTTTACCCATAATTGGGCATTCGAAATTTCTCTCGAATACCTTTGCTTTCTTTATTCGGTCAGCTGGCATTTGCAGCAGAGATAAGAATCTTCTAGCCTCATTGCAAACATCAACATGGCTTTTCGTTTTCCCTGAGGAACTAACTCGGTTGACATGCCAGACCCCACTAACAGTGATTCTGTTTGACCCTTGCACTGCCTCAGCCGATAAGAATTCCTCAACGGGAGTTATATGTTGAGCAATATATCCAGAGCACTAGTAGGGGTTGCAGGAAAAGCTCATAAAATCATCAGGCAACCAAGTCTCTGCACTTTTGTGAGTTTCCCCTCTAGATACTTTTTGTTGATACCGCCAGCCCAGGACACACATGTATAGACATGATTGGACGTATCATAGCTGTGTATATCAATTTCATGATAGATGGTTTTATTACCCACGTTTTACCCACAGTTTGTCTACATTGCAATAATACTGTAGTTGCTTTGCGGGTAATTCGGGCAATATGTAGTTTCCAAGTTAGCTTGCTGTCCAGAGCAACGCCTAACAGCCTTGCTTCCTTGGAAAGTTCAAGTTTTGACCATTCATTGACAAGGAATCCAAATCTAGATTCCGTTTCTGAGTGAACAGTAAGATTTCGGTTTTATTCCTACCAAACTGTAGATCTTGTTCCGAAGCCCAGTTTGCATCATTATTTATTGCTTTCTGGGCCATACCTCTGATCCAAAGCATATCAGCACCATAACCAACACTGCTAGATCATCGGCGTAGGCTTGAACCAGAGATGGAGTCCTGGAGGACGTCCTTAGCCTAGAGGACGTCCTCGAGGACACATTTTGAAGTCCTTGGCCTTGGCCTCGAAACCTCAAGACCTCGAAAATTGCCCTGTCCTCGGCTCGAGGACAGCACTATTATTTGAATGGCTAAAATTTTGTAGATCGGCTGAAAAAAATTTTTTTCGACCGTTTTTTTGGAGATCGACAGAAAAAAATTTTTAAGACCTTTTTCCTTAGAAAAACACTTGCATTTGTGTCCTTGGTCCTTGGCTTTGGCCTCGGAATTTTTTTGTGTCCTTGGCCTTGGCCTCGAGCCTTGTGTCCTCGACTCCACCTCTGATAAAGAGGACTGAAAGGGCTGCGCAATTTAAGAATTTCAAGTAGATTTCTAATCTCAGCAACTTTGTTCTTTCCAATGGCCTAAAAAACGTATGAAATGTGATCCAAATGACGGTAAAATAGTCATTGTTTTCAAGAAATTGCGAATATTGCCCAGCGATTAGAAGTTTTGCCCCCAGACCCCCGTGAATAATACACTTGAATTGCATCAGTTTGTTCAACATGCCGCCCTATTGCAACATTTTTTGAGCAGGATTATTTTAACTTTTGGTGCCAAGCTCCTTACCAAAATCCTGGTTGCAGCAGTAAGGTTTTACTTGTTCTGGTAGATAATGGAAATGTCGCTTGCCCCCCCCCCCTGAAAAAATTTCTGCGGGCGCCTTTGGTTGTACATAAAGAGATAATTTACCAGCAATAATTGTAAAAAAAATGCAAAAATTATTGTATTTGATTTAAAGAAAGAATTTCAGAATTTCAATCTTTCTTGATTTAAAGAAAGCCTTTGATTCAGTAGATATAACCATTTTATTACAAAACCTGTTTTCCAAGGATGGCAGTACGGTATGGTACGCAGCAAGGCTGCGAACTCAATCGATTTTTATTCAAGTTCAAGTTCGAGTTCGAGTTCAGCCTATTTTAGCAAGTCCGAGTTCAAGTTCAAGTTCTGAAATTTAGTTTTTTCGAGTTCAAGTTCGAGTTCGGCTAAATAACCAAGCTTTTTCGAGTTCAAGCTCAAGTTCAAGTTTGAGCTCGCAGCCCGGATACTCGCGCAGTTTTTCTAAGTCCACGACATAAACAACAGAGGTGGAGTCCTCGAGAACGTCCTTGGCCTCGAGGACACATTTTGAAGTCCTTGGCCTTGGCCTCGAAGCCTCAAGTCCTCGAAAATTGCCCTGTCCTCGGTTAGAGGACAGCACTATTTTTTGAACAGTTGAAATTTCGTTGGAAAACGCCAGAAACCTCGCGGAAAATTTGCGAACACCTTTTTTGGTTTTCCTCAGTTGGAGCATAGGCGTAGGCAAGGGGAGGGGGGCAGGCCCTCCCCCCAATTGAAATTTCACCAATGACAAAAATGTGACAAAAAAGCCTACTGTTTCTTCAGTTTCTTTTTAGCATTTTTCGCTGACAACAGTATAACTAATTAACAATATTGAAGACCAAGGTCGCTGGGTCCCCCTCAATTCAATTTTCGCCAGCTAATTTAAACGTATAACCTGGAGAAAATGGATAGTTTTTGTCCTAAAAGTTGCTATCTCAGGTCCACATCTAGCCTTTTTGTGAACGTAATGCATTAATCAGGGCCGGATTTACCATAATATGACGCAGTGCCAGCTAGGGGCCCCGATCTGAAATCGTAAGATTTTTTTTGATCTTCAACTATATTTGTTGGCACAAAGACGTTGCGAAAATCTCCTAAGTGCCAGGGGCCTAGCGCTATGTAAATCCGGCCCTGTAATAACATGGTTAGTAGACGTAACCATCTATTGTACCATTTTTCAAAAACAATTCAGTAATTCACCTCCAACCTCGCCGGTTTTTAGGCACTAAATACTTTAAAAAAAATTAGCCATGGAAAATGCTGATTGAACAAATCGTTGAACTTTAATGGAGGGGCCTGCTGGGCCCCCTGGCGAAAGTGTACTCCTATAGCTAGAAATTTTCATGACAAAATAAAAATCTCTAAGGAAAATCTTCAATTGGATTATTATTTACTGCTAAAATGTAGCCAGAGCAAAGTTGTAAACGGGCCGAATAGTTCAGGACCGAACCCGAAACTATAAGCCCAAACCCGGCCCAAACCCGAAAATAGTTTGAAGCCCAAATCATGCCCGAAAAAATCCAAAAGTTAAGTTAGGTCTAAAAAATTTAGCAATATTGCCAAGTTATTTTGATTATTTTTTTGTACACCTAACACAAAAAGTACGTCTCAGGCCCGAATTAAACCCGACATTTTTGTCAACTTTAGGCCCGAACCCGACGCGAAAAGCCCGGCCCGACTTACAACTCTGAGCCAGAGACAATGCACTTTACTTCCCCCTACCTGGATCAAAATCACTTACAATTAAAATTTAACCCCAAAATGCAAGATGTAAAACGTGTTTTGGACTTAAATTGCAACTAGAAGGAGGATTAAACAATTCGATTTTTTCAATTGGCTCTTAAATGTCAAAAATCTAGTGCTTTCAAATGGCTCTGAACACTTGCGAAATGTGATCCAATGGCATTAAAGCAGCTTTTTTTTTCCAAAAAATTACAAAAAATCGCCCAGCGGTTGGGGGATTCGCCCCCCAGACCACAAAGCCTCCGGCGGCAGGGCGCCCCGCCCCCAAACCCTTGTCTGTGATACATTTGGGTTACACAAGCTTTCTCAACAAGTTACCGTTACACAAGCTTTCTCAACAAGTTTCTCAACAAGTTAAAGTTAGATATTTGCATTTTTCATCTATTAATTTAAGCCCTCTTCCTTTGCAAAATCCTGGTTACGTGCAAACAGGCAACAACGACTTCAGATCTTCCATTCTACGATATCTTTATCCCGCAAAAACTTCCTCTTTGGAAAAATTTTGATGACGTTATTTCATGTGATTTGTAGTTTAGGCCTCCCCCAATCAAAAATTCTGGGTACGCCAATAAATTGGAGATCGCCTGAAAAAAAAATTTGCAAACCTTTTTTTTTTGGAGAACGCTTGCGCCTGTGTCCTTGGTCCTTGGCCTCGAGCATTCCTGTCCTTGGCCTCGAGAGTGTCTGTCCTCGGAAAGGCTGTCCTTGGCCTTGGCCTTGGATTTTTTTTGTGCCCTTGGCCTTGGCCTCGAGCCTTGTGTCCTCGACTCCACCTCTGATAAACAAGGCAGTGAAGGATATGCACTTATGCAGCTGTAACAAAAAACGCAATCTCGATTTACACGGTTTGATCAAAAACAAATATTTTTCCGACAAATTTTAAAATTTAAAATTTGTTTTTAATGAACGCAAACTCGAACAATTTTACTTGAGTTCAAGTCCGAGTTCGAGTTCAGAAAAATTATTTTTTCGCGTTCAAGTTCAAGTTTGGCAAAATAACCGAGTTTTTTCGAGTTCGAATTCAAGTTCGAGTTCGCAGCCCTGGTACGTAGGTACGGTACAATATGTCCAATTTTTGCTAAGAAGTACGGTACGCTGGTACGGTACGTTTTTTTTTGTAATGGTGCGGGTACGGTACGTTGGTATACATTGTTTGAATTAAAAATCCCTGACTTTTCGCACATTGAGCAGGCTTTTTGTATACAAAGGCAAAAAAAAAGCTGAAACGGACGCCGTGTGAATTGAAATCGTTGATTCATAAGTTAGTGATTCCAAAGTCAGTTAAAGTTGCAAGTAGGTAAAAGCAAGAATAGAAGTAAGGTACGGTACGGTACGCCTCAATTTTTGCTCAGAAGTAAAAGTACGCATTTTTTCTAATGGAACGGGTACGGTACGTAGGTACGGTGTGCTTCAAAAATTGAACTGAAGTACGGTACACTGGTACCATACGGTTCAAGGTGCGAGGTACGTAGTACGCAAATTCTAAACGTACCGTACCGTACTGCCATCCTTGCTGCTTTCAATCAACTGAAATCCTATCTTACAGATTGTAAAATCTGCACGAAATTGGGGTGCAACATATCCAAATTGTGTAAGATAGAACATGGAGTTCCGCAAGGTTTGGAATTTGGCCCACTATTATTCTCACTGTATATCAACGACATGTCCAATGTTTCCAATTTTGGAAATACACTGTTTGCAAATGATACCAACTTACATATTTCTCATAACAACATCAAAAATCTATAATCTGTGGTAACAAATGAAACAAAAAAAATTGACACTTGGATGAAACTCAAAAAATTAACCATCAACTACAAAAAAAGCTGCTATATGCTTGTTGCTAAAAAAAATGTACAAAATGACCAGTTTCAGACTGTATACTGATCATTACCCCATTGAATTAAAAAATAGCATTAGGTATTCAGGAATTCACTTAGAGAGGGAATTATTCTGGAAAAATCACACTGACAATCTCGCTAAAAAGCTTTCTAAAGTTTGCGGAATGATCTATAAATTACGTCACTACGTTCTCTTCTGAGCTCTTCGAATAGTTTATCATAGCATGTTTCACTCACATATTCAATACTCTTTATTAAATTAGGGGAGAGCTGCCAAAAGCCATTTCTACAAACTTTCAATTCTGCAAAATAAAATTTTAAGAGCTTGTCTTTTTTGTCCCCGTCGTTATGACACAAATTTATTATATTCTCGGTTTAGAGTTTTGAAGCTTGATGACATGATCAAAATGGAATTCGCTAAATTTATTTTTAAGTACAGCAATGACTTGTTACCAAATTCTTTCTACAACTCTTTCACCAAACTCGAAAACATACATAACTACAATACTAGACAAAAAAGTAAAAATGAGTACTTTCAAACTTTTTTCGGCACTGAAACAGGAAAAAAAACGTTGCATTATCTCGGTTTAAATAAGTGGAAAAGTATTCCGCAAGAATATCGTCAATGTTTATTTACAATATTTAAAAAATTTTGTAAAAATAAGCTATTAAACAATTACAATTAATGTGCTTAACTACGAAAAATATCAGATCGTCACTATTGTGATATTGTTTACTTTTTATCGTTATTTTTGTACTTCCTTTTGTTTCTTCTGTACTTTTTATGTTTGTGTCACTATTCATACAGTACCTCTATTTCAACTAATTGTTAATTACTGAAGTAGCATTCGGTAATTTGCGCGTATAGTTTCGAGCAGAAATCTGATTGCTGTTGTACAATAATATCTTGTACAGCAACCTTTGGCAATTGTTTTTTCTTCACTGCTTTAACTGCCATAAAGTGATATGCCTATCAAACTGCTTAAAAAAGTAATGTTTTGAAAATAGTGATTTATTTTTCTACATTTTTAATTATTTTCAAAAAAAGGAAAAAAAAAGCAAAAAAATTAAACGACGTGGTGTTGATATTGCATATTTGGGTTTATGCTGTAGAGTGTGCTTGAAATTCCAAAAATTTATATTCAAAATTGTACAGTGCTCGTGCTTTAGATCCTCATATTCTTCTATCTAAAGGCTGCAATGTATAATTTGACTATAATACGTTCAATATATTTATTTTGTTGCATACCTTATTTATGATTGTCTGAAATTCTTTTTTTTTGGCGTAACTTCAGTGTTCGTGCTTGGTCCAGTTGAGCTAAGAGTCTATTTAATGCGTAAAATATCGAAATTCCAGAAATCTGGAGAAGTTGGTGGTCCTAATTTTGGGTTATGGCTAAAAAAAATTTTTTTAAAAGGTTGATGGCACTCAGATTTGCTTGATGTAATATGAACAGTAGGGTGCACTAAAAAAATATAAAACTTTGAATTTCACTACGATTGCTTGCTGGATTGTTGCTATGAATAAGAAAAACATTTTTGCCGAATTTCGCATCAAAATAAGTTCATCTTCCCAATCGACTTTTTATGACAATTTTTGGCTAATTTGGCATTACAGTATACTATTTATACATTATATTTAGTACAACTCATTAATAAATAAAACACTTTTTTTGCCAAAAGGCATTTCAATTTCTATTAACTGCAAGTATAAAATTTAAGATGGTGTATAAAAAATCCTGCTCACTGCACCGTTATCGAAGAGTTCTGTCCAAAAACTTTTACGAGAAAGTTGTGAGATTGGATTTGTTGAAAGTCAAATTTAATGAATGTAATTTTATTTAATTAACGAATTTCAATCATGAAAAGACATTTTGTTCAAACACTTCGTCTTAACATGATTGCTTTTTATTGTCTAGCTATCAATAACTAAAGTTAAACTGATTCTTGTTACAAAACGTTGGCATAAGGCGTCTGCTACTAAGTCGCAGTCTGATGTAGCCATCTCTTTCCTTGCAACCAGCCAACTCTGTGCGAGCTTCAGTAATGACTCGGCCATTTCGGAACGTTCAAAGGTTCTTCAAGAATATGTAAAACTTCTTCTTCACTTAGTGATGTCAAAAAAAGGCTGTTTTCAATTCAGTGTCCTATCAATCATGTGGTAGCAATTTGTTGCATGGAACTTCAGCATGGGTAGAATTACTTTTCCAATGTTTTTGGACACCTTTTCACGTGATTTTTCTGTCACATCTGCATCTTCATTAACTTTTTCATCTGTCGGTATTACAAGTCCTTCAGCAATGTTGGGCCTCTCATCATCCGCTTTAACATCATCGTTGCCAGGTTCAGTCAATACGACATAATTATCATCTACTTTCATTCTTGGACTCCACCTTCATGTTTTATAGTTTTTTACAAATACTCAGGTCATGAAGTTCTTTCCATCAAACTATAATAAGATGTGAGTTTCTTTAAATTTCCAAGCTCTGCTTCTCACCTCTCTTCTCTCAACATCGCCTCCTCTCGTTTCCCAGTTTCGGTTGTTCAATAATTTGATTCATATTTACATTGGTTATAATATCGTAAACAACCAGTGTCGCCGAAGTTATGGCAGCCAGCATAATTTGACACACCATACCTAGAGCAAACTGAAGCAAGATTAGAAAGTTTAATCAAATTTTATTTGGAAGTGTTACCTGACATGCTGGTCGTTTGAACATAATCTTCGTCCAGTTTCCTCTTGTCGTTGTTGCCTGCATCGTCGGCACTGTCGTCAGAGAAATCAAGTTGCACTTGCTCCTGTCTGAACTCAGCTTGACCTTTTTGGATTTTAACAGCCACCTCCATGGCCTCGTCTCTTGCTGCCGCTCGGGCCAACATCTTGCTAACATCCTTGTCGATATCCGATATAACCGTCTTTCGAGCACCACTTAGGTCTAGCAAGAGTGGGATTTCACGCTTCGGAACCTTCACTCTCAGGAACTTTTAGGAATGGGATTGGGATTTCACTCTTAGGAACATTCACATCTCACTTACAAGCCTAGTGGAATCCATCACAGTTCTTCGCTATGCAATGTACTTGGAAACAAGAGACAGATGGACACATGCAACTACAAATGTCAAAAAATTTGTTCATTTCCATTTTAAACTCATTCAACTTCGTAAGATTTCGCTTTTTTCTGCTAACAAACAGTCCTTTTTTGTACAGTCTTTTCAACTTATCCTGAATGACTTTTTGATCCAGCAAAGAAATAGTTAACCGATCTCCAATCGCCCAAGCCCAAATTGCGGAAACACCTAAAGCAGCTTTCTTTGCAATTTCATTCACATGTGCAAACCGTCCAGCTTCAGATTTGTACCTCCAACAATTTCTTAACGCATCACCAATTGAGGAAAGTTGGTGAGCAGAAAGAGGATGAGCATGCACAAACAAAGCTTGCTTCGTGTCTTTCCTGGTTTTTCTTTTTCTTTCAGACATTATTGTTAATTACTGTACAAGACATTTGTACAAAATATTGCTATTCTGAAATATCAATATACTGTAATACAAACTGAAGAAGTGTTGCATTTACTTTACATTTTATTAAAAGCGGTAAAAATATGCGTGATCACTAACAGCTGCATAATATAAAGGCGAAAAAACGACCACTATCCCAACACACCGGATGATCGTATTTCTTTAGTAACGAACAGCCACAAAGCTATATCACAAGCAACCTTGTTAAACAAAAAGTAACAAATGCTAAGTTTAGAGTAACAAGAAAGCAAAAAAACGAAGTCGCAACTGAACAAGTAAATAAGATCAGAAACTTACTTTACACATCTGGTGCGCAGCATGCTTAGTGGCATTGACTCAAGAGCGCGGGGCTGACGCAGCAGAGGTGGAGTCCTCGAGGACGTGTTTGGCCTCGAGGATGTCCTCGAGGACACATTTTGAAGTCCTTGGCCTCGAAGGTCAAGTTCTTGGCCTTGGCCTCGAGGCCTCAAGTCCTCGAAAATTGGCCTGTCCTCGGCTCGAGGACAGCACTATTTTTTTAATTGTTAAAATTTTATGGAGCGCTTGAAAAATTTTTTGGAAAACGTTTTTTTTGTGGAGATCGCTTGAAAACTTTTTGTGAAGACCTTTTTTTTTTTGGAGAGCACTTGCGCTTGTGTCCTTGGCCTCGAGCATTCCTGTCCTTGGCCTCGAGAGTGTCTGTCCTCGGAAAGGCTGTCCTTGGCCTAGGCATCGGATTTTTTTGTGTCCTTGGCCTCGAGCCTTGTGTCCTCGACTCCACCTCTTTGACGCAGTATCGTTTCAATTTGGTTCTCATAAAACGGCGCAAAAGTCTCAATTTTTAATCCCAATGTCGGCAAGCAAAACCTAAGTTTATTTGTGTAAAATTTGATGTGTGGCTATCATTTGGCAAGTACAACAATCCACCAAGCGATCAATAAAATCTGTAACCAAAGTGCTCCCTAATGAACAGCCATCTACTGCGTTAATGTGCAATCGATTTGGAAGCTGAGTCAATGTGTGCTTAGGTTTGTTTTGTTATATCGATTGATTTTCCTAAAAACGATTGAGTTTAGACGAACTGAAAAATGCATTGTTGTGGCTTTTGGATTGTTGGGTGTAACTGCAGTCATTGTCTTGATCATCCAATTGTTTTTGGGGTAAATAGTGGAAAAAAGTTTGTTTTTTTACTATATACAGTGTTGCCAAAATTGTTTTTTTTCAGATTATTACTTAGTTTTATTTCTGTCTATCCAAAATACAAGAATTTAACTCCGTCTTTTTTCAATGTTATTACTGTATAAAAATATGACTTTAAACTAAATTATGACTGACTTATCTTCTTTAATACAAAGCAAGTTGAGTTTTTAACAATACTCAATGTCTAAATAATTCAATTTTTCAATCAAGCAAAAGTCAGTTTTTTTTGTTTTGTGTGTGTGTTTTTTTTCTAAATATTTAGTGCAAAGCTGGCTACACAGTTATTGTTACCTCTTACATTGTTAATGATATTTTGAGTTTTTTTATGTTCAATGGCAAGCTTAAGTTTATGCCTGTAACTGTTAAGTATTGCCAATAGGTGCAGTTGACCTAGATGACCGCATGGTCTTATCGCTGTTTCCTGCCTGCTTACTTTTAAGCCTGTGGTGAAATAAACTTGACTTGACTTGTACGCAGTGCTGCGCTGACGCTGTTACATCAAGCAGATTTTAGTTGCCACGCTGCGCGGCGTGGTGCACCAACAACACTGCGCTGTTGCCATCTCGTTCTACATACCGGTAGTGATTTTAAGTCAGTTGAATAGCAACATCCAAAAACAAATCCACGATGAATGAATTATTGTGACGTCATAAAAAAGTAGTTATGGGCAAGGATGGCAGTACGGTACGATACCGTACGCCTCAATTTTTGCTGAGAAGTACGGTACGCTGGTACGGTACGCTTTTTCTGTAATGGCACGGAAATGGTACGTTTGTACAGTACGCCTTTTTTGTAAAGGTACGGGTACGGTACGTTGGTACACTTTTTGAATTAACAATCCTAGACTTTTTGCACATTGCGCTGGCTTTTCGCATGTAGAGGCAAAAAACAGCTGAAACCGACGCCAAATATTTGAATTGAGATCGCTGATTTACGACAGGCAAGTAATTTTAAAGACAGTTAAATTTGCGAGTAGTTAAAAGCATAGGTGAGCAAGTTAATGCAAAACGTTAGCTTCGTTAACCACTAGTCCGTTAAAAAACTTCACACCTCCGTAAACGTTAATCCGTTATTTTTAGCTTTAATTAACGGAAGTTATTAAAGTCCGTTAATTCGTTTACATTTTGCGTGTAATTTACATTTCGTTTTATTCACTCGCTTCTAGAACACGTATCGACGCTGTTCAGCTGATTGTATGGAATGTTTATTTATTGCTGTGGTGGTCTTTTTGGGTTTGGAAGTTACATTTTACAGTCTAATCTAATTTCAAGACAAAAATAAGTTCTAATGCACTAACGAAGCTGCGATTGGAAAGTCTTTGGAAATTTTGAACAGCGATAATTAATAGACCTACGAGGCTGCAGCTTATTGCCACAAAGAGAGCTCCTTTCTTCGCTTTCTTGTATAAAATTCGTGCTAATACACAAAAAGTGTTACCAGTGCAAACTGGTATGTACCGGTCCGATGAATAAATGGTGCAAGATATTAACGATAAAAACATTAACGGAAGTTAGCATTCATTCATTTTTTTCATTTTATTTTATTTTTGTTTGAAAAGACAATACTTCAGTACATCAAGTTTCAGACACAAAATAAATCAGCCAGTCTTTCCGGTGAGAGGCAGCGAAATGACCTCAAGTCCAGGTCCAATAGAATAGGCGCGGTCGTCGAGTCTGCAGCCTCTCACAACTCTACGTTGTCAACCAAAATTTTACACCATTTTGTCAATTAATGAATACGAAACTGTAAAGACACAAAAACGAACAGCACAGGTGACAAAGACTCCAACCGGATTTACGAAAACACTGAAGAAACAAATACACACGGCAAAAGGACATCACACATGACAAAAGTACAACATGCAAGAAACAAAGACGAATAAGCTGTAAATCATACTGTATATACCTAAAGAAAAAAAAAAAAGACAAGAAAAAACAAAACTAAAAAAACGTAAGTTTAAATGTTTGATTGGTTATTTTTGATTTACATGGAGAAATTTTTTAATTTTTTTGATGAAAACGTATTTGTTTTTTTGAGCAATATTTTTGATATCAGCTGGTAATTCGTTCCAAATAATTTTAGGTTCTTGATAGCGAATTGAACGTTGAGACTTTGAAGCGAGTAAAGAATAATTGTCGCCGGTAACAAACCTCATAGAATAAGTGTGCACTTTAGAAGGTAAAACGAAATATTCATTGAAACAAATTGGGAGTGATTTGGATTTAAATTTAATCTTTAATTTCGAGACTTCTAGTTTATAAATATTGTTTAGTTTTAGCAACTTTAATTCATCATATAATGGGCCAAGTTTTGTTTTGAAAAATGAAGTTTTGGTAATTGTTTTAAAAATGTAGTTTTGTTGCACTTGAATTTTGTTGACATACTTGGCGGCACAATTTCCCCGTGTAGTAATACCATATTGTAAATGTGAATACGCAATACTAAAATAAACGTTCCTTAAAATAGATGGAAGTGCATAGTGTCTTAGTTTGCTGATGATACCTCTACCTGTAGTTAATTTTTTTACTATGCTTTGTATGTGATGCTGCCATGAAAGCTGCTTATCTACATATACTCCTAAATATTTAACTACATTTTGTTCAGTTATACTTCCGTTGAGTGCACGAATACATAAATTTTTGCAATCAAAATTTTTGCTTGGTTTTAGAAATAATGCTCAGTTAGTTTTAATGTAATTAATTGTTACTCTGTTAAAAATGACCCAACTTTCAATTTTTTAAAATTATTTTTTGTTTTTGGATTTCAGCCCATCGTGACTTTTGTCCTTGCATAACAGGACAGCATCATCAGCATAAAGCAGTACTTTTGAATCACAAGAATTCGGCAAGTCATATTTTATATATACTAAAAATAGAAACGGCCCCAACAAGTGCTTTGGCCTAATCCATAAAAATACCACAAACAGAGTTATCATTATCTTGTGGTTTTAGTATGTATTCGTAAAGAAACGTTAATGCAAGGTTGGTGGAGTGCTGCTTTCGAAAACCAAATTGCTTATCAGTGAAAAGGTTGTATTTGTTCCAGAAATCAATCAAACGTCTGTAACAGAACTTAACGGAAGTTACTTTAGTCCGGTAACAGAACTTAATGGAAGTAAATTTAGTCTGTTAACATGAAAAAACTTTTTAACGAATTAACGAGTTAATGAAAAAGTTGGCTTCGTTATTAATGGATTAATGATTAACGGACTTGTGCCCACCTGGTTAAAAGTAAGGATGACAATACGGTATGGTACGGTACAGTAGCGTAGCCAGGGGGGGGGCTATAGCCCCCTCTATTGGTCTGCCGACCAAAATGCAGAATAAGAAAAATACCACGTTTTTAGCACTTCTAAGACTCTCTTTTGCACTGGATTAGATTAAAAAATGATTTAAAGCATAGTTTGAAACGTTTATTTGGGGGGGGGGGGGGGGGGGGGGGGCTAATGGACTGCCGACCAAAATGCAGAATAAGGAAAATACCACGTTTCTAGCCAGTAGCATAGCCAGGGCGGGGGCGGGGGCTATAGCCCCCCCCATTGACAAGTCGACAAAAATGCAGAATGGGAAAAACACTACATTTTTAACACTTTGAGACTGTTTTATGCACTGGGGTGGACTCTAACAGTGATTTAAAACATCTTTTGAAACATATGTTCAGGGGGGGGGGCTAATTTGTCAAAAATAAAACCAACAAATAAATGAAACCTTTGAAAAATGGTAAGAAATAAGCAATCAAATTTGATCGCAAGTGTAAAAATTCTGAACATAGGTGTCATCAACAAATATACTATAAACTAAGGAATGGGGGGGGGGGGGGGGGGGGGGGGGCAATTTAGTATTTGTTAATTACCTATCATTTCTCTAAAATCTCTTTTCATTAGCCCCCCCCAATTATTTTTCTCTATAAATTGTACACGAAATAGATTACTCCGTGTGAGTTTTATTGAACTATTCGATTTTATAATTTGCCAGCATCTAAACAAGAGAACTAACATTTTACCATTAGCCACCTTCCAAATAGCCCATTTATGCCACCAGTTTAATCTTGTTTGCACTGCCAATTTCTAAGCCACGTTTTAAAAAAATTATTTTTTAATCAAAATAGCCCTAAAATGAAGTTATTTTTGAAAAAAAAATGCAAAATTTTCGAGCGCTGGGGGCTTCGCCCCTAAACCCCCATTGGCCTCCGACGGCTGGGGGCTCTGCCCCCAGACCCCCAAAACAGCCCCCTCCCATTGCGAATTTCTGGCTACGCGCCTGGTACGGTAAGGTACGTCTCAATTTTTGCTAAAAAGTACGGTACACTCGTACGGTACGCCTTTTTTGTAATGATACGTATGCTTGAAAAATTGAACTGAAGTACGGTTTGCTGGTACGGTACGGTACGGTTCAAGGTGCGAGGTACGTAGTACGCAAATTTTAATCGTACCGTACCGTACTGCCATTCTTGGCTACGGGTGATGCAACGGCAAGCAATCGACCGAGCTGCTACAGCACAAAAAAATGTTTGATGATCGATCATCGTGCCACTAATCCTGCTAAAAATTTTACCAAGTCATCTTTGCTGATCTCGCGAAATTTCGGGTAAGGTTAGAACAAACGGTTTCAACCATTTCAGTTATGGGACTGAATTTGACTGACATTTGTTTAATGTGTGATTTTTTCTATTTGACGCGTGTGGGTGTGGGACTCCGTGTGTGAATGCGGTGAGCCTTGCTCTATGAGGCAAAAGACTTTGGTTTGGGTTTTTGCTGAGCCAGCCATCACGGGCATTCTACTTCTGGTGAAGCGTGAATAGGTGACTTACTGTGTTCTTCGAGTAGGCCTAGTTGTTTTTGGTCGTAATCTTTTTCTTGCTCACAAGCTATCGAGTTCTTGAGATGAGTTTAAAAGTTACTGACGTTTTGAAGAGATACAGAGAAGGGGATATATCAGCTTGGTCAGAACAAGCGTCGAGCGCAACTGGCTAAGAGTCTGATAAAACTAAAAGATTTGGCCGTGGTCATACCCAGGCTTGGAAAAATTATAATTGTAATTGACAAAAATGTAATTAATTACACGAATTTGCTGTAATTGTAATTGAAGATTTTCAAAAGTCGATAATTGTAATTGAAAAATTTTCTGCCTATTTTCAATTACAATTAGCCTACTCTAGTAATCTGGTAATATTATTCACTAAGATAGATGATAACAAAATATGGTTGAATAATGTCAATTTTCCTACGTTTGCAAATTGATATCGGTGTTTTCTACCGGTTGCAATCACATCTGATGTCCTAAACCGAACATTAAACTTTTAAAATAGGTAAGGGATAGGCCTAATTAAAGTTACGTACCGTATGTAGTTTTAGAGATATGGTTTAGGAAGTGTGTAGATCACTGGTCCGGTTTCCGACATTAAATTGCTGGAGCACCGGCAGCATATTATGGTATATTACTTTTTTCTCATTGATTTGATTTAAATACGGCTCTTTGACACTTCAAATGCAAAGCCCTGATAGTGTAGTAGTAAGCACGCTTGGCTGCGAAGCCAAGAGTTGAAGGATTAATTTGCGCTATGCTTGGCAAAAATAGCGCTAGAGAGCTATTTCGCTGCGTAATCCTTTTTTTCTCTAAAACCTTATGATTCCGGATTAGAGTTAGGGTTCGGTCAGCAATGCCAGCTTGAGAGATATCGTAGTAAATTGAACAGCACAATTAAACGATTGGTGCTGCCAGTGCAGCAGCGATTAGATGTTAAAAACCGGGCCAGTGCGTGCAGCAGACACTGCCTATGGTTTATCATATTCAAGGGTGTATGCAGGGGGCGGATTGGGGGTTCAAACCCCCCCCATTGGTCTGTTGACTAAAATGCACAATAAAGAAAATATCACGTTTTTAGCATTTCTGAGCCTATTTTTTTGCAATGACATGGCTCCAACATGATTTAAAGGGGAACTCCGGCCTAGTGAGGCTAGGTCGTAAAATACTCCTCAAAATTCTAAGACTTTTGCAAAAAAAAACTAACTCGCTACATTTTATAGGAAAAGGCTTGGCGCACGTTCCGTGCGCGCAGACATTTCGTAAATAAGGCTAAATAACCCAACCCAAAGCACTAGCCTTAGCCCTAACCCTAATTCTAGCCCTAACCCAAACCCTAACCTAAACCCTAACCCAAACCTATAACTATAACAATCAAAATAAAAATTTTCGAAAACGAGTGACGTCATCGGAATCTTTGTTTATTTAACCGCGCACGTTCCGTGCGCCAAGACACTTCGCATTTTATAGGCTAGTTTTGATGAAATCCGCAAAAAAACTATGTGAACCGCTAGTCTGATGATGGTAGGTAGGCTATGTACTTTATTGTATCTGTACATTGATATTGTTTGGACATAAAATTGCTAGTTAAGACTAAAAACTCAAAAGCAGAATTGCTTGTATTGCATTCTTTCTGCTTTGCTAAAAATATCAGATACAGTACCGGTATTCAACCTACTTGCAATCTTCAGGCCTGAGATTAGTGACTTACGTCATCAGACTTGTGGTTCATGCAGTTTTTTGCGGATTTCATCAAAACTAGCTATAAAACATATCGAGTTTGTTTTTTTTTGCATAAGTCTTGGAATTTTGTGGTGTATTTTATGATATATAGCCTCGCTAGGCCGGAGTTCCCCTTTAAATCCACTTTTGAAACATTTAGAGTTTCTTGGGGGTTAATTTCTCAAAGATAGAACTTACAAATCAGTAACATCTTCAAAAAATTGCCCAAATTAGGAAATTTAACCGCTAAAAATGCTTAACATAGGCTTCATCAAAAATATATAGATGGGGTTTTAGTATTTGTTAATTAATCAGTATTAGTTAATTATTAATCCACTCAAATCTTGTTCCATTAGCCCCCCATCCCCAACTGTCTCAGTCTAGAATATAAATGCTTGTGAATTTTTTCAATGTATCGGTATGATTTTGTGATTTACCGGCTTGTAAATTAGAGGACTGAAATGTTACCATTAGCCACCGCCCACATTGCTTCGCCCCCCAGACCCCCAATAGCCTCCGGCAGTTGGGGGCTCTGCCCCCAGACCCCCAAACACAGCCCCCCATTGCAAATTTCTGGCTATGCACCTGGCAACTTTGTACTATTTATAGTTATGGAAAAGGCTTGGCGCACATTCCGTGTGCACAGACATTTCGTAAATAAGGCTAAATAACCTAAGCCAAAGCACTAGCCTTAGCTCTAACCCTAATTCTAGCCCTAACCTAAACCCTAACCCAAACCTATAACTATAATAATCAAAACAAAAATTTCCGAAAACGAGTGACGTCATCGGAATCTTTGTTTATTTGACCGTGCACGTTCCGTGTGCCAAGACACTTCGTATACTTATATGTGTTTTTGTAGCTTTTGTTTTGAGCAATTTTTTTTTTGATTGTTCAGTTGCAAACCTTATGATGTTAGTTAGGCCTATCTGCTATAGATGTATGCCTAATGCTTAATTGTTTTTTGTTTGAAAAGTTTTATTTGCATTACGCACTGTGTGACTTTGATTTCATCATGTGACATTACACTAGGTTATATATTTGCCAAAGTATTGATCGCAAACAAATTTTTGATGTCACTACTGAAAACCCCTCCCATTGAAAAATCCTGTGTACGCCACTAATCATATTCATAACCTAAACTTAGCACCAGAGCTGTAGTGTCTCGAGACAGTCTCAAGACACTATTTTTCAAAGTCTTGGTCTAAAAGCTCTAAAGGCTCGGTCTCGGCACCTCAAAGTCTCAGAAAATGGTCAAGTCTCGGCCATATTTCCAATTCGAGGGTAAAAACCCACAATAATTTTGTTTTTAACTTAAAAAAAGAACAAATCTCTTCCTGTTTAAACCAAGGGTTCTTAAAGTTATACCTTAATAGCCCATGGGGATTGAATATATCGAAAAAAGATATTTTTTACAGAGTTAATGTATTGTAAAACCCTAAAAGGGAGTATTTTGATTTACAATAATATGGACTAGGGGTAAAGAGCGTCTGAGATAGAAAACATTTTGCTACCACTGGTTTAGACAAATGTTATTATCAATAAATTTTGTATTTTATATTCTTATACTAGTGGTACAACTGCAAGTTTTCTGCATTTTGATGAGACGGCTGCTGCTTTTCTTGTACCGGTTTTACTCTTTGGCTAATTCTGTGTCTAGAAGAATATCGAAGTTATCTTCATGACTTTGTGAAAACTGAAAAAGGAATCAACAGATCAAGCAGTGAGATAGGCTGCGCCGAGTGCATTTGCATTTTACTCACAAAGTAACATGAATTATTTCGCATTCTACGCAAGAAGTAACACGAAATTATTTGCATTCTAAACAAGAAGGCCTCAAAAGTCGTTAGACGTTTGAATTTTGCTGTAGTTGCTATCAAAATCCTTTTTATCAGAAACAAATCAAATCGGAATTTTCAAACCAACAAACATATACTGAACTTGGAGAAATAATAGGAAGTAAGCTTGCGCTCTTTAAAGAATTAAGGTTTTCTAAACAAAAATCACGATTCTCTGAAAGAACCATCAAAACAACATTTGTGCGAAAAGACTTAAGTAATGGTGCACCTATAGTATCACACCTTGGGGCAATAAAGGTGTGGGTTATAACAATTAATGTGACAACATTTGTCTTGTGAATATTACTGCAGAACAATTAGGACTGAAATATTATTCTAAGTTCTTCATAAATGTTCTTATCTCGATTTTGTAACTAGCACATTTAGTTAAAAATTTTTTTTGATGATCATGATAGTATTTAATCCTAAAAAGCATAAGCGACGCCAAAAAGGTTTTTAATTAAAAACAAATGTATATCTTTTAAGTAGTTTAACTTTTTTAATTAGCTTGTTCCTAATATAATAACGAAATGTCTAGAAATCTATATTGCAATGTGTTGGGAAGTTCACCGAAGGTCCAAAATTTAGTGTCAAAAATATTTGCAAAATATTGCAAACGTTAGGTTTCAAAAGTCTCGTGTCTCGTCTTGGTCTCGTGTCAAGTTTTTGCTCAAAATCTCGGTCTTGCAACGTCAATGTCTCATCTCGAGGATTATGGCCAAGACTCCAGCTCTGCTTAGAACGTACTCTAATCATAACTAGCACTAACTCTAACCTAAAAAATGAACTAACATAGAATTGGCCTATAATGTCAGATGTGACTGTAACCGGTGGTAGCTAACCATTGCAACCATAGTTGTAGCCAGGATTTTTGTTTGGGGGTGGCCCAAACCATAAATTTCATGCAATGACGTCATCAGAAATTTTTCAAAAGAGGAACTTTTTGTATGGGCAAAGATATTGTAGAATGGAAGATCAAGAGCCTTGCCTGTTGTAGGCAATTAACCTAGGATTTTGCTAAAGGTAGAGGCAAACTAATAGTTAAAAGGTGCAATTGTTGAACTTGGGAGGCGTTTTGAGTAAGCTAATGTAACTCAAACATATCACAGACGTGGGTCTAGGGGCACAGCCCCCAGCTGTCGGAGGCTTTAGGGGTGTGGGGGCGAAGCCCCCAGCTGCTTGGCGATTTTTTATTATTTTTTGAAATAAAAAGCTATTTTACAGCTGGCACAAAATGACTTAGGACATAACCATTTTTCAAGTTAAAACACAATTTTTATTATATTTATCAATTTTTATTAAAAATAACACAATGTTTAATATTTTTTCATATTTCCTTTCTTTTTGATGACCATCTGCAGGCGTTTTGGCATGAAATTGCTCAAATTTTGAAAATAATCCAGTAACATCTCCTGGCACCACACTCTCATGAGCTCAAGTTTTACGTTCTCCAGGTCAAGTTTGATTTTTCTTTTGTTTCACGATGTTCTTCATTTTTTGCTAGCAATTCTGGATTGGGTTTAAGTCCGGGCTATTACCAGGCCAATCAAGCACTCTTATTTTTTGCTGTTGGAGAAAATACGTAACTTTTTTTGACTTATGGCATGGAGCATTGTCTTGCATGAAGACTTCACAGCTGTGAATGTGAAACATACTGAGCATATGAAGAGAATGGTTCCAAAACGCGATAAATCCATTTTAGAACATTTGAGAAAAAGACACTTTTTTGTGCGTGGAAAACTGATGATGAAAAAGTAATTGAATGACAATCACTATTTAGTCAAACACGCATAAAATAAGTTGCAATTAACAATCAAAATTATTCTTTTTGTATTTAAGAGAAACTGGTCAATTTAATAATATTTTTTCCAAAATGCTATAAGTCCACTTCATCTTTTTTGTCAAAATGCTACATATCCCTACAAAATATGACTAGTCTGGCCCATTGTTTTGTACTATTCTTTCTTCTTAATTATTTCATGGCTTATGGGGCTTTCACACTGAGGCCGCGTACAGTTGCGTACTGAGTACGAAACTGTACGCGGCCAGTCCGCAACTGTACGTGGCCAGTACGCAACTGTACACGAAATTTTGGAAAACTTTTTCATAACTTTTACGTATCGAACCACGTAGGCCTACTGCGATTACGCAACTGTACGTAGCTGTCCGTAACTGTATACGGCACATGCAAATTTTTTTGAAAACAAAATCTAATGTTTTCTCTGATGCAACAATGATGTTACAAGCATTTTTTTTACAAAGAAAATTAATTACTGTTATTGCAAAACTTTGCCTTGAAGAGCAAAAGTTCACATCAGCACGCAACAGTACGTAACTGTACGCCAAAAAAAAGGCCGCGGACAGTTGCGTATTAGTACACAACTGTATGCGGCCATAGAATGAAACCCCTATATACACAGTTTTAACATGGGTTTAGAATTGACATAATGTCGTTATGACACTATTTTAATAACCATCTCACTACTTCAGTTAGGAAGCTACAGCATCAGTCCATGGTGAAGGCAACTTGGTAAAATCAATAACAAAACTAAAACTCATCATCATCACTATCGTTTCTTTCGGTGCCTTCGATGCTGTTCAGAGCTTCTTCGTAGAACGTAGCAACTTCGTCAGAAACGCCAATCGCTTCAAGGAGGTTTTGTACATCCTTTTTTTTTGCCATCGTAACGGTGGATTGGTCTGCCAGTTCATTTAATTTGAAATCGGACCACCTTTTGCCACGCTTCAACACACTGTGCCGGCAAAACGTGCCATTGTACACCGGTTTGAAGCCGAGTTTATCCCCGTTGATCTCCAGCTGACGCGCTTCACTGATTTTGAATGACCTCTGTCCCTTAACAAGTTCCAGTGTTGCCTTCTTATAGTCAAAAGCCTTCCAGTCTCTGCCATACCGGTAAACATTCCCGTAATTCTGCAGAATTTCCACGTACTCCTTGGGATGCAGAATAGTATCCTTTTTACGAACTGCCTGCTCAATACGACCGAAGACTCGATCAGCTGGCAAGAAACTATGTCCTCTGATGGGGAATGTGAATACTATCCGAAGATTGGAATACACAGTTTTCCTCAGCGCAAAAAGCATGGCAAGGACATTCATGTTTTTATTCTGTCCAAAACATGAGTCACTGAACAAGCGCAGTGTGTTACTTTTCTGGACTTGTCCATTGACTACACAACGGAAAAAATGGTCCAAAGCAGAAGCGATTAAATTACTGTCTTTCTTGTTTTGTTGCTCCATCCAGGTGTAGAGATGAATGTCATCCTTTGTCTGATGACTGTCCTTTCCATGATGCACAACTACACCAAACACATACAAGTAGAGTTGTCTGGAGTAATAGGCCTGGCCAATGGGGGTTTTGGGCAGTACAAGGTTTTGCATCATATCAAAACACACGGTAATAGTGTCCTCCTCAATGCTCCCAAGAAGATCATAGAAGGCCCGAGCACGCCGTCTGTGCAAAATAAAACTCGCAGCCTTGGTTCTCTTTTCCTCCTCTGTCAAGTTGGGATCTTTAGTGGATATGCGATAATTCATGCAATCAGCACAAGCGTCAGTTAGCGGATGACCAAACCCAAGATTAAACTTTGTACGAAACACCGAATAATAAAGGGAATAGCTCACATCTGCATGACTTTGTGATTTGAAAAGTTCATGCATTTTCTTAACATTCATATCACATGGCAAATACTTTCGACCTGGTGCTCCTCTACGCCCATAATGACTGGCTCGGCACTTGAATGTTTGGATATGTGCCTGAATGTGTCGTTTCTTTTCTTCATTTTCTTCAACTTTCCGTGCTCCACCTCTTCTCTCTGGACATACTGTGGTTTTCTGTGCATAGTACTTGGCTACCCGAGAAACACGATCCTTGCTCACACCTGAAAAACAGCATAATTTCATGGCAATGTACTGAAGTCTATTGCTCACTGAACGAAATTTGAAAATTTTGCTATTTATTAACCAATTTGACTTGGCTTGGTGACAGCAAAATGACCTCTGCGATTTTCTAGTCGAGATTCCACCTGTATACCACGCAAGGTGAAAACTCCACGCTATGCTGAGCGTCAAGCTTGGAAGCTGTGAATACCAGTGTTGAAGTCTTTGGTTTGCCCCAACCCGGAATCATACCCAGATATACTGCTTCAAAGGCAGATGCTCTATCCACTCTGCCATCTTGACAGATACCAAGTCTTATCCACACGGCAGTTGGCCATCTATGTGAAACTTAAGTACAGTAGGCCTACCTTGGCCTAGTATAAAGAAAAATGAAAAATGATGCGGGTTTACATGAACTCATCTGATTGTGTGTAGAAACACTCACCTAAAATGCTTAGGAAGGTGGCCTTACAAACTGGTAACTTGTTTGGATGATCGTGTGTCAGAAGGCTGTACTTTACAGATACATTCCTGTCCTTTCTGGAATTTTCATCATCAACCTTTTTTCGCCGCCGTTGCGTCTTTCCCACTGACATTAACAGAAGTAGTTGTTCATCCTGTTGAACTTTGTTTCCTCCTTGATAAAATTTCGCAAAGTTCATTGCAATATCGTCTGGAGAAAGTTTATTAGCGTGACAAAAGCCATGGTTTTGTGCTGCAGTATGTGTGCACACTACAACAGAAACTTTACCTCCACCAGAATGTCGCATTTTCTTCACAATCTCACGGTTGTGATTACTCTTAGAAGGCTTTCTCTTCTTCCCAATAGGTGCAACCAACACTGGCTCGTCTAAACCATCAAAATCATTCATTTCTATCTAAGGAACACTCTTGTTAAATGGAGATTTTGGCGAACTGTATAAGCTATAGCCTAGTTACTAAATCAGAAAGAGCACAAGTTAGTAGTAACCCCCACTTGTTTATACTATGCCGATGGTGGTGGACTCAGCACTTCCTAAAAGTACCGGAGAAACTGGTACTTTCTCGTCAAAAGTGCTGTGGAACAACCGTGGTACTTTCACACCAAAATTACTAGGCCTATGGTAGTCAGGTTACTCAGGTAGTACCGGAGTACTTTTTAGTGCAATTGTGCAAAAATATTTTTGTGATTTCGGATTAAACTATTAACATTGCTGCTTACCGGTACTTTTTAAGTATAGTCCGGGGTACCGGTACTTTTTAAGAAAGTATTCGCGGTAGCCTACCAATACTGGTATTGAAAAAGTACCCTAACAGCGGTACTGGTACCATTGATGTAGAGTCAGGGGCGCAGTTGGTGGGGGACGGGGGCGGACATGCCACCCCCAATAATTGAAAAACTGAAAATGCATATTATGGCTTTTAAAATCGCATATTATGGCTTTTAAAATCGTAAAATTTTCTCAGCGGCGGGGGCTTCGCCCCTGCACCCCCTTGCCGTGATCGTCCCCACACTTTAAATCCCCCTTATCCCTCCCCCCACAAATGGCTCTTGGTACCCCTGTTTAGGCCTATTAAAATTTGGCCCCCCTGAATTTTTCGTTGGCTACGCCCCTGATTATGGCTGTCCCCAAAACTCCCCCCGAAATGTTTTTCTAGATACGGCCCTGGACGCCTCCCAATAATCAAATGCACCCTGCGCCCCTGTGTATTGCGGTACTGCCTAATACCTCTCTACATTGCTGGAAATGGTATGAAATTTCCAAACAGACTCTGTTCCCTTTAAAGTATTACCCCTTTCAGTACTGTATGTCACTAAGAGTCATTAACTGCAGCAGGCTCTGAAGTTAAACTGTCTTGTAACCTACCGGTATTCCACTGATTTACACTGCAAAAAAAGTTTATTAGGTAGGCCTACTCTTCGCTAAAACTAGCAACAAAGCTTATAGCAGAGCAATAAAGCATCTAACTTCATTTTTAGGCGCTAAAACTAAAAAAAAACATGCGACTCACAAGACCACGTGAGTACGTGAATCATCAAACCGACTACGGCTACGTGCACCCTACGGCTACGAAGAAGCGGCAAGAATATTGTTGTTCTAACTTTATTTTAAATGTAGCTGTTAAAAAATTTTAAGATATTGAAAAGAAGATGAATGATTCAAAGCGGGCAATATTGCACGAATTTAAACCAATTATTGGTTCAAGAACTGCCACCTGCCAATGCTGCAATACAGCTGCTGAATAGACTTATTATTTACGGACGCTGATTGGTTGAACAGATTTATCGCGGGTTGAAAAAAACGTGGAGTGGCGCATATCGCATTTTGGAACAAAAGCATTAATGCAATGGCTACGTAGCAAAGGATTTATCGCGTTTTGGAGGAAAACGAATTCACACCTGTAGTATACGACCCGAATGCTCGCATTTCTTTATGGTTTTTCAAAATTTTCGGATTTGGCGTTTATCGCGTTTTGGAATTAAACTCTTCATATGCTCCTCCAGCACTTTTACATACTGATCGCTATTCATTTTTTTTTTTAGGCATGAAATACTGGCCAGCCCTGCCCATTTCCTCAGAAAAAGCTCCCCATACCATGATTGAATCCTGGTGCTTTACAATTGGGACTGTGAACCTAGGGTCAAATCTATTAGAGGCATCAAGGCGTCAAACCATAGGAGATCCCACTCGGAACACTTGAAAATTACTCTCATCCGAAAACATAACTCTTTTCCACTGCGCAGGCGTCCAGTGCATGTATTTTTTTTTGCAAATGCAATGCGCTGCTTTTTCATTTGTTCTGTTAAGAGTGGCTTCTTAGCAGCTTTGTGGCTAGGCAAGCCCAAGCCTTTTTGCAGGTGATGCTGTATGGTGCGCACTGCAACATTTTCCAGCAGTTTTGGATACAAGTTTTTTAGCTCCAGGGCTGTCTGTTATGGATTTTTTTGCACCTCCCTTTTTATTAAAGTGTCCGTCGTCTTTGATGTCTTCTTTTTTTGTCCACCTCCAAATCTGTGCTTGGGGACTTCATTGGGAGGAAGCCCTTTGGCTGAGGCTAGAAGCTTCATTACTGTTGACTTGGCTCTTTCACTACGAGCACTATTTCTTTTATGGAAATTTTCTCTTGTCTCCAGGCAAGAATTCTAGCCTTTTCCTCACTGCTAGTATACTTTCCAAGCTTTCTAAATACTTTAATATCTAATATTCTCTAAATAAATCAACCTCCTTATACTCTCTTTAAAGCTTCTCCAGCAACTACCTGACTGGTGTTTCAAAATACCCTCCAAATTTGAAATTATTGTGATGCAAAAATAATATTATTGTGTTATTCTATTTCTACACTGACCTTTTGTTAATATATTAATAAATCACAATCACAATAGCAGAGTTGTGTGATTAATGTGATGTAAGGTTTTATAGCATATCATAAAATTGAAATTTTGTTAAAGGTCGTAAGTCATTTTGCGCCAGCTGTAATGCCATTAGATCAAATTTCGCATGTGTTCAGAGCTATTTGAAACAATTAGATGTTTAACATTTGATTGCCAATTGAAAAAATTAAATTGTTCAATCCTCCTTTTACTTGCAATTTAAGTTTAAAACATGCGAAAAATCATGCAATTTGTGGTTGAATTTTAATTGTAAGTGATTTATTTGGCCAGATAGGCAGTAGGGGGAAGTAAGGAACATTGCCTCCTGCAATATTTCAGTAGTAAATAATAATACACTCGAAGATTTTCCTGAGAGGTTTTTGTTTTGTCATGAAATTAACCAGTTATTGGAGCACATGTATGGCCAAGGGGCCCAGGACCCCTCAATTCAAATTTAACATTTTGTTCTATGAGAATTTCTTCTAGCTAATTTAAAAAAAAAGTATTTTGTGCCTAAAACCTGGGGAGTTGGAGATGAATTGTTATTGAAAAATGGTACATTTGATGGTGCGCTTACTAACCATGTTATTCCTGGGCTGGATTTACATTGCAAGGGGCCTCGGGTACTTTTGGGATTTTTGCAACTTCTTCCTGCCAAATATAGGTAAAGACCAAGAAAAAGCCTTTACCATCTGAGTGCAGGGCAATAGCAGTGTGCCATATGGTAGATCCGTCCCTGGTTATTGCATTACCTTCATGAAAAGGTATATAAGGGCCTGAGGTAGCAACTTTCAGAGCAACACCGCTTATTAATTTCACCCTGGTTATACATTTCATTTGACTGTCTGATGGGGCCCGGGCCTCCTGGTCATCAATATTGTTGGTAATTACTGTTTTACGCTTGTACTGTTGTATGCGAAAATGCTAAAAGAAACTGAAAATGAAGAAACAAGACTTTTTTGTCACATGTTCATCTTTGGTGGCATTTTGTTTGGGGGGAGGATTTGGGCTCCCTGGGCCCCCCGCCCCTGGCTACGTTTTTGATTGTAACTTCCATGTTATTTGTGATATTAAGATTTTACGTATTTTTTTTCTTGTTTGCCCTTGTGTGTGTGTTAAAGCGACAGTAATGGTTCTATTTTGTAATTTGTATGATAATGCTAAATATGTGATATTATTGGTAAAAGTTAAAATTGCGTAGAATAGTAGTTGTAACTTGAAGTCGTAACGTACATAATTTCAACTTTTTTACAATTTTTTATTGAGTTAAAACTTATTTTCTTTTAAACTAATAATTGCGGTATGATACCATGGTTTAGCTAAAACCATAATGTTACTGGAAGCAATATGAGTTCATTAACATATTTGACAATTGCTTACTAACGAAATTATGTATTGCAAAAATTAAACTTAAACAAAAATTGATAAAAGAACAAGGATCGAAAGAAACAGGGCTTTGATAGGTCTGGTATAAAAACACAAAAACAAATCCACAGTGTTAACATAAGCAAAACTCGAGGCTTTATGAATAATGAATTGGTCACAATGTTTTGAGAAGCTTTTCATTGCAATTGTTATCAGGTAATTGAAATCGTAATTGAATTACAATTACTTGAACTTGAATAATTGTAATTGTAATTGAAAATTTTAGGGTGTAATTGTAATTAAAGCAAAAACAAGTAATTTTTGCAACCCTGGTCATAACCCTGTTTCTTGACGGCCCTGCCTTTGCAGTATATGACCAACTTAGTGACAAAGACAAGGCAGATGCATTCATACAACATCTGAATTCATGCAAGCTTATCCTGGCAGCCCACCTGAACCTTCACAACCACACCACACACTAGAGCAATTTCTGCACTTGCCGTCGTACCCTCTTCTCAGATTACTCTGATCAACTGTCAAAGTCTGACAACAAGTTCACCAGAAAGAAGATTTTCAGTCAGTATCACACTGGCACTGCACGTAGTTCAACCACATTGCGCTGGCATCACTATGCAGTTTTACTTCTTCAGAGTTCTAAAACTAAAATTTTTCACCGAATACCAATACGCCACAAACTTATGACAAACAATCGCTTTTTGTGATGAGCAATTACACAACTGTTGCATTTGCATCAGTGCTGCAAGTAGAATGTTGCTCTAGGGGGGGCCAAAATTTTTGGGTTGGTCTAGTTTCCACCAAGTTCTCTGTTGATCTAAAAAAAAAAAAGAAGTTATCGCTCCTGATTGATCTACTTATCTCCTAGTTCTCTGTTGGTTTAAAAAAAAAGCCACATTCTTGAAACTGCCAGGAGGAAAAGCGAAGTTTATGTCGGCATCCTGGGCAGTTTAGGGGAGGTGCTGCCATCCACTTTTGCCCCCCCTAGTTGTGGCCCTGATTTGCATAAGTGGCCTAGTTAGTTTAGCAAAACTGTATGGTACAATTTTGAAATTTGGACGTTAGTTTTGCACTGCTCAATATCGTCAATTCAATTTACCGTGGAAAATATAAAAAATATGTAGAATCAATTTTTTTGCAATCATATCTAATTAAGTCAAAGAAGGAGCCCAAATCAATGCGGTATGGCCTTTACATACTCTTTCTCAGTTGTATACCTTGATTTTGATTTCATATACACATGGGGATACGGTATACTTGTTTGAGAAGCCCTATGGTATAACAAAGCACCAAAAATTTCTTTTGTCAGCTTTCCATCAGCAGTTTGAAAATTAACCCATTGCAAGTGGAAAATCAGCCCATAATTAACTTATACACTGTAGGAGTTTGGGTTTGGTAAACCCAATCCTACCTGCTCTAGTTTCGATCCTTCAAAATTTACTACTCAATTTGGTTGAAATCAAATCTTTGTCTTAAAAATTTATTTAAACAAAAAACTTCGTAAAACCATGGTATGTCCTTACAGGACAACGGCAAATCCAGAAAGAGCATCCCTGTTGCAATTTACATGATACTCTGCATTAGAACAGGCTCATGTGACTACACAGTGTTTCCTAAAATTTGAAATGGCATGATAAACGCTAGATCTCAAGTTTTAATCAAATCAGTGTTCAGCACACATTTTAGAAATTGTTGTTGGGCATTGAAACGGACTCTGAACAAAACACAAACGACTGTGGTTCAATACAGCGCAGAGTCACTATACACTACTATACATCCATATAGCATCGTTACGAAAGGTGTATTCACAGTGAGAGTAGGTTGACATCATGTAGGTTGACAGTACACAATCATGGTTTCACTGTTTTCTTGGTTCTGCTAAGTCTAATCATTTCAGTGTGATTCTAATTATTTTAAAAACTACTGCATGCTGCCAGTTATATTGTTTTATTAGTCATCGCTAAGAATTCATTCTAAAATAGAATGACTTACACTGCAAATAATTTGTACTCTGGTACTAATCAAGTTAGTTGCTGGCATTAATTTGGTAATTTCTTAACTTACCAATTACTAAAACACATCGCTAAATACTGTAAACATTAACAACATGCAGTATTTCTTAACTTAATACTGTAAGCTGAGTGAAAACACTTCGCTAAACTGCTACTCTATTTTTGCAACGCTTCAAACTGCGTGCTACAAACCAATGCAAATCCAGGCAATTTCGCACTTCAGTCAGTAAACAAAACAAACAGCGCAGAAAAGTAGGACAATCAATCGGGCTATGAGTGATGACATCACAAACCACACTTGAGGCCTTGTTGTTTCGGTGGCCACGGTTCAACCTAAACCTTTATGTTTTTAGATAAAACCAGTATTGGGCAAGTTAATGAGAAATGTTAACTTCGTTAAGAGTTGATTCACTAACAATTTTCAAGCAATTTTTTAACTCAGTTGAAGTTAAGTAGTTAACTGAAAAACAATAAGTAACGCAAGTTAAAAGTTAATTCATTATTTATTTTTTTTAATTCAATATTAACCTGCAGTTGATGCCCAATAAAATGATTCCATTTCCATTTGAGATAAAAATTACTCATTCTGATTTCTGTTGCTACGGTATTTACTATTCTAATACAGAAAGACAAAGTGGTAGCCTTTTTTTATTTCATTTTTTATTTCTATTATTTTGGCAGTACTGAGTAAGACGCATGGCGTAGCCTAGAAATTAAATGGATTAACGTAAACGTTAAAGTAGTTTAACAAAAGTTATAGTTAATAAGTTAACTCGCAAAAGCTTTTCAACTCGTTAATGAAAAACTTAACTTCCTTATTAACGAATTAACAAGTTAATGCCCAACTCTGGATAAAACACGTTATGGTTATGAGCATGGTTTGTACTGGTGGTTTGGAACAAATAGCTAATTCATTGGCCAAGAATTCGAAAAAATCCACTGAAACATTGAATCCCTCAAATAACTGTAATGTACTACTGTAAAATGTCCTTACTTTAGCCATTTTTGGAATTGTTGTTTTGATAATTTGCACAATTGTTCATGTATATGGAAACAAAACTTGGGTGCTAAATCCAAGAGACTGGCTTGTTCTACTTATTTAGCTTTTTTTTTCACTAATCACTTGATTTAAAGTCTGTTTTTTTTATTTTTAATTAGTGGGTGGCTAAAGTTTGTATGAAATTCTTAACTAGATTTTTACATAAACCAGCCATTAGAAGCGTTATATCCAACTTTAGCCATCAGGCTAGTTTTAAAAAATTGAAAATTGACAAGCCCTCATTCAAGAACAATTTGAAGCACATAATTTGATAGTTACAAAATTTTGTTCCACTGGTGACATCTACCTTAGCTGCCTTGATCAATGCATAGCTAAATGCAGCAGATTTTTTTAAACAGTATATGGCATTTCAGTTAGAGTGACATACAGTACACTGTATAAAGTTACATTAAAAATCTAAATTACAATGAGAGCTATCAAAACTGAATGATCAAAATGCCCAACTATTGCTGAAAATGGAAATAGTTTAGTCTTGAAAATGATCAAATAAAAAAATAGGCTATGCTCAGGTTTTAGCTTAATGCATTTACAATATAAAAGAGTAAGACCAGCAATATCGTACCAGTAACATAATTATCGATGCCCTGTTAAAAAACCTCTGCTATCTAATTCATCAGCAGATTTGGATCTTCTGACAAACAAATCTTTCTCAGTTGTAGTAAAGTTTGACCTGATCTACTAAACTTTCAAACTAGCACAACCTGCCTGCCGGTTTGTTGATTTCTGAAAAAACTGCCATTGTGGTCATGTTGCTGATGCTGAACTGCAACAAATCTGACGTAACCGGCTTTTATGAAAATAAGCAGATTTATACCAAGTAAAAAGGTGTTTCATTAAACGAAACAGATTTGTAGCAAATGTCAATATGGGATTAAGTTGTTGTTAATCACTTAAGAAGTTGTTTTAGACTGTAATTTAATCCTTCAAGTTATTTACCAAGCAATTAAAATCTTTGCATTTGTTTCACCTACAATATTGCTGACAGAAACATTGCATAACTACTATGTGTATTTGATATATCCATAGATATTGAATAATGGATATATTTTTCCCGATTATAAACTTTTAAGAACAGAGCTTGACACTAAAAAGAGACAGACGGCCATTTAGTGAAAATAGTCGCCCTTGTGTAAAAAAAAACTACGACGCTAAATGCTCTTTTGTGAAAAAAAAAAAGCAAACTAATCCGCTGTTTGAAGATGAAAGCCGCGACAAAATTACATTCAATTGTTAAGTTTTTTAATCTGCAAATGTATTCAGCAATTTAAAAACAGCTTTTAATAGTGACGGAGCTATCATTTCCAAATGATTTTTTTGTATTTTTGCATTAACTTTATAGTATTTTAGGTAATTTTTGCTGCATCATACATCATAATAACAACACATTGTCTGTTTCAATGTAATCAACATTTATATTAACTTGTACCACCAGCATTTTAGCTTTTCTTCATTCCAGCGTAGATTCTTTAAGAGAGCTGGACGAAAACCTTTAATGTAAAACAGTCTTTTTTTAAGGCTACCCATTTCTCGGAGAGTGGATATGATAGCCCCGATGTAATGAAAAGCTATTTTGAAATTCTGTACCTCTAGCAAAGTTTTGAATATAAAAACGTATCATTGGCTTAAAAGATTAAGCCAAATATGCAATCTTTCAGCATTTAAACATTTTTTGGTCTTGACCAGTAGGTATGCAAGAGCTGATTGGACTGAGCAAAAACAAATTCTTTCAAACTCTTCCAAATCTTAATAATTTAGCATATTTTCTAATTGCTCTAAAAACGTTCAAAATGTTTTCCAAATGGCATTAAAATAGCTGTTTTTCCAAAAAATATCTGTTTTTTCCAAAATGTCAAAAACGTTTAAAATGTCATCCAAATGGCGTTAGAATGGCTATTTCCCCCCCAGAATTGCAGGAACTGCCCAGCGCCTGGGGGGCTTCACCCTAAAGCCCCCATTGTGGTAAATTATGTTCTCTCGCACACAATCTTCACAACCAACAACTTCTAAAATTGTTATTACAGGGTTTTTGAATGAACAAATTTTGTAACAAAATCCCACTATTACCGCAAAACCCTGTTTGACTATAATACCATGCTTTTTCAATAGAGTTTGAAATAAATTAAAACTGTGTCTGGTTTGGTTTTTGAAAAATTACCCCCCCCCCTTTAAAAGTTTCTGGGTTTGCCCCTGGCCCTAACCCTCACTTTATGGGGAAATCACTCTGAGTGATGAAATCACTTTGTGACAAGATCACTGGTAACCAGGAGACTCAGCGCATGCGTGTTCACATTCACTGGTTGCAGAGTTTCAGAAAAAATAAAGAAGGCTTATACTTAATGACACCTGGACTCCGAAAACAAAGTTTTTTTTTTCCAAAAAAATTTTGTTTCAAATAACAGTTTTTTCAAATAACAGTTTTTTGAAAAGCGTATTTTTTGAATAAAAGTTTTTTTCAAAAAAAAGTTTTTCAACCAAAAAAGTTTTACTTTAAAATGTTAATATTTTCAAAGCTTTTCATCTGACTTTCGTCAAGAGAAATAATCAGAATAGAGAGCGCAGGAAAAGCAGCGGCTGTAGGAAAAAGCCAAGCAGTAATTGGATGGTAAAGGATCGATGAGACAGCATCATTTGTGTACAACCTTCAAGTTGAGAACAAATTCTTTTTGTTGGCAGAGGGCGGGTTTAGAAGTTTTGATAGAAGGGACTTCAAAAGCAGAGAGATGGAAGGAGAGCAAAAATATTTTACAAAAAATTGATTTCTCATTGTATTTTTTTCAATAATGTCACTTTTATCAAAACTTATTTCCCCATCCTCTGCCGACAAAAAGAATTCGTTTCCAACTTAAAGGTTGTACACAAATAATGCTGTCTCATTGATCCTTTACCATCCAATCACTGCTTGGCTTTTTCCTACAGCTGCTGCTTTTCCTGCACTCTCTATTCTGATGAATCCTTGTAACAAGTGTCAGATGAAAAGCTTCGAAAATATTAACATTTTAAAGTAAAACTTTTTTGCTTGAAAAACTTTTTTTTTAAAACAAAAGCTTTTATTTGAAAGAAAAATACGTTTTTGAAAAAAAATTATTTGAAACAAAAGAATTTTTTTGGAAAAACTAACCAGTTTTTTGAAAAAGATTTTTTTTTTGAAAAAAATTTTACCTCTGGCACCTAAAAGTCCAGGTGCATAATCGGCAGCGCATAAATGTCACGCGCATAAACGTCCATGCCTAAAAGTCGAAGACTGGTATATTTCAGATCTGATTATCAACAACCATAAACATGCTTAACGCACTTGTAAAGCTCTTTTGTTCAGTAAAGTTAGATGCTTTTGCAAAGTCCCCAGATATCTCTTGCAATGTCATATTCTAGTTTTTTTGTTTGTAAAAAGTTTTGAATATTCAATAGTTTTGAATTGTTTACTTTTTAACCAAATTCAAACATTGTTTTGCCCCTGTTTGAAATTGCTTTAGGCAAAATTTAATGCTTTACTTGCAATCATCTTACTTCTTACCATAATTCAAAAAACTAGAAAAAACAATAATTAGTAATTACAACAGTTTTGCTACTCTGAAAAAACTTGAATGATATTGCTAGTGGGAGTGATTGGCTGCGAGCATTGGTGGCTCTCAATATTAATACTTGGATGGTTCAATTTCTTTAAGCAAAAAACATGGTGATTATTTTAGCATGCTCCTTTCATTAGAGAGTGGTGGTAATTGCTCCAGGAGCAAAAATGCATTGAAGCTAGAAACCAGTTTTCTTGATGAGTCATTAGAAAAAACAGTGACTTTTAAGTCGTTTGCTTGCCAGCACATGAAGACTTTATTAGTGGAATTTAACTCAGATTCCTTTTAAGTGTGAGTGTTAAGCATCTTTTTTTTATTAGGTATAGAACTGTTACGCTTATAGCGAGCGTGTTAAGCGGTTCGCATTTTCCAATGCAATTTTTTAAACGAAAATCAATGATTATTTTTTGTTTTTGAATTGGTAGCATGCATAAATTATTTTGAATATTGGTTTTGTGCTGTAGCCAAGTGCAGTTTAAGCAATGAGTCAATTAGAATTGTACTTTTCTAAGCTTCACACTAGCGCATGTTCTTGCGGTTGCTGTGCTAGAATTTTAGAATAGTTGGCGATTGTGCTTGCGGTGCAACTTTTATGACTTGTGCTGCCCACCTTTGTTTTTATGGCACTACAGTACTTTTTGATTTTAAGGTGCCTGCCCTAGAAATGAGAAAAACATTTGGGTTTGATGTGTTTTAATTTTTTTTCCATTGCTGATTTGTAGTGAAAGATTTGAGATTTGATCTGTAGCATAGCGTAGACTCACTAGCTTAGACTACTTTAATACTTTATTGCACTGTCTTTATGTCATTTACAACCAAAGCATAGTGGTCTATTGGAAAAACATGATTCCTTTGGAAATTGACAGAATGATTGAAACTGCTAAACAGTGCAAGTATTTGCCTGAATATGATCTGAAGCGCCTTTGTGATTACGTTTGTGATTTGCTGCTTGAAGAATCAAACGTGCAGCCAGTTTCAACACCAGTCACAGTATGTGGTGACATCCATGGCCAATTCTATGATTTGTTGGAACTTTTTCGCACTGGAAATGAGATCCCTGAAACGAATTATGTTTTTATGGGTGATTTTGTAGATCGTGGTTATTATAGTTTGGAGACCTTGACATATTTGCTTGCTTTAAAAGCAAAGTGGTCAGATAAAATCACATTGTTACGTGGAAATCATGAAAGCAGGCAAATTACCCAAGTTTATGGATTTTATGATGAATGCCAAACCAAGTATGGTAATGCTAATGCATGGAGATACTGCACAAAAGTCTTTGATTTGCTCACAGTGGCTGCAATCATAGACTCTACTATTTTGTGTGTACATGGTGGTCTCTCTCCAGATGTTAAAACACTGGATCAAATTCGCACAATCGATCGACAGCAGGAAATTCCGCACAAAGGTGCGTTTTGTGATCTGGTTTGGTCGGACCCAGAAGATGTAGATACATGGGCTATATCACCTCGTGGGGCTGGATGGCTGTTTGGTGCCAAGGTTACAAATGAGTTTGTTCATTTAAATGGATTATCTCTAATATGTCGAGCTCATCAGCTAGTTCATGAAGGATACAAGTACATGTTCGATGAAAAGCTTGTTACTGTATGGTCAGCACCTAATTACTGCTATCGCTGTGGAAACATAGCAGCAATCCTTGTGATTCGATCGAAAGATGATAAGGAACCAAAGCTGTTTCGTGCTGTTCCAGATAACATGAGAGTTATTCCAGAGAGAAACACAACTCCTTATTTTCTTTAGTTACTTAATTTGAAGTTATCACTGTGTCTGAAAATTTCCTGTATCATCTTCAATGAAGAGATGAACTAAAATGTGCTTCTTGTGCTGAGCATCTTAATAATGACTCTCAGGAGAACTTTTAAAGTCAACTAACGTTTTTATTAGCTTGTTACATGATGATGAATTGGTGCATTAGTTGCACTTATATTGCATAGCATTCTGTTTCAGTTTTCAATGAGGAACATTAGTTTATAAGACGAGCTATAATATGCTTTATGTTATTTAAATTTCTGTTAACATTATTGAAAATACATTTGATTTTTGAGGTTGTGCAAGAGTCATTTAATTGAGTTGCCTACATCTGTACAAATGACTGCATTCACGTTTTTTTTAATGACTTTGTATTGATTTATCGTCAGATTAAGCATGAAAACAATTGTGTTTTCTGATGCATTGAGCTGTAACTAGTTAAGTTCCTACACCTTATAGGAATGCATGCCATCACCCACTAAAACCGTCAGGCCCTGAATTAGTTTTCTGAAGAATTTATGACACACACATACTTACCCGAAAAACTTTAATCTTCAAACTCTTAAGATTTATTTAAGACTCTTGTTTGTCCTGATTTCTAGAATGGTTAAGGTATGCGGTGTACTGAGTTAACTTGTGATGGCAAGTTTTATCTTACGATTTCTTTCAAACTCTACGTTTTAGTCTGTTTAAGAAGATGCAGTTTCAGCATTCCAATACTCAAATCTGTTTTGATATTATCATTACAGCACATGAATTTCGATGTAGTAGAGGTCATGCTAATGCTTTTGATACTGATTTGTGTGTAAGTTGGTTTGTAGTCCACAATGTGATTTGGAGTAGTTCGTTGTTATTATTTGCAAAGAAGGCTGTAATTTGATTTTAGTTAAAAGTGTTGCTTTTCTTCGTAAGAGAGATAGATGTTTTTGCATTTTTGTTTTGTGTGGGTTAGGGTATAAAAACCGACTGCAACAAATTGCATCTATTGTTCGATGAAGGTTGAAATCAAGGAAAACTTCTATGAGGCTATATTTTATTGGAACGACCGATAGTTAGAACTACCATTTTTTTGTTATTATATCATAAATAGTTGTTTTTTTTTTAATTTCGTTTGCGTTGTTTTTAAACTTCGTAGTGTTTTTGTTGTTTACAAGTGTGATTTTTTTTGTGTGTGACATTTTTATTACCTGGCGCGGACAAACTTCGTAGCACCTCTCGAAGCACACCTCAAAGTTTCACCTCAACACTTAACACGAGCAATAATCGAATCCGGCATTTCGGGTGCTCTTCATTTTTCGGTGATAACATCACGTCACTCACCTCATAGCTTGACTGTTTTCGCCTATCTTTATTTTTTACATACTGTAGTAATTAACTAGAACTCTGTTTGACATGTTCTTTTTTTGGGTCCACGACAGCTGACCGCCAGCTAACCCTCATGTTGACGGTCAGTTTGCAACGGTCAGTTGACTTGGTTCACGTTTTTTTGTTTTTTATTCCTTTTTGGTTCTGTTTCTTAACAAAACAAAAAATGTGGATAGTGGATATCCTCATTGATTTTTACGTACGGTGTTATTTGTTTACTGCCTTTAGTAAAAGGGAATGTGATATAATTTGCTATATAAGCACAATGAATGTCTGCATATTGTGGACCAGGGGTTCCCAAATGGGGGTGCATTGCCACGTTTCAAGGGGTACATTACAACCGGAACTTAAATGCTTAAATTGTAGGAGGGATGCGTTGACACCGTATTGCGGAGACCTTTGTTTTGGTCTTCAATCGAATTTGTGGACAAAATCCCATTCAGATTGCGGAGTAGACGTTTTTTTGGTCTTCAAGCGAGGCTTTGGGTAGTCATAGCGAGTTTTTTATTGCATAATAATATGTGAAAATTTTAGGGGTTAACCAGCGAATTGATAAATGGCCTAAGGGTACCCATTAGCAAAAAGTTTGGGTAGCCCTGTTGTAGACGAATAGTAATTAGTTAAAATGTAATAGGCTTACGACTGGCTGTGCATACTGACAAACATTAAATAAGTAATTTACCTGTATTTTCTATTGGAATTAAACACAAGGCCCACCTTGATGTAGGCTTGGCATCATAAGCAACAGCTTTATTAGAGCAACTATTCTGTCTGAGCAACCCATCGTCTCGTATGCTTAGTTGTGTGACAAATTATATTTCTCATAGGCACCAAAAGAGATACTTTATAAGTTCATTTTTTTTATTCTACTTGTGGTTTAGCCTTTAGCGGTGTAACTGCCGTTTTGCGAGACTTAACTTTATAAAAAGTAAATGTGTTGTGGTGGGCTAACGCGAACAATTCATTTTTGTAGCGTTGTAAATGATCTTTGTTTCAACTCAATTTTGATCTTCGTTGGGTTAATTCTGCTTACTCAAATTTTTTTAAGTGTTTGCTTCCCGGCGCGGATTTTGGTTTCTTTCAAAAAGCTACAAAAAACGAAACAAAAAGGGATTTAGAACCATAATTGAACAACGTGTGGCAGTAAAGTCGATATGTCTAAGAAAAATTTAGGAGCATGGTAATTAAATGTTGAAATGGATTTTTGGGTCAAAACAAATACAGCGAAAATAATGTAAACTATTGCAGCATGTTTAGGAGAACGTTAGATTTTTTTAACCGTTGTCAAGTTTCTTTAAAGAGATCTCACGAGTTTTTAAACGTTAAGCGTCAGAAAGTCGCTAAGCCTTATTTGATTGAATTAGATTTACAATAGTTAAAGAGATACTGCTCTAGATCTGTTTTATTTAAGAAATGCGAACCACTGGAGGTAATAAAGAGGTGCTCCAAACTTTACTCCGCTCTTCCTCTTATTCGCGAAAATAGGTTTAATCCGTTTGACTTCGTACCATTGGCAACCCCGCGTTTCGAACTCTTGAGACGTCAGAAAAGAATGGCTTTGCAATATTTCTTGTAAATAATCGTGTTGCTTAAACGCATTTACGCAGTATCCATTTTCATATGTGTTTGCTTTTCCATGAAAAGGTATGCGTTTTTTCGTCCGCATTTTGATACTGTATGTCCATATCCGCACTAAGTATCCTGTTACAAATTGATAAAAATTTTCTAAAATTTCGGGTATGAACGATGAGAGCGATATTTTAAAATAGAGCTGTATCCCTTTACAAAAATAATTTTTTCAGAAAACTTTTGCCCAGTATGTATGTAACGTTCGACAGCGTGGGCGATTGGGTAAAGGTGTCGTTTTTACGACGATCCTGATAGCATGATCTGGGTTCAACCCGCACCCAGGTCACGTTGTTGCGTCCTTGGATAAGACGCTTTACGATAATTATCTGTGCTTGGTGGCTTCGAACACGCAGAAAATTCAGTGGACAATATTTCAAAGAAATTCACAGGAACATTTGGATCACTGGAAACTCCTAAGCAAGTACAGATGCTCGAAGCACGAAGTAGTCAATACAATGAAAAGTGTGCGGATCGTGCAATATTTAGCGTCTGACGCTGTCCGGTGACAAGAGGATAAATATGCGCTACAACAACAGTTTGGTTAGTGCGGATATGAACATATAAAAATGCGGACGAAGCATAACATAATTTTTCATGGAGAAGAAAAAGCGTGCAAAAACGGATTGCAGATTGAAGTGGACTAACACCAGATACTGGGTAAATCTACTTTGATTCTGTAAGAGGTTGCACGAATTTTACAAATTGGCTATTTCTTGCAGAATAAGCAACGCGATGTTGGATTATTATTGAACGTTGCATTTCTTATTCTGCTGGAAATTTTGCAGTTTGGGGCGCCTGTGTATTACCCCAAGTAGTTCTCATTTCTTCAACAAACCCGATCTCGAGCAGTAAAAAAATAACCGAAATAACGTATTATCGTGAATTTGGTGTACGGTATTTTGCTTTATCGCTTTTGATAAAAATTAATAATAGAGTCGCTTAAATCCACTCAAGTTTCGTCTTTTAAAACTTGTTATCGTTGGACTGTATGCGAAAACTTTGCTCAAACTCGGGGAATAGCTCTAGTCCCAAAACTGTATGGTAAGATTTGATTGCCTTAGCATAAGTCGTCAAAATTAGTTTAGTTCACGTTTCGTTACGGCTCAAAGAAGCAGTATGATGAATTGAAATGATTAAGATTAAGACGTGACTTTTTCCTGCTTTTGACGGTTAGTACAAGGATAAAGGTATCCCTGGGTGTTAGTATTGACAAAGTTGTAAGTCTGTGTTAAATTATTGTGTGGTTGGTCGGTAGCACATTAACTTTCTTTAAGACGGATTTTGGTTCAAGTTTACTCTTGTGATACGGGCCTTCCGTGTCTGCTGTGAAAATTTTAAATTTACCTGCTTGTGTTCAGCTTCAACCGTTTTGTCGAGCTTGCTTAAAGGGCAATAGAATAAAGAAGTGTAATGGCACAACATTGTGATTTATGAAAACTCTCGCGGTGAAATCGAACGAGAACTTCGAACTATTAACTTCGAACTTCGAAGTCAGACCGAACTATTAAGGCGCATGAAATTTTCAATTGTTAACTGACAAAGCGGATTTTCCGCAAGCAATTGCTCCTATGTATAGTCGCCAGCGTGGCCGAGGTGGTATAGGAGGCGTTTTACGACCACCCTGATCGCATGATCTGGATTCAAACCGCACCCTAGTCACGGTGTTGCGTCCTTGGATGGGCATTTTCCGATGATTGTCCCTGCTTTGTGGCTTCGAACAAGCAGCAAATTCAGTGGACAAGAATAAGAAATCCACAGGAACTTTGTATCACTGGAAACTCCTAAGCAGGTGCGGATTCCTCCAATCACGAAGTAGTTATCGCAATTAAAAGTGCGCGGATCATTTAACAGTTAGCGTCTGACACTGTCTGGTGACAGGAGGATCAATACGCAGTACAACAACATTTTGTTGCTGTTCAGTGTTGGAAAACAAGGCCGATGCAATGGATGCTCGAATAAGTAACAAAGATTTTTAGATATCCCTGATAGGGCACCAAATGGCGGAATGGGGTAATTTTTATTAAAATTTTAACAATTTGTTTGGAAGATAAACAAGTTTTCACGAGGATAAAAATCTCAGTTTCGCCTGCTTTTGTTTTCCGTTAAAATACGGAAGGAGCAAACTGAGATCATTTGTACCATCTTATTGGGGGGCTGGTTTTGTTGATACGAAAAGGTTAACTATTCCAAGCTTTCGCCTTTTTGATCAGCTCGATAGAAGCCCTGAGCGACCCCACACCTGCAAACAGACCACCAGCATTGGGATTAGTAGGCGGTCAGTTGTTGTGGATCCTATACCTACCATCCCAAATATCGGCAGCGTGGCTGAAAGGGTAAAAGCGGCGTTTGTATGACGACCCTTGGTTCAAGCAGCTCCTCGGTCACGCTGTACGCCCTTGGATAAGACGATTTTTTGTCCATTAAACAACATGGCATTACGATATGGTACGCTTCAATTTTTGCTAAAAAATAGCCTACAGTACGCGCTTTTTGTGAAAGTATGGGTTCGATACTTCAGTACGCTGTTTAAATGTGCGTACTAATGTACCGTACCATGTAAGTAGGCCTACGTTACGTAGCAACTTGCTGGCGAAGCTACGTACCGTACTTGCGTTAGTACGATGCATGGTTTCGAGTCAGTAAATTATTTATGACCCGTGTTTTGAGTTCTGATTATTTGTTTCCTTCCTCTTTCTTCATGAAGAATTAAGGCTAAAGGCGTCATATAAGTTGAACAGCTCCAAACTTGGCAAAATCTGATGTTCATGTATTTTATTTTAGAGTATATATGCGGTTACCTTTTTTTGAAGCTCGGAAAACGAGAACTTCGGTAAAACCTTGGCAATTTCTTTACCTGCGTACCGTACCTATCAAGTACGGTACGTTTAGAGCTTTGATTGACCTACGTACCATAGGCGTAGCCAGCGGGGGGGCCAATTAAAATACCACCAAAGATAAAAAATTATGACAACATAGTCTAGCGATATTTAATTGCAGTTACGGACGACGAGGGAACCCCGGGGCCCCTAACCGACAACCCTGCGGGCTCCGGAGCCCTTAACTGACAAACAAGGGCACCAGGGCCTCTAACTGACAAACAGGGGGTCCTGGGGCTCCTAATTGATGACCAAGAGCCCCCAGGGCCCCTAACTAACTACCAGTGGGCGCTTGGGCCCCTAACTGATGACCAGGGGGCTCTGAGGCCCCTAACCGAAAACCAGGAGGCCCCGGGGCCCCTAACTGACGACCAGGGTACCCCAGGGACCCCAACTAACAACCATGGGGCCTCGGGGCCCCTAACCGACAACCAGGGGGCCCCGGGGCCACTAACTGACAAACTAGGACTCCGGAGCCTCTAACTGACAAACAGGGGGCCCTGGGGCCCCTAAATGTTAACAAGGACCCCCAGGGACCCTAACTAATAACCAGGGGGCCCCTAACTGACAACCAAGGGGCGCTTGGGCCCTTAACTAAAGACCATGGTGCCCCGGGGCCCCTAACCAACAACCATGGGGCTCGGCGCCCCTAACCGACAACCAGGGGGCCCCGCAGCCCCTCACTCAGTACTTAAATTGTAGGGGGGATGGGGGACGCGTCCCCCATCGAGATTGAGCGTCCCCCCATCAAGATTGAGCGTCCCCCCATCGAGATTTAGGCGTCCCCCATCGAGATTTGAGTGCTGGTATATGGGAGGAAAAAGTTACTGTTTTTGGCCGGAAAAACTGTTTAAATTTTTAAATTTCTGATTTCGGCCAGAAAAAACCTTCGGATTTCGGCGAAGACCTTCTTTTTTGAGATCGCCTGTATTTGGCCGGAAAAACCGTTTAAATTTCTGATTTCGGCCAGAAAAAGCCTTCGGATTCCGGCGGAGATTGTTTTTTTTTTTTGAGATCGCCTGCATTTGGCCGGAAAAACCGTTTAAATTTCTGATTTCGGCCAGAAAAAGCCTTCGGATTTCGGCGAAGAATGTTTTTTTTTTTTTGAGATCACCTGATTTTCACTGAAAATTCGCCTAAATCCAATTCAGGAATAATGAAAATTTGGGTCAAGTTCGTTTATGGAACGCACTCCCAAAAAATCCTGGTTACGTGCTTATTCTTCACTAAGGTTCAGTCAACGCTGAAAAAACGTCCCCCCATGCAAAATTTTACAATTTAAGTACTGCCCTCACTGATAACCAGGGTGCCCTGGGGCCCCTAACTGATGACCAAGGGTCCCGGGCTTGGGGCCCCGTAATTCAAATTCTTAACAATTTATAAGCAAAACCTGTGAAAAATCTAAGAGTTTAGTGCTGGAAGTTGCAACCCCAGGCCTTCGTTTAACGTATTATGAACTTAAAGCTATAGCACAGGCGGTAATGTAAACCCCCAAATTGAAATACTACCAATGATAAAGATAATGAGAACATGGCCAGTATGTTGTTCTTGTACGGAATTGCAGTTTCTTTAATTTAGGACTTACGCGTACAAAAGTAAGTAATAATAATGACGACCACCTGTACACGTCATAATAATGTCATGCAATTCCTGAAGGTTTCAAAAAACTGTCAAGTGACTTGATTCGAGTCCTCCACGTTTAGGAAAACAAGTTAATTTAATTTTGCTTTAAATGTTTTTTTGCTATGAAAGAACTTAAGGATGCGATCTTATTTCAAAATCATAGGTGTAGCCAGGATGTGGCACAGGGGTCTCGAGCCCCCTCAATTAAAATGCCACCAAAGACAAAAATTTAACAAAAAAATCTTGTTTCTTCATGTTCAGTTTCGTTTAGCATCTTTGCGTACAACAGTACACGCGTACAACAGTAATTAACAATATAAATAATATTGACGACCAGGGGGCCCGGCGCACCCCCTTGATTCAATTTTTCCAACCAATTTAAACGTATAACCAGGGTGAAATCAAGGGTTTGTGTCCTAAAAGTTGCTATCTCAGGCCCTCATCTACACTTTTTATGAACTTAATGCAATAACTAGCGCCGTATTTGCCATATGGCACAGTGCTAGGGTCCAGCGCTCAGATAGTTGGACATTTTTTGGTCTTCACTTATATTTGGCAGGAAGATGTTGCAAAAATCCCACCTACGTGCCAGGGACTCAGCGCAATGTTAATCCGGCCCGGGAATTACATGTTTAGTAAGCGTAACCATCTATTGTACCATTTTTCAATAACGATTCACCTTCACCTCGCCAGTTTTTACGCACAAAATACTTTAAAAAAAGCCAGGAAAAATGCTCATTAAACAAATTATTGAATTTCAATTGAGGGGGCCTGGGCCCCCTGACCGTACATGTACTCCTATAACTGGTTAACTTCATGACAAAAACAAAAATCTTGAAGGAAAATCTTTTAGCGGATTACTATTTACTGCTAAAATATTGCAGGAGGCAATGTGCCTTACTTACACCTACATGGACGAAATCACTTACAACTAAGATTTTACACCATAATGCAAGATTTTAATCGTGTTTAGGACTTTAATTGCCAGTAGAAGAAGGATTGAACTGTTAAATTTTTTCGATTGGCTTTCAAATGTTAAAAATGTAGTTCTTTCAAATGGCTGTGAACACGTGTGAATGTGATCCAATGGGATAAAAATAGCTTTTTCTTTCCAAAAACGAGCGAAATCGCCCAGTGGTTGGGGGCTTTGCCCCCAGACCCCCCGTCTGTGATACGCTTGAGTACACTAGCTTACTCAACACGTCTCCTGAGTTAGACATTTGCTCTTTCTAACGATTAGTTTTTGCCCTTTCTCTTTACAAAAATTCTGGTCAAATGCCAACAGGCTACGGCTTCAGATCTTCCATTCTACGATATTTTTGCCCTTGTAAAAAGTTTCTTTTTTGAACTCATGACGTCATTGCATGTGATTTGTGGTTTGGGCCCCCCCAATCAAAAACCATGGCTACGCCTATGCTACGTAGCCTACTGTATCTTTTATGTACGGTACGTTTAGAGCGTTCCATCCGATGAAAAGTTCGTAGTCGTAGGTACAGTACGCATACAAAATTTGTTTTGGTTGCGTTATGTTTTTCGGATACGGTAAACTTTTGAAGTACGCAATGCTCAAATTTTGAACGTACCGTACCGCACAGCCATCCTTGCCATTGGCATTGAACATGCTGTGTAATTGTTCGAAGTCGCCAAACCAAGATAATGATGGCGAAGCTTATTTTATTTTACGATAATTGTCTCTGGTTGGCCGCTTCGAACAACTACACAGTAAATTCAATGAACAAAATTTGTAGAGATCACATCAGCATTGAGCAATTGAAAAGTCCTAAGCAACCAAATAGGTGCGGATTTCTCCCGACACGATACTTACCGCAAAGAAAAATGTGATTGTGTGAATACCATTCAATATATAGCGACTGATGCAACCCGGTAACAGGAGAATAGATGTGCTCCAACAATAATACTAATACCAGAATGCTCTTTAGTTCACTTTTGTTTATGCTTAAATTTGAACCAATTATAAACAAAAGAAATATAGCAGTTGATTTCTTGTAAGGTCCTCTAGCGATTTCGATATATGAATGAACTATATTAATATTATTTCAACCAATGGACGAAGTTGGTCGGAATGCTAAAGCTCGACGATTATTTTGTCAACGAAACGAACATAAATTCTAAAAAGCACAGGGCAATTTAAAAAGAATTAAACACGCAATTACAGAATTAGAAACAGTAGAGAATTTAACCTTCGTTAGTTGAGTCCGACTTCTTTCTTTTTTAAACAGGACGAATATAAATCCAAAAAGAACACAAGAAACATTTTTCAACACAGGCGTTTAAACGCACTTTTGGAATTAGCATTGGTGGGTAACCGAAGCTTCGTCCTTGTAAGTTTAAATCGCTGGCTACTTGCAATAGCGAAGGTTTGGTTCTGATTTTTTACCCTGGCGCCATCTGCAAACGTTACCAAGATCATGTTTTTTCATTATTTATTTTTTCTCTAAACAGAGCAAATATAAATTGAGAAAAAAGCATTTAAGATACCCAACAGTTGGTCGAGAGGCAACGCGTTCGTCTCTGGAGCAGGAGGTCTGACGTTCAAATTTCACCCTTGCGAATTTCAATCCGATTCTTTGTCATTGTGCCGTCTGCAAATATCCATGTCCATAATTTTCTTCTCTCTTTTTTTTATTATTATTTTTTTTATTGAGTAAATTTTCAAGTGAAAAAGACAACGCTAATCCGTGGTTCATATGTTACTACCCTCCACTCAGGCATAACGAAATATCGCCATCTAGTGAACTGAATAATGCGTTATGGTCAGTCGCTCATTTCTTCAACCGCAAGAGTTCGTCAGATCAAAAATACCAAAAGATTATTTGTTTACTCATAAGTATGTGCATGCAAAGATGTTCAGTGGTGGAGTAAATTTAACACCCGAACTTGCTGATGTCAAGCAATGTTTGACGCTGCACCAAACATTGTGTTCTGCTGCATTGAAACTACATAATGCAATATTGACATCTAGTAAAACCAGAAGTGCGAATTTATACTATTTTCTATTTTGAGTTTGGTTGCTCGTGGAAAAGAACAACACTGCATAGTTTTTTGCAGTAAATTACCTAGCTTTTATGATTGGGGGAATGCTTATTGACTGAATAGACTACATGTTTCTGTCATAGCCAGGATTTTGATTAAGGAAACCAATCTGTAAAATATCTTCAGTCAAACAGGTGACAATGCCATTAACACGTCAATATAGCCGTTGTAGTGAACAGTACTTACTAGCAGTTACTGTATTTTGTTGTCAATAATTTGTAATGTAAACTTCTTCTGGTGAAACGTTTTCAGATGTTTTCTAAAAAGATAAAATGAGATTTAAGCCAATTTATGCGATAAAAAAAAGAATGTTAAATACTTACCGTGCAAGCAGGTAACTACTCTGGCGTACTCGAATTACCGTACAAATCCAAGTTCGGGTTTCGGCAACGCTGAGTAAAATCTACAGTGCCAAAAATAATACATTCACCCACGATCTGCGGCCAGTAGTGCAACAAACTGTGGGCTACGGGGCTGAAGCTCCATCATTAAACTGCTCACTTAGAAAATTTAACCAAATATGCAATATGCATGCTTTAAAACCTACTTTGGGTTCGACCAGTACGTTAGGGTTGGGTTCGGGTCTCAAAGGGCTGAGAAATTTAATTCTTGTCAAAGGGCTTCCAAACCTTTGCTTTTACTGCCTTTCTTTTAAATGACTCTGAACGTGACAAGTTAAGTTAAAATGGTTAGTTTTTCCGAAAAATTGCAAAAATCGCCCGTCTGCGAAGCGCAGCAAAATTTTAGTTGTGGTTCAACTTCAAACTCCTTACTTTAGCAAAATCCTGGTCACGCGCCTGCGAGCAAGCTACTACCCTGTACTTTACACTGGAATCATCTGACGAACAATTGCCAAAATATTCATTTAGCAAATAAATAAAATTGTCCATGCTAAGTAATTACTGAAAAGTACAATTATACCGTCTTGGTAAACTCAAGGTAAGACTAAGTGTGCTTTTTTCTTATGATAACTGCCAGTAGCATAGCCAGAGGGGGGCAGGGGGAGCCCCCCCATTGGCCTGAAAAGTATGCAAAATACCACGTTTTTAGTGCTTTTGAGGCCGATTTTTGCTCCAAAAATGAAAATAGCCCCCCACTGGGATTGGCGAGCCGAAGTTGAAAAGGAGTTGCTGTTATTTGGACCAGAATAGTGAAGTTTTTTTTCTGGACCTCACCCAAACTTGGTCAGGAAACCGGACTGAATTTGGGTGAAGACTTTTTTGTTTGGAGATCACCTGATTTTGACAGAAAAACCGCCTCAATCTAATTCAAGACTGATGAAAATTTCGGTGAAGTTCGTTTACTGTTGTTTCCAGCTTCCAAAAAAGCCCCCCCCCCTTTGCGAATTCCTGGCTACGCGCCTGCTAACGGCTATTTTTGTTTGTATTTTTTGTTTTATTTATTTGGTTTGTTTTAAAAATGGATTTAAAAAAAAGTTACGCAAAAAAAAACAAACTAATAATAATACCATAACAATAATAAGTTATTCATCAGGGCAGCTTGACTCGATGACCCGAAAAAGGTCTTTTGCTGTTACGTTTGCTTTGAATATAAGTGATTTAGACTACAGCACCGGTACTTATAATTTTGAAATAGCTCATTAATTTCTACGCATTCATCAACAATTACTTCTGTTACGTGTGAAATTAGCCCACATTCATTTCCGTGATTGGCATTACTGTAATATTAATTCCATTTGTGCACGTGGATATTCTTTTTATTGGTATTAAGTTTCTTGAAATTGAACTCAAGTAAACAAATATGTTGAATTGGATCCAGCCCCGGGTTTTGGCTACGCTAATGAAACATACAGTGTCACGAACAATGCACTCACATTCTGCGGTAGGACTGCAAAATTTTTTTTCACTCAAGATAAACATAAACTTCCAAATTTAACATAAGTAACAGACTTTTTTTTATAACATAAACTATAGTAAATATTTGGAAATTGTGCATGTACTTGCAAAAGCGGTCTCGGAAAAAGAATTGAACGCTGGGAGTAAAAATCTGATACTACTTTACCAATACTTCGACAACTATTCCGCCATTACAAAGTGATACTATGGTATGCTGCTTAGTTGTACGTGTCTGATATCGAGTCATATGTGCAACACAAGACCAAATTTTGATCCGTTTCAACAGCAATCAAGGTTACAAGGGTCGTAGCCCAAAAAGGAACGAAGCGAGGCTTCCTAGTGGATCTAAGTTACACCCAAATATTGCACTTTTACGTAAATTTTTTCAAGAACGGCGAGCATTTATATTGTAGTGTAAGTAATGTTAAGTTGACGCGGTTATAAGGTTAAGCATCGATGCAAAACCAATGTAAACTTCTACCCAATTTTCTTTAGTCTACAACATGATCCGATCCACTAAAACGAAAGAAGACGAATACCTATCCGATATTTTCTACCATCTTTGTTGTTTTTCTGTAACTTTGAAAAATATATAACTATTCTGCATTCAGAACTTAATCGTCGATTACTCCCATTTACCGTATTGTCAGAGTACCGTTTGTTTTTTTGTATCCAAAAAACAACCGTTATCCTGACTCACAGGAAAGGGAAAAAATAAAGCTTAATTCTCATCTTCCGGATGCTGATTACTGTTACTACAACAGGAGTGATCCGAATCCAACCTGCAATAAAATTTTATCCGGCCGCGCATTTTTGCGACAGAATTACCGCGTAGATGCCACTGAATCAGCGTCGGAAAACATTCCGAGAATCTTTTTTCTTTCTGGTTTTCGCCTTTTTTCTGGTCTGATTTGCACGCTGGCCAAAGGTCTTGGCCTGATATTATGGCGCACAAAGAAGTGCTACTAAAGAGCTATAAACCGCCGGAACCTTCGCGAAGTTCAATCCTGGCACTCTTTCAAAAACCTCCGACACCTCTGCTGTTAGCTAACTACTATAATACTGCATGCTGCACTCTTGGTCAACATCTTCTGACATTAATTGTCTGTTGTAACTATACTTCCTTTCAAATCATAAGGATCAATTGATAATGCCAGTTGCAATGTTCTTCTAAACACTCATCTTATAAAACAGGAAGATGAACTAACTTTTGGAATGCAAATTTAACAAAACTTGGTGATCATAGTTTGTTTGCAAGCTATAACAAAATAAATAAATAAATAAATAAGTAAAATAATAAAATTAAAAAAAAATGGACTTTTCTGAAAAAAAACAAAACAAAACAAAAAAAACATTAAATCATTCTACACTAGTAGTTTTAGCGGAGCATATGATTTACAAGTATCTTATTGTAACCTCGCAATTATTTTAAAAGTTATGTTAGCGCTGTGAGTTTTCTTATTCATAAAAATGTACACAGCCAGAGGTTTGCTGGACAAGATGAAACGATGGCATCGTTCTGTTGATAAACGTAATTCTCGAAGTTGAACTGTTTCAAAGCGGAATTTGTATAACGCCTAGTACAAATGTTAGCTTTTTTTTGTAATTTGCAATATTTTAATCTCAAAAACCGGTTGAGACCCAAAAACAGCTGACAATTGCAACTACGTCTTGATTCACCAAGTTGCCCCGACCAAGAGACAGCAAAGGGATATTTCGTTTTCGAGTCGCGCTACCACCCGCCCATTTGTCTGCCACAGACGGTGGAGCCTTTACACTGTCCCTTTTTTAATGGTGAACATCGAGAAAAAAAACTGTAAATACCAATTTTTTGTCTTTAATTTGACCCGTTCGGGAATCGAACCGCAGTCTACCGTGTCTTTAACAGATGCCTTTCCAGTGTCTACTCAACCACCCGATCAGTTCATTTAAAACGTGTTTCACTGTATATTGCTTTCAACGAAAACTGCTCAAGGATTATGAGTATTTTTCGTCTTTGCGAGTAGACGTGATATGCAGTGTACTGTACAGAATTCTAACGTAGCCTAGTTTTATAGAACAATGTTTATGAATGCTTCGAGGTCATGAGTGAAAGTATGCTGACTTGATTTGATTACAGTAAATTTTGAGTGATTTTTCAGGGAAACTAATCAAGTTTTTGTAAGTATCGCGCAAGTAACTCAAACAAATACTGTATGTGGGTCCTTTTTTTAGCTGCTGTATCAACACTTTTGAGGTCAGAAAATAAACTGACTGCAATAAAATCCAAAAAACAAAATTATTTAAAGTAGAAATAAAAGACAAGATACTGTATTTTACTTGTCATTTATTTTTAGTTTCAGCAAAAGGAATATTTTAGCAAATTTTTTCCTCGATGCTTGAATGTTCTGTTATGATATCTTCTAACCATAAATTAATATTATAAAAAAGTAAGTTCAAATCAAATCTATCATTATGCTCGCTGAATTACGCCAAAGCGTCTAACGATTTCGCGGAGCCCCTCATTGCGCCCGGGCAACACAGCTCCTTTGGAAGAAATGCCGCAATGGTTGCTAGCCGTTGGCAACACTGAGTTCGATTTGACCTGTCCGAGATTTGAACCTCAGACCTCCCGCTCCTGAGACGAACGCGTTACCGCTCGACGAACTGGCCGGTTAAAAAAAAGTTTTTTAAATTTTATTTAAAAAAAATAAACTAAAAATAAAATTTTAAAAACATTTTTACGCTGTTAAAAATTAACTGATTCAATTGAAATTATAATGCCATTTTAAAATTAAGGTAGCATTGTTAAAAAGAATCTTAGATGATAAAACACCTTGAAATTAAGTTGCTAGCTTCTTTGGCTAAAAACTGCCTTGCTTAAAATGCTCATTGACACAATGTGGCGTCAACTCCCTTTCGGAAGGTAATATATGTGACAGGATGACTGGCATTTTTTCTCTTAAAACATGGCCTTATCATCAAATTCCTTTCCTCGAACTTCGAGCAACCATGAGAAAACGGAGCAAGCTACATGTTCTCAACAGCATTTTGTGATATCTTGCCCGCTACTGCCTTGTTCTATAAAATATGCGCCGCAAGAAGTCTGAGAACAAAATAGCTCCGATGTGATAACATACGACCAGCTTTAAAATGGAAAGATTTACGTGTTTTATTGCGATTTTTGCTTGCCTGTTGATAAAATTATGCATCGGAGTTCTGCGGCGTACAACTACAGGCTTTTACTAGCAAAGATACACAGATTCACTATAAAAACCTATCCCACAGTTTTCAACATTTAGGGCAAAATTTATTTCCTACTTTCTCCTGCTTTAAGGCTTTCGGGCTGGAATGTTGTATACTGTACACTGTACAAGCGTACACCAGTTTTGCATTATCTAATGTTTTGGTTTCTTGCGAGTATTTATTTATTTATTTATTTGATTTTGCAGTTTCATTTGCGATTGTAACTTTTTAGCAATTGTATTAATGTCTTTGTTATTTCCACTTGTCTGTTTTAACAACTATGTCCCTATCCTCAGCCGAACCTTCTCAACTGTTGAATATTCTTACCGTTTATTTAGTGGCACAAGCTTTTAACACTTCTGTGTGAAATGGCGATTGCTTAGGCCAACTAGTTATATTGGCCATGAAAAACAGTTTGACTCACTTCAATATCTTTTGGATTATTTTTTCAACCGTTAATTAGCAAACGTTTTTGCAATGCAGAGCAAAAATCAAAATTCAAGATGGAATTTTCGAGTAGTGAGCGAGTTTTTGGGTCACACAAGAGCGAATTGCTAAGTTTTCGTTTCAAGGAAAAATTTAAAGTGAAAAAGACGTGGAGAAATTGAAAAGAATAGGCGGCATAAGCGCAATCAGATCCATCATACCTTCGTAAAGCGATCTTAAAAGCTAGGATTCATTACTGCAAAACTTAATGCGTAGGCCGTTTTTGTTTTCTTGAGTTGTTACGGTATAATTCGATATTTAATCCATCTCCGCGCAGTATATGCACGCAATAAAATAGTTTCAATCGGTATTCTACAGTATTTGAACAAGATTTGAATTATCTGAAGAGCCAGTTTTGATGAAATCGGTGCTGATGTGGTTTTGGTTTTAAGTGATTTTAATGTGTAAAATACTGTATAAATACATTGCTGGAACTTGATAACTACGACAAACACCGACACACTTTTACGACAAAAGTTTTTATTGAAATTGAAATGCAAAACTACTAACCGATTTGCGGCATTTCGATATACGCAGAAAATATAGTACAAGCAACAATAACTATAATATGGTGTAAAATATGCAACTTCTAATTATTGCTTATTCTATGTTTTACATAGTAGAAAACATTTTGCACAGTTAGGAGAAAAACATTAAAAAACAGCCGCACAATGCAAGACACCACAATTTAAACAAAAATATCGAATAAAACAACTTCAAAATAATGCAAGAGATAAACATAATTTCACAATGTGATAATAATGTAATGGATTAATAGTATATGATTAAGATTAATATATCTAGCTATTGATAAACTATATGCATTTTCTACATATAGCATGAAAATGCAAACAAAATATGCAACTGAGTTTTTAAGGAATAATCTTAACACGTGGAATAAATTTTAGCAATTATAATACTAAACCAACTTTAAGGTCGTTTTTTTCGCAGCAATCAATCAATAACAACTTACTATGTAGTTAAAGTTTGTTATTGCTTTTCAGCAAAAATGTTAAAGATATTTAGCATTTTTTTGCATAAGTTAAACATTAGCAGGAAATTTCTATCGCTCAAAAACTTTTTCTGATATAAAATTTTCTTTTTTTTATTTCCAATCAATATAATCGTGCCCCATATATCAATTTGATACAAATTGCAATAGCCAAGTTCAGGAATTACATAAAAGAGGTAAAACACCAATAAGCAACAAAATAACCCTACAAACGCTGGCCTACACAACATTGCAATCACAGCAATAATGAATTTTCTTAATTAGGTCTATCAGGATAATAACAATTCAGAACAACATAGAGGACAAACTAAATGAAAATAGAAAAGAACCAGAAACTATTCTTAATTGTTCTGCTTTTTAAGGTTCTTCCTTAATTGGTCTTTCAGACAATTGAATTGATTCCAGCCTGTTTCTATCCCACAGGAGTGGCATTCCTTCCGAGTAACTTTTTCGCGGATAAGCGGGTTCGTTGTGCTTTATTACATCTGATCCGTGCGTCTCCGTCTCCTCGCTGCAGCGGAACACTCCAAGACACCTCATGGTTCCGAATAAGATTGAAGTAATGGTGGCAGTCCATGCCATGATCATTATGGCTCCGAGAAAGTTCCACCCAAAATTCTGTGGAAAAAAATCAAATGTTGAAGCATACAGCATTCAAAAACTTGCAAATTCAAAACACTTACCTAAGTTATTACATAATACGTACAACGTACAAGAAAACAGACATATCACATAAAAACAATAAAATGAAACGTATTTAGTCGGTGCAAGAAAAAAACAAAACAAAACAAACTAACTGATTTTAGTAATTGTTCAAAGATTCAAAAATTTACAGTGCATTGGAAGTTTAGTGATTTTGATTGCTGCAGATTGCAGTTGATTTTGCTACTCACTTTTCAAACAATTAAATACAACAACTAAAACCACAACAACAGCAATATCAAAACACTGTTTAATTAATTAGGTAAAATTATGTATCTAAATCATGTTTTGAAAGCGACCCTCTTGCTCACCTTGAAAGCCATAGGATGTCCTCCATAAATAATACCACCAACGTACTCCTCCTCAACTTTCAAGCCATTATACGCGAAAATAGGACCAGTGATTACACCGGTCAAACCTCCACCCAAGTGCACTAAAATATTTCAGGTTATGAAACCCCAACTCAAGGTAAGATGAAGACAAGTAAGTTATCGGCTTGGCGCTAAATTTCTAGTGTCGTTTTTTATTGAGTGAAAAGCAACACTCAGCAGAGTTTCTTCACAACCATCTCCAGCTCATTGTTGCTTTTTTTGTCGTTCATGAGTAACCTACTAAGCACAGTCAAACAAATATTTCTTAAATGTTCCGGTACTTGACAGCTTCCCTTTGATACTGTAGACTGATAAACTATGCATGATTAAGAAAATGAGCCCTTGCTTATATAGGTAAGTTTTACAGCAAATTAACTTGTTGCACTGCAACGTCAGCAATGTTGCCAATAAAATTCGTGCAACATCTTTATGTTTTGGCAAACGTTTGACTATACTTTTTAAGAAAATACAGTCTTGAGATAAAACGACGGAAAAAATGTAATCAATTAATAACAGCAAACACTAAGCAATGATTTGTTACGTAATAAAATTAGTGTGTAATGTAACAATTTCATTATCTGTCGCTTTGAAAAAGTTAAAAATCAGTATAATTTGATTTCACTTTTCAGGCATTTTAATTCTTACCCGCAACAGCGTCCAGTGGATCGTCAATTCTTAAATAGAGAACAAAATAATGCCATCCAATCAGAGCGGACCCGGCAATGGAGCCAATAACACACGCTGCCCAAGGGTAAAGATCGTTGCAAGTGGCGCACATCGCAACCATACCTAAACACAAACACAGTTTTTGCAAAATAATACATCAAATTTTTCGTTATATACTCGCTCTATTACGCCGAAGCTAGTAACATTCAAGTTGATGGGGTCCATCTCTTCAAACTAATATTGTACTGTGTTCTATATTTTTATTCTAATTTATCTCAGAGTTTTGTTCGCTAATGTGAGAACAATCAAATTGACCTACATTCAGTCTTAGTATTTATAAAATAATACCAGTATGAAAAACAAAAAATTCAAGAACAACAAACGACATGAAAGGATAAAAAGTCAAGTTTGTAACTGTTGCGCTTTTGAAGACACTAGGTCTTATAAAATACTTCTCATTATGTCACTGGTTGGGGTTTAAGAAGTACATGAAAATCTATTTCGCGGAAAGTGCTGTTTGTAATTTTTGGAAGTTTGGTGATTAATATTTTGATAGAAATTACCTGCTAGACCTCCGTTGATGGCCCATAGCAAAGACCAGTAATGCTTCTCCCCTCTCAAGTAGTCAGTCAATTTGAATACAAGCATGGCAGTGACTGCAGCAGAAGCCCCCCCGACAACGGTGTTCATAACGGCGTTTGCAACAACCGCCCCATCTCCAGGTTGGCTGATACTTAATTCTGAACCGCCATTGAAAGCCATGAAACCGACGAAGAGAATGTAGCCTCCCAAAGCTGTTATCTAAACAGTTTCACATCGATGAGAAAAATGTTTTCGACATGATCATTAGCTTGTTATACATTACCGCTATAGATTTAGCAAGTCGAACGATATCTCTGAACAATCTGAAACCATGCAAGTACATACAAAATGTTCCGCATGTCTATGAATTCTTTTTTTCTCATAATCCTATTATTAAATTGCTTACGGTTTTTAACATAATCCAAATTAAGCAAAATGTTGGACTTGTAATCATCCTTTTTTTGAAACAAAACAAAACCGAAAATTTGGATGTGACTTTTTCTTCAACATTAAGTGTTTCTCTTGTAAAAACGAAACGAAAAATTCATATCTAATTCTTATATGCGATGAGTTCTGCTCCAGTACGTCAAACAAACATCACAAACTTAAATTGAATAAAAGCATGTAAAATTTTCAACATTTTATTTTTATTTACTTCTCAAAACGTTTAAACTTAATTTACTATGGTTTTACTAACTAACCGTTACACTATGACCAGGGTAATCTTCGACTGTACCATCTGGTAAGAACCGACCAATTCTGGGCCCTAGCATTGCTGCCCCGACAATAGCGGCCGTTCCTCCAGTAACATGGACTACTCCAGAACCAGCGAAGTCTTTAAACATCAGTCCGGTTCCTAATGACAAAAATACAATTTATGCACTGGAAGTAGAATCAAGACATATGGCGAACTACAGCAGAATCTTCAGGGTGCAGTTGTTTGTGATTAATTATTAAAGTTTGTGTCATAATGAATGAAAACGTCTCAACCAGCGTTTGCGTCAGACCAATTAAATTGAGCTGCGTAAGAAAATTTACCCAAATTGCGGAAAGTTGGGCATATGAGAGGACTTTCTATGCAAGTAATTCAAACATCCTTTCTTTTAATTAAAATATTTCAAATGTAATTCAGGGGAAGTACCGTCTTACCTGCTCCAGTCTTGAGCCATCCGGTACTTGACCAACACCAATGGGATACCACAGGATACACAAAGCCAGTCAGAATGAAGCAGTAGACCATGTAGGAAGCAAATTCAACTCTCTCAGCCATAGCTCCGGAAGCGATTGTGGTCGCAGAAATTGCGAAAACGAATTCAAAGAACCAGAAGGCGTAGTAGTGAGCGGGAGATAAAAATCCATCCTAATTCAAAATTTTGGCAATTTGAAAAAAAAACAACAACAACTTTGAATGCTGTTTCAACTTGTGGTTTTAAGATTTTAAAGCTAATTAAAATATGTAAATCATGTACTTTGCGGCTCGCTATGTCCTGTGTCTAGCCCAAAACAAATCAGCATCCATGAGGTTTAGCTTGCATAGTCTTTCGACTTTTTCAGCAGTGTAGTTTTTTGGGCCGTCACAAATCATAGACTGCGTGGCCTCAATCAGAAGTAACTGTAAAATGTCTTTTTCAAAGACACAACAAAATAAGAGTTCAGGAAGCACAAAAGAAAATAATTTTTAATTAATAACTTCTTTGAATAGTCCAATAGGCCTTAATATTGATTTAATTTGAGCAGCACTTACGGGAACATATTCTCCTTCAGTTTGCAAATCGTATTGACCGAGCTTCTCATCTGTGTAGCGGTGAACCATGAACTGCAAAAAAAAAATCAATCAGTCTTGCATAGTTGCATTGCCCACCTGCACTAGCAGTCTCACGAAAGCTCGCCGACGTCAATCAACAATGACGCTGTGGCGAGTAACAATGACTACTGCGCAGTTTATCATTAAGCAGCTCGCGTCATTGTGTCAACAACGTCTGTCCTGGTTCGAGAACTGCCGCAACTTCGAAACCAGTGTATGTCTCCAGTTGTTATGGGTTTGAATCTCATTAGTAACCATTTATTAAATCTGAGAAAGGTCTTTTCTGTGACGCAATCTCTTCTATTTAATCATAAATCAAATATTATTACAATGCAAATCTCCAGGTTGAACCACACAATGAACTAATAAATTAGTCACGAACCATCAAATCACAATAATGAACAAAACGATATATAAAGTGATGGATTAAAATGGGCGAAAATTAAAATCTATGCTGCGCTGGTACAACAAAATATAAAAGTAACGTTTTTGTTGCAGATTATACTGTAATTGTCTAAATGCTAAAAATGTGGACATCGATAATTATTTGGTCGAGATAGTTATGAGTTATGACGTCACAAGTTTCATTGTCATTAGTATCTGCAGCCACAGGCTTGCATAATTCTTTCACAGCATCATATTGATTGATATGCACTTCATCATTATTCTCTAGTCTATAGAAAACGGCATGGCGCCATCATTTCCACAAATCCTTTTGTGTAAGGACACAACAACGTGACCAGTGTGCGGACTAAAACCAGACCATGCAATCATGGTTGTTGCTCTACCCTTTCGGCCACGCTGTATTTTACAAAATATACTACATGATTATAATTTTTGCTTTTATTTGGCGCTGTTTAACATTTTACTGTATTTTTTCTATTTTTTTTGTTGTTTATGTTTTATGCACATTTTGAAAAATCTTCTTCTTAAACACTGCCACACTTTATTTTACTACCTCTGTCCGGTTTGTTTTTTCTACGTTGGCAGAAAAGAAAAAGTCATGACCGATGAAGGCGTTTCCTGGAATTCCGTAGGCAAAAGCAAATCCGATCGTCCAATAAGCAAGGGCTCCAATAACTGCAAAGTTTAAGCATTTAAGCCAATAGTAATCAACCGGTGCGCAATTTATAATTTTCTAGGCTGCTGCCAGCTACTGCACACTTAACAGGGCATAAAATTGTAAGAGTACGATCGTATATCCTTTGTTTATTTTAACCAAATACAGTTTGCATGCCCATAAGCTGGCACACTGTGCAAAGCGAATTGTTGTATTTTATATTGAACTAAGGATATACGCTCATACACTCACATTTTTAAACGCAGAGTAGCCCGGGCCTTAACACCTTTTGGAAATTCGTTAGTAACATACTCATAAATTATATCATTTTGAAGCTTTAAACTTATAGTTTGCCGTGTCATAATATTCATATTATGTTTGAAGTTTCGAATGTTATCGAACACAAGTAAAAACAATAATGCTCTATTTTCCCATTGGGATCTTATTAGCTTTTAGGTAGATAAAATATGTTTTTTGTCGTTTAAAAGGTGCCGAAAGACACAAAAAGGTTAAGAGCCACTGAACCAACTGTTCAATCTGTTCTTTTGCGCGGAGTAGAATCCACCAACTGCGTATTACGCAAAAGTTTAACCGTAAATTGTTTGCAGTGATGAGCCGCATCTTGGAATCAATTGACAAAGGGAGGACGCTTTTTTGGGCTGACTCAATATTCGTGGTCTCCCATATCAAAACTATACTTCCGTTTCCAGGACCTCAAAGAGAAATTTTGTAAGGGGGTACAAAGACTGAAAATTACGATTGAGTTTTGCCGGAAATTATAATTGGAGACCCAAAAAAGGTCTTCACCAAGATTTGGCCGAAATAACGAGTTACGTGCATTACTACTAAATGCGTGCTAAGAGTAACACTGCAACCAAATGAAAGCGTAAACTTATAGGATCTCCCAGGCCCCCTGGACCCGGGTCCGGGTACGATGTACCCCAAAAACCCCCTCTCTTAGGCCCCGCCCGTTTTAAAAGATTAAACTTCAGCGGTCGTGAGGAGAGTCAAAAACTGCCTCAATAGCCAAGAACCGCGGTGGTCAAATCTACATTATGTGTCCTGGAGTTCCGAAACGCGTGAGAAGTTGTTAACTACATTTTCAACATTCTACTCTTTGACTTACACAAATCAAGAATGTTTTTCATGATGCTGTTCGTGACGTTCTTGCTTCTGACAGACCCTGTCTCCAGGAAAGCAAACCCAGCGTGCATGACTGAAATCGAAATTACATAAATTATTAAATACGTAATTAAATGCGCCTATATCTTTTGAAATGTTTTATTATCTATCTTGTTAATGCAAGTGCGTGAATTATCATAAAAAAGGGTAAAACAATCATGGGATTTATTGTACGAGAAAGCTCATTATTGACGTTAGACAAAGTAATTTTTAATGCACTCATAGATAACAAAAACAAATCCAAAAATAATATTTTTTTAAGAGGAGATACGAGGGAAAGGAAAAGCTTAATTTTTTTTGTCGATAATGTTGTTAACAGCAGCAGCGACTTAAAATTGTTTACATAGTTCAAGTATGAATAGCCGCTTTGCAAATCGCTCAGAACGTTAACAACCTTCAGTCAGTTTCAAACTCACAAACTCATCTAAGCTACACTGTCTGCCTTGTGAAAAATAATGCCACAATAAATGAGACCATATACGTACGGTAGTAAGAACAATCCAAAGTACAATAATCAACTTACACAAGATAAAGGTTGCCATGGTAACGAGAAAGAATTGGTCCAAGTTTAGCAATATCAGCTCATAATTTTGAGCGAGAAGCTCCACAAAATCGCTTACATTTTGTTGTTGTGACATTTCGCAGCTACAGTATTTCTCTTTCAAAAGATTCAATTATTTCTACCTCTGCAAGCTACATTAAAATTTTAAAAATTCATTGCATAAATTCTAATTATTTTCGTGGTTTCTAGAACTCAAGTATTTTGTTTGTTTTAATCCTATTTTTTCGAGAGCTTTTGTAAATGCGTTGGACCCGCAATGATTCCAAAGCAAAGAGTATTGATTTTGTTTTTACTTTGGGCCCTAGGGTAGTTTTAACTGAAGTAGAATTAGTCCTTTGGCGTTCGATTTTATTATTTGTTATGCACTATAACTTTGCAAGGCAAAAAATAATTAGCTGAATTACAATTGTCAGGTTTCAACATGCCAGGTCCTAAAGTTTGATGAAGGACTTTGGCAGCGCAGGTTTTCGATTAAATAAAAATCGAAAATCCAGTGATTTCAATTGTTCAAATCAAATCAAATCTTTGATTATTTTCGCTATGTTACTCCGAAACATACAACGAGCTTGCAGGGCCTATCTATGTGTCACTGCAACTGTGGGCAACCCAACTCCTTTCAGAGAAATGTGTCAGGAGTGGGATCCATTGGCAACACTGATTCCGATTGGACTGGCCCAAGATTTGAACCTCAGACCTCCAGCTTCATAGACGAACGCGTTACCGCTCGACCAAATGGCCGGAAGTTTTATCGCCGTAATACCGCAGGATTGCCTTCTTGCATGATTGTTAACTGGTCTTTTTGTTTAAATTTTATTGTCACACAAACGGATCACTAAAAAGTACAATCATTTTTTTAGCGTTGAATCATTTGAAATGCTTTCTTCAAATCATTCTATCTGATGCGAAAATGAAATGCAGTATTAAAATTGTTTAGCACGATCCAACCAACCAATAAATTTGACAACGAAACTGCGATATTATTTTAACCTTATTGCATAAATTACGGTTTGTCAAAGCGCATAGAAAATTTATTAAAGTAAGTGCTTTTGCGAACAACATTAACCAGGTTTCGTTTCAAGCTCATTCTGCTTTGTTTTTTATCTTTGGCATTAAACCACCTTTCAAATCCCCAAATTATTTGAAACTTAGATTGTTGTACTAAGCTATCTCTCTTTCTGGTATTACGCTAGAAAATTTGCCTTTATATACAGCAACATGACAATCTTCATTATAAATATAAATGATTTTTTGTTTGGTTGTCTATGATCGCAAATCAATAAAACAACAATAATAGATTGCTCGTTTTCACAATGTTATTAGTGTATCTAACCAAACAAATAAACAAATTACACTGTTAAATACAAAACGTCAAAATTTATCATTTTGTTTGCATGTGATAAAACTGACAGCTTATGCAATATTTCAGTTACCTATAGAGTGATCTGTCGAATTTCTATTAAATTGACGTTGTAGATGATGTCATGTTATTATAGTGAATCAGTTTCAAGAGATATGAGCTAGCCTGATATTTAATATGTAATAGCAGTGTTGGGACTATTGCCACTTTCACGAGTCCGAGTGCAAGTCGTTAAGCTACAAGTCCGAGTCCGAGTCCACCAAAACTGAAGATCACAAGTCCGAGTGCGAGTCCGAATATTATGAGTCCGAGTCCGCAAATTTAACCGGAAAGTAAAATCTAAAATTCGGCCAAAGTTATTTCATGATGGACAAACGCTTTCAGAAATTCTGCGAGAAAACGCTTGTGCAACGTTTCTGCAAGCGTTGCACAGTCTTCTAGCTAGGCCATTTACACACAGAAAAAGTTGCATTAACGCTTTTGCAAGAGCTCTTGCAACAAAAATTTAGTCGTCTACTTCGGCCTTAATTTACACCCGAGTCTGCAAAACTCCTCATGGCTGAGAAAGTCGAAATTTGAGGTTTTCCTTCTTTTGTGCCTGTATATTCTATTCAGCCAATTCAGTTTTGACAAAAATTTTTCGGTAAAAGTATGCGAGTAACGTCTCATGAAATCCTCTTAAATCGTAGTTTGAATTTGCAAAGAATTTTGTAAGTTATTTTTCACTGCAGTTAGTTATTTTTTGGGATATCAGATTAAGAAAGTGATTTTAAACAAAATCAAATCTTTTATTATACTCGTTGTATTACGCCGAAGCGTATCACGAGTTGGCGGGGCCCATCTCTGCGTCATTGCACCTGGGCAACTCAGTTCCTTTCGAAGAAATGTCGCAATGGTAGCGAGCCGTTGGCAATACTGTGTCTAATTTGACCGGCCCAAGATTTAAACCTCAGACCTCCCGCTTTAGAGACGAACGCGTACAGCTCGCCCAGCAAAAAACCTTATTTCAGTAAATTTGTAACAGCGTCCTATAAAAAATAGAGCTTTATTAGAACGTTTAAGTTGCGTATTAATTAGTTCATCAACGAAAGCGTGCAAATAAGTATTATCCTTGCGGTAGCTGGGCAGGCTAGTGGCGTAGTATCGCATTCGATTAATACTGAGTGAACCAAGTTTATGTACATTTTTTTAAGTAGTTTGACTACTTTTGGAAGTAACCTAAAACCAGAAGTCGACCCCAGCTGAAGCTAAAAAATAGAAGGACCTTCATATTTTTCATCAGTTTAGGGACAAGGGTTGAGGATCATTAAGGTCGCCATCAAGCGCACAACCAGATATTGCTGGGGGGGGCTGCGAAGGGGGGTGGGAAAGATTTAAATACTTTGGGTTATATAAACCCTGAAACTTTGGGGTTAAATTTCTAAGTGATTTTGCGAAGAGGGGCTGAAGGCCCTTTAGCTCCTCCTGATTGCGCCACTTGTCGCCATGGTTTGGTATCTCGAGTCGTTTCATAACTAATCGGCTAGAATTGTTGTTTTTATTTTAAAAGAAAAGCCTCGATTTTAAATACATTTGTCATAATACGTACATAATTTAGTGCATGCATTACGCAACTTTTGTTTTTATGGTTTAGGAATAATTTGAAAAATGAAAAAACAGGTTATTGCTGAAGTGGTTGTTGTTCTTGGTAAGCATTCATCTGTTAATGTTTTAACCAACTAACCAAACAACCAAAAGAATATTTTGCAAAAACATTAGAAAATTCAGGCCTAATCCAAGTCTATGCGCAGAAAAAGTTAAACAGTACTTCACAGCTGCGTAATCAAGAAAACAATTCATGCTTCATCATCTGGATACGTTAGTCTTTCTCAGTTACATCAGCAATTTTTTGGATGCAAACTGATTCCCTTTGTGTTTTCATTCTGCTTTGTAACATTAAAGAATTAAGCGTAAAATTTGAAATAACTTAACACAGACAAAATTTAATATCTCCCTCCACTACCTGCGAATACTTGAATAGTGAATACCTTCCGAGAATTCCTCAGACATGCGATATCTTGAGCACATTTTACCTACCAATATCATCAAACTGAACGTGATTAAACCAATGACACCAAAACGCTAAAAAATTACTCTCGCCAAAATATAAAACAAAATTGAATTATTTTTTTTGATTTAGGTAAGAATTCTCTCCCTGCCAAAGATGGTGCAATGCTTTTCACGATTATATTTTATTGATATATACTAGCTGTGTAATAAGGCATTGTAATGAGACATGCAACAAAAATCAGGAGTCCGCGTCCGAGTCTGAGTCCGAGTTACAGGAGTTCGAGTCCAAGTTTTTAAAAAGTGGACTCGAGTCTTCCCAACGCAGTGTAATAAACTAATATTACCAGTGCACAGCTATTAAATTTGAAACTGACTTTGAATTCTGATTTCAAGCATGCAATTTTATCAAAGCATAGCTATGAAATTAATGGCTTTGCAACAATTATTTTCAAATTTATCCACACGATCGAATGATACATTGCTGATGGAAATGACTTCGTGACTGCAAGATAATTCTTCTTTTCCCACATATCTGTACTGTAGTATATATGCTTCGGAGAAGCCATCACAGATAGCATTATACCAAAGCGCAGCTCAACAAAGTGCAACGATTTTTGAGCCACTAAAAGCGCAGCGCAAGATGCACAATTGCATTTTTTTATTTTTAAGGCGCTGCGCAACTTCCGCTAGCTATTGCGCAACGGGGGTTTTGCTGACAAGCCTATAAGCGCTAACTAATTTCCGCAAAGAAGATATAAGACACAATATCAATTACCCATCTCTAGGATTTTAGGCTGAAAAGGTACAAATTATTTGCGAAAGAAGACTAAAGTTTAACAATATTCCAATAAAAAAACAAAATTAGGTCAACGAATAAAATTTCGATACTGACAAAAAGAAAAAAATTGGGAAGCGCAGCGCTATTAGTCTGTAACATTTTTTCGCGGTATTAGTCTGCAGCGTAATTTTCTCGATGTCACAAGATGAAAATTAAAAACGAAACGCAAATTTCGCAATCGAGGAGGTTACGCTTTGCCCACCAGTGGCATAGTTCCGTGTATGACATTTATGCTCTGGTAAAATTTCTAAGTGTATTTTTTCTTGAAATGCTTGGAGCACTGCTCGATGCGTTTCAATGCTCCGTCCACAATTCAACCTTACCAACAAAAATTGCGGTGTTTGATGAATAGTCATCCATATTAAAACAAACAAATGCGACGTCACTCAAGTTAAAATACAGTACCATGCAATTGTGGTTGCGTATTGTGATGAGAATTCCGTTTAGGCTCAATTGATGGTCTTAAAAGTAGGATCAATAGAGCCAGATAAACCACGGCAGGATCAGCAAAAATACAGTGTAGTGGTAAGAAAGGAGCCAAATTTTGCATTTGTGAAGAAAAGCATCTTAAACTGAGTAGAGCGGTGTAGAACTGCAAATATTTCATGTAGTTTACAAATCGGATTTCATTAGGTAGTGGTTATCGAAAATTAAAAAAATTTATTAGGTTTTGTGCTTATCTTTTTTTGACAACGTGTAACGTATTTTATGTAGTTTTACTGGCAAGAAATGCATCACATAGCGAAGTATTTCTCAGAAAGCATGTCGAAAATACAAAAGCAATATTTCACACGCTCAATTGACCTTGATACGTTACTTGATTGTTGTCGTCTTTCACGGAAACAATACACGATTATCACTGCATAAATGTGTAAGCTTGACAGCGCAAAGTTGTACATAATGTGCGCTGATTAGGAAATCAATTCTTACACGCGTTATTAATTATACTCCGTGTCTACCGTATTAACCCTATTATACACACATGGTATACCGGCCAGTTGGTCGAGCGGTAACGCGTTCGTCTCTGGAACAGGAGGTCTGAGGTTCAAATCTCGGGCCGGTCAAATCGGACACAGTGTTGCCAACAGCTCGCCACCGATGCGACATTTCTTCGAAAGGAGTTGTGTTGCTCGGGCGCAATGATGCGGAGATGAGCCCCACCAACTCGTTACACGCTTCGGCGTAATACAGTGATTATAATGAAAGATTTGATTTGATACACAAGGTATTTGACCAACGCATTTTACACAGTGGGGGGCAAAATACCTCCCTTATTTAATTCCTAAACCAAAAGTTTTAGGAACACCAAATTTGGCATGCGGGTAAGCGTTCCCAAATGTTCTACAAAATGGGTTTTGGGTCGATTACGTCATTATTGAGACATCATGGCCATATTTTCGAAAAATGACTTTATTTTTGCGATGACGTCACAAACTGTTCAATTTTTGTACATATTGGTTTATTTTTTAATACTAAATTATGAAATGTCTTAGTCAAGTTAGTTACGAGACAAAAACGTCTTATGACGTCATTTAAGTTAAGTATGCGCCAAAAATTGCTCAGATTTTGGAAAGTGACTTGGGAAAACTTCAAAAATGGGGAAACTCTCAGTAATCTTGGCAATTTCAGATTTTTTGGCAGTTATTTGTAATGAGGTTTAATTGAGTCAAAGTCAAGTTGATTTGAAATGAAAATCTTGTTTCTGAAGGAAGGTATTTAACACGAAAAAACCAAGAGAGGGGAAAAATGCCCTCCGTGTAAAATACAGGTTTAGAGTTCTGTCTGCTGGCCGCTTGCGGTTCGCGATGAAATTTCATTCTGCTAGCGCCTGGTCTTCACCTTTTTTTCGCCGATTTTACCCACTAAATACTGTACACTGCACAGTCCAATCGAAGCGACATCCCCAAAAAACAAAAATTTTGTGAACGTTTTTGTGGTCTTCACATTTTTGATGGTATAACCTGGATATTGCTTAGTTGTTTTCTACAGGTGATCGTAGGCCGTCAAGGAGCTGGTGACCCTCATGGCAAATCTGCAAGGTCTAATTTGGCTCCTTAAAAAGAAAGCTTGAACAATCCTGGTGTATAACGAACACTGGCTTAGTTGTTTTCTACAGGTGATCGTAGGCCATCAAGGAGCTGGTGACCCTCATGGCAAATCTGCAAGGTCTAATTTGGCTCCTTAAAAAGAAAGCTTGAACAATCCTGGTGTATAACGAACACTGGCTGGCAGATCTCAACTGTTTCGCGCCGGAACTCTACGCAGCAACTACTTCTACCAAAGACTTGTGGCAGCCTTGACAATGCTAATGGTTGGATAGATCCAAAATTAACTGATTCTCCAGGCGGTCAACCAGGATTTTGCTAAAGGAGGGGTTTGAACACCAGTTTAAAATTTTTATGTCTGAAAAATGACTCATTTTAAGCAGTATGCTGAGGAAACTGTTACAACTAAGCGTATTACAAACAGAATTTACGGGCGAAGCTTTCGCCCCAAGCCGCTAAGCAATTTTTGTGATTTTTTGGAAAAAATAGCCTTTTGGGTCACATTTTGCTCGTTTTTAAATACTACTTAAAGCAAAAAAATTGACACTAATTCGCAAGAATTTAACCGCCTAGCCCCTTCAGCCCCCTCTTACTTACAAGCAAAGTCCAAAGCACGTTTAAACGCTTGTGTTTTTGAGTAAAATTTTTTTAGTAACTTGGCTGAGAAAGTAAGATGAAGCCCCCTTAGTTCCCTAAATGCGCCCCAATTGGGCCGCTGGTTGCACCACTGCTGATCCCAGACATCAGGTTTTAGAAACAAGTGCGTATAAATTTATGAAAGTTTATCATTGGTTTATGTGACGGATCTACTGTGATTTAGGCATTTTATGAGTCAGTTTCAGAAAACAAAACCATCTGCAAATTTAGAGCCTTTTATAATGACGTTACAATGACGTTGTTTTTTGGAAATGTAGCCAAGATGTTACTGTAATAATGTCATCAAATCAAAACCAAATTTTCCAAAAAAACTGCTGAACACCATCCAATCAACCCGCATGTAAAATTAGATGATTTCTTGATTTCCAGAGAAAAGTAAAATAGGGGACATTTTTGCACCTGCCTTTGTTAAACAAACAACCCGTGTGTAAAAATAGGGTTAAGGGTTTTGATTTATTTTAAACTAATGGAAACCTGTCGAAGATTGCAACAAAATCTACACACTATTATTATTGCCTCTAATTACAAAAAATTATGTTAATTACGGCACCCTGAGATGCATGATGACTGCAATATGCTGATTTTTGGACAGGTACATTTATTACTCTGTACTTACATTATTTTGGTCCTAAAATTTGTTAATAAGCTCGTCTAGAAGATATATGTTACTTCAAATGCAAATACTATACCATAACAGCTGCAACGATTTAGTTTTATTTTGGAAAAAAATCAAAGATAACCTCAACGTACAACACAGCTTATATAAAAGAAAGAAAAGTGTCTTTGATGGGTTTTTTGTTTATTTTTTCCCGAAAATTCTGTTGCCACCACCAAAAGAGGAGGGACGCCTGTAAGCTGCAGATCCACCGAATCTGTGCGGACTAGGTCGATGAAAAGAAGATCTTCCAACTATTAAACAATACATTTACATTACGTTAAATCACTGCTAGCTGATTGCCCGCATTGTGGTTTATATCAGTCTGTGGTTGATATCAGGGTTTCAAAAAGTCTTTCATAACGAAGAGCAAGAGCAAAAATCACAGTAGATTACCATAGTACTAAAAGACTAAAAATTAAAACCTATAAAGCCCAATAGTTTGTTTCACCCATACATGGGATCATCATGGGTAAATCTATTTGAAAAAAATTGGTGAAACAGACTGTTGGGTTTTGTAGATTTTAACTTTTAATGCTTTTAATGTTTTAGCACTGTAGTAATCTATCGTGATATACCTTAGTATCATCATATCAATGAAAAATACTGACAAAGTATTTTGAAAGTTGTCTTTATAGTTTAAATCTAAAAGTATTTTTTCTTCTCAATTAAGTAAGCTATTTTTTGCACTCTACAGTAATAGTATGATTTCATGACCACTTTAAATTTTATTGCAACAATTTACAAATATAAATAACAATAATTTTATTTCGTGTGATAGATATGATTTTGATGGCTAGCTTTCAGTTCTTGAAACATACTGTATTTGAAACGAACAATAAAAAAAAAAGAAAAAAAAAAGGAAATTATATTCTGTCATGATCGGGCTAATTTGCAATTCTTTGCCTTCTACGCTCATGATCATACGCGTAGTCCTAGCCATACTGACGATGAATAAAGACGAAAATCGATTCCGAAACAGTATGTCTTGGGATGTTAATCAAAGGTTTGATTGAGCCTCTGAAATTCTTGATACCGTCGATAGCTTATTGTTAATTTCTCAGTACATTGTTCTTAGTGTAGCGTATTTGCTTTAACAAAAAACCAAAGCCAAGATGAAATGATACTAAATCTATTTAACACGAGACGTTTCGACTTCAACTTAAATCATTTTCAATCTTATTCTAAATTATATTTGCTTTCATTTCTTTTTTCACCAAATGATTGTGCTATTTTTCGAACGAGTAAGGTACCTGCAGATAATATGGCCACCCTAAAAAACTTTCTCCCATTTCTCAAGAACTACTGGAAGGTTTCAGATCAAACTTTCCGTGGATGTAGTGTGAGTTGATAGAGATCATATCTCAAACATTGAAGGTCATACGAAGTTTTGGTTTTCCGTGAGGTAATTTTTAAAAAACACATTTTTTTGGTTATACAGTATTATAGATGCATATGCAGGTAATAAGGCTCAAGATTGTCAAGCTGTTTAGAAGATTTTAATTAAAAACTAATGCTTTGTTTGTGGCGTTATTGCATTAAATCAAGCATGAAGATGCTTAGGAACATTAACAGGAGGTCTTGAACATCATTTCTAAGTACTAGGTTGATTTTTAGGGATCAAAAAACAAGCGGGCAAACTTACCCTAAATTAAAGCATTACTATGCTGCATGCAACTAAATTTAAAATTAAGCAATCACATTTTAAGCTCAGTTAAAAAAAATCAGGAGTACTCACGTAAAGGGACTAGTACTCTCGTGAATGGACTAGTACTCACGTGAATGGACTAGTATAACCATACAACCACAGATAAACTAATGCTTGAGCCTGATTACAGGCAAAGGCTCTCGAACAATTTTATAACAATTACACTCAGGCCGAAATATTTCTAAACACACCAAACTGCTTAAATTAAGTGTGAAACAATTCTTTCCTATCCTGCTAACGAGAAATTGAATTTTCTGCAACGATACATCTTGTTTTTGGAAAGTGAAAAATCCCAGATTTAACAAAAAGGCTCCATTTCAAGATTTTAAAACTTTGTTTCGCTGTAGCGAACTCATTACTGCACGGATCCAATCTAAACTCTCCAATCAATACTAGCATCGATCATACTCCAAGTGCATGCAAATGGAAAATTTTTCCTTTTTTTAGATCCGTAGATCGGAGTAGTGGGCCATATTACCAGCATGGCCATATTACCTACAGGTATCTTGGTACTTTTTCGCTGCTTGGTTATTTAGAGTTAACCGTCCTCATTATGTTTAATCGTAATTATCCTCGTAAAGTATGGTGCTTACAACGCCAACAACAGATAAGTGACTGTAGAAGCTTCCGCAACTGAAACTGCAGAATTGACTTCAATTGCAGGTTGAGTCAAACTAAAGGCAACGGAAATAGCTATTCAAAGCTTTGGCTCGACTTTCAACGTTAAAAGTAACAATGCAAAGCCTCCGCTGTATGTGATTGGCAAGTGGGTAGGTCCGAGCTAGATTGGTAAACTTGGGAAGCAACGACGAATAGCAACTGCAGTTATGAAAATCAGGTCCCCTTTTATGTGAAAATCTTGAGCTCACGTTTGATTTGAGAAATCAATCAACTTTTTTTTACCATTTATCGTGATTATTTAACTGCGCTTTGTTTGCTTCATTGGTTTTACATTTTCATATTGAGGTTAAGTACAAAATTTTGGTACTGATTGCACGGCAGTTTTAATTAGTTTGCTTAAAAACAATAAAACCTTATTTAAAACAATAAAAACTTTTAAACGTTTCGACTAAGCTACTTCCATCATGAGAAAAAAACAAAATCTTTAAGTTATTTTGTACTGGTGATGGACGTAGCTGAGTCCGAAAAGTTTAAAATTTTATTATTTTAAATAATTTTGTATTTGTAATTAAATTTCATTCACCAAGTTGCGTTGGTAAGGAGCAAGCCAAGGGATATCTCGGCTTTCGAGTCAAACTGCCACCTTCTCACGTGTCTACCACATACGGTAGAGACTTCACAATGTCCCTTTAATTGCTGAACGTCAAGCAGGGAAACTGTAAATACCAATTTTCATGCTATGGTTTGACCTGACCTGGAATCGAACCCGAGTCTACCGTTTTAGCAGCAGACGCTCTATCCACTCGACCACTGATCGATTAAGATTTCATGGGTTTCAATCAAATAAAAAATTTGGTCTGAGCAAATTGATAACCAACAAGAACTCAAATATACGAAAACTAAAAAAAAAATTACCCCCAGGAAACCGCCCAGGAAATGTGGGGCGACGATGAATTGCGGAAGGGTAAGCAGGGCGTCGATGAATTGCGGAGGGGTAAGCAGGGCGTCGATGAATTGAAGGAGGATAGACAGGGGTTTTGTGAATCGGGAAAGGATGTTTTTGGAATGGCCGCTTTACAGGATGACGGACCGAAGGACGGCGAGCTAAAAACAAAAATCTTGTAAGTATAGAAATATCGATTCCAGTATGCCGAATTCTTTGGAACCGATTCTTGTTTGAAAGTGGTTCCATTTTTGAGGTTCGGCTTGATTGTAAACTCATGTTGTAGAGCAAAATTGGCACCATGCTAAATCTAGCAATTTGAACGTTGCACAATGATGAGTTTGTGCTATGACAAGTAACAATGCACGTTGCAAAGGATTGAGCATTGTAGGAGATGCAATAATGATTGATTTATGCTGTTTTATTCTATTAGCCAGCTGACTGCAAGTATATTAAAGCTTCACAAACTACACATTTTGTCTTTCTTAAATACTTTATTTTCCTAACAATGCTGATTGTCATTTTGAAGATTTGGGATTTGGTAATCTGGATTCAATTTTAAAAAATCGGAATTATTCTAAGATATCTACCTATTTTGTAATGAAGTAAAAAAATAAATGAACATCCCCATAACTTGCCATAAGTTACACCACATGTCTTTCATGATAGCCAACCTACAAAATATAGCAGCCTAATACAGCTGCTGTTTCAAAGAATATCATCTCTGGACTTCCTTGCTTGTAAGTATGATGAACCTAACGCTGTTAAGGATTTCATTACTTTTTATGAAGAGTATAAAACGGTTATTGTTGAAACAAAATAGTTTTATATTTTTGCGAGTCGATGAACAAGAAGTTTAAAACAACAATTGAAAGTTTTTCAAAACCAAACCATCAAATCTTTCATTATACTCGCTGTATTACGCAGAAGCGAGTAACGAGTTGAGAGAGCCAACTCCGCGTCTTTGCGGTTTCGGGCAACACAGCTCTTTTCGAAGAAGTGTTGCAGCAGTGGCGAGCCGTTGGCAACACTGAATCCGATTTGACCGTTCGGAGATTTGAACCTCAGTCCTCCCGCTCCAGAAACGACCGCAGTACGGCTAGACTATTTCATTTAGACTTTGATTGAATTTGAGTAATCAAATCATATTATCTCAAATACGCTTGTAAAGTGATAATATACAGTACCAAGGGGTTTGGGAAATATATTTACACGTCATATATATTTTCTTTCACTTACACATATTTGATATCACATAGGCTTAATCTCAAAGACAGTGGCTACAGGAGGGGTTAAAAAAACGTCGGCTTCTCCTTTGTCAAGTCACTTAGAAAATTTAACCCAAAAATGCTACAGTTTAAATGTGTTTTGGACTTGATCTGTAATTTAAAAAGGGCTGAATGGTACGGGCAATTTAATTCTTCAACTGGATTTCAATAATGTAATTTAGTTTTTTCAAATGTCTCAACTGCAAAAACATTCAAAATTTAATCCAATTGACATTAAAATTGCTATTTTTGTTTGAAGTTTCTGGGACTTCACCCCCAAACAATTGTCTGCGGCACGATTAAAATGCACCAGTTTGCTCACCGCACTGCCCAATTATGTCATTTTTCAAACAAGAAGTTTTAACTATTAGTTCAAGCCCCCCTTTGCACCAGAGCAAAATCTTAATTGTGCGCTAGCTCAAAAGTAGAGATATTTTAAGTTATCTTGTGTCCTGTCTTGCGTCTCTATCTGTATAGTGCGTCCAACCAAACAAACCAGTAAAGCAGTAACACAAAACAAACCAGTATAACTGCCCAAACAAACCAGTATAGCTGCCCAAGTAACCAGTCAACCATAACATCATCTGGATTTTAGCATAAATGAGTCTTAATTTTATCGATCAATTTTCGGCGTACCTGGAAATCGTGGAGTTGGTCTTGAGGGGAATGCTGAAGGTGGTGGAAAAGGTGCTGGTGGTGCTGAAGACGGGGGAAATGATGGAAACGGAGAAGGAAAGGGGGAAAAATTTGGTTCAGCTGTAGCTCCCCCCAAATCTGGACACCCACCCGGAGGACAAAAAGAACCTTGTCCGAGAAATCCTAAAACCACAAAGTTAAAAAATAAAATGTTACTCCATCTTTGTAACGTTTCGAAGGCTCTGTTACCAGGTTTAAAACGTGCTGTCGAAAGTTCTGCTTCATTTGGTTTAAAAAATTCTTCTCCGTTGCTATTAGTAGTAGCCGTCTTCTATGACGATGATTAATAAAAAAATAATTTTTTAAACAACTATTGGGGGACATACTTTAATCAGTAAATCTTAAGATTTCTTTCAAACCTTTGTATAAATGCTTACGAACGGCAATGTGAGAGCAATATGCATGTATTTTTTAAATTTGCAAAAAATACTGACCAGTGACCACTTCACCGTGTTTCATGCCATTGCATTCGTCAGGTGGTCTTATTCAAATAGAAATTGTCAAATAGTCTTATTCAAATAGGGACAAACATTATAAGAAATAAAACTACATCGTCAATTCTATTTCATAAAATATTTTATGCAATATTACTGCGGTACTTTTATTCTCTTCTAGAGTTGCAACTTGCAGTATAAAACAGTATGCAATTATGAAGCTATTAGTCATTGCAGTATTTTTTTTTTCACTTCGTGGATTTGTACCCAAAAAAACAAAAATGATTAACTTCAAATTAAAAAAATATTAGTTTGAAAGATATTAGTGTCCAAAAGGTAATTGTTTTTGAGTAGTATTAGATTTTGTACAAATATTAGTTTGCGACGGACTTGTGAAAGAAAATTATTTTTAAGCTTCCATGAAAATTATCTTAGTTCTGCAATCAAGTGCAATTGTGAGCTCGCACAGTAACACTTTTGCACTTTTATGTCTCGGAAAAATTTGACTAAAAAAAAAAGAAAACGAAAAAAAATCAAAAACAAACTAACCGAATCTTTTTGGTTTGTTTCGAACATCCACGGATCCTGACGAAAGTTTGGTATTTTTCGCGTACCAAAACCTTGTGTTTCATTGATTGTTATACGCTTCATAAACTGCTGGTTATTTCGTATTAGCTGCACTACCAGAGCAGAAAAAATCATGGTGTTCAATTTTTATACTAAGAGCAAAGCTCTAAGCGTATGCTGTGCAATGTGATATTTGTTGCCACCTTCGATTTGTAGTCCATTTTTATTTTCACCTAAAACCAAAATGTCTAGGGCATAGATAAAATAGAATTTAATTTGTTGAAAGCATCAACCTTGGATCTCATTGAAACAGATGTATTACGATGTTTTACTACGCAGCTTCTTGCTAAGTAAGGTCGAGTAGTAGAAAACCTTTGGCGACACCTAGCGTTTCTGCATGTCCAATTTTCAGGTCCGGTACTTGCTTTCGGTGCCTGCTTGTTGCTGAGACAGGCCACGAAAATGATTGATTTGAAAAGAATCAACATAAAGAGTTTGTTTGTTAACAATATTCTTTTGGTGACGTACAACGCTTTCATTTGGCACTATTCGTTGGTATTTTTGCATGACTCAACAATGAGCATTGAAAAGTGGACATATAAAATTACCAACTGCTTCTGATTAACAAACCTGTAACTGTAACTTTTGTTTCGGTAAAAACGGTAACCACTCAAACAATTAGCAGATAATTAGTGCTTAAGTTTTTGAATTTATAAATTGTTTAAGATGCACTGCTTCTGATATTGTCTACCAATCATGAAATTTCAACTTAACACATTCGATTCTTACCTTGTGCGCTCACTGCAACGAAACAGCAAGTAAGAGCTAAAAATATTCTTTCCATCTTGATTTGCCGCTTGAAAAGAAAAAATAAAATGAAAAGAGATTGAATTAGGAAGAAGCTTTTATTGTGCAAAGTTTCTACCATTAATAACTTACCCTCGAAATTAATTTTACGCTCGTGTTTAGGTTGCACACAAAACAAGGTCATTTTATATTTGGACACGCTTATTGGCTGTGTCTTGACAAAAAAAAAAAAAAAAAAAAATCAAAAAATAAAGTACTCTGGTTAGAAATTCTTTTGATTACGCATCAAAAACACCTTAGAAAATATTAATTGATTCATCACTTTTTTCAAACTAAAACTTTTATAAGTTGTAAAACTACTTTTCATATCATATCGACCGGCCCTAAGTCGTTATATAGCAATGACTTCATATGGTTAGAGACATCGTTAACTTGCCAACGGCTACGATTGTTTCTTTTTGTTTGCCAAACCACAAACCAACTAGTATTTATGGTTTTGAATTTGCAATAACTAAAAGATTTTTGAAGCAATTATGCCTTTTTAAAGCGCTTTTTAAAGTAACGATGCACAAAACAAATGAATGATTTTCATACCGAATTTGAAGGTAAAGTTCTTATATGTTTTAGCAGAAAAGAAAATTTAAATCAGAGCTTTCAATAATTTTCGATTTCATTACATTTTTAAACATTTATCTGCGATTCAAATTCAGAATTTTCAGCAAAAGTTCAAATACAATATACGCCACTTGATAAAAATGTGATTATGCAACTTACTGTGTTGCTTAAATCGTGATTGTTTAGAACATCACCATTTTATCAAGACATTGGTGTGTCCTAAACAAAGGATGAATGCGATACACAAAAACTACGGCAAGACGATGGAGACACTCTCATGACTACCACTGCAAATGTGGTGAAATACAAACCATGAAACACATTATCCTGACCGCATGTCCTCTGGGCCCACATTGCTATATTTACACTGGACATAAAAGAAATCACTGAGGACGCTTACAAATGGCTCGGTCACTGGAGCGACTAGATATGATTTATCTATCTGATAGGTTCTCATTCAACAGGATATTCTAAAAGTCACAATCACGCTTGGTTGTCAACTTGTTATGGGTATTTATGGAAATCTGACGTCAGTAATCCTGTTTTACTGTCTGCGTACTTTTAGGCAAAGGCTACTTTTAAGCCAACATAGGCTACAAGCGAAAAAACCCAAAAAGACCAGATCGCCCAAATCCGCTACTCCAAAAAACAAGCGTTGCAAACAATCGTCCTTCTACAGGATTTGAACTTATTTACTGTAAAACTAGGTTTCCAGCTGTCCCTTACAGTTACCGTGAAAAGGTGAACTAAACAATTCATTGTGTACAACATAAACAAGTTTAATTTTTTAACAAATGAAAATGAAAATATTCACCGAGTTCAAAATCTGTAGAATTATATTGCCCTTGAAACTGCTAAGTAATGATTTTCCGGATAAATATAACTTCCAAAAACATACAATATTGCTGTATACTCAAATGACCTTGGTTTATTTTATATTATTGAAAACTGTAATCATTACTCTAGGGAACAAAATTTTTGCTACTTTAAAGTGAAAAAGTGCTTTGGAGTATATTTGGGGCGCTGATTTCAAATCTGCCTTCGTTTTATGCTAGCCAGTCATGTTTTTAGTAATTTGAGAAGATACAATGAAATAATGCGTTGTATTTGGCATAATAATCATTGTAACTTCACCATTGCAATGTATTAGAAACGTCTTTGATGTATTCGTTAACAAATTATTGCCAATACTGATACGCAACTAATCATTATAAGTATCACTTTATTTACATTATTTACAACATTATGCTGAATGTTTTCGGCAAATCACTACGCCCTTGTCAAAACATCTTTACAAATATAACAAACTACTAGTTTTCACATAAAATTTTATTTCATTTTGCGTAAAAACTAATAGTTTGTTATATTTGTTTAGATGCTTTGACGAGGGCGTAGTGATTTGCCGAAAACGCTCCGCGTGATTTTTCTAAAATTATGTAAATAAAATGATAAATACTGTATGATGATTAGTTGCAAGTCAGTATTGGCAATAATGTGCCTATGGTCAGTGAAGACAACCTCTCTTTCCAAGCTATATTCGTTAACAAACAGGTGTCACAACAATTTCGGCTAAAATACTACTTTAAAAGTTAATGGAGTTCCCCCCCCCGGAATATATCAACCGACTGTAGCAACTAACAGTTAAAATACTTTGCGTTTTTTGCTGGATTCTCACAAAATACTTAGCACCACTTTCTCCCTGAAGAAACCAGCAGTACTGTACATAATCTGCTACCATAATCCTCGTTATTTTTCCCCTATAGCGATCTTCCACCTGTTTAATCTTTTGATGAAATTGTTCCCAATGTTAGAAGGAAAGAAATCCAAGGTGGAAATGGAGAAACTGAATTTTCATGAAATTCTTGCACAAAGACTTTTGTAGCTGCATAGAAAATCTTAAACACTGCTGAATTATGAAGAACATTTGTTGCCTAAAAATATTTTGACTTCTAAGCAAAATTGATACCATGTTTCTTTTTCTGATGAGCTTGGCCTTTCACCAAATCTTTCTTCATTTATTAGCTTCCAAATTTCTGTACCTATTAATCACCCAGTAGTTATTTTTACATCAGATTTGGCGGGAAATCGCTAATGCGGGTACCTACAAATCCATCGCCATTTCGATCCATTGCTTTAATTAGTTTGTCATGAGTTCTAACTTAATCTGTATTGGCGTAAACACTTTGGTGGGATCAAGTACAGAAACATGATAAATCTTGCTAAAAAAAACTCTTCAGGTGAGTGGCAATCTTTTCAAATGAAGTGCTGTTTATCATCTCGGCTGTCCCAACGACGCAAGAAGCATTGCTGCTTGGTATAGCCCTTTTGTAAGCCATAAAGAACGCCAATCACTTTGCGGTCTCTACATGTATTTCAGTTATAGATGGAATTCTTGATTAAATGTAAAACCAACTACATTGTGATTGCTTCATAAGTTTTTTTTAATCCAGAGGCATGTGCTAAAGGAGCCAATGACAAACGATTTTCTTATGGAGCTGAACAGCCTCACACTTGCTTTGCTGGAATCAATAACCTGTCTCTACTCGTCAGGATTGTGCTAGATCTAAGGCAACGAAACAGGTCATTGATATTACTGCAATCGCATGCGCTATTGTGTACCGAAAAGGAATTCTGAAGGTTGATATGCCGCAAACAAAAACATATGTACATTTAACGGCCACGTTGCAGCATATTCCACTTTCAACCTAGAAGCAAGAAGCTACGATTTTTTGCGTCATTTTAGTTCAATTATTAGGTGTGAAATTGGGAAAGCTAGTGATAAATGTGGTTCTTCCTCAAGCATAGCCACCATACTTGTAGTAGAACTTTTTGATGTTCAAGAAGAATCATTTGATTCTCCGTAGCTGCTACCACTTTCTCGGTTAAGAGCTGCTATCGCTTTCTCCATTTACATAACCAGTTTAAAAGGAACAATAACAAAATCATTTATCAAACAGAGGAGCCAAACACATGCCCGTATATCACAAAGATTTGTAACTACTAACTCCTTATAAATTGATAAGGTATCGTCACAAAGTTCATAGAGCATTGATTGATTACGAGAAAAAAAAAAGCTCAAAGAAAAATGTTTTTGAGTTCATTTAGGCAAAAAAAAAGGAAATGCACAATACGCTAATACTGCATGTTTTCAGGATACAATTGTAATACAAATTACTAAAAAACTAGACGTCACAGAAAAAAGTGATAAAATTTTTGAAATCAACGCCCCACAATTAGCCAAAAACAATTGAAAACCGTGAGAAGCATGAAAAAAAGTTTTTGTTTTGTTGACTAGTGTTATTCATATGCGTTGCGTAAATCTTTCTGAAAAGAAGTTTTAAAATCCAATTTTTTAAATTAATGTCTAACCTTTACGTTAAGATGTTAATAAGCGATTTTTTAACCGCGAAAAATTGGATTTTTTAAAATTGACTGTAAAAGTTTCACTCGATGGTAATTCGTGATGCAATTAGTGATCCAACAACATTCATCTAACTTTCTTCTATACTCTCGTTTCTAAAGCCACATTCAAAAACAGCAATGATTGACATGTACAATTAGTTTTATTGAAAAGCAATAAAATTATGTGCAAATACTTCTCCAAGATGCAGCGTTACAAAGATATACAAATATCAAATAAAAGAGTTAAATTTATCAAAGACCGAAAGTTGTAAAGAATATTCACGCACGAGGAACAAAAATTGTGTTTATCAAGTATATACAGTAATATTTTCAAATTAAACACCATAATATGACGTAGGATATCTATAGAAGGGCAGTAAAAAATGCTCCTGAACTGAGAAAAATTTAATTCAAAATATTCAATTATAGTATATTGAATCTATTTTTTTCATAAAACAAATCAGCATGCATTGATTCTTGCCTTGAACTTAAGTTTGATTGGTTTGGGTAATTCTTTTCTTCTATATTGGCTAATTTCCACAAATCTTTGGGTGACATTTGACCTCAACTAAAAACAAAAGCTTTGTTACAACTTTGAAAACAGAAGTTGAAACTTGAAGAAAGGTATGAGCTTTTCAGTTCACAGCACTCTATCATAGACTAGTGAAGTCGATATGATTCCAATGTCATGAAAATTGTGCTTAATAGAGTTTAGAAATTCATTTCGATATTGGTTGACTTTTTATGTACTGTGCAAGAGCACAGTGCAAGCCTAACTTCACAGAATAGCAAGTTGACAAAACACCAAGACAATTCAGAGCATCATCCTCAATCTTCATCCTTTACACCAACCAAGCCCTACAATACTAGTATTTTTTGAGTAAATAAAAGAAATTTTAAGTTTTTATTGACTTAACCATTGCATTCTACACAGTCAATTTAATTTCTAACAAACTTACGTTACACTGTTTACGGTGTTTATGAATATTTAAACAGACTTTATACTTTTAAAGTACATGCAGAGTTTTTAGCCAAATAATAATCTACTGCAAGTTTCGGCTGCTTTTTTAATCACACTAAACCAGTATCATAAACTTACATGATTTACAAGGAATAATATTTCGCAATCTTCGGTATCTGCAGTAGCATTGGTAGCCAGGCCCAACGTCTTTGCAACCATGGAGGCGAGAGGTGCATGGTTTGTAAGAGCATGGACTGGCACCTAAAACAGTTGGTGATAAGCGATGGAAACAAAATTAGCCTGAAAATAGCTTACCGCACAAACAAGCATACCCTAATTCAAGAACTTCGGTCTGCCAACATACTGTACCGATATGCTTTCGAATTGCTTCCTGATTAAACGAGCAACAAAGATTTTTATGGTTGATATGCTTTTTATGTTATGGTTGAAAAGAGGCTGATAGATTGTTTTGACTTTCGTTTTTTTTCAACATTCTAATGATTACGAATAATTCTTGAAATGCTCACTGGAAACTCTTACTTCGTCAAGAGCAAAAACAAAACAAAAAATTAATCGATTATAAAGTCCCAATAGATTTCAGCCGTGAGTTAGTTGGCTGGCATAACACAGTTTTGATTCTTTCATGCTTACTTCGATTATTAAGTCCCATTAGATGTCAGCCGTGAGTTAGTAGGCTGTAGTGACGATCGGTGAGGGGCATCAGGGTATTCTTTGAAAACCCAAATAAAATCATCTCATCTGCATTTATTCAAAGTAATATACCATTTAAATAGTATTTTATATTTTGGTTGTGTTTGCTTTCATTGCTAGTTGGCCACAAGCATAGCGTATTCTGCGTAGCAATTGGCGAAACCTAGTGGCAGGCAGTCATTTATTTTTTTTGGCATTGTGGCGCTAAACGTTGATATGCAGTCGCTGTAGCTTGACTGCGCTGGAAGGTATCAAAGCGAAGTTGAGAAAACCCAAAATGACGTAGCAAAGTGAAATCATGTAACGCCCCGCCTCTGTATTGTCCAATCAAATTTGGTCAAGTGAAGAAACGTCACGATTGACGTCATCCTGGGTTTTCAGATAGCGAGCGTGATTACCTTGCCTTCAGCTGCCTGCGCCTGTGGTTGCGTGATCAATCGTTACAGACCTGTCAATTAATTAACTACCCTGAAACATCATAATACTTTCTCCGTATCAAACAATTGACAGTAAAAGACTTGCAAGGTATTTTAGCAAAAATAACCTACAATAAGGAAAACTTAAAGTTTGTCAAAGTAAATTACGACAGCAATATAACAGAACGAATGCTGTGGATAGTTTATTGGGATGTTCCTTCACTCAAAAAACTTTTGAAGAAAAACAAGCAATCGTTGCTGCAGGTAAGACCCAAACCGTCGAAAGAACGTTTTTTTCCTTAAAACGTATCAAATCATTTTCTCAAAATAAAGTGGAACCAGACAGACTTTCAGATTTAGGCCTTATATCCATCGAGTCACAATTACTGACAGAAGTCATGAAAACCAAATCTTTTCAGGATTCCGTCATAATAGAATTTGCTTCAGCGGAAAAGGGAATGGAATTTACTTTTAAATCACTTTCTTGCAACTGCAATAATTCTGAAACTTTGCCGATTTTAGTGCTCTGCCCTTTGTAGTAAACAGTTTTGTTTGAATTGCTAATCAAACGGCCAAAGCTGTTTCAGCTTGTACTATTTCTTTGCTTTTTATAGGCAACTGATCATTGGATGACGTAAAGGCGTGTTAAAATTTTTAATCAATAGCTTGAATTGAGTGAAGCATTGAATGTAGAAGTTATAGTTTGTCTTTTTCATTTTTCTACACCTTCACTATACTCATTTCACTCAACAGCTGAAGCGAGATGAGAAAAATTAACTTCAGCTACGCTACCCTCAATTCGAACCAAAACTTTTTACTTCCAAACGTGTTTTTGCTACTTCCCCAGTCAAACTTTGTCTTTCAATTTTTATTTTTAAATGGTACAGTACAAACACAGTACAAATATCAAATGCCACCAATACGTATGGACATAATTCTACATGCGCAGACCGGATGCGCAATTACTGTACTTCATGTACGAAAATAAACGACGCAATAAATTTGTAATTGAATACCCAAAACTTTTTGCCACCGATCGTCACTGGTAGGCTGCCATTACACAGTTTGATTCTTTCAAGCCTACTGCGTAGCATCAGGCACTCTGCTCCTGTTTAACCTCACCAATGCTCGTAAGAACCCTTGTTATGCTCTGTTAGAAGTTTTTTGTCAGACTGTGCCCTCACAACCGGGTAAGCTGCTGGAAGTGTCTTTTCCAAAAACACCATGACACACTGTCACGCCATAAATCAAACCAAGGGATTTCACCTAGCAACTGAGTTGACGAGGCTCCGCATCTAGTTTTCGTGATGAAAGCACGGTGCGACCAAATGTCACTCCAAAACAACCCAGCGAGATTTGGAAGAGCTTGGGGGTATTTTGATGAGCAGTGGTTATTTCAGACAAGTGGCAGGTAACTAAAAGATTCCTTTTTTGTCTTCTTACCGAAACAACATTGTCAAATGAATATGTAACCCAATAAAGTACAGAGCAGTAAAATTTTGTTTGGAATTTTCAATAATGTCCAATTTTACATATTCGATTCATACGCTACAAAAAATTTTAGAAATGTAGAACTTGAAAACATGCGTTTCGGTACAAATTTAATTGTTTTCAAGTAAATATGAATAAGTACCCTATTTTGCTAATTAACCTTATTGTCACATAAAATAATTTTGAATGCCGAAGTTAGGATTATTTGCTGTGCTTTAGTGTAATTAATTGTAACTGCTTTGTTTTGACGCCTTTTTAATTTGGAAGTTCTGTATGTTCTACGATCTTTTACAGTCACCGGGTTACTTGATTGTTTACGAACTTTCCAATTGCTATAATTAGACTTTAAGCTTGTGACGTCATAATTCCGTTGCAGTTTGTTATCGTAAGCTCGTATACTTTTTATTGTGACGTAGTAACGATTTTCTGGGATATTCGAGAGATTTTGCTGTAGTGTGTTATAAATAGGCAGGTTTTTCTATTCCATTCATTCTAATATTCTAATGATTGAAGGATTCTAATAATTCTAGATATTCGTTTTGTAGGCAGTTTAGCCTAGATTGTGTATGTGTGATTGGCTCTTCAGCATATTACAGCGAATATAACAAAAGATTTGATTTATATGATAACTGATAAGTTTTAGTGGAGCGATTTTGCTCAGAGAGAATTTGTTTTGGATCATAACGGTCGGAGTTTCTGCTCAATCTTAGAACAAAAACGATTGCCAGAATAGAACTTCGCATAACAATTTATTAGACGCGTTTCGCTTTGACTTAAAGTATCATCATAATTCTACTGATGATGCTTTAAGTTAAAGTGAAACGCGTGTAATAAATTGTTATGCTTAGTTCTATTCTGGCGATCGTTTTTGTTCTTAGAATTTGTTTTGTTTTCTATCTCAAACGGAAAGTTTTTAATTAAAGATTGGTGTGCTGCTTTCTATTATTCAAGAAGCTAACGGAACTATCAATGTCATTTTCGATTCGTCAATTAATATCTTTGTCGTTCTCTAGTTTAGGTCGACGTGAACTATTCTAGAGATTAAAGGTTGATCTCTATCCAAGTATCAAGATTGCGATACTTATTTTGCAAGGGCTACTTGACCAGTGCATTTTAATCGGGAAGGGTGAGGGGAGGTAGATAAATACCCTCCTATCTAACTCTTAAACTAATAGTCATGGGATTACCAAATTAAGTATGCGGGTCGGTAATTACCAAAATTTTTTCGTAAAATTGGTTTTGAGTTGATGACGTTTTTATTGTGACGTCAGAGTTTTATTTTCAAAAATTGATGTGATTTTTTCACTGACGTCATAGGCGGTTCAAATTTTTTAGATAGGTTTGCTTTTTGATATTGAATAACAAAATGTTAAAGTCAAAGTAGTTACGTGGCGAAAGCGTCGTATGATGCCCTTTAAGTCATTTACGGGCCAAGAAAATGCTCAGACTTCGAAAAGTGACTTTTCAGCAAACCTCAAAATTAGGTAACTTCTACCAGCTTTATCGACTTCAAATTTTTTTGAAGTTGTGTGCCAATAAACTTGACTCAAATTCTAATTGAGTTGAAGTACTGTAAAAAGCTTTTTTCTGAAGCGATTTATCACGAAAAAACCGAGTGGGGCCCCTTTTCCGCGTAAAATAGGATTAAACAATAGAATTGAATTTACCTGCTGTGATTTGGCAATATTCTCCGCTGAACGGGAACTGACATTCACAGAAAAACTTGTGGTTCTTAAAATCCGGAATACATTTTCCATTGTTTTGGCATGGACTGTTTTTGCAAGGATTGAAAAAACTGCGAGGCACTGGAAAAGAAAAAAGTTTACCAAAGCCGTGCTGAACAATTTACCGGTACTCAGGAATTTATGCCATTTTCGAAAAAGCTCCTGAATTTTAGTTTTGGAGCTATTCAAGTATCACTATATGTAAAGGTCTGTTGTCGAAAGCTGATTGTAAAGTATTTTGCAATTTTATTTTTTTTAAGAGCAGGAGGCTTACTTTGCTCAAAATTTATGAACAAATTAAGAACAACACCAGCCTCAGCGCAAAAAATAATTAAGACCAAAGGTTGTAGAACGCTCTTACACGTAATCAGCAAAGTTTTCTTTTTTTTATTTTTTTATTTTTTTATTATTGATTCGTTCTACAGCAATCATGATTTATAACAAATAACAACTTTTAATAACAATATAACAAATAACAACCAAGCAAGAATAAATTTTTATCACTTTATTCTTTAATCGAATTAAGAACAAATTAAGAGCAAATGAGACGAAAATTCGTGAAAATTTGATAACAACCAGCCTCAACCCCAAATTTACTAGTTCTTGTAAAAAAACAGTGTAAATCAAAATGCTGAAAATTCACAAATTGTAAAGCTTGCAAGGCTTGCCTCAAACCATTGTTTGAGTGTGTATAATGAGTTTGTGAAAAATGCAGTTTTTGTGTTCAATGCAACAAAATAAACACACTTACCAAATCTTTGACAAAGACTTCCTAGGAATCTACCAGCACGAATTTGTTTGCACTTGCACCTGTAACCACCAGTAACACTGTCTGCTAAACAAACCCCATCGTGATGGCAAGGATTGGGCTCGCATGGGAGCTTATCTAAAAACAATGCAAATTAAAGTGCTTCGTTAAGTGGCAGCAAAATGTTATTTAACGTTGTCTAACACGGGAAATTTTCCTATGTTTTCACACAATTTACACATCGGAATAGGTTAAAATACATTTCTCTTTTAGTGGATGTGGTAAAAAAAAAAAAAAAAAAAAGAAGCTTTTTTAAAGTTTTCTCTGAATGTCGAAAATGACTATGGCAATTAAGCAGGTTGGCGAATAGAAGAAAAATATCGTGCAAAACTTAAGCGATACCGCAAAACATTCAAAACAAAATGCGTAGATGATAAAATATAGTAATAGCAAACGCAACATACATGATTAGACGACTAGATGGCAACAAAAAGTAAGTAGTACTAAGTCAAGTGACCAACAGAGTGCAAATAAGTTTTCTGTTGTTTGTTTTTTTGAAAAAGAAAAAGAAACAAAAAAGAGAGAATGCTTTCAAAATACAGTGACAATACCATTGATAATAATCAATAATCAAGCTAAATTAATGGCGAATAAGTGTGCATAGAATTGACTGTTGGCAAAATAATAAAAAAATTAATGCGTCTCGACTAAGTTGATGGTTGCAAGTTTTCGGCCATCACGTTTTTATCGACCACCGCATCTGTCAACAATAAGTGTTTGAAGTCATGGTTGCTGTACTTGAGCCTCAGCCTTGATCATTTTAACGCAATAGATATTATTCTATTTTGTAAATGCGCTATTTCGTAGCTGTAATTACGTTGCTAATGGACATGATTGATGATGATTGATTGGTGCATCTTTATCCTCCTATCACGAGAAAGCGACGGTGCGCTATATTTTGGACGAATCCGCACCCGCTTAGGAGTTGACCATTTTCCAAGTTTTCCTGTTGACGTTTTGACTTCTTCCCACGTAAATTTGCTGCTTGTTCGAAGCCACCAAGCAGAGATAATTATCGTAAAGCGTCTTATCCAAGGACGCAACAACGTGACCAGGGTGCGGGTTGAACTCATGATCCTGCGATCAGAGTCGTCGTAAAAACGACGCCTTTACCCATTCGGCCACGCTGCCGACATATTAAGTTTAAAGCATTTACCGTATTTACAGAAAGAGATTTGACAGAAATTTTTTTTCTATTTTTTTTATTAATTTTGACTCAAATCTAACCTAAAATCAAATCCATACAGTACTGTAAAAGTAACTCCAAACCTAATCCTAATCCAAACCCTAACTTAAGCCCAAACCCTAACCCTTAAAAATGCGCCGATAATTATTCTTCTTTTTTTTCATTCTCCAAAAGTTGAAAAGTTTTGGTGAAATAATCATTCCCTTATCTATACTGATTAAAAACATGCCTAAAATTGGCCTCACTTGGTATAATTTGGCATCTGTCACCACGGAGGAGAGGCGGGCATTCGCAGACAAACTTCCCGCTGATTGGATCAGGAATGCAGATTCCACCATTCAGACACGGTACAGTCACGCAATCGGTCACATTTTGCATGGTTAAACTGCTCTCCGGCAATTCAGGTCTTTCAGTTAATTCAGGAATTTCAGTCATCGATACTTCTGCCATTTCCACTACTAAAATTAAGATTAATTTGAAAAACAAACAAACAAACTTTGATTTTGTTGATTGGATATATTGTACTTTGCATTGTACAGTTGAATTATTTAGTTAATTGCATACATTGGTTGTACCGTTGAAGTAACAATATTTGTAAGGGGGATGGGGGGGTGGAGGGGGTGTAAAAGTTTTTGGGCTTGAAAATATTAAAAATAGAGTAACTGCTATAACATTAAACGTTTTTAAACCTTCAAGAATAAATTATTTGTTATTTCCAATCAAAATTTCCTCCAGGTAGAAAAGCAACTTAAACGCTATAGCTCTTTTTCCCGTAAAAATGCAGACCTGAAAAGATATTTTAGTTTTTTAATAAAAGTACAGTGGCCAGTTGCTCAAACTGCAACGTATTTTTTTCTACAGTGGTAGTTCTAAAAATCAAACCTAGACCGTTTAAACTGGACCCAGTGTTGCCAACTGCTTACCACCGCTGGAAACTTGATTTGAAAAGATCTGCATGGGCAATGACAAGAAGGTGGGGCATGCCAAATCGTTTCGCGCTTCGGCGTATTGCAGCGAGTTACTAAGCATTTCATGTTTTACTAAAAAATACCTGGAAATCGGCACAATCGTCCCGTGTATCCTTCCTCACATATACATTTGAAACCTCCAGGCAAGAGTGGATCTTCAATACAATCTGCCTCGTAAAAGCAAGGGTTTGGTCTGCATGCGCTTCCGTTTCCCATAAAAACAGCAGCTAAAAACAAATTAGTTTTTATAGTAATACTCGTAATTACAGTACATAGGTGAAAAAAAAAACTGTTTATTATTACTGATTTGTGAAAAACAAAGCAATAGAAATTCTGTTTGGTTTGTATATAAAAATATAACACATGAAAACGCCCTACATTAAATTATATCACGTTAGTCAGAAACTTTGCTGCAACCATTGAATACTGTATTGTTGAAAAAATTGGAGATTATTCTTGTTTATTGCTTTTATTGTGAATATTTCTTCGAGAGTAGATACGATCTCTCAAAACGAACAAAACCAATTGCATTATTAGTTTTGCTTTGTTTTAATTTGCTTTCTCTGAGTCATCAATAACGTACTCACACGGTCACATGGCTTTGGAGTTTGATTCAAACACCATTGCTGCATCGAAAGGAATAATGTTCTACAGTACTTCATTAATTCATGCTTTTGAATCAGCCACAATGCTACTGTTTAAATTCTCTTTGCTACCTCCTGGCAAAGGAAATTTGTGAATAAACATGTAATTACAATTACATGGGGACTGGCAAATAAGTTTGTTTCAATTCATCTCACCTTGTCTCGCTTGGCATAAAATGCCTCGGAATGGCGAAGGGCATTGACACGAAAACCCATCCGCTGTGCTTTCATCCACAACACAAATTCCTCCGTTCATGCAAGGATTTGAAGAACAAACAAGGTCGTTCATTCCAGCTGTAATATCAAAGTATTATATTAAAAACACAGAAATGCATGTTTAGATTATAGAGCAATAATGGTATCTGTCGAATGCATATTTATACAGTCGATTTGTCATCGTTTAGAAAGTACTCAGTGATTTCGCAGAGTTATGTTAATAGAATCAATCATTCTCAGACCCTAGCATTTAAAATCTATTTAGGATTATACATTAGTTAGATTTTTCTGATTTATTGTTCTGTAATGAATTACCTTCAAAACTACCGCAGCTGATGAAATGGTTACAATACACTTAGTTCCTTTGAAAGAAAAACAATAAACACAAAAAACATAAACACACAAAAAAGCAACTGGGTTTGCTCATTTGATGTAGAATGATACTAACTTTTGTTGCTTTCTATATAAATACAATAGATTATTTGGAGAAGCTTTTTTTGTGATTAATTACGATGGCCAAAGGCTGTGGTATGCTGTAACTACAGTATGCCGTAGTTAAAATCACAATGATTGTTCATTTTACTTCCAGTTTTGTTTTGTTTGTGTTTGATCACAGACAGTATTGTACTTTAGTATGGTACTCTAATTGCTACGTTTGACGCAAACGCTGTGATTTTTTCTTTTTCATCTTATTGCGTAGGTTGAGTAATCGATCTTCTTAATCCAAATTGAAGGCTAGCAAATAAAGTTTAACACTTTCTTTGAATGATTACGTCTTTTCCATTTTTATGGATAGGCAGGGGTTGTAGATTGAATAAAAATAATTACAGAAGTTCGTTTCTATTTGAAGTGATCAAAGATTTCTAGACAACAAAATATCCCTGTGAAGTGATGCAGCATAAATCTTAAATCTTACTTCTTCGGTTTTGGCACAGTGGTCCCCGGAAAGGAGCAAGGCAGTCACAAGTGAATGAGTTGGTTGCCATGTCAGGGATACATCTTCCTCCGTTTTGACATGGATTTGGCCGGCAAAGCATTGTAGTATTCGTTGGAACTACATTAAAAAAGTTGTGACAATTTTTAGACTAAAATTTTCAAATTTAGTTTGGTAAAGGTAAGCAATTAAATACAATGTTGTTTCAAAATTTGTACCTCGTAAGCTGAAAAGTTGATTGTTAACTTAAAACTAGTTTTAAAATTTCACAAGAAATTGTACAAAAGAAACAATTATTCCAGTTTACGACAGTAACAGAAAGCCAGGAAATTATAATACAGAAGTGTTAACAACATTTTTGTATCTTTCATCTCTTCAATACCTAACAAAACGAAAATACTAGAAATACAAATTACTCTAGTTTGGCGGTTGTGTCAGTTTATTTTTTGCTATTTTTTTCAGAAAGTCTAAACTAACTAACTTGAAGAAAATGTACTGGGGTATTTAGAATTAACCAGCAAGAAGCAAAATCAAATTCCGAATCAAAATCCTAAATCTTAGAAAACTTATATACCTTCATATATGTGATTGAAGACAGTTTAAGAAAGATTCGCGATCGCAGGCTGCCACTTTTATTGCAATCTTCAAAGAAACGCGAGCAAGATAGACAAGATAATTAAATAGGTAATAATGTAGTTTAACACATTTAATTTTTTTTGGCTATGATACTTTACCTTCCAAGTGGCATATGACTCCTTCCCACATGGAGGTGCATTCACAAGTAAAGCCACCATTGGTTCCTTCCACACATCTCCCACCGTTTCTGCATGGATTTTCAGGTGCACACACGGTAGGAGAAGCAGTGGTCAACGAGACTACGAAACAGTTTGAAAGTTAGGTTGCAGTCTCATACTTAAAGTTTTTATATTCGGTTGCTGTTGTCACGGCAGGAAATGCCAATTATATCAAGTTTAATAGCCCAACCTTGATTTAGCTACTCAACTTGATTTAAAGTAATTATCCATTTCTTACTTCAGTCTCTAACTTCATCAGAAACTTTCGTTGTTCATATGCGAATTTAGGCAAATGATTTTTGTATGAAAGACTATCGAAATAAAATATGATTGGCCTTGAAGATTAATTGCCAGTAATAGATTTTGCAACATAATTGTATTTGATTATGATCTGCCAACAGCCTAGAGAACTAAAAAAAACATTTTAAACATCTATTAAGAACTAAAATATTCCGAAAACTTTAAAATCCAAAATTAAAGTCAAATCTTGGATGAACTAAATTTCTCAAATACAATTATAGCCCGATATTATAAGTTAGTTCATGAAATTAAATAAAGCACAAAAAAATATTACACGAGCAAATCCTAATCGTTTTATTGATAATCAACAAAATTATAGTTTGATCTTTAGGTTTGGAAGTTTACTTGCAATCTTTAACTTAAAATTTCTACATATGTGGATTGCCGTTACGAGGAAAAATAATTATAACAAGCTTAATACTTTAATAGCCCGCCAGATGAGCTATTTATCTCGATTTAATTTTTTTTCTCTTGAGTTTCTGAATTCATCAGAAACCTTTGCTGTTCGTTTTTTAATTCATTCAAATGCACTGTAAATTGTATAATATAGCTCATCATCACAAATTTAAGCAAATCGATGTTATGAAAAACATTTGCAAGAAAATAGGATTGGCTTTAGAGATTAATTGTTGCTACGGGTTTTGTAAACTGTATAGCAATTGGAAGTGGTTATTGTAATAGTTGAACAGCCAACAACCCAGAGTACTGAAAAACTCTTTTTATGCAACTATTAAGGACTAAAACGTTCAGAAATCTCTCAATTCCAAAACCAAGGTCAAACATAAAACGCAGCAAAATTGTTAAAACTAACTTTAACCTTGAAAGCATAAAAACATCCATCTCCAATTTGCTTTAAGCATAGCATTACGGTAACCATTTTATTGAAATCAAACAAACTCTAGTTTGATCTTTTACCTTGAGTTTCGCAAAGTGTTCCTTGAAAAGTTGCTGGACAATCGCAGTTAAATCCATCAACTGCTCTATCACGATTGCAATTTCCTCCGTTACGGCACGGGTTAGGAACGCAAGGATTTACATCTGGAACTAAATTACAAGAAAATCAACCAAACTATTGCTGCAATTTCCATTTAACGAATTAATTAGTAAGTTGAAATGATTTGCATTATCGCGTGTCATATGAGTTAAGTAAGCAGCAGATTAAAGTAAACAAACACAATGAAACCTGAAGATTGGTATGGCAAGATAATAGAAATTGATGCAAAGTATAAACGCCAGAAAAGGTAAGAACTTATTCAACAAATATGCGCCAATATTTTTTTTTCCCGAAAATAAATAATGAACTCTTCTATAACTTACCGGGAATAACTTGCATGAATGTTCGGTCATGCAAGGTTACTAATTTTTAAGTTGTATGAAAAATTGTTAAACTTAAACGTATAATGGTGTACATTCAAAGAAACTTTGGTTTGGCCATTGAAAAGGAGCGTAAAAATTTTACAACTCATCTTTATATGGCTACAACAATCGATCTTTGATTCATCAAAAATTCTCATCCTCATCCAAGTGTTTCACTTGTTTAAACCATTGCATTGCTAACTACAGGCCCAGAGCCATAAATCTGGAATAGAGAGCTGTAACGCCGAAGATGGGGTCCGGAGGCAAAGCCCCTCCGCCACTTGAAGCACGCCGCTGGTAGCCCCAAGTTTGTAACTTTTTTTTGGAAAAAATAGTTTAAGTTTTGGCCTGGTTTGATAACAATTAATGTTTTTAAAACGTGGCATAGAAATAAGCAGTGCAAAAACATGGTTATACTAGTTGCATAAATGGGCTATGTGGGAGGTGGATAATGGTAAAATTTCAGTTCTCTTATTTACAAGCTGGTAAATCCTGTACTTTAACAAAAATCACAAGGAGTAATCTATTTCGTCTGTATTTTATGCAGAAAGGTAATTCGGAGGGGGGGGAGCAAATGAAACAAGATCTGAGAGAAATGATTGGTGATTTACTAATACTGAACAGCCTCCCTCCCCCTTTTCCAGAGCTTATGTATATTTTTTGGATGAAACCTATGCTAACCATTTTTTAACAAGCGATCAAATACGATTATTTATTTTGGTCATTTTTTAAAATTTTTGTGGATTTCTTTGTTTTATTTCTGACAAATCAGCTCTTCCCCTAAATAACGTTTATAGAAGATGCTTTAAACCATTTTTGAGGCCGTTTCAGCGCAAAAGTCAGCTTCAAAAGTGCTAAAACGTGGTATTTTTCTTATTCTACAGTTTGGTCGACCGGTCAAAGGGAGAGCTCTACGGCCCTCCGCCTTCTGGCTACGCTACTGACTTACTAGTTGATTGACAAAGATTCCCGCCGAATCCTGAAGGACAATTACAAGTAAAGCCGCTGGTAGAAGCTGTATTGCGCACGCAATTTCCGCCATTTTGGCACCGGTTTGGTACACAAGGATTTTGTGTTGGAGTTGGTACTGGAACTGTAAAACAATTATTTCGTTTGCTGAGGTAAAACTCGCAGCTTATATAAGCATTTACGCATCTAAAACGGTTTTCTGTCAATTGTATTTAATAAAATAGTTTTGTAAAGTTTTCTTAAAAATTGATTTTTAGGTTTACTGAGGTTACTAATAAAAATAAGTTGTTATCGCATAATTTATTTTCACAATATTCAGTGGCTATGGTGCCACTTCTTTCTTTTTGTGTCTTTTAACAGCAATAAGCTTGATAGAAAACAACGTCAGTGGAAGTGGAAAAAAATCTTAGCAAGATCAATAGTCAGTAATCAAAATTTAACTGTCACGCAGATGCCTCCATTCGCAATTAAAAAAAAAAGATAAACTGGTATTTAGCAGTCTTAACTGCTGTAAGCAAAAGCAAGAGAAAGAATGCAAGCAAAATACTACCTCTGGTTTGACAGAAGCGCCCTCGGAATCGTGGTGTACAGTTGCATGTAAAACCTCCTGGTCTATTAGCATTGCGGATGCACGTTCCACTGTTCATGCATGGGTTAGGGAGACAAGGATTCGCGTTGAGCATCCCTAAAAACACCGATTCAATGTTGACTGAAAGTATTGAAAGTCGAGATAAGCTTTGAAAAAGAATATAAGTAAGTTTTATTTCCGAATTAAAACTACTTAAGATGCTAAAAGTTACAGCTGCTGTAAAGAGGGTAGCTGCTTTGACGAGCTCTGCTCCACCGCTATCTTCCTATGCTCCGCTTTGTACATTACATTTTACCTGCTTTTTGCTACTGTGAGCTAATTTTGCTGTGAATTGCACGGAATTAGCATAAAACAAATAAACGACTTTTAATTTGCATAACTAAACGATTAAGCAAAATAATCACCAACTACATAAACCTAACATAACTTGAAATGCATATAGCTAGACAGCGCTGTTTCGAGCTTTTAGCTCTCATCGGCAGCCCTCAGCTATCTTTTCAAAGGTATTCCCAGCTGAACAAACATCTTGGCCTAACTGGCAAACCTTATTGGCTTGCACAGAGGCAGATAGTTAGTAGGGAATAAACGATTTTTCACTTGTGGTACTTTAGAAACAAGTGAAAAATCGCTGGATCCTTGTAGTAAGGACAGCCATAGGCTATCCCTACTACAAGGACTCCCCTCTGCATGACCACGGAAATCAAAACTGCACTATCTAGACGTCCTTCATGGTCGACTCCAGGGAAGCCATGTCAACTTCCACTGGCAGTTAGGTGGCCATAACAACCACCAATCCTGCAGCTCCAATGATATTTCCCATTGTAGCTCAAGTCAAGTATGCACAGAGCTGGACAGCGCTGTTTCGAGCTTAGCTTAGCTTAGCTTAGCCGAGCTTAGCTCGAAACAGCGCTGTCCAACTCTGTGCATACTTGACTTGAGCTACAATGGGAAATATCATTGGAGCTGCAGGATTGGTGGTTGTTATGGCCACCTAACTGCCAGTGGAAGTTGACATGGCTTCCCTGGAGTCGACCATGAAGGACGTCTAGATAGTGCAGTCATAACTTGAAATGTCAATAAAACTTCGAAAATAAATCAAATCTTTCACTATATTTGCTCTATTACGCCGAAACATTCAAAGACTTGCCCGGCCCCATCTCCGCGTCATTGCGCCTGGGCAACACAGCTTTTTTCATAGAAATGTCGCAGCGGTGGCGAGAAGTTGGCAATACTTTGTCCGGTTAGACCGGCCTAAGTTTTAAACCACAGACGTCTCGATCCAGATACGAAGGCGTTACCGCGCGACCTTCTTTCTGGTTGGTCTTTTTTTGATTTTTTTTCTATGAGATAATTGCTTATAAAACCCACCGAGACTTTCACAAAAGGTTCCCCTAAAAGGCGGACGACAAACGCAGGCTCCTCGTCGGGTGCTGAAATCCATGACGCAATCGGCTTCGTTCAAACACGGGTTGGGCTCGCATGATGTCACAACACGAGCTCCTTCAGGAAAAAATATTCATTTTGTTCCGTAAATAACATTATGTGATTAAGAATCAAAACGAAAAAAGACTTGAAATAAAGCTATAGCAGAAAATGACGACAATAATGCCGAAGTAAATTTGCTAAAAAAGATAAATTTATTGCAGTTTATTCAAGCAGATAATATTCAAATTGCAAAAGAAAGCGTGGCACAAAGCTTACTTTCGTAATTTAATACATGGTAAAGATTATAGAAAGGTTTAAATTCATTTTCTTAGATAAAATTTTCAACAATATAAACTCAAAAACACGAGCAAGCACAAAGTCATACCGATGGTTTCACACAGAGTTCCAGAAAAAGGTGGACTACATTGACAGACAAAGTTGTTGTTTCTAAGATCTCGCAAACATTCCCCATCGTTCAAGCATGGGCTTGGATCAGCACATGGGTTTCGAGAACCTAAAACACAAAATGCTATAGTCAGTACTTAAATTGTAGGGGGGACGCGTCCTCTCATCGAGATTGAGCGTCCTCCCATCGAGATTTAGGCGTCCCCCCATCAAAATTTGAGCGCTGGTTGATGAGAGGAAAAAGACCTACAAAGTCCGGTCGAATATAGAACCAAATTCAGCGGGAATAGTGATGCAGAATTAAACACACCTCAACCGTCGGCGAGGACCTTTTTTTTTTTATTTTTTATTTTGGAGAACATCTGTTTTTGGCCGGAAAAGCCCTTAAAATTTCTGATTCTGCCCAGAAAAAGCCTTTGAATTTTAGCGAAGACCTTTTTTTTTTTTTTTTTTTGGAGAACACCTGTTTTTGGCCGAAAAAACCCTTCAAATTTCTGATTTTGGCCAGAAAAAGCCTTTGAATCTCGGCGAAGATATTTGAATCTCGGAGGAGATCACCTTATTTTGACTGAAAAATTGCCTCAATCCAATTTAAGAGCAATAAAAATGTGGGGTCAAGTTCGTTTACGGTCGGTTCAAAGTTTCAAAAAAGCCTCCTCCTTTGCGAAATCCTGGCTACACGCCTGATCTTCACTGAGGTTCAGTCAAGGCTGCAAAAGCGTCCCCCCATGCAAAATTTTACAATTTAAGTACTGGCTGTAGTAATTTCTAACTGTACATTTTGCCATGAAACTCTAACACGATAACAGAAAAAATTTTTTTTTGATGACAACTCGCACCATTAATAGCACTTACTACTTTAAACAATATTTTTGAAAACACTCAGAATAAAAAACAAAAAAACTCAGATTTAGGCGATCAATTTTTGTCACTCGTTGCTTGTGAATATTTATCCATCCGTCATCGGACAGCGTTAAACGCTATTGGACGATCCATACACTTTTCGTTTCGTGCGAATTTCTTCGAATTCTTGTCCATAGGTTTTGCTGCTTGTTCAAAGCCACCGCGCAGAAATAATCATTGTAAAGCGCCTTATTCAAGGACCGAACAATGTGACTAGGGTGAGGGTTGAACCCAGATCATGCGACCAGGATTGTTGTAAAAACAAACTTTGCCCTCAGTTATAGTATTATCAAAGTGCTCTTAATTGGCCCACGTACCGATATTCTCGCACCGTGGTCCATGAAAAAACGGAGGACAAACACATCTGAATCCACCGTTGACCATGTCAGCAATGCAGTTTGCTCCGTTCAAACAGAGGTTAGGAGAGCAAGGGTTTGGAGCCGGGATGGCTGAAAAATAATGATAACATGATGTCTTCGGTTATGATGTTGTTATTTTCACCTAATGGGGCCCGTGTATGGATCATTTTGCTAAAATTCAGAATTGAATTAATTGAACTTAAAAGCAAAAATTGAAATTTTCAAGACACGTACTCAGAGGATCAGTTGGAAGTTTATATCAACAGATCACTGAGGATATTGTGGAAGGAAAACGATGTAAAAGTAAAAGAAATATGAGGAGATTATGTAAAGCAATGGTAGGGCTCTTCCAACATTAAACAAGTGAGAAGAAAAGCTAAAGACGAAAAAGACATGTGGAGGTAATTGGCGGTCTACTTCTGACAAGGAGAAAGCAAATGATGGTGAATATGAAGTTAGTAACTTACTGTGTAAGTAACGCTCAATAATTTTTTTTCAAGTAGCGAAATTAATATGATTTAAAGAGATTCTGATCGAAATCGGCTTGTTTGAAATGAGAACTACTTAGAGTAAAAAAGAGGCGTCTCAAAGTTTTTTCCAAGATTCCCCTTATTATTTTTCAGCCATTTTTCAACCATAAAAAGGGTTGGCTAGAATGGAACTGATAGGCCAGGCTAGTGTTGCTTTTGGGCTGCTTTAGTAAGCATGCAATGGCCAAAAGTCTGCAAGAAATTTTGCAAAATCAGCCTTTTGTGATCTCACAAAATTGCGAAATGCAGGGTTGCTAGTGGTACGGAGTCAAAGTATCTCTTTAAAATAATCCATTTAACTGTTGCACATTCAACGGCCAAACAATTAAATTTTGCATCAGATATTAGGCTCTAAAATACAGCAGCATTTTATCTTTTACTTATTGTGGTTTCCGAGCAAAAGAACTTTATAGCTGCACTGACAGAAGCTTAATAGCATTCACCAGTTTGCTCTCAGAAACCTTCAGCAAAAACCTTAAACTTTAAAGCCCTACTTTCCAAACTGTCATTAAAAGTTACGCACACACTTTTTTTTTTGATAAAAACACTGACCTATATTTCCACATACAGGGCCTTGAAACGGAGCAACACATGAACACGTAAATCCACGAGCATTGGAGCTTGGAGTACAGCTACCTCCGTTCATGCAAGGGTTGTTTGAACATGCTCCAGTGTTTCCAACATCTTTAAATAATAATATAAAGTAATTTACTGTAAATACCTTTTTTGAGTGCAAGCAGGTAGGTAACAGGTTGAGAATAACTACTAAAATGATTTGACGTACCAAAAACAAGTTGTTGCCTTTGTTTTTTGTTTGCTATCGGTTTGTTAAACCCGAGAGGTGTTAGGTGTGTTAGAATAATTATAGATTGATCATATTTTCTTTAAAAAACAACTACCGACTTTTTGCATTAATTTCAATGTTTGAACATTTCACGAATCAATTCATATTTTGGAAATTCATTTCCTACGTTTGTTTGGAATTAGTTTTTGTCGCTTTATTTTTAGCTTGAATATTGTTTTATTACTTTATTTGATTTAGTTTTTGCAAAAGAAAACACTGTCTTACTCATTCTCTCGCACAAAGTTCCTTCATATGAGGGTGGACACTCGCAAGTAAAACCTCCTCGTCGGTCAGGGACACAATTTCCACCGTTCCGACACGGATTGGGCACGCAAATTGTTCCGTTGTTCAATACAGCTGTCAAAATTTTTGCTTTTATTATTTTTGCTTTTAGCAAAGGATTTGTACCAGCAGCAAATTACAGAACGCTGATTAAATAAATACATTGTTACAAGCAATCAAGTAGTACTAACATGAAAAGACTAATTTAATTGCTTAAAAAGATTATATCGCTTATTATCTTTTTTTAAGATTAATTCATGCTTTTTTATAAATCAGAATAATAGGCACTCGAAAACTAATCATTTTTCAACAACCACAGAATAATAATACATACAAGCTAATATAGTTTGAACCACAAAAAAAATTTTAATAAACAGATGGTACAGCGCAGCAAGGTTAATATGTAAAGCGGCAAATAAAACAATATCATAGAATACATTATTTCAGTGCTTGAATTAAATATTTCTTCGGAACTACAATATTTGTTCTCAAAAATACTGACAGGAATTTTATATAATTAAAAAGCATTATTAAAATAGTTACTGTAAAAAAAGATTCGATAAAGAGTCAACAAAATCAGAATAAGCAGAATTTTCTTACCTTGTCTTTCACATTTTGGTCCTTTTTCTTGGGGTCCACATAAACATGTAAAACCACCGAAGTCATCGTCAATGCATAAACTATTTGGTCGGCATGGCATGAAAGCACAAGCGCTTACTAAAAGAATGAGACAAAAGCAATATTATTTTGAAGTGTATTGTGCACAAACGCTAAAAACTAATAATTACAAACTAAAATAATAATAGACAAAAACGTTGTATTTCGGCACAAATAAAATTGCAGTTAAAAACATAAACAAATCCAATAATTGCAAATTGCGCCTACAGTAAGGCTTTTGTGAAGCCAAACGATGATTTTCGGCCAGATATAAATAATATTTGCACTGCTAGTTTAAAGAACCTCGTTTTGAAAAAAAAAAGCACTAAAGAAAAACAAGCCGAGGACTACCATTGGCAATATCAGAGTTGGAAATTGACAGTTCAAGTTTGATCTAAATGCTTTTTTGTTTTTAATTCAGAGAAGTCTTCTAAATATTAAAGCAGGTCATTTGAAATTTTTACTAAATATGGGATGGTTAATCTGGTGGTGTGTACAATTACCACACTCTTATTGCAAACCTTCAAAATAGTTGCTGTTCGTAACGTAGAACGTAACCTAACAGCGAGAAGATTTTTTCCAGGCTTCCGCACTAGTAGCCTTTAGGCCAGATGGTACGTAAACGATTTAACATTAAAACTGTGGCCCCGCAAAACGTCAAAACATCACCATTAAATTAGTATTAACATCATAGTACAAACAAGTTGGTGGGTTTAAACAGCCAAAATTAAGAATGCGAAAGTAGGTCTTCTCTCGGTCAAGTGGTAGAGTAGTGGACCGGTAATCCGAAGGCTGCTGGTTTGAATCCTGAGTTAGAAAGATAACTTTTTTGCATTGACTGTTTTGAAGTAGTCGCCGTTTTGGTGGCTCTTCCCTAGGCTTCCGCGCTAGTAGCCTTTAGGCCAATTAGCACGTAAACGATTAAACATTAAAACTGTGGCCGCGAAAAATGTCGATACATCACAATTAAATTATTATGAGCTAGAAGATTGCTGCTCAAAGATTAATTGTGCAACGTACTTACCATGTTTTTCACATAAAGCACCTTCATATTTCACAGGGCAATTGCACGATGCGGCGTTTGATATCTTGTCCGCTACGCATGTCCCACCATTTTGACATTTTAGAAAATTGCAGGGATCTTGTTGTCGCTCATTAATTGCATCAGGAAGGTCATCCTCTGCAAACCAAAAGCGTTTTTATGAGTTAAGGTCGGTTTGCATCAGACGCGAAGCAACAATAAGCAACGAGAAGAAACCACAATATAACGTCATTGACAACTTGGGAAGAGTCGCAACAGGTCACAATCTTTGTGAGCGGTTGCTAAACTTCACTTCAACAACATTTTCAATAAATGGTTGGTCTGTTTTGAGCAAGTGACGTGAACGACCACTTGCCAAGGTTGCCAAACTTCGCTATGGGTCGAGTCGCTTCCGCACCATAAGATCCCAGCTAGGCGTGTACAAGTAAAGCTGACTACTTTAATTACATACAATATGTTGCAAATTCATGATCAGTCAGTCTTGAATACTTTTTAATGTGTAAAATTGTAAAATTGTCAAATTAAAATTGTAAAATTGATGGTAAAACTCAAATTTTTAGCGATTTAACTCGGAAATGAAACACGATTGTTACGGTATATCCATATTTAGTTCATCTGAGTGCTATATTGTGGTATATCAATAAACCTAAATAATAAACATTTGGCAACAGCAGAGTTCTGGTGACAGTATAAACAAAAATTTAAAAGATTTTGTTTCCTACAGGAAAGACGGAGACTTTCTAACAAGTAGCTCTGAGCAGTTAGGCTTTTATTATTCCATGTATATCAATCTAAATGGGAGACAGCTTGATAAATCATGGGAGCAGTGTTGACCGAAGAGTTTTAGGCAAAAGCAATATTGTGTATGTCTTAATTAAAAGCCCATTCCGCAGCACCGATAAACTTTGGGAAGCGCTTGGCCTAGTTTAGTTCTTTAAGGTTGATTCTGGATTTAATCCTTCTCCTGCTTGCAAAGCACACTAATTTAAATAATTTTTATAAAATATAAAAAAATATACGCAATAAAATTCCAATAATTTTACTGTACATTCTGCTCTGACTATTACTATCATCGAACACTCTTTTAGGTTTCGTTGAAACTAAATCTCTTCCAAAAAATTAGAGATGATGTAATTTGTCATTTCAGTTGATTTTGTAACTTTTGTATTATTATTTTTTTACCACTTTTCTTTTTATTTTAATTTTTTTGTCCACGTTTGGCAAATAGCTTTGTTTTCTTAGTTTCTAGGAATAATTTTTACCATATAATTCGCAAAGATTGCCGAGGTATTGTGGAGAACAAATGCAAACGAAACCTCCTCTAGAACTGCTTGGTACACAAATTCCGTTGTTGCGACAAAGATTAGGGAAGCAGGCGTTGGTAGCTGAAAGAAAGATGAAAACTTGCTTGGCATTGGTGTCGAAACAAAGAAAAAAGCTTGGCATTTGCGATCTTGGAGTTTATCATGATCTTGAATGAATTTAGGACATTAAAAAGGGAAAATTTGCAAAAATTTGTTAAAAACAGAATTTAATTGAACTTACTTTTACAGATGATGAACTAAGTTAGTTCGAAACGTTTAGAATGAAAGTTAACTGTATGGCTGCTCTGTTTTTAGATAAAATAAATTAATTTAATTAAATTACTAAATCTTGGTTGGAGTACTTAATTTATTGCAGTAAACTCTAAACGTATTTTGGAGATGACAATTATGTCAATATTAATTTATTGAGTTGACGACAAAAATTTTGCAACTATAAACATTACGAAAAACTTTATCCAGCATGCCAATGCTTATGAGAACACAAAAGTTAGTTCTAAAAACCGCTTTATAAGCATTTTTATGTTAATCAGTGATTCCCAACCCCATTACTGCGGCACTGCAACGTCTTGTACAAGAACTGCCGACGTTGGGAGAAATAAAAGTTTAGCAGATGTAACTCTTTCACTGCTGTTCAGTTGTTTAGAGCTTAAAACATTTTAAACGTAATCATTTAAATATTGTTTTCAGTAAAATGAAATGGATTAATTTGTCATAATCCGTTGAAATAGTGGCATTATTGAAAATAATGGTAATTGCAGAAACATCAATGCAAACAAGTTCAAATTTCTCAAATTGCATCGATTATTAAAGATATGACAAAAAATTGCTTTTTGCAAGATTCATCATTTGCAATCTTGTGCTAAAGCGATAGCTTTGCAAGAAATTAAATTAATTTTCTGAAATCTATCAACAAGCAAAAAGTGCGAAAAATATATGGATATACCTCTGACTAAAATCTTTCTAATTCATGCATCACCTAAATGAGCAAATAATATGCAGCAATCAGATTGTCATCATTTGAAATTTTAGCGTTATTAGGAAAAAAGGCGTATAACATTAAGTTATAGAATTGGAATGCGTGCCGCTAGCACCGATAGATTGGGAATCACTGCATTACTCCAACTCTACCTGGGAGCTCGCACGTATTGCCGTGAAATCGTGGCATGCAGTTACACGCAAATACTCCATTAGAAATATCAGGCACGCATGAGCCTCCGTTCTGGCAAGGATTCCCAAGACAAGGATTTGAAACTAACGAGTAATAAAGAAAAAATATTATGTGAAAGATGTGTTTTTATTTTAACGATAATTTAGGATAATGCTAAAGCGATATACTGGCCACAAAAACAATGAGTTTTTTTTGTGTTAACTTAATTTTTTTTTTTAGTTTGCTGCAAAATATGATTATTGAAAGTTACTACAATATAATGCAAATGCAACAATTTTGAGATAGCTACAAGTAGAAAATCTCCGTCTTGTTCTGTTACAGATACATGCTTAACTAAAATAAAGCAATAACTTAAGCCATAAGGTTATTTCAAAAAGCGAAATAACCGACTGAGATTATTTGATAGAAAGCGGTGTTTTTGTAAGAGTTGGAGCAAGAGGCAGATTTATTGCTTGGATTTTCTTAAGACGTGGTTAATAAAATATTCCATTTGACATTGATTTTTATGAATGATTTCACTGTTTCATTTAAAAACTAAAACGATTGCTTTCATCATTTTACTGAAGATAGTTCCGCTGAAGTGAATCGTACTTAAAAAGAATTATAATGCTTAGCTTTGTTTGTGCGATTGGTTTTGGGTTATATAGAAATTCTAATTATTATGATCCTAAGATTAGTTTCTTTTCTTAAACTTTGCAATCTGTTTGAGTATTTTTCATGTAACTTTGTATTTACATGGTCAAATTTAAGGTTGTTAACAATTAAAACAACAAATTTTGAGAACGGTATAATTTTGAATAAATAACACCTTTAAAGCAAAACCTACAAAAGAAGCACTTACGCTCGAAAATGGAATGTAGTGAGTTACCTGGTCTTTCACATAGGTTTCCTTGGAATCCACTTCTGCACTGACATGTGTATGAGCCTCCAAGGCCAGTCATGCAAACTCCGTTGTTAAGACATGGACTTGACATGCAACCGTCTGAAAAATTTTGAAATTTAACTCGGAATTATTACGACATAAAGCTTCGCAAATATGATATTGTACTTTTACTAAGAAAAGCTTTGGGAGCTTATACCTTGTATTTCACATTGACTTCCTAAATAGCCCGATTCACAATTGCATGTGAAAGAGTCTCTGATTCCACGAGAGCAACTGCCTCCATTGCGGCAAGGATTTGGTGAACAAGGATCTGAAAAAGTTTATTCAATTTATGACAGAAGACCTTTGTGTCCAATGCAAGCTTTTTTCGAAATTTTAAGAACAATGCAAAGTAAATACCATATGTGTTAGATTAGCAAAAAAAACCCAAACTTTTGGTTACTCTTATTTATATTGTTTCTTTAAGAGACGTTTTAAAAATTTGTCAAATATCGTCACTATAGCAAACCAATACCATTTTAGCTACTACCATCTACTACTGTAATATTATCCAAATAAATGTACAATCTTTAAAAGCAGTTGCTTACCGTTCATTTCACATCTGGTTCCTACGTATCCTATCTGGCAGTTGCAAGAATAAGATCCTCTAATTCCAGGAATACACATTCCTCCATTGCGGCAAGGGTTTGGCAAACAAGGAGCTAAATATAATTTACAGTAGAGTACCAACATGGTAACATTTACAGTATCAAGTACTTTAAGATACAGCAAAAACAGCAAATAGCAAAACTTAAAACCAATTTTGTCAGTATTGCTACAATCCAAAACACACGCATGAAACAACACCATTTAAGTTGATGGCAAGGGGTAAGATGAAAAAACGATCATTTTGACATAGCGTATAAGCAAAGTACTACAAATCTAATCTTTTTTGCTTCGGTACAGTTCTACAGTGCATTTGCCCACTGAAGCAGAAAACAAACATAATATGCAACTGAGATACTACCAACGTTAACCAGAAAACAATGATAGGGAAAAATGTTATAGTATTACCAACACTTTTGAAACTCTCCCGCTCAATACATTTGCTATACCCTAAAGTTTTCCATTACCTTCCATCTCGCATTGTGCTCCTGCATATCCAGATTGACAGTTGCAAGTGTAGGTTCTTCCGCTCCCGGGGATGCACAGTCCTCCATTGAAACAGGGATTAGATGAACAGGGAGCTGCAAAGACATCGTTATCATCGCCAGCGTCATCAAAATTCAGCGCGTCTTCTTTAAACAGAAGAAACCGAATATGTAAAGACAGCCCATACCCATAATGCACTTTAGAACATTAGAGAGAATAAAAAAAAGGCTAAACCGGGGTATCGTTAGATGGATTCTATTTTTGTCACTGAAAGCTTTCAATTTAACAAAAACATTTCTTTCGCAGTGTTTTCCAGATATTGAACGTTATGTCAAAATAATCAAATCTTTCATTATACTCGCTGTATTACGCTGAAGCGTGTAACGAGCTTGCGGCGCCCATCTCCGAGTCATTGCGCCCGAGCGACACAGCCCCTTTTGAAGAAACGTCGCAGTGGAGGCGAGCCGTTAGCAACACTGTATTCGATTTGACCGGCCCGAGATTTGAACCTCAGACCTCCCGCTCCAGAGACGAAGGCGTTACCGCTTGACCAACAAGCCGGTTAAACGTTATGTAATAATTTATTGGCTAATTGTAAGCTAATTTATTCATGCATATCGGGCTGCTGCTCTCATACATTTTTAATTTCAATAAATTCACTTTTTGTATCAAGCTTGTACTCTTCTAAAATTAATATTGCAAGATAACTAAATGGAGCACCAGGCATTAATTGACCGACAATATACGTTGAGAGTAGGGGACAGTGTACAACACGAAATGACGACTCGGTAAGACTGAAGGCGCATTTTCATTGGACTTGAAAATACAAAGCAACGCGAAGCAATCAAAATTTGACGTGAACGACAACTTGCAAAAGATTTCAAGCGGTCGCAAGCTTCGTGAGAGATTTCTTAAACATCCAGTAAACGCACCTTAAATTAAAAAAAGTACGGTACAAAATTATGATGTTTAAGCACCGGTTTGTACAAAAATAAGGGATTATTTTTTCTTATACCGTATTATTTTTTTCTCAACTTGTAAACTTAACCTTAAAGTTAAAAAAAATTAATTCCAAAACTCGCAAATTTTAAATTTCAGCTTCACAGCAGAGAAAAAAATTCGTTTTTCACGATGTGAAATTCAATGTAGTTTTAACTTTTTCTAGGTTTATGTATGTAAAATGCACATAACATCTGTCACTTTGCATGTACTTTGTACAGAGAAGTGCATAATGTACGATGAAAACCGAAGAAGCATGAGAGGCACTAGCGCTCGAAAAAATTTTCCCTTTTATAAACTATCCCTTTTACAAAGTCCTCGATCTTAAAAACAGTGAAATATCCATCAAACAATTCTGTATTTTCTTGATACTAGAATAGCCAGCTAAAAATTTTTACAAGTGGAAAAACCGATTCTCCCGCACCAGCAAATAAATGAAGTTTACAGTTTACCAGTTTTTTTAAGCAATTACAAATTTTCGAAATTTGCATTCAACTACGAGCGGTGTGTGAAAAGTTTTTAGCATCAGAAAAAACTAACATGAATTAGAGATTTATATTTATTTATTTTTCAATATAGTCCCTTTCAAGGGCTGAACACTTGCTCTAACGGTGCTGAAGTGCTTTTATCCCAGTGTAAAAGAACTCTTTTGTTTGACCACGAATCAATGATTCTTGTACATGATACTTAAAACTTTTCATACACCCCCCCTAGTACAAGAAGATATAGTGCGCCCAAATAGATGATGGATATATACAAAATTAGAATACTGACACAATTTCGTGGCAACTTACTGCAATCACAACAATACAATTTTTGGTACCTTCTGTTTGACATTGATTTCCAACAAAACCTTCTCGACAGTTGCACGTGTATGCACGTCCTATTCCAGGAATGCATAGACCACCATTCAAACAAGGACTGGAGGAGCATGGAGCTACAAAAAGTGCATTTATTACGATTTTCAAAAAATATGTTATTGATGTAATCAAAAATCGCAAAACAACTGTATTTTTACTCAGGAGGCTACAGCCTTCACTTTAGTTCAGTTTTCATCAAACATATTTTTTCTACTAATTATGGTATACGCAAGAATTATAAATTCTTTCTAGAGTAGATTGATCAAGTCAGTTTTACAATGCAATTTTATAAAAGATCGAAAGCATTATGATTGTAAATTTGCAGAGAAATATTATTGATTTATAGTATTTCCAATAATACTAAAACAAATTTATTAATTGGCCAACTCTGGTGCAAAACGCACGATCAAATTTTTGCATTTTTACTACAAGATACAAGTGTGTTTTAGAATACATAAATGATATTTTTTTAAAGAAAAGTTATTGAAGTTAAGGAAACTCTAAGTATGTTTTCCTACATTCAGCAGTAGGCTACTCATTACTGCATAGTGGTAAAATAGGCAACAAATTACTGTACCTTCTACTTCGCATTGATTTCCAAGGTACCCAGATTGGCATCTGCAACTGTATGTTGCGCGGATTCCAGGAATACACATTCCTCCATTACGGCAAGGGTTTAAAGCACAAGGAGCTACATAAAAAATATTTTTATCGTAAACTGTTTGTGATATAACAAACAGTAGCATGCCATTATGTTTGAGCGAAAGGTGAGTACAAATGCCAGGCTTTTGCTCTAGAGTCTAAATAAGTTGCACATAATTTATTATGGTTCTCTTTTAAGTAATATGACTTGTGCTTTTTAAATTTCTTTCTGTAAATATTTTTTCAGTTTTAATTCATTTAATTTATATTTGGTGGAGCTACCTTAGCTTAAAAGAATTTAATTCTGTTTCAAACAAAAAACCTATGTGCAAAATTTTAACCACAAGTGAAGTCATTAAAAAATAAGGTCATTTTAACAAAAAAATTGTCACGACGTTACTATAATGGCATCATTAACTCAAAACCAGATTATATAAAACATTTAGTGATCACTAACGTACGTGCCAAATTTGGTGTTTTCTTTATCTTTGTTTTATTAGTTACATAGCGGTATTTTTCCTTCTAAGTAAAATGACTTGGTCAAAATAGCTTTGTAAAATAGGTTTAATGCGAAAATATTGTATAAGCCTAATATGACATTGCTATAGAACATACACTGGATCTATTTTTGAGTTTAGATAAGCATTGCAAAATAATGAAAATGTTTTTATCAAATTGAATCGGCAATGATACCTCAAGTATGTGAAGTAACAAAACGCTTTTTGATCCTGCAATGCAATGCCGTCGCCAGAGCTAATAAAGTGGGGGAGGGGCACCAACCGAAAGTGAGGGGGCACTAAAATAGACTGAATTTTTGCGCATTAAAACTCAACTTGTACGGTTACAAATTATGTGCAATTTTTAAATTTCTATATTCATGTCTAAAAAAAGACTCATTTAGCCTGCATCATTTTTTAGCTCTTTTCGTCTGGGCCCTGCATTTGCTTAAAAAATCTATCAGCATCGAAGACTTTGACCTAAATAATTTTGAGTGGGCTCTTAAAAAGAAAAAACAGCTGGTCTTTAAAGAAATAAAAGTTGGATTTTACTAAAAAACAGAGGAGAGGGCTTGAACCAAAAATTAAAATATTTTTATTCCAAAGTTTCTATGTTAGGTGGTGTGCAGAGCAAACTAGTGTAACTTAGTCGTAGCTTAGATGGGGGTATGGGAGCGTAGCTCCCAGCGGCTTGGCAATTTTTGTAACTTTTTTGCAAGAAATAGCCTTTTCAGCGCCATTTTGATTACATTTTAAACGTTTTTAGAGCTATTTGAAAGAACTAACTTGCTAGAATTCAAAAATCATTCGAAAGAATTAAATTTCCGATTCTCTTTAGCCTCCTTACCTACTAATCAAGTCCGAAACATTCTTAACCCTAGTATTTGGGGGTTACTTAGGCCCCCCGGACCCCTTTGTTCACGTATTATTTATTTTATTTCATGTCATGATCGCTAACCAAGAAACGATTCTTGTGGACTACATCTCTATTCCGCGACACATCCGTAAACGCTTAGCGACCCAGACGTGCATCGCGATCCATGGTTTCAGACTCACTCAATGAATATCGAATAAGCAAAAATGAAAATCTGTCCAGTAGTGTGCACCGTGTTATTCAAAATAAGACGGATTATTGCATCAAAATTATGTTACGGCAGTTGCTTGCCAGCTATTTTGCAAAAGAGCGAGAAAACGGCAGACGAGAATTATTTTTTAACATTTTCAATCCTCTTTTCATAATTGTCTGTTGTCTTGAAATTACGGGATGTTCCAAAAAATTTATTTCGAGTAAAGCGAAATAGGGGGAGGGCAAAAGCAGCCGTTAGGGAAGGCACGGCCGCCTTGCCCCTCCCCCCCCGTAGCAGCGGCACTGCAGCAATGTCAGCTCAACATACCAAAAACACAGATTTGCAATGAACTGTCAATTTCTTTTATCAAAAATACGCATACGCATGAATTATTAGGAAAAAGATGTTTAAGTAAAACTTGAGTTTGGTAATACAGACCAAAGAATTACTTCACAATTAATTCACAAAAACGAAACTAATAAAAAAGTCTCACCATAGTTTTTGCAAAATATATTTTTTTGAAATATTTCAACCAATACTGCTTTTATGAAAATGAAATTCGATTGTACCTTCGATTTCGCATTGGTTTCCTGTGTAACCAGATTGGCAGCTACATGAAAATGATCCTCTTGTTCCAGGAAGGCAAATTCCACCGTTGCGACATGGATTAATAGCGCATGGAGCTAGAATTAATGCAAAATAGAAAGAGTTAAGCACCATCTAAACTTTAGTGGAATAAAGTATGATTGTATTGTAGTTGCTTGTTGTACTGCAAAAAAGTTCAATTGAATAAACATAAGTACTTCTTTGGCGCTCCCACACACTCAAAATTGAGGTATATCTAACTGGGATTGATATTTTTCAGTCCTCGTTCAGTCAATGCGTATACAGTACAAGCCACAGTCTCTGCATTGGCCTCTTAAATTTTGTTTGCAAGTCTTTTGTAAAGATGGGCCATTATTGACCAGTTTTGATCAAATCTTTAGCGCACTTTTGACTGAAACGATCTTTTAGAAACCGTAATAAAACTGTATTTTTTCTGTTAATATCTGCAGCATGCTTAGTTTTATTGCATTTTCGTACTTTGTGTGAGCTTTGGGCTCGTGTAGTCTCTTGATTAAGATAGAACTAAGTATAAATAAGGAAAAGTTAAACAAAATTACCTGGTCGTTCGCATCGGTCCCCTTCATAGCCAGTTCGACAGGAGCATATGACGTCATCATTTGCTGTATTCATTGAGCATTCTCCAGAATTTTCGCACGGATCAGAAAAGCAAAGGTCTAAAACAAATTTTGCGCAGCACTTGTCAAGAAGCCTAGTTTGTTATTCCAGATTCAAAAAAATCATTTTTGCTAAAGATTCTTTGAAATTTGCAATCTATTTACTCTATAACATCACAGAATCTGCTGAGAAATACACACCTCTAGTTTGACACAAATTCCCTTCGAATCCAGGCATGCAGTTGCACATGAATCCGGAATTGTTTGGAGTCGGAGTGCAGGAACCTCCATTTAAGCAAGGGTTGAATGTACAAGTCATAGTAGCTGAAAAAAGAACATTACATAACCATTAAAAAAACAGCTTTCACAAAGTTGAAAGATAAAAAAAGGTAACTTACTTAATTGAGGTTAAAACATACAAACGGCTTGATTAATTGTGAGCATAATCTTTATATGGGTTCGTTAAGAAGACAAACCATATATCGGTAAAGCAAATTCTAAAATTAACAGGATTATGTAATCATTCATACCTTTTTTGATTCCTAGAGTAGCGACTGTTTACGATAGCTAACAGCTCTATTCTTAAAAAGTTCTTACAATTTTTTCAAAATAAGAACCTTGTCTCTCTGAAACCCACCAACGCAAATCAATTCCATTTAATTCAATTTATATTGGCAAGTTAAGTACAAGAAAAAGAAAATTTTTGCAGTATGTTCAAATTTTGCCTTTACAATTAACATTCTTGATATCAGTTGGTGCTGCGAAAGATCAGAGGTCACCTTAGTCAAGCCGCACTTTCATTTAATTATGACTTTTCTTGAATTTATAACAAAATAAAAATACTGACCACAAAACTACTATCGGTATTTTGTCGCATTATTTCAATTCGTAGTAAAAATCCAAAGTGCAGTTAGACAGAATTTTGTAAATGTAGGGTAGGTTAATAAAAATATTTGATAATCTTTATAGTATATAAGGTCACCTTTTTTCAGATTCAGTTATGACAACCTGTGAAATTCTGGAGACCTAATTATAATATCAATGGAAAATAAGCGTTAAGCGTTTTTCCAAAACACACAGCAAATGCACCGTCTGGTCAGAAATCTGTACAATTGGTAGAGGCGATATCGACATCATTTTACAATTTACAGTTACCTTCCATTTGACACAAGCTTCCTTCAAAACCAGGAGTGCATTCACATGTCATCGCATTATTAATCGGACTGATAGTACAACGGGCTCCATTTTGGCAAGGATTGAACATACACTCGCTGTCGTCGGGAACCACCGCAACTGAAAATTGCAACCATCATAAATGTTACAGAACAAAAAAATCTGGCTATTTCAAAGTACAGTATCATCACACAATAAGAATTTGGCAAATTTGCTTTACAAAATAGGTGTAATTTATTTGGTACAATAAAGCAGTACAACTGCATGTATGTATCTATGCCAAACTAATTTACCTGGGTTTTGTGCGTGCGCAGAAACCAGAAGAGAAAATATCAACAAAACGAACTTCATTATATCGTAAAAACAACAATTCGCTAGCTTGACTATTGTTGTAGATATATAAATTCTAGTTTTCTGCAGATAAGAAATTTGGTACCTAAACCTTAATATTTTCTCGAATTAGTTTACGTTTGATATTTCTTTACGTTTATTTAGACACTATACATTGCGCAGTACCAGCGCGATTCGTTAAGGAGCACTGTAACATATTATAACAAACTTTTTGGTAAAAAGCAAATGAGCAAATTTGTGACATACAGTACGAATGAAAAAATAACATAATGTACAATAAAGTGAAATCTACAACTGTTAAATTTTATTGTGCAACATTAGTTTGTAACCTACCATATGATAAATTTGGTAATTTAACTTCTATTTTAATTAGCAATACAATGTTTCATATTTTTGTATTGTCACTTTTTTAAAAACTAGTATCATTTTAACTTTCTTATATGTGAAATTAATCATGCGGTAATAATTACAATTGCAAAATCATGAAATAACGCAAAGTTTAATAAATGCCATGCTCCCTTTCTATCACTTTATTCGTATTGAGGTTGGGTACGAGCAGTGCACTGTGCATTCGTATTTTTTTTTGAAGCATTTTTTTAACAGCAAGTAATTCAATGACTTCAAACAGATTCTGATGCAATATTTTTGCAAAAGGAAAATAAATTTATCAAATTAATTTTAGTAGAAAAAATCATTTAAAGAATATTTTTTAATAAGTTTGTTGGACTTAGTGTTTATTATTCTCATTGATTGACTGAATAATTTTTAATCTTTGAAGTTCTTGCGGCTCTTAAGACACTTCCTTATTTCACTGTAGATGCTAATTTCGATTTCACCGAAGACCAATGGCTGCAAGGCATCTTTAGTTCCACTTTATATACTTCATCTGCATATGAATTAAGCTGATTTAATTAAGTGCACATAACAATTTACTGAGTAATTTAAAATAAAATGAAATCGTCATCACCAAATTAACGGTTTTTGATGCGCATCTTGCTTGAGAAATTTACAAAGAATACTTCAGACTCAATAAACTTATTTAACTACTGAATTAGATTGACTTTAGATAATTAAGTGACAGTGTTTATTTTACACCAACACATTGTAAAATGAAGCATGCGTTACACAAATTAACGTAAATAATCTTTTGGAGTATCAATAAACTACGCAAACACACAGCGCATTTGTGTATTGAAATGTTTACGTGGTCATGCACCATCCTAATATTCGTAACACAGCAATTAAACATTTTATCCAGACATTAAATTTTCATCATTTTGGTTGATAAAAAGCTGCAGTTTTGAGAAAGCAAAATTAAAATAAATAAACGAACCCGTAAGTTACACAACATGTCTGTCATGATAGCTTAACACAAAACATAAAACCAAAAGAAAAGTATTTTTGGCGTTAAGTGATCAAAGTCGGAATGGTTCTGTATGGGTGCAGCTAATAAAGAATGGCTTGATGTCTCTCCAATGGTGCCTTGATATCTGTATTAAACAGGGTACCAGAAAAATGTACCTACAGTATTTGATGGCTTTCTTACAATGCAAAAATTTGGCTTTTTATTTGCAGATTTTCGACTCTTATTTACCAGTAGCATGTCTGAAGATTGGTAAACATAGCCAAAAATTAACTGCTAAAAAGCCTTTTTGTTAGTTGATACGCATTTATATAATAGTAGTTTTTTGGCTTATAGTGCAGCCAACAATGAGCGCATTTTTTACTTTAGTTTGAGGTCAACAAAATCAAGAACAATAAGAAGGTGCTAGGTTCTTGTGGCTTCATAAAATAGATTATATAGGTCTTTGTGCCATCTTCATGAGATGGATGCAAAGGTTAATACCGAGAAGCTGATATCTCACTGGTATTATTTTTTCTGCTGTATACTTGTATGAGCTAGAAGAATTACTGTTTATCCAACCTTTGTTTAGAACGGTATAATAGGAGTCCATAATAAAGTTTTGCTTAACATAAATGCGAATAAAAATTCATTGTTTTGATGTAAGAAGTTTGTTGTACACCTATACAAACAAATTTAGATTGCTATTTTTGAGCAAAAAGAATAAACTACAAAAAAACAAAAATGCAAAAATTTAAGCAAAACGTTTGTGTATAAAATTGTAATGTGTTTGGTGTTTATAGCCACAGTATTTTTACTCGCTTTACCAACATTTATAGTTACTGTATATTAATATATCATAAAACTGTTTTATCTGTTCACTACTTTTTCTGGAGCTTGATGTGTTTGATCAAGCCGTATCACGTCAGTTTTTCTTCGACCGCAGAGTTAATGCTTTTCAGATACTTATTACGTTTTTATGGTTTAGTTAACGTCTTTTGCAGCATTGGCAATAACCGCTAGATTTAACGGAATGAAGCATCAAACCGAGATTACGCGAAAAAAGTAAAAATCTAAAGCATATCATCGTCAAATTTCAGCTTTCTCCGACCTTTCATTTTTGAAATATTTTGCATTAAATTTATGGAGATGTCCTCTGCAGTGTTGCAAGTTAAAATCTAAACTTTTTTCAAATTACGTACGAGTGTATCTTTCTCAAGTATTTTCAAAGAGCTTTGACTGCAAAGCTTCAGAAATGGGCCACTGGGTCAGCGTAGCAAAATCAATACTTACGAAAGTTAAAAGTAAGAAAAGAAAACATGAAAAATCTAATTTTTACTGGCAGATCTACTGGAGAATTTTCCTACTGTTGAAATACATTATTTCAAAACCGATATGTAGTAGAATGCGGAAATTTGGTGAAGATAGGTTTTCAAGTTTTTTTTTGTGTTTAGATCGTATTCCTTGTTGGATGCTTCATCAACTTTCAACGTGATGCAAAAAATTTTACGGTTTGTACATCCGTTTAGGTTTAGTACTGCATGCATAGTCTATATTTTGTCATGTAATTGCGTAAGAGTTTATGATATGTTGCAAAAACTGTAAAGTACGGAATATACCTATCTGTAAGAGTAAGTTGTAAAGTTTCTAAAAGTCTGACAATTTGTATCTTAATTTGCAAATAGTCTAATTTTCTTCTAAAGCTTTCGTATTTCCACGGCTTGATTGTTACAGTGCACTACGAGTTCTAAATTATGTGACGTAATGTAAACACTGTAGTAAATAAATAAAGCAGATTTGGTTTACTAAAGTGTAATAAACAGAAAATTAATTTGCGGTAATTATACGTTTACAACGTTTTCTTTGCGCGTAGCACAAACAAAAGTGATCTAGATCAATCAAATCTTTTAGAAACAAAATAAATTTAAGCGTTTTTTTTGCAAAATTGCGTGCGTTTATCCTAAATAAATTTATAATCCCGCCTACTTAGATTTACACAGCTAGAAAACACAAATTTTTATATTTTATTTTCAACTTTTCAGGAAAAAGTTAATTGATAATAATTTGATTTGAAACAAAAATTTGATGTTCAATCATTCAGAGAAGAATCTTTTTGTCAGAGAATCCATTCAGCTACTTAGTTGTCATTTTCATATTAGCAATAATATAGTATTCGGAAAGAAATTATAGCACAGAGCAGAAGTTTTCATAATTACTCAAATATGGCATAATATGCAGCAATTAAAAGCTATTGGAAAAGATAATATTTTTTGCTAGAAGTTTTTACATTTCAAAAGCAAAGCTAAAGTTATATGCACCATTGTGAATTAATTTTAATTTGCGAATAACTTTTGCGGAAATTTTTGGGAAATAGTGAAGATTTTGTTGCAAAATATAATAAGATTATTGAAGTTAAAGTTACCACGCAGTACTGTAGCATTGTTGTGTCGAGTGCTGAATCGTTTGCAAAAAAGTTAGATAGAAATATTTCGGACTGTTATTGTGGTTCGCTACTTGCTTTGTAATTTACAGCAAATAGAAAATTAAATTATTTACAGCTACTTTTAGTAAAATGAACCAACCCAAAAATGCCACAGCCAAAGCAAATTGTTGAAAAAACGTAATGGCTCAGTTTATAGAGGATCTAGTTAGTCAGCGAAAGGTTGCCAGTTTCCGATTCTATATCCCAACTGGCAATGCGCAGTGTATCTTTGGAAAAACACTCGACATATATTTTCCATTGGGATCTAGCAAGCAAATCGCTGTAGTGGACCAGCCTAACGAAAGTCTTGCATATAGAACTAAAAAAAGCTGCTCTCTGTTGATGTGGTTTGATAAACGCATAGTACTTGGTTTATTGATACGCATGGATAAATCATTTTTTTCACAGGAAATTCATAACGTGTTAACCATATTTTGCTTTTAGAGAAATTTTATCATGTAGTTCATTGTTTTAAGGTTTACTTTCGTTTTCATTTTCAACTCGCTTATTACTGTGGATGATATGTATTTTTCTTATCTGTGCATTAGTGTTTTATATGTTGCATTCGTCCAGATTTCTGCTGGTAAGCTTTTTCACTAATTTTTATTTAAGGACATACTGTAGAGCATTTAGGATAACGTTTGCTCGAAACACATTCGTGAAACGTTTCATATCAACTTCGGATTTTATTTTTGGTGAATAAAATATTTTCCAATAAAAAGCTATTAAAGCTTTTCATAGTTCAAATTTTCCGTAATCAATTTTTTTTCTTTCATATATTGAAATTGCATTTCTAAGTAAACCTAAAACTAAAATTGAAAAAGTTCAGAATCCGTTTAAATTACTGATTTCCAATTTATCCCGAGACCGGTAAAATTAAAATGTTCTCGGAAGCAAAAACAAAATCGAAGTAAATAGAACAAATGCCGGTATGGCGTTACTTTGGAGAAATCACAATTTTTTCGCCAGACCTGACCTAAAAGTACGTTTACGCTGGACACGAAGCAACGCAAAGCAAAGGTTGCCAACCTTCGCGAGTGGTCGCCTACGGCATAGGTTCGCAAAGTGCTCCGTTCTAGAGAAACTTAGATGCTCCTTAAGCTATTCATTTTTTTTTGGTTTAGAAATTTATTGTGAGGCTCCGTGAGTAATGGTCAACCTCTTCATGGGCTCCATAACGCCAAAAGTTTGAGAACCCTTGGCCTGCAGTAAGTCACTTGTTTCAAATAGGCCAACCATTTAACAGCAATTCTGTCTAAGTTAAAGTAAAGCAACCACTTGCGAAGTTTGCGACCGTCAGTAACTTTTCGCAAGTTGTCAATGACGTCAAATTTTGGTTGCTTCGCGTCGCTTTGCGTTACTTTGTGTCCAGTGTAAACGCTCCTCAAAACTGCTGAGAATTGTCTCAGCGATAAAAATGTCGACGGAATTTAACTTACTTCAAAACTTGCATTTTCATTACAAAGTTAGCTGATCATGTACCAAAACCGTATGAGGACCACCAAAAACGCTATGCAAGACGACAATCGAAAACCAATGTCTTAGATTATCAATTTTGCTGCAAAAAATTAACTTTAATTGATAAAATAATGGGCAAGAAATTTAATCGTTCAACAAAATCAATCATATAGGTGTCAGAAGTAGAAGTCGTACAGCGTCAAGAACAGGATATCTCTCATACCTTCCGAGAAATGGATATTTACCTACAAACGGAATCAGACGACCGAGAACCGAAGATCCATGTTTGTCAAATCCATGTAAAAATGAAGGACTTTGTGCTAAAACTAAGAATGACTTCATATGCATGTGTCCTGTAGAGTTCAACGGAAAAACTTGCTCAGATTCAACGAGTATTCCAAGTAAGACACTACATATCAACTATTATTTGAAACAAAATTTTCTTGTTGCGTTAGCATAGTGTGACATTGTGACAGGTTTGCATAGTTGCCAGAAATTATACAGTATACGCGTTGACCGTGTATCAGCGGCAATAGTCTTGTTAAAAAAACACTGTTTATTCTGACTTAAAATAAAGACTTCATAACAGGTAAGCCAAAACAACCACCAAAAAGCGAATTAATCTTATTAACATTCTTTTTGTCGTGCTGTGACATCATTTTAAAAGAGAATTAATTGTGATACAAGTGTTTGCTGAAAGTTAGAGAAAAAAAAAGTAGCCATGACGATATTTATCTCTTTTTTAATAGATAAAATTTGCGTCAACAAATGTCAGAACGATGGAAGATGTTTGTCAGCATCTGGGAGGTTTTTATGTCAATGCAAAACCGGATACGAAGGAAACGTGTGTCAGAAATCTACCACAGATTCAGGTTTGTGATTGTGATGACTATAACTCGGATGCTGAAAAATAAGGAATCCCTTACCAATATTAAAAAATAATTTCACGTTGTTCTACATAACTCTGCGGATAATATTTGCAGAGTTTTGCATTACAACTAATGCTGAAGCGTATTATAGCAGCTGTAAAATATCTTCATGAATTGATCGAAATAGACGCTAAAAGCGCATGCTGGTTTCTTTGTGCTTAAAACCTACATACAGTTTGAATAGGTGGCATACTGTGGTAATAAAAAAATAAAATGAATTTTTTTCGGAGTGACTGTTTACCGGAAAATTTAAGCTGAAACGATTAAAGGAAAATGAGGAATATTCATACGCGGAGTTTCTAACCAAATTTTGAAGGATTAAGATTTGGGTTTAGACCAAACGGAAAACAATGCGAAGCAATCATCGCAATAGGTCGCTTGCATAACTCGAGAAGTTTGCGTAACATTTCGAAGGTGCAAAAACTGCAAAAAATGATGTATTGCTCACGTTGAAAACTTGCCTTAATATTAGGTGTAGCCGTCACAAGGTTCAGTGGGAATTTGGACTTCTTTCTCTCAAACGCCCTCTTTTTCTCCGCGGTAATTTCGTTCACTTCAACAGCAGCTAGCGGATTCGAAGTGAAACGAAGCGGAGCGGTTGTTTCGAGTATGAGCCCTCCGACTTATAAATGGTGAACTTGTGGTGGTGATGATCCCGAACGCGTTTTTTGCAAAAAAAAGTCGGAAGCGGGGCAGCAACAAATCTAAGTAAAACTTTCCGGTTCAAAGTAACAACAGTTCCAAATAAAAATACAGCCAACGTGGCTGCTGCTACTGCAAAACTGACTTCTATTGGTAAAGACTTCAAAATTTTCTGCAACAAAATAACGTCACAAATCACACTAAAAACCGTGCGATCATGTGAAAAAGCGTTAGTGATAAACGGCACGGCTCGAAGTAAAACACTTTAAACACCCAACTGCAGACTCAAGATAACCGTAGTCGAGCCCCTGCTAGGGCGCATACTAAGAGTTTAAGCATTTTACATTAGATTTAGTTTTTTGGAATACTGATTCGCTCGCTGCTCGGGTTAGATTTGGATCAAAATTCGCAAACAAAAGCAACAAATTTAAATGGAATTTTCTGATGAAATAAAACTTAATTTTTTTGGACTTGGTTTGCGTTACAACGTTAAATCAATTGGCGTAATTTAATAAACGTTTAGATTATAATCGAAATTTTCACAATAATTCTTTTTACAGTGATCTCTCTCTCTTCATTCCCGCTTTTCCGTGAGGGTTGCAGGGCCTACTACAGTTAAAGTTTCTTAAATTTTATTGAACAGATACTGAGTCATGCAACATGCAACCATATTCGAAAAAAATACCATTTATCATGAAAATGACTTTTAGAAAAGTCAAGTTTGAAGAAGATCGTCAGATTCGGTAGCACTCTTGTCAAATTTGCTTGCGTTTGTCATTTGGTGAGATCAAACTGGCTACTTGCAAATGGAAATAGTAGTACGCACTGAATAATTTTGATTCAACTAAAAGTCTAAATGTATTTTTTATGTTTGTAGTTCCTAAAAACTGTGTCGTCAATCCTTGCTTGAACGGTGGCACTTGCCTTCCCGTATCTACCACTGGAGATTATCAATGCAAATGCCCTCCTGGTTTTCAGGGAAAGTTCTGCCAATTAATAGACTCCCCCTCACCTGCAGGTACGGCAGTGTGAATAAATAATGCGTGCCTCTTATTGTCTTACATTCAGCAATAGTTAAAAACTGCGCAATGTACTTTAACCTGCTTATGAATGATCTTGTTAAACTATATTTGTTTATTTTGATAATTCTGTGCTTTTCTTTTCTTGAAAAAGGAGAAAATAATGAATGATATAATTCTGATTAGTGTTCGTATTAATTCTACAGGATGTGTTCTGTTGCATGATTAATTTTACCACCGCAGAAAAAATCTACATTTGAATATTGATGATGCATTTATAACTGTTGCATGATTAATTTTATCACCGCAGAAAAAATCTACACTTGGATATTGATGATGCAATCACAACTGTTAGCGAAAGCTGTCTTTAATTGCCCGTTAAGTGATCAACATTCTCACGCAATTTGTAGTGTAACTGACTATGTTGGTTGTCTTAAAAAAAAACTTGAGATAAGTATGTTACATTGCAATTAAAACTAAAACTTTGCTCATACTAATGAAATCTTGAGTGTGAGTTTGAACCAGAAAAAGAGACTTATATGATTTAAAATCAAACTATTTTTTCAAGCGCCAAATCTTTGCATATCAAGTCCTTGCAGAAACGGAGGAGTTTGTGTTGCAGCAGCTAATGGCTTCCTCTGCAAATGCCCTCAAGCGTTTCGAGGAAACTTGTGTCAATTTCCTGCAGCTGGATCTTTTCCAAGTAACTTCAATTTTTATCTTCAAACCATTTTAAAAAAATCAAAAACTATCAGTTGTGAACATTGCGGTATCACAGCAATAATATGAATTATGTTCGAATTATTCTACTAAGATAAAGATTCCACTAAAGGTAAAACAGAATGCAAGGGTTTATTATTTTTATCTGTGCTGTGTCAACTGTATAAAAAAAGTTAATAAAAAACAAAAGACAAACATTAATGTCGAGGATTTTTAAAAGTTTTTTTAAATAATGTTTTTTTACAGCAGATATTTGTGCTTCTAATCCGTGCTTAAATGGAGGATCATGTGCTACCAGTCCAGATGGAATTGGGTTTTTGTGCAAATGTCTTCAAGGATTTGCTGGAAATTTATGCCAACTCCCCCCTACTCCGGGTAAGTTTAATTAGCATTTTAAAGCTAATCTTGTGATCCATTGTGGTATAGAGACTAGTGCTGCACCAATACTTCAGATTTGTGTTTGGCTATAACCCTGGCAAAACTTCTAAGAGGAAAAAGCTTTTTCAAAGGTAAATCTAAACTGTAAGGTTTTGGGAACGGAAGGTGGTTCAAAGCTCAAATTTGGTGAAGATGGTATTCAGATCTGTCAAAAGTTTGCGATAGAAAACCGAGCAAATTTTTTTCCGGCCTGAATGCCCTTTTAATGTACAAATAAGCAAACCTTTTGAGGAAAAGTTCTTTCTTGGATTTTGCTTATACTGTTATAATATCAAAATGAATATGTCTGAAAAATGGCTGGACAAATTGCTATAATTATAAAGTAATTCAAGCATTACTTCTCTGAACTTGCGAAGCGGTTAATTTTATTGTAAAAAGTTTAACGATTTATAAGATAGAATATAGATAATGCGGAATTCTCTACTCAAGCATCAACAGAATCTGCTTTATAGCCCATGTAAAATAAAAATTTTCGAAGCAAAAATTTTTTGCTTTTGCGTAAACTCAAAGTGTCTGCTTTTTGCTATTCTCCAAACGATTCTCTGAAATGTTCCTTGGTTAAGCATTATTTTGGGAAAGCGTTGCCTCACAATTGCGCTTGTAAATGCGTTGTAGATCCGAACTCGTGCGTGGTCCAGCAGTGTCGCAACGGAGGTAACTGCGTTCCAACCTCGGTCACTGGCAACTTCCAATGCAAATGCGTGAATGGATTCCGGGGAGAATTTTGTGAACTTCCACCCACACCCCGTAAGCTCATAAATCAGCACTCTCAAAGTAATAATGGAAGAGCATCCAATTGATATACAACAAAACTAATACCGACGATTGAAAACTTTTTGTTAAGTTCTGGTGCACGTTTGTAAGCGGCATAAAGATCTTGACCAAACCCACAACCACATTGTAGTTTGTGGTTAATCTATTCAATTGCCATGCCTATCCACAAATTACGATCCTTAAATTAGTAATTTTGTTCTATTTTAAAGTTACGAAAGCTGATATCTCCTTATTAAGCCCTTGTTAGCTCACTTTTAAGCGTTTACCGGTGACTTGAGAGTAAAAAAACCTAGCAGTTGTATAGTCCTACAGTATGTGCTTATACTGCATATAGCGCATAGCCTTGTCGCCAACGTAGCGCCAGCCTAACCACCCATCAGTGGCAGAGCATTTACCACTGAAACGGTAGATATGGGGTCGATTTCCGGAGGATCAAACCAAAGACTATAAAAGTTAATATTCACAGCTTACCTGCTTGATATCCAGCATTAAAGCAGTAGTGTCAAGTCTTTATATCGTGTATTGTACGCAAGTGGGCTGGTAGCATCTTGTTCGTTCTTTCGAAAAAATGTTCTTTCGCTGTTTTCAGGTCAAGGCGACTTGTTACCGGTAAATAAAGTTAAAATTACAATTGTACATTGGCTTAATCACATAGAATAAAATAGATTGTTTAAATACTCTTAGTAATTGCCTAAAGATTAAAATGAACCCAGCTAGTTTTGGTTGGCGAAGCGTTGGCGATAAAAACGCAAATACTCGCAAAAACTTTTAAATAACTGAAATGTCTTAATTTCAGCACCAAATCCATGCGCATCACGACCTTGTCAAAATGGAATATGTATTCAAGCCCAGAATTCTGTTGGATTTATCTGTCGGCCTCCGCCAAGTACGTAACATCAATATACATCAACAAACATGAGCTACGCAATCTAGTCTAGGAAAAAGAATTTTTGTTTGTGCGGACAAAAATAGTGGGAAAAGTAGAAAAAATCTTACTGCACTACCATAAGCAACTTGGTTAAGAGACTAAGAAAACTGTTAAAAAATATAAGACATGCAACTACAAAATTGACATATTCACAGCACCAGCAAATCCGTGTGCATCAAGACCTTGCCAAAACGGAGGAAATTGTGTTCCGGCTCAGAATTCCGTTGGCTTCGTTTGTACACCTCCTCCAAGTTAGTAAACAAAGACTTTTTGTTTTTATTTGAAAGGCTCATAATTTTCCGCTAGCATGTGGTTTTATGATAAACAAATTTTCAACGGTTTATTTTTGTTGTATCGACCTTTCTGCAAATTACACACAAATCAGGATTTATGCTTGGATGCATTCCCCCGAAATCAACATTGATTCCATCTGCTTTAAAACCTATCTAATTGTCGAAAACAAGCTTTTACCGTTCATGTGCATAGCTTGACGATCATTTCAGGCCAAGCGAAGTGTTTAGAAACTAAAAACAGAGGACAGGAAACTGCAAGAGGTTTTTATGATTTCTCTTAGCATACAATGCAAATTATAACAGCTAGTTTACGTAGGCTAAAAGTAAAAACGTACTGTAGTAAGAAATCACTGTACACTGTGAATTCTTTGATACATCTTTTCTCCTTACTTACAGCCCCTGCAAATCCATGTGCATCAAGACCCTGCCAAAACGGAGGAACCTGTGTACCGTCTCAGAACTCAGTTGGGTTTATTTGTCGTCCGCCCCCAAGTAAACTTTTTTCTTTTCGGCTTTTGTAACATTTGCACTGTGACTAAAATTTATAAATAAAAAATTTCTTTTTTGTTGTAAATATTTCGGCTGTTCAGTAAAATTTTGGTTTAAACTCAACAAAAATTTGGTTTAAACTCAGTTTAGTTGTAGACTAATTGGATTCCTTTGGAATCAATTTCATAGCCAATCTACAATATTCGGTAAAAATCACCACTAAGAGTCTAATTGAATAGAAACCCTTGGCAATCCCGATTACGGGTGAAACAGACAGTAGGGTTTTAAATTTTTGACTTGTACTGTGTTATGTTATATTCGCTCTGGCCTACGCTTTCGAGCACTTTTTTGAATCGGTTAAATTCAAACTCCAATCATCAAAATCACCATTAATAATAATTTTTAAGCCATAACAACATTTTTTCAAAGCTTGAGCTAATTGCTAGACTTTCTATCAGAAGACAAGTTTTATTCTGAAGCAAAAGGTTATTTTAAACTTTCGCTAATGAAAGTTCAATCTCCGACCGTGTGTGCTGAAAAAGCAAGATGGAAATTTATGCAAAAACAGTACTTGTATAAGTTTGCAGTTATAGAAATGTTTTTGCTCCAAACTAACTTGGTTAGCACCCTGCATTATACATGAAAGTTTACAGCAAAGCTTATTTTGCAGCACCTGCAGATCCTTGTTCATCAAGACCTTGTCAAAATGGAGTTTGTGTCCCTGCACAAAACTCCCTTGGATTTATTTGCCGACCCCCACCAAGTGAGCGCTACTTTCATTTTTGCTATACGTTCAGCCATTACTGAAAAATTCAGTAAGTTGTTGCGGTAAAAAGTTTGCAAATTGCTATAACTGGATTGTAAAGTCTAAACGTGAAGCCAAAACTGCCCGATTTTCGAAAAAACTTTTGGAAAAAAGTCTGCTGAGAAAAAATTATTATGTTAAAGCGCATCGCGTGCGCTAATCAACATAAGTACTCCAGCATTATTTGCGCCAAACTAAACACAACAATAATAAGATAACATGTTTTTGTAACGCAACAAAAACGTAGTCTTGTTGGTACCTTTTACTGTAGCTCAAGTGCAAATAGTAGAGGTTCAATATTATTATTTTGATGTTTGTAGGTATTTAAAAGCAATAATACATTAATCAAACTAAAGTAATGGCAAACGTTCTAATGGTATCTGAAGTGCAATTAATTTTAAACGAATTGAAGTCACCTATTGATAGATATGATTTACGCTTTATGACTGTTGTAAATTTTGCAATTTTCGGCAGCTCCTGCCGATCCTTGCGCATCAAGGCCGTGTCGAATCAGAGAAACCTGCGTCCCTGATCCAAATCCCCTCGGCTTCATCTGCCAACCTCCACCAAGTAAGATCTCATTGAAGTAACTCATTTTGTTCTTAGTTTGAATGTATCTTCACCGCTACAGCAAATGGTATAAATCAATTGATTCATTCTTTGTTTTTGCAAAACTGAAACACTACACCCAGTATATCTGGCTGTTTTAAATGCAGCTGAGAGCTAATTATTTTTCATATAGCATTACATTACTCTCCAGTAGTTTTTTTGGTTATTTAATTATTTTATACAATCTTATTTAGTATATTTTATTTTTAAATCTAGACTTGTTTATTTAATATAGTTTATTTATTATAGTCTTATATTTTTATATTTCATTTAATTTTTAATATTTTATATTTTATTTAATATATTTTATTTAAAATAGTATTATTTAGTATTTTTAAATTTAAATTTAATATAGTTTTTTTTCAAATATAGCCTTATTAAAATACAGTCCTTGTAAGTCAAATAGAATTTTTTCAAATAGAATTCTATTTGAATAATACTATATTAAATTTTAACCCCCTGATGAGCTCACTAGGGTGAAACAGACTGTTGGGGAATGACGAATGATAAAGTGTGGTGGTCTGTAACTAGTTAATATTTCGCTGTGATTCGTCATCGAGCACTTTACCTGGTTTGCCGACCCCAAAGCAAACATTGACATAAAACTATTTTTTTTGCTTAGTTTCCCTCATTTGAAACATGAACCTTTTCGATCTGATGCTTGCTTAACAAGTGACAAGCACGAGAAGTTGATCTTTATTCTATTTAACCGTGTAATTGCAGCCCAACCAGATCCTTGTTCTTTGCGACCCTGTCAAAGTGGAGAAACTTGTATTCCGGCAGAGAACAGACAAGGATTTATCTGCCGACCTCCGCCAAGTAATGCCTTTTTGTTCTGTAGCTTCAGATAAAACTTTAAGTTTAATGGAAACTGAAATATACGCATGATCTTCAAAGATATTGTTTTAGTACAAAACAGTGCTCATAAATTTATCTTGAAGATTCTTTTTGAGCAAGAGTTAGAAACTCTTTGAAGAGTCTTACTTGCAAACAGTCTGTTGAGTACCTTTTCTGTCAATTCGAATGCTGTACGTAAATGTACTGTAGATTTTTTCTGGATTTCTGTAGGTGCTTTCAATTTTCATTCATATTTTATTATTCTTTTACATTTTCAAGTTAAAATGGGTACTGCCAAGACCACCGAACCCCGTTTCCTTTTCCAATTCCTTATTAGGCTTATATCTTTCCCCAAACTTTTTTTTGAATTTTATTAAAATCTACTCTATCTCCATTGCAGCACCAGCAGATCCTTGTGCGTCCAGTCCTTGCCAAACCGGAGAAACATGCCTACGAGCTCGAAATCCTTTTGGTTTTATCTGTCGTCCTCCACCAAGTAATAAGTTTGCTTTTTTACAATTCATAGGCACTGGGTTTGATTTGATATTTTGTTTTTAAGTGATAAATTTCTATTAGTACAGTTGTACCGCTGCAGCTCAACAATATGATTAAGTCCTTGCGACGTCAACTACTGTGGTGTCCAAGACTAGAGTACTGTGTGCCTGACCAGGGCCAGGGGGGACATGACAGAACGTGCAAGCGAGCTCGTAAAGGCCATTCTTGCTCGCTAAAAAGCGCCGCTAACGAACAAAAAATCTTCGTAGACAAACTGTAATTTCTGAGCCGTCTCGTCCAACACACGTTAAAAGCAGTTCTCTCGAATTTCTTTGCGAGATGTTCGTTACTTGTGTTAGTACGTAATAAATACCTCATTGTGACGTCAGATGCATTTCTACTTCAAAATAATGCGTTCAAGCGTACTGTATGTTCTACATTGTTATGGAAAAAGATACCACAACCTATGCGTTATTATTTCATGCAAGCAAATTCCTCAACTGATGATAATTAGTAAATGAACGACAGAATTTAATTATATTTGTGGATCAATGTGAAATAAGAACAACTTTTTCCATACTACAACTTTTTTAAACAACGTAAAGCGCCTTTGAGGTTGGTGGTGGGTAAACTCATTATGTTAACAGTAAATCTAGATCTTTAGGTTTCAAAATTTTTCAAAAGTGAGCAAGTCGAAGTACACTCTTCGTTTTTAGAACCGGTTAATCTTGAGTTGAGACTGGCTGTTTTTAATTTTTTGCCGATATTCAGTCTCATTTGTTCTTAATTTTGTAATACTTTTGAGAGCATCGATGTCAATTTCAGCGGGCATGTTTGAAACACTGTTTAATTCCTATTGCTCTGTCTGCTAAAGTTAAGGCTTTTTTCTTGCTTTTGCAGCATCGTAAAATTGCAAAAGCGAAAAAGCAAGCTTATTTGTAGTTGAACAACTGCCAAAAAAATTCTCAATTGCAACGTAGCTTTATAATCTTGAATAGTTGCAATTTTGCTTGCAAATACAAGAAAATCACTGAAATTTTTTTGCTTTGAATCAGCACAAATTTTCGTTTCTTTGATTAGTTTGAATTTTTTTTTGTTTGCTTTTGGTTTATTTTGCTGGTGAGGCTGGCATTGTTTTTAAGTTTTTCTTAAATTTTGAGCAAAAATGAGCATCGTGTTTTAGAAAATCATTGTTATAAAAGGAGTGTATTGCAATTTTTGTCAACTGACACTACTTAACATTTCTTTATCAGTCGATAGAGCAATTGGTTCTCAATGCAATTCGCTTTTTTTGAGCAGTTTTGATAGCAAACATGGCGACGATTTTAATTAATTTTCAGCAAAAATTCGCTTAATTAGAAGTTTTCAACATTTTGCCATTAAATTTCTGAACCAAAACGATTTCTCGCACGCTTAAAGAGTGCTTCAAGATCCTCTTTAAGTTGGCGAGGAAAATGTGACGTTTTTTTACTTGAACTGCTTTCTGCAATCGCTCAAAGCAAGTTAGCGAGAAAGAATGACATAACGGATTTCGCAAGGCTTTACATACACGTGCAAAAATGACCTCTTACGTTTAGCGAGTATTTCGTTCGGTAGCATCTCTTAAAAAAAGCTCGTTAATTAAAGCGAACGTGGAAAATTCTGTCATGTGGGCCCATGGCCCGCTTGACAGAACGTGTTATCGAGTTAGTAAAGGCCATTTTTGCTCGCTAAAAGCGCTAACGAGCAAAAAATTTTGCAGACAAACTGCCATTTCCGAACTGTCTCGCGTTACATGCGTAACCTGTGTTAGTACGTAATAAATATCTTATTGTGACGTCAGATGCCTTTCTACTTCAAAATAATGCGTTCAATCGTACTGCATGTACTGTACGGCATTGTTACGGAAAAAGATACTAGAGTCATGCGCAGGGGTGCCGAAACCCGAAGGGGGGGGATGGAGGGATATATTCCCCCCGATAATTTGAATGTATCCCCGCCAATAATTTGATTGTGGTCTGCATCTGAGCGCAGGTTTCCATTTGAACTCGGGGAAAAAATATTCCATTTTTGGTGAACACCTTTTTTTTTTGGTTTTCAGCTGAATTCGGGAAAAAAGTGTTCCATTTTTGGTGAAGAACTTTTTTAAATTTTTTTATTTGTTATTTTTTTGGTCTTCTCTTAATTTGCTCACTTGAAAAAAATCGTGGTCGAGGTTCATCCCCTGCAATGTTGAAAATTAGGCAAAATTGGAGTAAAATTGCAAATTATCCTCCCCAATGCTCAACAAAGATCGGCACCCCTGGTCATGCGTTATTATTTAAAGCTTGCAAATTCCTTGGACCTCGAATGATAATTAATTAGTTAATAAACAAAAGAATTTAATTATATCTTTGAATCAATGTTAAAAAAGGAAAGCTTTTTTACAGTACAATTTTTTGAATGACTTAAAGCGCTCTTGAGGTTGTTGGTGGGTAAACTTAAATGTTAACAGTAACTTTAGGTTTTTAAAAATTTTCAAAAGTGAACAAATCGAAGTACACTTTTCTTTTCTAGAATTAGTAAATTTTGAGTTGAGACCGGCTATTTTTAATTTTTTGTCGATTTTCAACCTCATTTGTTCTTGATTTTTTAAAAGTTTTGATAGCATCGCTGTCTATTTTAGTGGCCATGTTTGTAACACTGTTTAAATCCTGTTGCTCTGCCTGCCAAAGTGAACGTTTTTTTGCTACTCTTGCAGCATTGTAAAATTGCAAAAGAGAAAAAGCAAGCTTTATTCCAAGTTGAACAACCGCCGAAAAATTTCTCAGTTGCTTGCGCAGAGCAACAGCGCTTTATCATCTTGAAATAGTTGAAATTTTGCTTGCAAACACAAGAAAATCACAAAAATTTTATCGTTGAGAATCAGCGCAAATTTTGTTTGTTTCATTGATTCGAATTTCTTTTCATTTGTTTTTGCTTTATTTTACTGCTGAGGATGGCATTGTTTTTAATTTGTTCTTAAATTTTGAGCAAAAATGAGCCTCGTGTTCTTACAAAATTGTTCTTATACAGAGTGTATCAGAGATGGAACCGGTCATGATTTTCTCGACTCGACCGGTAAATTTCAAAACCTTCGCCAGTTGACCGGTTTTTGACCGTTTTTTTTGCAGAAGGTTTTTGTTCACTATTTAATGCATCTAGCGAAAAATTTTCAAAAAGGAGAACCATGGGTAAGGTGTTAAAATTTGTAACTCCGCACGAGAGTCTCAGAAAAACAGAGCCAAAAAATTTTTGCGTTTTTTGCAAAAATAGCTCAGTTTTAGACCTTTATGGATTAAATTTCGGTTTAAAAGACCTGTTTTGAGCTGCGCAAAACGTGCACAAAATAAAGCATAAAAAGAACTGAAAGGCACAAGCTAAACTAGTAGACGTTCTGTTTAATGATATTACGCGTAGGCCAAGAAAAAAAAATTGTTTAGCTAGTGGTGACAAATTATTCGCAATAGCAGCAAACAATAAACTGTTATGACATTGGCTGGAAAATATTCAAAATATAATGTGCCCCAGCAGTTTGTAGAAATGCTACTTCAGAACGAGCCATGACTACTTATATATGAAAAAATAAGAGCTATGTCTTTCTTGCCCAGTGTAGAATGTGGTAAATTTAAGTTGAAAAAAGATTTTCAAAGCGGCAAAATTATAGCATGTTCTAAAAAATCCTAAATCTGCTCCACTTCTACTCTCAAGCTGATTAAAATGATGCTAAAATTCCAGGTAGCGTAAGCTTCTTCCACATGCATGCTTTATTATAATATAATTACGCGATTGCAACGTATATTTTGCAATTTTTTGCTTTGTGCCGTGGCCCAAGGGTGGGGGGGATTGGCACAATGCCTTCCCCCTAAATACGCCCCTGGATGTGCATGTCTTAATGGTCACAGCTTATTAGTCACAGCTTGAAACCACGCAACAAGTGTTTTCAAAAGGTGTTGTTTGTTAATACAGTTTTTTTTTATAAAAAGTTTCATTTATAATAAAAATTTATGTATATTTCGGTTGGTGCTTGGATGTCTTTAAGTTGCACGAAAAGAGAATTTGACCGGTGTTTCAACCAGCTTGACCGACCGGTCGAAGAATCTCGACTCTATTGGTAACCCGACCGGCCGGTCTACCCGACCGGTTTCCATCTCTGGAGTGTATTGCTGCAGTATTTTTGTCAACTGGTGCTACTCAATATTTCTTTATCAACCGAAACAGCAAATGGTTCTCAATGCAATTCGCTTTCTTCATTGCTGTTTAATGGCAAACATGACAACGATCTTAATTAATTTTCAGCAAAAATTCGCTTTAGTTAGAAGTTTTCACCATTTCGCTATTAAATCTTAGAACTAAAAAACATTTCTCGCACGCTCAAAGAGTGTTTCAAAATCTTTGCTAAGTTGGCGAGGAAAATGTGACGTTTTTGTACTCAAGTTATATCTCGCCAACGATCCAAGCAACTAAGCCAGCGAAAATGACGTTATCCAGCTCTCAGGGCTTCAGATGCACGTGCAAAAATAATCTCTCGCCTTTGGCAAGTATTTCGTTCGGTAGCACCCGTTAAAAAATTCTCATTAATAATGTGAACGAGGAAACTTCTGTCATATGGGTCCAGATCAAGATAACTAATAAGTCAATCAATAATTAATAAATCAATAAACAAAATGATAAAAAAAAAGATTCACAGCATCATGCATTAAAGCAAACCATACCATGAGGCGGAGTTGTTAGAACAAAAGCTTTGGCAGCTGCTGGTGAAGGTATAGAATTTATGCTAAAAGAAGCCATCAATGGCTATTTATTCCAAGTGGTAATGCTGTAAAAATGTAAGAAGCTCATAGTTATTTTCATTACCTTTCACCGCGATTTACGCAGTGTCATAATCCAGGTCAGGTATTTGTGTCACGTTTTTTAAACTCGTAATACTCGCAAAAGATGATTAAATGTATTGCAATATTTCAGTCTTAGGTGTTATTCCTTGATTGAAATATGGCAATTAAACAGTATAAGTAATTGCTTGACCTTGTCTCTTGAATAACTATAGCATTCAAAATTGAAATCGAAATTTGCTACCTATTTTTATTTGTATGTGTTAACGGCAACAGTAGTTTAAGAATTGCTCTGCATTGATTGATCTTTGCAGCTCCTGCTGATCCTTGTGCATCAAGACCCTGCCGAAATAGAGAAACTTGCGTCACTGCTCAAAATAATCTTGGATATATTTGCCGACCGCCACCACGTAAGTATACATTCTATTAAGCTAGTATCTCTTTGAACAGAGCTGGACAGCGCTGTTTTGAGCTTTTAGCTCTCATCGGCAGCCCTCAGCTTCTTAAACAAAGTTATTCCTCAGCTGGACAAGACTGGCCGAACTGGACAAACCTTAAGGGCTTGCACAGGACGTCAAACTTGTCCGCTAGTATCTCTTTATTAGTTAATTGTGATAACTGTTTGGGGGGCTTGAACCAAAAGTTAGAAAAGTTTTATTCAAAAAATGTCTGATTTAGGCGGCGTTTTGAGCAAACTGATGAATGTCAAGCGTATCACAAACTGTGGCCTTAGTGCGAAGCTCTTACTCGTTAGGCAATTTTTGTAATTTTACGGCAAAAAATAGCCATTTTAACGCCATTCGGTCGTTTTCAGAGCTGTTTGAAAGAACTAAATATAAATTGCTAAAGTTCGGAAGTCATTTAAAAGAATTAAAATGTCTAGCCCATTGAGCTCCCCTCCTTATTTACAGATCAAGTCTAAACGCTTGTATTTTGGGGCTAAATTTTCTAAGAGACTTAGTTAGGGAGGCCAAAGCGCCTTAGTCCCCCTGCTTACGCCACTGTGTACGATCTTCATTTTGCTACTGCATGATGCTGCTGTATTTTTAATAGATCTATGCTGCTAGATTCATTTTTAAAACTATGATTTGTAGAAAATTTAAATTTTAAATGGTTTGAATGTTAAAAAAAACTCGTCTCTTATTTTTTGTGCGATCTCAAGCATTTTTCCGGTTAATACATCTAGCAAAAAATGCAAGATGCTTAAGGTATTGAATTTCTTCTTGCCAAGGCAATGAGATTTCAAAATTCAAACCCTCAGGTTTTATATGTTTTGATCCATATTATTAAGCATTAATCAACGCAATATGTGATTAAATCTTTTAGGGGTGTTTCGAGTTTTTTTGAAGAGAGTCCGAAAAGTTTTAAGTCCAAGCTAAAGCCGGATTAAGAAAGTTTGGAAAAACGAGAGTGGAATGTTCAAACAGCTTTTACCAAAAACTGTTATTTAAACTATAAAGTTTTTAATAGATGCTATTTTAATAAGCTGTTAAATCTTCCATTGCAGCGCCAGCCGACCCATGTGCGTCAAACCCTTGCCGGAACAGGGAAACATGCGCACCGACTCCAAACCCACTTGGATACGTATGCCGACCCCCACCAAGTAAATGCAACAATGTAATCAGAGTAATTTTGGAGTGCTGAGGCCACAGTAGTTTGAGACTGATAAAAGACTTAATTGCCAAGGACTAATTTTTTCAAACCGGTAAATTTTCCTGTTGAAGCTACAGCAGCTGTTTTTAATTCTTTTTGCTATTTTTCAACCTTTAAATTTTAATTCAGAAGATCGAGGTTAAAGGTCAATTTACTTTTTCGTCTGCTTTTTTTCGTTTATTTTTTTTACGTTTTCGCTTTTCCATGAAAAAGTTTGCGCTTTTTCGTCCGCATGTTTAAAAGTTCGTTTCCGCACAAAGTAGACTGTGACATATTAATAAAAATGCTGTCCAAAAATTTTTGTGTAAACTATGAGAGTGATATTTCAAAATAGGGCTGTATCCCTTTACAAATTTTTTTGAAAACTTTTACCCAGTGTGTGACTGTCTGGTTAATGCGGATATGGACAATTGGACATCTAAAAGTACGGACGAAAACGAACATGATTTTTCACGGAGAAGAAAAAGGTACAGAAATGGACAAAAGCGGACAAAAAACGGATACTGTGTAAATCCGCCTTAAAGCTAGTCCAACCGCTTCAAAATAAGCGTTGCTTCTCGGTCAAAAGCAATGAGATGTTTTTTCGATGTGCTGCATATGCTTCATCGCAAAATAAGACGGGGAAAAATGTCTTAAGATTCACTTTTTATTGCCAAAACTTTTTCATCATAGGGCTTGATCACCCTCCGGATACTCTGCAGTTGGCAAAACCTTATCACTTCAATAAGCAATGTTACTTTGAAACAGACGTGAGCAAAGCGCAATTAGAAGCGCAACTTCCGCTGAATTAAAAAGTTCATTGCGAAAGTTGCGTTGCGCTTCAGCTGAATTAAAAAGTTCATTGCGAAAGTTGCGCTACGCTTCAGAAATTAAAAAAATTAAATTGCGCATTTCATGCTGCGCTTTTACTGGTTGAAAAGATGGTTGCGCTTTGTTGCGCTGCGCCTTAGATATAACGTTATTTGTGCCCACCTCTGCTTTGAAAGTTCTTCTTTTGTCATGTTGAACCTATTATTGCTCTTAGTTAATTCTTAAATTGAACAAAAAATAATAACAATAAGTTTCTTGGTCTAATAAAAAAATAATCAAAATGCTGAAATCATTTTAAGTCATCGATAGGCAATTGCTGTCTAACCTTTGTTTTTCTCTGTAGATGATCATTTTTATTTTTGACATGGTTATAGCACAGTTCAGCTCAGAGTTGTAATTAGGGCCGGGCTTTTCGGATTGGTTTCGGGCTTAAGATTGGAAAATGTCGGGCTTAGTTCCGGCTTCATACGTGTACCTGACTTGTGCTTTCGCCATTTAGATCAGCTATAAACACGTAATTCAAATAACTTTGCGATACTGAAATGAAGACTTTGTTCAAACATAAATGCAATTGTTATTACACAATTATTATTACGTCACAATTTATGAGCAACGAGTAGTTTCATTACAAGCATTAACGTAAAAATTTTTAGGACTAACCTAATTTTCAGGCTTTTTGGGTTCGAGCTGGTTTCGGGCTTATGTTTTCGGGTTCGGACCGCGTTCAGGCTAGTGCTTGTCGACCTGTTTACAACCCTGGTCCAGCTGAAGTCTTTAGATTAGTGGTTCCCAAAGTACGGTCCGCGGACCTGTTAGGATCCGTAAAGCACTTTCAGAAGGTCTGCAAAAGAAGTTTTGGATAGGCCTTGCTTTATTGGCTCATAGCTGAATAATTTTGCTTCCAACTCCTTTGCGTTCAGGAGGTACACAATCTATGCTTGCGAGATTCATTTTTTGCTTCCCATGCGTTCGTTGTGATTACACTACTCGACTCCTCTATGGCGCCACAGAGAGAAAAGTTGTTAATCGGCCGCTACTACGATAGTTAGCCACTCCTATGGCCTAGCTGAAGCTCAGTCTTTTTGTACTTGCATTTTTAGCCTTGCAGAGAATGTCGCCAAATATTTAAAAAATTGCAGGTGTCCGTTGAAATTTCTTAAAAAAAGTTTGGGAGCCACTGCTTTAGATATTTATTGAAACTTTTGCTTTAAAAATAACTGCTATTATCATATTTTGTTTCAAGCCCCAGCGGATCCCTGTGCGTCAAGACCTTGTCGAAACGGAGAAACTTGTGTTCCAGCTCCAAACCCACTTGGATTTATCTGCCAACCACCACCAAGTAATTACTTTTGGAGGGAATATGATTCTTTGATAAAGTTGTATCCATGTTTTATTTTATGAAAAGTGTTGGGCAAGTTTTTATTTTCTAAGTTTTTGCATTTTTTTAAAGTGCAATTAAACCTATAGTTAAAAGTGAAAAACTATTCAATAAAATACTAACATGTTTAACATTGGCGTGTACAAATGATGAAAATGAATTCTTCAACTTTTACAAAAGACAAAGGTATCTGAGTGTATTTTTAAAAAACTGTTTTGAAAACATTTTTGAGTAAATCAAATTTAGATGATATATAACAAGACTTACCGTTTTCAAAACATTATTGATCTATCAGAGTATATTCAAAACCAATAATTTTGCAACTGATTTTATCATTTGAATTTAAAATGAGCCCTGAAAAAAATTCATAGTTTTTGCAATCCTTCAAAGGCTTATTTTCTCCCAAACCTTCGTTTTGAAATTTCTTGAAATCTAAAATTTGTTTGTATTTTAGCCCCCGCAGACCCTTGTGCGTCCAGTCCTTGCCAAACTGGAGAAACCTGTTTACGCGCTCGGAATTCTTTTGGTTTTATCTGTCGTCCTCCACCAAGTAATGAGTTTGTTTCTTTGCAATCGATAGGCATTCTATTTGATTTGGTAATTTATTTATAACTAATGAGTTATTATTAGTGCCACTGTGCTACTGCAGCTCAAAGATGTAAAAATTGATTAAGCACAGTGCTAGTTATGCCGCTGTGTTCGTAACTGGAGTGCTGAAACTAAACAGATCAAGAAGATAAATCAATGATAAACTAAAAAACTCAAAAGCTAATCAATCAAAATAGTTCTTAATTTAAGGTAAAGTTGATCAAAAAAGAGCTTTATCAGCAGGTGATGATAAAAATTTATACTGAAAAAAGCGGTAAAAAGCTATTAGTTTCGAATCGAATGTTGCAAAAAATACAAGAAGATTATAGATAAATTTTTTTTCGTTTCCTTTTTACTCTGATTTCAGCAGTTTGATGGTTTAATTTTGGTAATTTTTTACGTTTTTTTTAGTTGTTTTTTTACTTTTTATTTTTTTGAAACTAACAACTGCAAATGATATAATAATTGCAGTTCAAGTGTAAGCGATTTTTGCAGCACCTGCATACAATTAAGTGCTCGATGCCAAAGCAGAGCTAATATCGAGTTTGAAAGAAACTCGTTTCGTAGATTATATTATTGTTGTAGTCGATGTGTGAATTTGCATTATAGTACTTACAATGTGTAACGGTGTGCAAATGACAAAGCAGAATTCTTCAAATTCTAAAAAAGACTAAAGGATGTTGCTGACTGTAAATTCAAAAAAATATTTAAAAAACATTTTAAAGAAAACCGAGAAATCTTGAATATTTGTCATTAACTTCTTTTCACTGCTGGAGGAAAGCAAAGCGCAATGTCGTAATAAGTTAAGGTTCAGACTTGGCTACATCAGTTTTGTATTCGACAAAATGGGTACCAAAGCAGAATAAATGGTATAATAAATCTTAAGTTAAATAATCTATAGCAAGATGCACGGTTTTCAAATTATTATTGCTCTATTAACGTCTATTCGAATCCCCTTAAAGCTTAAAGCACAATACCAAAACAAATATATTACTTCTCTCCTTTTGTCATATCAAAAATCATCACAATGTGTTGAGTGAGAATTCATATAGATTGCAGACTGAAGTTTTAAGAAAAGATTGACTTTACTTGTATTGCTTTTACAGCACCTGCTAATCCATGTGCGTCAAGACCCTGTCAGGCTAGAGAAACGTGTGCACCGGCACCCAATACTCTTGGATATATTTGTCGCCCTCCACCAAGTAATACATATTTGAAGCTATATATATGAAGAAAATAATATTTGTGCTATTGAGTCGTGTCTGTGAAAAAGCTTATTTTTACAAAATTGGGCAACCCAGCAGCAATTGCAGCGTATTTAATGTTTTCTTATAATGTGAACAATAAGTGTGCTTCCTTCCATAAATGCAAATTATAAGCAGAACAAATAGTACGCAATAAATCTGAAGGCAAGGCTTTCTGTTTTCAAAGCTTTTGCTTGCTCTATTAAAGTCAATCCAAATCTATTGAAACTCTTAAAGTACAATATGTAGACAAATGTGTTATTCGTCGCATTTTCTCGAACTAAAACTCTACGAAATGTGTAAATGTGAAAAGAGAAATCATGTAAATTGTAAACAAAAGTATTAGGAAAAAATGACTTTGCTTATATTGCTTTTACAGCACCTGCTAATCCATGTGCGTCAAGACCCTGTCAGGCTAGAGAAACGTGTGCACCGGCACCCAATACTCTTGGATATATTTGTCGCCCTCCACCAAGTAATACATATTTGAAGCTATATATATGAAGAAAATAATATTTGTGCTATTGGGTCTTGTCTGTGAAATTTTCTTCTAGAAAATCCAGCAAACCCAGCAACATTAATGTTGCAGCATTTGTGCATCAATTGCATCATTAATGTTTGTAGACTAAGGCTGCGTTTACACATAGCAGTTTTCGCAGTCAGAAATGAAACTTCACCAATGTGTAAACGAGTTTTCTTGCCGTGAAATCAGGTTTCGTACTTTTTTTTTTGAGCGGTTTGCGGGCCTTGGTTTCGCGCCTCGAATTGCCGAATCAATTAAGTAAACGCTCTGACACCAAAATCTCGATCACATGATTTTTATTGTGTTTTTGGGACTACGGTGTTTGACGCGGCAACATCTGCAAAAGCAGCTGCGGGGCAGTGAAAGCTTTTGTTTTGCCTGCGTTGGTGCTTTCGCACTTTTTTTAATGTGTTTCAGGTGAGAAAACCTCGAAAAAGTCAGGTTTGAAAACCGAGTGTTAAAACTGGATTTAACTACATTTCATTGTTCCACGTGCGCAAGGTTTTGTTCCCCGCCGTCAAAAACCTCTATGTGTAAACGACGTTTTTTGTCATATGTAAATGCGAAAGGTTTGAAAACCAGGAGCGAAACCTAATTGTGAAACCTATACGTAAACGCAGCCTCAGTGTGTTTTTTTAAACATTTTAGAAGTACAGTGCGTTTAACATGCTGTACAGTATAAAAATCCGTTTTAAGGGCTTCTGGAGTAAGTTCAAACAACGTTAAAACTTTCTTTCAATTCAATCAAAAAAGATTGCTTGTGTTTAACTATCTAAGTTGTATATAATTTCGATTTCAGTCAATTTGCGTTTACTTTCATTATTGCATAGGATTTCTTGGTACAATACGCAAAAATTAAAAAAAAAAAATTCGGAAAACAAAGCAAAAAATATAGAATTGAATCTATTTTTATTTTTCGCGTAGACTACACATTCACGAAGCGAGAAAAAAAACAATATTGCAATAACTAATAGTTTAATAATGGCACACTCCGTGAGTGTTAAGCAGCAAGGCAAGGCTGCGAATGAGCTTTTAAATTACAGGGAAGGCTCAAGTATCATTTGCTTGCATTGAGGCCGCCACATCCATAGTGTCAAACTAGTGCAAAAATATACACCAAAAATCATGTAAAGGTTGTCAAACGCAATCTGAAAAAAAAGTTGGTTGAATAGCCTTACAACAGAAATCTAAATTGAATTACAGAGATACTACTCAAGATCGTTTTACTGAAGAAATGAAAACTACTTGAGGTATTAAAGAGGTGCCCTAAACTTTGTTCTGCTATTTTCCTTAACTACAAAGTCGAAACTAATCCGTTTGAATCCGTATATCATTGGCAAATCAGCGTTTTGAGCAATTTTGCAAGCATCTTTGTTGATGTCACGAAAGTTGAAAACCAGGATTGCCAACGATACGGAGTCAAACGAAATAATAAATCTATTTTTGCGGATAAGAGAGGTAGCGGAACAAGGTTTTACAAACCTCTTTAATACATCAAGTACTGTAGTTCTCATTTCTTCAATAAACCCGATCTCGAACAGTATCTCTTTAAGTTATATTTTGCAGCACCAGCTGACCCCTGTGCATCACGACCCTGTCGAAATCGAGAAACTTGCGCTTCTGCCCAAAACAATCTTGGATATATTTGCCGACCACCACCAAGTGAGTAGCTCTTTTTAAAACTCGTTTAATTGATAGTAATACCCAACACATTAATTTACGGTATATGGGTGATAAGATCGAAAAATGTAATAACAGTGGTATCAGTGGTGGGCAAGATACTTTGTAAAAGTAACTGAGTTAGAGTCACAGTTGCTTGGCAAAAAAAGTAACTAAGTTACAGTTACCATTTTGAAAAAGTAACCGGTTATAGTTACAGTTACTTTCAACAAACCTAACTACCGGTATTAATTAAATATCGAAGATGTTGATTTTGTTCTTTGGCACCGGTATTAACAGTTTTCTTTCTCTATTCATTTTCTAATTTTCAAGTGTTGCCTCTGCACAAGCTGCTTATGGCTATTGTTGCTGTTGTTATAACAAAAATATACAACGTAACACATTGATTTATTTTTATTTAATTGCCTTTCAAGAAAGCAAGCATCTCAAAATGTTCATCGCTTAGACCAGAACGTTTGGATTTCAAAATGTCTTTTCCCATGCTATTTTTGTGTTGCAAAATGTTTTTTCAAAACGAAAAGCAACAAAAGGGGAAAAGCAGCTTCATCAACAACAATGTTATCAGTAGGGCAAGTTTTTATTGACCTAAAAACAAAAAAAATTGACCTAAAAAATTCAAAAAAATTGACTTTATTGACCTAAAAAATTTAGACTAAATAAACGATATTTTTTGAGATTTTATATTAAAGCAAATATTTAACAAACGAAAACACACACAATTTCTCAACGAAACTTGCTACACAAGGCTATTGCTATCGCAAAACAAGTCAAGTCTTGGGACATAATTAACTCTGCTAGCTAGTAATCACCAGGTGGACGCATTAAAGTGTAAAATCATGTAATGTCGCACATTTTCGGCCTGAAAATTTCTGTCCTTGGCCAACAGTTTTTTCAACATGGAAAAGCTTCTTTCTACGGAAGGAGATGTGGGCTGAGAATTTTGAAGCATGTGATACACAGTATGTGAAATATCTTGTCTTTCCATATTTATTATTTCAGAAATGTCATTGTTTTGCATTCTTTTTTTAATCTATTGGTTGATATTACAAGTGTCTTCACCAAAGTCAAGTTCTTGGATTGCTTGCGTTGCTTCTTTAATGGTATACTTTGCACTTTCCATCTTTTCTATAAGCTTAACTAGGCATTTATATTGGTCTTTGATTTTGAGCAGTTGACCAGCTAAACCACTTTTTTTGCAAGCTAACCTTTGCTTGAGTTACCAAAATCCCAGAACCTACAAAACTTTCCACAATTGTTTTCACTTCAGGCACATTTTTGCCTAATACAAGGCAGCATTTAACCAGCTTCCCCATCTTGTAGGAACAGGCTGAGTTCGATCACCAATAGCAGAGAATTTTGCCTGTCTGATTTTATTTTTAATTGTTACTGCTTTGATTTTTGCAATTAGCTGATCCACATCTTCAAAATGAGATTTGATTCTCATAGCGCAATTGTGCAATAAATGTGCTACGCACGTCACGTGATACACCTTGGGATACAGAGATTTTAGTGTTATACCAGCTGCAATCACATATTTTGTGGCATCAGACAGTAACGGGCAGAAGAAGCTTCTGTTGATTCCAAAATTTCGAACAGCATCGTCAACTGCTTGAACAATGATGTTGCTATCAGGAGCACATTTTAGAGGTTGACAGTCATACAAGTAACTGACGTATGGTGTTCCAAGGCTTCCCACAAGAATATTCAAGTATTGCGTGCCAGACGCAGTGCTCTCATCAACAGTAAAAAAAATTTGTTTGTCATGAACAGCATTTCGTATTCGCTTTAATTCATCTTCGCTCAATTGCTGTGCTGTTCGTCTACAAGCAGTTTCAGATGACAATCTGTGACCAATGTCACGAAAGAAGTTTTTAATATGCGTATTGTTGAGCTTGTACAGAGGAATATCAGCAGACAAAAATGCTTGGTTACTTTTTCAACAAAATTGGCGTCACTGCTCCTTAAAAACGTTAGCGAAGTCTGGGGGATAAGATCTTCACATCTGCTGCTTTACGCTTTTTGATGTTTCGACGTATTTCGACGAGAATCAACTAGAAAGCGTTTGTTGCCAGAAACCGCACAGTTGCAAAAATTGCAATATAATTTATGGTTAAAACCAGTGGCGTACGCAGGATTTTTTAAATGGGGGGGATTTTGAAAAGTGACATCAAAAATTTGTTCGCAATTTATACTTTGGCGAATAAACAACTTAGTGCAATGTTATAAGATGGAATCAAAGTCGCACAGTGCGTAATGCAAATAAAACTTTTCAAACAAAAAACAATTAAGCACTAAGCATACATCTATAGTTAACATCATAAGGTTTGCAATTGAACAATCAGGAAAAAATTGTTCAAAACAAAAGCTAAGAAAGCCCATATGACTAAAAATAGTGCAAAGTGTGGCGGGCGCGTAGCCAGAAATTCGCAATTGGGGGAGCTACTTAGGGGGTCTGGGAGCAAAGCCCCCAGCGCTTGAAAATTTTTCTGTTTTTTTTTTTCAAAAATAACTTAATTTTTGAGCTATTTTGATAAAAAATAATGCTTTTAAAACGTGGCATAGAAATTGGTAATGCAAACCTGATTAAACTGTTTGCATAAATGGGCTATGTGGAAGGTGGCTAATGGTAAAATTTTAGCTTTTTTGTTTACATGCTGGTAAATCATAAAATCGTGTAGTTCAAGAAAGCTCACACAGAGTAATCTATTTTGTCTATCTTTATAGAGAAAAATAAATGGGGGAGGGGGGGCTAAGGGAAAAATTTTGAGACAAGTGGTTGGTAATTAAGTTATACTAAGTAGCCCTCACTCCCCTATTCCTAAGTTTATAAAATGTTTGTTGATGAAACCTATGTTTAGCGTTTTTCCACAAGCGATCAAATTTGATTGCTTGTTTTTGGCCATTTTTTAAAGTTTTCGTTGATTTGTGGGTTTGAATTTTGACAAATTAGTCCCTCCCCCTAAATTTATATTTTAAAAAATGCTTTAATTCACTTTTTAGTCGATTCTAGCGCAAAAACCAGTCTCAGAAGTGCTAAAAACGTGGTATTTTTCTTATTTTGCATTTTGGTTGACAGGCCAATGGAGGGGGGCTATAACCCTTCCCTCCACCTACGCTACTGAAAGTTACTCTGACTCGTAACACAACATTCCAGATTTTCAGTATTACACTTGGTCGCTTACAATGTTGCATTAAATAACAAAAAAACTATTTACTATAATTAAATATTTTGTATTAATATGAGAGGAAAGAAGGAGCTTGTTTGTTTTGCACAATAAGACAATATTTCTAATGATATACGTCGGATCAATAGGGAGGATGGTTTAGACCCCCACCCCCTGCGTACGCCTTTGCGCATAAGTGAGCTATGTGGCGGTGGCTAATGGCGACATTTCAGTCCTCTAATTCACAAGCCGGTAACTCATAATTTGAAAAAACTCACAAGCATTTATATTCTGTAGTTTATAGAGTGAGACAGTCGGAAAGGGGGGGTGGAGGGGGCGAATGGAACGAGATTTGAGTGGATTAATAATTAACTGATACTGAAGCCCCATCTCAATATTTTTCATGAAACCAATGTCAAGCATTTTTAGCGGTTAAATTTGCTAATTTTGGCAATTTTTTGAAGTTGTTACTGATTCATAAATCATATCTTTGACAAATTAATCCCCTTCCCCCCTAAGAAACTCTAAATGCTTCAAAAGTTGCTTTAAATCATGTGGGAGTCCATGTCATTACAAAAAAAACAGGCTCAGAAGAGCTAAAAACGTGATATTTTTTTATTGAGCATTTTAATCGGCAGACCAATGGGGGGGGGGGTTTGAACTCCCACCCCCCCCCTTGCGTACGCCCTTGGTTAAAACTTTGCACAAATTCGTCAGGGAATTCTTTTACTATAGATTGAATTTTATACGCATAGGTAGTTTTAACTTTCGTCATTATTTAAGGAATTATCTAAATCACTATCTAAAGACAAATTTAAATACTTTATTAATTGAAATCGAAATACCTAGGTAAAAAACTTTTAATATAAAACTTGCGGAACGGTTTGTTTCACCGATGATTAAAGGCATCTACGTGTTTCAATTTTAAATCAGTTCTAACATGTTATCGAGCCCTTCTTGAAGTAGTGGCACCACAAATCTTTTTAATGTGTTACTTCACCAGCTTGACAGTTGAATTCACAATAAACAATCGCCTGTTTGGCTAAATTTGCTCAAACATTTGAAAAGGAGCTGTTTTCCTCTTCCTAAAAAAACAAAAACTAAAAAATGCTTGGTTTGTTTAGTTCCGTTTGATAAGCAAACTACATTTATTTGGAATAAAGGTGCCTCCAGCATTTTGCGCTGTGAAAGCCAAAGCTAACAAAAGTTGGCAGTCCCAGCATTTAATTACCCTTGAAGTTTTTGTAAGTGAGACCTTATGCAAACGTATAGCCTTAGTTAGCTTGCAGACTGCACTTGCTCAAATAAACTACAACAATTTACATCTTTATCTTTATTTGCAATATAGCAGATTATTTATTTCCTATAAACTATTATATTTTACTTACTGTAATAAAATGTTAATCCAAACTAAGAACGTAGGTGCCTCTTTGTTTCTGAACTAACAACCTAGATGCCTGTCTGCACTGCACTGCAATCAGTTTTTGCAAAAAATTAAACAATATTGCTCCGGCTAAACTAGCCACAAGATGCACGAGTCACTAGCAACTATTCAATTGCAACATACTCGCATGTTTTATTATCCAATTTTAACTATTGCATCACAATCCTTTGATTGCGCAGATATGGTAATCTGCACTACTGCTGTGTAACAAGTAGTTGACATTGCAAAACAAAGTAGAGAACGTGTAAATAGACTTTTAAATTGTCACGTTTTTGCACCAATACTAAAGGGAAATTTTAAATAATGGTGATGATGATGACAACTATACAAAATTGACTTTATTGACCTTCAAAAAAAAATTGACCTAACGGTAAAAAAATTCACTTTTTATTGACCTTTCAAATTAAAAGCGCAAAACTTACTCCTTGTATCCAGAGCTTTTGCAAAAAGCACGCCATTCAAGCTTACTATCAAAAAATTGACTTTATTGAAAAAACTTGACTTAGTGATCAGCTGAACGAACACTGCACGGTATTGGTAAAAATTATGCAATCAACACAATCAATCTCTGCAGGGAAGATATTAGAACGTAACTTAACTAAAAATTAGCAGCAAAGTAGAATCATTAAAATTTCATTCAATGATTGTCAACCTAAAACTATAGGTTTTCGTGTTTCAACCAGTAACTTAGGCCATCTTCACGGCTAGCATTTAGAAGCATAAGTTATTCGTTTATACAATTTATTACTGTAATATACAGTGCGAATGAGCTATCGCGACGCGTTTCGACCTTGCTCAAGGGTCTCATCAGGCAAAAAGAATAGCACATATTTAAACATGCAATGATATGAAACTGTAATTAAAAATTTGGAAACAAAAATTAGCATCAATTCTACAATCATTGAAATTTTAAACATGCAATCATATAAATCTGCAATTACCAAATTTGGAAATAAAAATTGCATCAATAAACACATCTGCTTTGTCTATGGAAATTTTATAATGACGTCAAACAACTTACGACATGTTCATATAAAAATCACAGGGAGAGCACGAGCCAAATGGTTGACAATCATTAAATGAAATTTTAATGATTCTACTTAGCTGCTAATTTTTAGTTAAGTGTTCATTCACGAAGCAATGTGTCGCACATGCATTCGGCTCGTACTCTCCTGTGATTTTTATATGAACATGTCGTAAGTTGTTTGACGTCATTATAAAATTTCCATAGACAAAGCAGATGTGTTTATCGATGCAATTTTTATTTCCAAATTTGGTAATTGCAGATTTATATGATTACATGTTTAAAATTTCAATGATTGTAGAATTGATGCTAATTTTTGTTTCCAAATTTTTAATTGCAGTTTCATATCATTGCATGTTTAAATATGTGCTATTCTTTTTGCCTGATGAGACCCTTGAGGAAGGTCGAAACGTGTCGCGATAGCTCAATCGCACTGTATATTACAGTAATAAATCGTATAAATGAATAACTTATGCTTCTAAATGCTAGCCGTGAAGATGGCCTAAGTTACTGGTTGAAACACGAAAATCTATAGTTTTAGGTTGACAATCATAGAACGTAGCTTATTAGATCGTTAAAAGGAGGTCTTTACTTTAAAAACGTTCTAATATCTTCTCACAGCATGGTTAAGGTTACCACGTTGGTGCACAATAAAAAATTCGTAATCCGTAGCGCCAACAAGGATTACATAAAAGTGTTTCGTTTAACCAAAATTTGACGACTAATTTAAAAATCGTTTGAACGATTTAACGATCGTTACTACAGTAACTAGTTACTGTCTAATTCTAAGTATTATGCATCAGATTTTTTTAAAAAAAGTACATAATGAGCTTTATTTGCTGTTACAGCAATCACTAAACAGTAGTAATTTGCAAGCAGACAATAAAGGCTCTTTTGCTTTGAACTTGCCAATGCTTAATTAGTCTGATGTTTCGGTCAACCTTATACTTCCTAGCAAAACTTAAAGTCAAAGAATCAAAAGAGAAAAACTTAATAGTTAAGTCAGAATTTCTTAGCTTTAGCAGTTAAAATCTGATTTTCTCTAAAACTTTAACACATTTCTCATAGTAGCGTCTGAAACCGATTCAAAACAGTGTCTCTGTTATATTTTGCAGCACCAGCTGACCCCTGTGCATCACGACCCTGTCGAAATCGAGAAACTTGCGCTTCTGCTCAAAACAGTCTTGGATATATTTGCCGACCACCACCAAGTGAGTAGCTCTCTATGTAACTCATTTGTTGGTAGTAATACTCAACACAATAATTTAAGGTATAAGGGCTGTAAGATCGAAAAATGTAATAATAGTATTATGTATCAGATCATCTTAAAAAAAAAGCACATAATGAGCTTTATTTGCTGTTACAGCAATCTCTAAACAGTAGTAACTTGCATGCAGACAATAAAGGCTCTTTTGCTTTGAACTTGCCAATGCTTAATTAGTCTGATATTTTGGTCAACCTTATACTTCCTAGCAAAACTTAAAGTCAAAGGATCAAAAAAGAAAAACTTAATAGTTAAATCCGAATTTCTTAGCTTCTGCAGTTAAAATCTGATTTTCTCTAAAATTTTAACGCATTTCTTATGATAGTGTCTGAAACCGATCCCGAACAGTGTCTCTTTAACACTAAAATGCCCAGTGTAGTCATTTTGACTACTTGGAGCTATTTAATTTGACACAGCTTTATTGCTATTATTTTTAGACAGGTGTCCTGCTCTCACTTTTGTTTAATATTTGAACTTAATCGAATTACGAAATGACACTTCCAATCTTTTTTGTTTGTAGACAAGGAGACTTAGATTATCTTGAATGCTCAAGGTAGTCATTTTGACTACTTGCTGAGTTTTTGTGATAGTAGCAATTCTGGGCAGCCTTTCTGATCCGAATTTCTTTTTTGTTTTCTTTCTTTGTACAATTGTACTAGCCATCGCTTTTTCATTCAGCACTTTTCTAATTTGCGGTAAAGTTTACAGTTGCAGCTCTGGATAAAACTATATCGTTATGGCGAAAAGAAAACGTTTTAGCACTGACGAAATTCTTTCATCGTTGCGTAATATTCCTGATGATGTTTCTAAATGCGAGGACAGTGAGTCAGAATGAGACGATTTATATAATCCCAAGCTGGATGCAGACTCCTCCTTCAGTGATGAATATGAGTCGGAGTTATCAGAGAGCATAATTTCTGATTCTGATTCACTCGATCCCCCTTCTGAACGACGACGGACACCATTTCGAACAACTGAAGCTCCTCAGGAAGTAGACAATCATGCTGAAATGAATTCATGTCACAATCAAGAGGAAAATGATCAAAACAGAGACTTGGCATTGAACAGTCAACAAAGCGAACTTCCTTCTCTGGACGTTGGTGGCACTGCTAGAAAGAGCGTATTGATAGCTCCAGATAGAACAGAATGGCTTCAGATAACTTCCGGTGACAGTTCGGTTGGAAGATGTTCGCAGCAGAATATTTTGAGAGAAACGTCTGCGCCTGCGCCTTACACCAAGAGAAATGTGTTTGCTGGTAGCCCTGCAAGTGCATGGCGTCTTCTTATTGATGACTTTACTCTCAAACACATTGCAAAATGTACAGCTACTGAAGCCCACCGCCAACTACAAGATCAGACATTTGCTCTAACTAATGAATAATTAGAAGCTTTCGTCGCTGTCATGTATGCTCGAGGAGCTACAGGAAAAAGTGCTTTACCTTTATATGACCTTTGGACTGAAAATTGGGGTGTGCCTTTGTGCAAAAGCATTATGTCCAAAAACCGATTCTGTGAAATTCTCCGGTTCCTTCGTTTTTATGTGAAATCGAATCGTTCTCATAGGCTACAGACCGATAAATTTTCTCTATTTTCAGAAGTCTGGACCCACCATACGGATAATTGCTGTGCATTGTATAAACCTGGAGCTTTCGTCACAGTTGACGAGCAGCTCTTCCCTAGCAAAACCAGATGCCCTTTCACTCAATACATGGCTTCAAAGCCAGACAAATTTGGGCAAAAATATTGGTTAGCGGTTGACAAAGAGAGCAAATACGTGATAAATGGCTTTCCTTACGTACGGAAAGATGAAATGCGCTCCTCAACTGAACGCGTTTCTGATCGTGTTGTAATGGAACTCATGCGCACATATTTATGCAAAGGAAGAAATGTCACCACTGATAGTTATTTCACTTCAGTGAAATTAGCCAATCAGTTGAAAGTAAAAGCAAACAAGTCTTCTGGGAACAATAAACAAAATCAGGAGAGAAGTGCCATTACCACTGAGAAAAATGAAAGAAGATCTTCATTCTTGCAAGCTATACAAATCTGGAGATATTACTCTAACTACATACCAGGGAAAAGTCAATAAACACGTGCTAATATTTAGCACAATGCACAAATACATTACTATAGCTAATAATGCAAAGAAAACATTGGAAACAGTTTCCTCCTATAATGAAACAAAGTACGGAGATGATATTGTTGACCAAACGGCTAAAAAATACAATTGCAAAACTGCACACGAAGATGGCCAATACATAGTTTTCAAAACACACTGGATTTGGCTGCTATCAATGCCTGGGTTCTGTTCAAAGAGGTTCCCAATGAGAAGATTTCTCGCAGGACCTTTATTCGCAAATTAGAGGAGAAGTTGGCTGAAGCACAAGTAATGTGGTCCTGGCCTGGCAGTGCCATCACAAACTCCAAGTAGCGAACACGAAGCACAGCCAAAAAAACTCTGTCAAGTGAAGATAATGAGCAAGAAAAATCGCTCGGCTGGGGTGTGCATTTAATGTAAAAAATCTTTAACTGGAACTTGCATAATGCTTGTACAACGTGTGTGCAAAAAGTGCACCATTGGAGGGGATACAGTCAAATTATTGGGGAGGGATGTATCCCCCCCGGGTTTTGGCACCCCTAAGTGCACTATTAGGGAAATAAACAATATAAATTTGTCAGTCACACATGCTTGGAGAAAAGGCAAATTCAAAAGTGTTTTTAGAATTAACTGCACAAAAATGTTGAACAATTTTATTATTTTTTTGTTTTACCAAATATTATGTATAACCAAACCAGAAACGCAATCAGAGATGAGTTGCAGGTTGCAGTGGAGAAAAACCAAGACCTAAAAGGTAAATGACAGAATTTTATAATAAATTATGAGCATTAATGCCCACTTGACTTTTCTCCATCCAAGCCAATTCAGAATGATACAGAGTAAATAAGCTTTTTTGAGTAATTCCGAGCGTTTACTGCTTCATCTTTTACCTTGTATTTTCATTGCAAGTTTTAACGAAATTAGCTGCTTAATGGTATTCGCTGTATTTCGTTTTACGCTTGCGCTGGCTTCATACAACTTCTTTTCAGAACTCCGAAGCGTAATTGTTTCAAATGCAAAAACTGACAAACGGCGCATTTGAAGTGCTTTTGCGGCAGTTGGCTTTTGCAAATTCAAAACCACCAAGCCGCGCTTTAAAACTATCTCGCACCGTGTAAGTGAACCAGTGCGATAGCGATTCTTTCGCCGACGCGATTTGGCGAGAATCACTGGTACGCAGTCTCGAAGTGTAAGTGACTTCTGCGAGTTGCAATCGTATGCGAGCATCGCGTTAAAATCTTTCCCGTGTAGGTGACTGCTGCAATTTGATTTTTTTGGGGGCGTGTCGGGCGATATTGCGTCGACTAAATCTGACAAGAATCTTGCGCCGTGTAAACAGAATCTTATATTGTAAAATTTTGTATGGGGGGACGCTTTTGCAGCCTTGATCAAACGCATTTGGCTTTCGAAAGTAGTTTAGTGAAGATTACGTAATTCTGACGCCGAAATTGAATGAGCACCAAAAAAAAGGTCTTCGCCGGAAATTGAAATGGTTTTTCGCCAAAATTAGGTGATGGTTTAGATCGTTTTCGTCTGATCATCCAGCGCTCAAATCTCGATGTGGGGACACCTAAATCTCGATGGGGGGACGCTAACTCTCGATCGGGGGATGCGTCCCACCGCATACCCCCTACAATTTAAGTACTGCGTGTAAGTGACCTACGCGATTTGAGAACGAAAAAAGGCAAAATGTCAATTCTCGCAGCTAAAAGTCGCCCGTGTAAATGCAGCTTTAGGTATATTTTGCAGCACCAGCTGACCCCTGCGCATTAAGACCCTGCCGAAATCGAGAAACTTGCGTTTCTGCTCAAAACAATCTTGGATATATTTGCCGACCTCCACCAAGTGAGTAGCTCTTTTTATAACTCACTTATTTATAGAAACACCCTAAGCAATAATATGAGATTTAAGGACTGTAAGAACAAAAAATGTTACGATGGAATTATGCATCAGATTATATTAAAAAAGTATAAATTGGGAATTATTTGCTGTTACAATGTCACTAAACTTGGGGTGTGCAAACTGCAGACCACGACCAGAAACTGTGTGGACCGGGAATGGTTGCGGTTTAAATGGAGTGCGGCCCTCAAACGTAAAGCGTTTTGAACACCATGAATATGGGAAGAGAATAGCTTAAGAAGGAAAAATAAAGCCAGAGAAATTTTCTTCATAGTGACTTGACGTTTCCACAACATAGACTTAGCCGTCGTCATCAGCAGTAGACTCAGCTGTTATCATATCTTACAGTTTTGTACTGCCTAGCATACACTGCTGATGATGAGAGCTAATTAAATAATTAACGCTTTGAGTGCCAGCGTGTTTTTGCAAAAATTTCCTAAAAAAAGGGCGTTTCGAGGAATTGAAATATCTTGAAATCAACAAACGCTAGAGAAAAAGTTTAAACATAAAAATTATCAAAAAAAGTTGTAGTTTTCAATTATCCGGTACTTTTTGTTAATTTTTTTGGACCAAGGAGCTTTGTCTGCCAAAATACTTGAAAAGTTTAAAAAAAAAAAAAAAATTAGCAAAATGTTTGAACATTTCAGAAGTCTATCACTTTCATAAAAATTAAAAACATTTCAGAAGTCTAACACTCTTTTTCGGCAAAAAAAAAAGTAAACTCGATTTGGTGGCTTTCCTCTTTCCTTAGCCAGTTACCTTGGACGATTTCAGTCATTGACAAATCTTAGTTAGAGCTCCTTGAGCTGGCAAGAGATAACCTGTAATTTTGTAGACCAAACATAGCTACCTAAGTAATAAGTTATCAACAGTTTCGTAACATTGATTATATTATTAGCATTTGTTTTTTTGTTTCTATTTAAAGGTGCTGCCGTAGAATATTGTCCTTATTGCTATTTGGCCACTATTAAAAAAGATTGCACACCCCCTGCACTAAGCAGTAGCAAATTGCAAGCAGACATTGAAGGCTCTTTTACTTTGAACTTGCCAATGCTTAACTAGTCTGATATTCCGGTCAATCTTATACTTCCTAACAAAACGTAAAGTCAAAGAATCAAAAAAGAAAACCTTAATAGTTAAATTCGAATTTCCTAGCTTCGTCAAATAAAATTTGAATTTCTCTAAAATTTTGACGCATTTCTTACGGTAGTGTCTGAAACCGATTCCGAACAGTATCTCTTTAAGTTATATTTTGCAGCACCAGCTGACCCCTGTGCATTGAGACCTTGTCGAAATCGAGAAACTTGCGTTTCTGCTCAAAACAATCTTGGATATATTTGCCGACCACCACCAAGTGAGTATTACGCATCAAATTATTTTTGTGAAATAAAATTTGTTGAGCTTTATTTGTTGTGAAAACTTACAGTAGCAAATTTTAAGAAGCCATTCAAGATTTTTTAATTTGAGCTTGGCAATGTTTTATGGTCTGATATTGCGGTCAATCTTGTAATTCTTTGCAAAACTTGAAGTAAAAGAATAAAAAACATAATTTAAATCTGAACTCCTTAGTTTCAATAGTTAAAATTGGAATTTCTATGAAAGTTTTATATGCCTTGGTAGGACATATCAAGTACCAATACTCTAAACTGCTGTACTTTTCAGCACCATCTGATCTTTGCGCATCAAACCCGTGTCGAAATGGAGGGACATGTGTTTTAGCTCAAAATCCCCTTGGATTTGTTTGTACCCCTCCACCAAGTAATTTCAGTTATAAAGTAGTTATATTACTAGCTAATTTCTTATCTAAAAATTAATTTAATAGCAAATTCTGAACTAAGAATTATTATTGACAATATATCACTTCTTATCACTATGAATTAATAGAATTGTTATCTTTTTTTTATCACTATGATTTATCGCTTTGAATTTATCACTAAGAATTAAAAGTGTGCTAAGAGGCAGTATTGGAGTTCAATTTTTGTCGTTAACCAGGGTGATTCTATTCTCCACATTGTCCTATACAGTTTATAAGCTGATGCAGCAACTTTTTCTTTGTGTTTTGTAGCTACGGCAAATCCTTGCAGATCAAGACCATGTCGAGGTGAAGAAACTTGTGTTCCAGCTCAAAATAACGTCGGATTTATCTGCCGGCCGCCTCCGAGTATGCTAAGACATTGCTAGACCATAGACTCTTTATTAGTAGACTGAAAACTGACATTTTTGTTTTTTTTTCTTCACGGTTCATTTTTATTGAATATGTCGATTCGTCCAATCAGCGTGACTTTTTCTTCTCGTTTCACTCTCGCTAAGACTTCGTTCAATCAAATCAGTCGAGTACGCGTGACCGCAAAAAACTTCGCAACAAGAGCAAACTTTTTTTTTTCAATGCTTTTCTCTTTTTCTCCTCGCATTTGTTTCTAGTCTACTAAATAAAGAGTCTATGGCTAGACCAAATTATGTTAAAATGTTGCTAGACCTTCTTACTCCTTTGTAGTTTACTAATAAACAGTACACAATTATGAAAACATCTGAGAAAATTGACAGAAATGTTAATTGCATTGAAATGAATATACGGACATTAAACGGTTCAAGTCACCAAACGCATAGCTCTCAAAAGCCATTTTCGTGTGATGTGAAATAAAGCATAAATATTTATCAAATATTGCCGCTGTCACACATTGATACTGTGGTCATAGATTTAAAGAATGCATCTCTTACAAGGCCCAGCACTTGCAGACGGAGCAGCGGCAACGATGTTCAAAACTCGCAAGGGAGAAGGTTTTGTTCCCTGCCGTTGCAACGTCCGCAAGTGCATGTAAATACGAGTTTTTAAAACATTGTCTTGTGTTCTTTCTGAATCTATGTTTGTCCGGTTTCAAAAAATTCCAGAAAATATTTAAGCATCTAAGCAAACCACAAAGATACACTTCATTGACAGTCTATAAAACTTAAATCAAGGGATAGCCGAGTACAAGTTGTTTTTACTACAGTATTTGCCAAAGTAAATAATTTCATCGCTTTTGGGAATTGCTAATGAAAGACGCTGTTCAAAATATCTCTCTCGAATTGTGTCAAATGACCCACTTCCTCGTATTGGTGCCATCATAGATTTGATGTTTGACGAACCACATTTAACCAAATTGTCCTACTAACCGCAAGTTACCAAATATATTTGATGGTAACGAGGTTGAAATTATTGAGAAAGTTTTTTTTTGACATCTTCGAGAACGTCTACCATTGAATCTTTACTTAAGCTTATAAACGATTATCTCGATTGAACCATTATACTGTTTTTTCAGGCCAGATTCTTGGTTTTGGTGTCAGTTTATTGCTCAATCCTGCCAAAAAAGTGCTCAATTTACTCAAAAACGATGTCAATGCAAAGCTCATTACGTCACCAAAAGAGCGTTTGCAGCATGTAAATCCAATATTTGGCAAGGTTCTTTTGAAATTTGGAACTTTTCAACATGAATCAACACCATGATATAGGCACCGGGACCAAGAATTTGGAACTTTTTAACATGAATCAACACCATGATATAGGCACCGGAACTAAGAGTTGAAACGAGGACAAGTAGAAATCAGTGATAATGTTGCTTATAAAGAAGTAAAGTTACACAAAAACGTGACATATTTGGTGTATTTTACTTTGTAGCTACAGCTGATCCCTGCGCTTCAAGACCCTGTCAAAATGGAGGTATATGCGCTCCTGCTCAAAACGCGATTGGATTTATTTGTTCTCCACCACCAAGTAAAAATCTTGCTCTTTCTTCGGCCGCTGTTTTTCGCATGCAAGAATGTAACTTTGAACAAATGCAGTGTCGTTTTAAAGCTTTTGCGAAAAAAAAAGTTTGCAATATTACTTTTGTAGAAATCACTTAACGCTTTCGCAGAGAAAAAAATTTCTTAAAAATTAACAATGTTCCGCAAAACTCTAACGCAAGATTCAACAGCAAGCTGTGTTAGCTTCAGCTGCAAGAAAAGTAACTCTTCCGCATCAAACTAAAATCTTCCTCCCTTACATTAACAATAAACCTCGAAAAAAAGTCTCCTTTTTCAATCCCAGCAACAAGATGATACGAGCTAAAAACAATTTTACTAAAATTAAAGTTAAAATTGTATTGCTGTCTGCTTTACAGACATATATTTTGAGAAATTGTTTGTATAACTATTTGTTTAAAATCTCATAAATAGTCCAAGTTTTGTGCAGTATGGTGTATACCAGAATATTATCAAATAAGTGAAATGTGGAACAATATGTGGAACAGTATTGAAAATGGTTGACAAAACTATGACAAATTTCTAACTATTGTATATTACAGCTGTAGCAAATCCATGCGACTCAAGACCTTGTTTGAGTGGTGGAATATGCGTCCCATCTCAAAGTGGAGTTGGATTTGTGTGCAAACCTCCACCAAGTAAGCTTTTCAAACAAATTTTTCTTCATTTCTAAATTCGAAGGACGAGGCTAACATTTTGCTGATATACTCAACATAAATTTTTCTCGCAAATATACATTGACTGTAGAAGTTTCTGTTTACATCTGATGGCATTATTACCACTTTCTCTCAATTCTTTTTCTCTCCTTATTGCCCACTTTCCATGGGCATTGCTGGGCAGCAACTAGAGACTAAGACGCCACAACTGACGATTATTTTCTTTATTTCTGTCGATTGAAGTCCAGAAATTGATCCTTCCAGTTTAGAGTCGTCTAACACGTTTTTCCCATGTACTTTGCAGTAGGGTATACCAATTTTGGGTGAATGTCACCGATTTTTATAAAGTCTTCCAAAGCCTTGCCAAACTACCCAACTATAGCTCACTTGAAGCTTGAGACACATTGGATATCGTTTGACGGTGGTTCACCCCTAATTAAGGGTTTTCGTTTACGCGCGGGGGTTTTGCCGCTTTATGCTTGTATCTCCTTATCTATTGGTGGTACAGTTTTGTCTTATAGCTCAAAATTCGCGCAAAGGCCATGTTTACATGAGTCTGTAATACATTTATAGAATCTAAAAGCTTTACTTTTTGAGATACTTCGAAAAAACTATATTTTTCATTTTTTTTTTTAACCAGTGAAAAACATTGAAATCTTGAACACATTAAACATCAAAATACATCAATATGAAAACTCCAATCTGTTAAAGCAAGTAAATTACCTGCTTTACAATCATTCAATAATATTTTTGCAGTAGAACATTTAGCAACCAACAATTTATTGCAACACCAATGGTTAAAGTCACGGTTTAAAACAAGTATAGTTCATTTGTTTCATTAACTTCTTTGAAAGCCCCTTCTTCTCACCTATTTTCCTCATTCTTGATCTCAGCTCGGTAACTGTTTGGCAGAGATGGAATTTTTGTTCTTCTGATCTGGTTATCCTATCAATATGATAATCAGTTACCAGCCCGAGAGATCTCTCTGCGCAGTCGTTAACAACCTTAACGGGCACAACTGCTTTATTCAGCGGCAAGTATGATTATTCAGTTGACCAATTTTGAACTCTCTTCGTTGAGAATGCCGGTTCTTTCCCATGCAGCAATTCAAAAAACGCCCATGAGTCCGTTCCAACGAAATGTTTAAGAATTTTTGCCCCAAAATCTTCTGTTTTAGTAATTTGTTGGTAATCAGGACGAGCTTGGTTCTGATATTTAAGAATTGCGTTTGCCATTTCGTTTTTATCACGATATGCTACCTTGGCGCTAAACAAAGCCAGTGACACAAGACGTTCACTCAAGTACCAAAGATGGTCTTTGAGTTTAACGTAGGCAGCTTCCACCATTTAGTGAAACTTTCCTCAGTGAAGCTAGGAAGGACTACAAAGAACTTACTCTCATATCATTATTATATATGGGTAGACCTTTGTCGAGTCCAATTCCGATTTATGCTTATCATCACGCTCGCTTGATGGCAAAAATCATTTATACCATCAAGATAGCTTTCTTTAAAGACCAGCTAAAAGAATTCTTTAAACCGCAGATGCTTGATTCCATTCAAAATCTTGCTACATTTTCGTCTATTTTCAAATGAAGTACTGGCTATGCTCAACAAACGCCACAGATGCACCCCATTTGGATCTGGATTTGCTGAAACTGCTGTAACAGGCAAAAACTAAAGTTAGAGACTCAGGAACGATTAAAATAATGAAAGCTGCCTACGTTAAACTCAAAGACCATCTTTGGTACTTGAGTGAACGTCTTGTGTCACTGGCTTTGTTTAGCGCCAAGGTAGCATATCGTGATAAAAACGAAATGGCAAACGCAATTCTTAAATATCAGAACCAAGCTCGTCCTGATTACCAACAAATGCCTGAAACAGAAGATTTTGGGGCAAAAATTCTTAAACATTTCGTTGGAACGGACTCATGGGCGTTTTTTGAATTGCTGCATGGGAAAGAACCGGCATTCTTAACGAAGAGAGTTCAAAATTGGTCAACTGAATAATCATACTTGCCGCTGAATAAAGCAGTTGTGCCCGTTAAGGTTGTTAACGACTGCGCAGAGAGATCTCTCGGGCTGGTAACTGATTATCATATTGATAGGATAACCAGATCAGAAGAACAAAAATTCCATCTCTGCCAAACAGTTACCGAGCTGAGATCAAGAATGAGGAAAATAGGTGAGAAGAAGGGGCTTTCAAAGAAGTTAATGAAACAAATGAACTATACTTGTTTTAAACCGTGACTTTAACCATTGGTGTTGCAATAAATTGTTGGTTGCTAAATGTTCTACTGCAAAAATATTATTGAATGATTGTAAAGCAGGTAATTTACTTGCTTTAACAGATTGGAGTTTTCATATTGATGTATTTTGATGTTTAATGTGTTCAAGATTTCAATGTTTTTCACTGGTTAAAAAAAAAAATGAAAAATATAGTTTTTTCGAAGTATCTCAAAAAGTAAAGCTTTTAGATTCTATAAATGTATTACAGACTCATGTAAACATGGCCTTTGCGCGAATTTTGAGCTATAAGACAAAACTGTACCACCAATAGATAAGGAGATACAAGCATAAAGCGGCAAAACCCCCGCGCGTAAGCGAAAACCCTTAATTAGGGGTGAACCACCGTCAAACGATATCCAATGTGTCTCAAGCTTCAAGTGAGCTATAGTTGGGTAGTTTGGCAAGGCTTTGGAAGACTTTATAAAAATCGGTGACATTCACCCAAAATTGGTATACCCTACTTTGCAGGCAAATAAAGCTAAAGAAAGATACATTGTTGCTACTACAGCCTATATACAGGATGTTTTTTTGACTAAACAAATTTGCAGATAATAAAAATGGTTCTTTCTTTACACAGCGCCTGCAAACCCTTGCGAATCCAGCTCTTGCCGTAATAATGAAGTATGCATTCCTGTGCAAAACGGCGTTGGATTCATATGCCAACTTCGGGCTAGTAAGAATTGCTTATATACTTGCGTAATTACAGCCTCTCACTTTGCGTTTACCATTGGCTAAAAACTTGATGGTGACAAGTATTTTGTTAATAATTCTATAACAGTAGGTTTGCCTGTAAAGGTTACAAGTTACAGTGTGATTTTCCATTCTCAGCAAACCAAAGTTTCTAAAGAAAATTCTAAAGAAAAGAAAATTTTGTTTAAAATTGAAAGCTTAATAGTAACGTATCATTTTGGTAAATGCAACAATCAAATGCACATCTACAACAATAATGACTTGCTTAATATAAATTTCAGTAAAATTCATAAGTTTTTGTTCAGTTTTTACTACTGGAAGCTCAATGGAGCACCAAATTACAATACGAAGAGCACTATGATAACCAGAATATGATTTGCTGTATATTTTTTTTAGCACAAGACCCTTGTTTAGCACGACCCTGCCAAAATGGTGGAATATGTACTCCGTCCCAAAACGGAGTAGGATTTATCTGTAGAGCACCACCAAGTAAGTTGCCTCAAATATAGATGCTTTTGTAGTTGAGATTTTAAGTGGAAAATTTTAATAAAGTCGCCAAACTTTGACTCCTGTCTTCTAAACTTCTAGAAATTTTTCTAAATTTTTTCTTCCACCATTTGCTAAGAGGTGTGCAGTATAACAATTGCTTTGAACAGTAATCCTATAGGATTAAACGAACGAGAGATTTTTGTTTTTTAATTACCTCAAATTCTTTGAAAGCTGTATATACCAGCTTTTTCTTATTTTTAATGGCTAAAAAAACTCTCTCAGTAAATTTGCAAGATTTTTTCCGAGCAAAGTTAACTCGTTACAGTTAGCAAACTAAAGCCGTCTAATTTAAAGGTATGTGGCGGACTGACTGTTTGACTCGAAAACCTGCTGATAATTTTGCACTTCTGCAGACGTACTCTACATACAGTGACTTATTCAATGTTTTTGTGTTTTTTAATAAATTTTAATTGATTAAACTTTTTTGCAGCACCTCGACCCAATCCTTGTTTATCAAATCCTTGTTTGGCCGGCGGGATTTGCTCCCCTGCTCAAAACACGGTTGGATTTGTCTGTCGGCCATCGCCAAGTACGTAATTCAAAGTAGTTACGTATGATAAAGTATTTTGAGAGCGACAATGATTTACTATACATCGCAAAATTGGAAATCACTAACAAAGATCTTTTTTCGTTTTATTAAATTTTGTTTTCCTACAATCTGACACAATCTTGTGCGGTGGAGTTGAAGTGTACCAGATTTTATAGGGAACAGGGTTTCTGGGAAGAGGATATTGCTAGAGATATTTAATGATTTGAAATTTTTGACCACAGCAGAGTTGTAAACGGGCCGACTTGTTCAGGCCCGAACCCGGCACGAACCCGAAAACATAAGCCCGAACCCGACCCGAACCCGAAAACTAATTTGAAGCTCAAATCATGCCCGAAAAAACCAGAAAGTTAAGTTAGGTCTGAAAAATTAAGCAATGTTGCCAAGTTATTTTGATTATATTTTTGTGCACCTAAGACAAAAAGTACGTCTCAGGCCCGAATTAAGCCCGAAATTTTAGTCAACTTTAGGCCCGAACCCGGCCCGAACCCGAAACCGACCCGAAAAGCCCGGCCCGACTTACAACTCTGGACCACATTCTCAGTTGCTCTCTAAGATTATGTATCGAATGAAAGTATGAATTAAGCGAATAGAATAGTGGCGGTAGTTCCATCGGTAGAGCTTTGGATTGGTTAGTCCCGCTTCGATTCTCAAACTGGCAATTAATCGTTGTGTTTGCGGGAAAGGCACTTTACACATATTTCCCATTGGGAGAAAGCATGCATTGCGGTGGCTTAGCCTGACAAAAGACTTGCAATTGCTATCAAATCAAAAAACAAGGTGCTTTTGTCGTCGGTGCGCTAGTAAGAGAAACACTTAGCCTTTGGTTCATAAGCACTAATTAATTACTCCACAAGTGGGCAAGCTAATGCAAAACGTTAGCTTCGTTAACCACAAGTCCGTTAACAAACTCCACACCTTCATTAATGTTAATTCGGTGTTCCAGCTTTAATTAGCGGAAGTTATCAAAGTCCGTTAATTCGTTAATATTTAGCGAGTAGTTTGTATTTTTGTTTATTTACTACTTCTAGATCACGTATTGACGCTGTTGAGCTGATTGTAAGGAAAAATTTACAGCTATGGTGATCTTTTTGAGTTTTGGAAGTTACATTTTACAGTTTAATCTAATTTCAAGACAAAAATAAGTTCAAATGCACTAACGAAGCTGCGATCGGAAAAGCTTTAGAAATTGCGAACAGCGATAATAATTAATAGACCTATGAGGCTGCAGCTTATTATTTGCCATAAAAAAGAGCTCTTTTCTTTGCTTTTTCTTCAATAAAACTCGTGCTAATACGCAACAAGTGTTATCAGCACAAACTGGTTTGTACCGGTATGATACAGGTGTTACCAGTGCATACTGGTTTGTACCGATACGATGAATAAATGGTGCAAGATATTAACGATAAAAACCTTAACGGAAGTTAACAGAGCTTATCGGAAGTTAAGTTAGTCCGTTAATATAAAAAACTTTTTAGCGGATTAACGAGTTAATGAAAAAGTTAGTTTCGTTGTTAACGGATGAACAATTAACAGATTTGTGCCCACTTATGAATTACTCAAAAACCGCAGAAAACTTTTACTATTTTTTAATGAAGCCATCAGGAATTTCGATTACATAGAAGGGAACTTACATGTACAACCATAAAAACTTTTTTTCATATTCCTGTAGTTGCTGCAGATCTTGCAAAATGCCACTGTTAATCTAAATTATTCCTGAAGTAAAATAAGCAGAACTAATTTGATAGTTCACAGTGAAATCACGTCTTACAATCCTACTTCATTCGACAACGCCTTAGTGCTGTCTCCACATCTATAATGGGTAATCGTTTCAACCCCCCAATGACGTAGGTGAAGCGGAGTCCTCAATAGCAGGAGCATTATCTTATTTCGAATTCAACTAACTTTGTTTCCAAGTTCCAGTCCACTGTCAATGTTTCTTGATTCTTAATTGTAGAATACAAAGATATATTTTAGAATACTGTATTCATTCAGGTCCTTGTATCCCAAACCCATGTATAAACCAAGGACGTTGTGTGGTGTCAGGGCCGGTACGGGATAGCTTCATATGTGTTTGCAGAGAAAACTTTCGGGGGACGCGGTGTCAATTGCCAGGTAAAAAACTTATTGGCCTACCAATAATACGAAATTTTATTTAAAAAAAAAAATTACGCCGATAATAATAATAATAGGCCTAAATCAAAAAGGTGGTTTAAGCACTCAGTGCATTTACACCATTTGAATTGTCGGATCTGCTATTTGGGTCTCGCATACATGGCACAAATTTAACAACAGTATTTTACGTCGAGAAAGTGCACCATACTATGCATTTTGAGGTTGCATAATGTAACCTTAACTGCCTTCGTATCAAATCAAATCAACTGTCACAATCATTATGTTATGTGATATTATATCTCGCAACAACTTCTGGCAGTTTTCTGGTTATATATAATTATATTTTATTCACGTAATTGCCTTGGCCAGGAGACTGCGAAGAGACCTATCGGTCTTCGAGTCAAACTACCACCTGCCCACCAGTCTACCACACACGGTGGAGACTTCACACTGTCCTTTTAAATGCTAACTGTCAAGCAGGGAAGCTGTGAATACCAATTTTTATAGTCTTTGGTTTGAACCGACCGGGAATCGAACCCAAGTCTACCGCTTCAGTAGCAGACGCTCTATCCACTCGACCACTGATCAATTACTCTACCTAAAAATGTTAAGCGTTTAGTTTCATCATTAAATTTGAGCAATGACAAAATAAATCAAAATAAATTATTTGTAACGGCAGGTGGCGAAAAACTTTGCATCTATCGTTTAGAAAAACTAACTTTAGAAACAAATTTTGTTTGAAAGTTTATACTTATACTGTAATTTTATTGATGCTGAAGTTGTTCGACTGTTTTAATCAGTGGACTTTTTTTTTATTTTTTGACATACAGTTAGACCAACCCCTGAGTTATCTGGTTGTCCTAATTGTTTAAATGGCGGCCGTTGCGTGATAACGTCATCAGGAAGAAGAGTTTGCCAATGTCCTCCTGTTTATAGGGGATCCACTTGCCAATTGTCAAGTACATTGTTCAATTGTAATTAAAAGTGTTTTATTATGTTATTTTAACTACTGTTTGTAACCAATAACAAGCTCCTACGTTAATTGTAATTGTAATTACATTATGCAAGACGCGTTGCATTACATTATATTGCTTGCAAACCACTGCGACAAATGCAACATTGCCTTGAAAAGAGTGATTTGAGATTGTTGATGTAGCAATCGACTGGGTTCTATCTTCTTATTTGCAGCAGCAAAGAAATTTACTGACTAAGCATCAATTTTTATTCTAGGATTCACTTTTAACATTTAAGTGTTGTTTACGCAACAAAATTACAGTATATCTACAGCAATTCAAACTTTGAACAAGAATATTTCTTTTCTGCGTTAACCATAACTTTAAAGCTTTTTGCACGTCAATTATAGTGCAGAGATACTGCATGCTATACGGTACAATAAAAAGGGGAATCTTAAATCATAGTTTTGACTGAATCTTAATAAGGTGCTCTTTGAATATTACTGTAACAAAGCTTGTTTTGTTCTTTGCAACTTCTTCGATCGCAGAAATCCGTCATATTTTTAGTACATCGTCGTCCAGCTCTGCCACCACGAGTCCGACTACCTCGCCCGACTCTACCCACAGTGCAAGATCGCCCTCCTCAGTCAAGCACGTCAACACCAGCGCCTCTTCAGAACATGTGCGGTTGTCAAAACGGAGGAATTTGTTTCTTTTCTCTGTTTGGATTGCAGTACTGTAACTGCAGGCCTGGTTATTATGGAGCAAATTGCGAAATGGAATATGGTAAGGTTTCTTTGCTTAATTTATATCAAAAAAATTATCACTAAAAGTTTATTTGATTTAACTCATCGGAATTTTTTATATCTCTTTTTAACAATGTCTGCATCAAAATAATTTTTCTGAAAAGATTTTCAAGCATAAAGTGGCTATCACCAATTACGCATATTTGCGCTGCAGAAATACGGTTATCATTTGACATCATGCATTTTACCTTTTTTTTGCATTTACAAAGAAAAAAAGATATCAAGCTTATTTCCGCTTAAAAATACGCATAATCGGTAAAACCGCTTAAGACGTTAGCCTCATTGAAACTCTAAGAACGCAAAGATTTCACATTTCAGCAACGCTCTGAAGAACGATCCTTTACCTGCTGTCACCATTTAGAGTGCATTTATCTCTACCGCTGATTGTGCAATCTCCTTATTGTAGAAAGCAATTCTCCTTAGTGCATTATTCCAAAAAATCACAAACACAAAATTTGCGTTGGTCTTTAAACATCCTGCTTACCACATACCAAACTAGATAGAGATCGAAACTGAAAAGTTCTATTCGAAAAGCTTATTGCTAAAGCTCAAATGAAATCTATTTTACTGAAAGTCATGTTTAAATTAACAGAGTTGCATTACCACGTATAGGTTGGCAAAGTTGTTCTGTAGATGATGTACAATTAGTGGCATACTTACAAAAATTTACTATTTGAATTGAGCGGACTCTGCAGCACGATTTCACTTTGCGTATGTAAAGGCATTTTTATGTTTTTAAGGGGCGTAGCAGATTTTCTCTTTAAATGAGGCCAATGCTTTCCGTGTGCATAGGCCTTTTCTGTTGTTTCATTTATTCATTTCACTTCGATGAAATAGTATGTGGTTTCGGCCTCAACTTAAAGCTTCGGCGTTGTCTAATTTACATGTTTGCTCTCTTCTGTACTTGCAAATAAACCTTTTTTGGATCAAACTTTTTAAATAAAGTTTTTTTGCTTTCAGGAGCCTTCTTTTGTCCACCCATGATTTGCGGTGCTTTTGGAACAGGAGTTATGTTTGGAACAACCATGTTTTAAATAAACTTTCTCTTCACACTGGCGCCTTACGCGATTGAAGATGTTGATTTAAACATCCTCGCAATTAAATTGCCAGTTTTATAAATAATATTTTTAATTTTGTTAATTTGCAAGTTTGCAGTATGCCAAAAGTTATACTATTAAGCTTGTTATAGAATTCATTGCTATAATACCGCTCAATTTAATGATAGACGATCTTATTTCTTTCTGAAATATTCGAAAGAATGGATTATTCTTGTGTGTTTGATGCGCATTGATTGCATATAGTTATGTTTTTTTACATAATACTCGTATATTTTTGTGACTTTGATACAGTTTATTCTGGATTGTTTTACTTGCACATTGGCTAGACGACACTCTTAATCAAGTTCTGTACAAAAATCGACTAAATATTTTGCGCCTTCTGTTCGCTTGACATCACATTAAGGATAAGAAGTGTGGAAGACAGAGCATTGTAAATTGAAGCACCTGTAACTCATATTTGGTTCGCGCACAAAACGACCTCTAATTGAAGTTGATTAGTGATATAAGAGTGAGTAATTCTTTGACTTAGGGATTGTCGCATCCATTTCATTTTTGATGAAAATGCGATTTAAATGATTGATCAAGATGTGATTTAAATGACATCATCAAATGTTACAAAAAACTTGTAACGTGGATTTGGACAAGATGAAAACTTTTATATTCAATGTACCGGGTATGATCATTACAAATGTTCGAAAAACACACATGGTTACGTCAAACGTAAACTGCATCATTGTTGTGATATGATATTGTGAAATGATAAACCTGACTTTTTACAGTGTTAATTAAAAAAAAGGTAAAGGTTACTGATCAATGAGGGCGTTACTAATATTATCATAATCATGACGTCCGTAAGATGATATCATGAACTCAAAACCCCTTTTGACATTAAGTGCATGTTACATGCCAAACTTGCAGCATTAAAGCTAATTTGCTTCAATTTTTTTTCAAAACCTTTAAATTTTTTACAGTGCAAATAGAGTTTTGTTGTTGTGATTGAAAAAATAAATAAACAAAATTAACGGAGGTTATTAATTAAAAAACTTAAGCAGTTTAATACTTAAGGAATTAATTGCATGCTTTGATATTTTGCTTTATTGCAATGCTATTTGCTATAAATCCCCATAAATACTGTAAATACTAATAAGTATTTCATACAAATTTTTGTGTAAAATTGTGTTGTTGGTTGTTAAATTTTTGTATTGTCATTAAAAGCAGGTACAGCTGTGATAAAAATGCTGTGGGATCTCTAATCTCCAACAATCTAGATTGGATAGGCGTTAAGATTCACAAAAAGTATGCTACTGTATTATTAAACTCAGTGTTGCCGACTTAAAGTGTCACTTTGGCACTAAAGTTGGGAAACACCAGTACGTTTGAAGTAGAATATTTTTGAAAGAATTGGGACAAGAATCAATTTAACACATATATAATAGCATAGCATTGCAATATAACACTTATATAATAAAATTAGAAATCTTATTAATTTGACTGCAGTACACCTTCAAAAATCTGCTGATACTCGTATTAACTTACTCGTATTAACTTTTATTGCTGTAGTAAACAAACTTGGACTTTAAATAAACCAACAACAACTTGAAACTTGCATTAAGTTTTGGCTGGAAAAGATCACATAACCAACGAATAAGTAATACCATCCAAATATTGGGTAGAGCAAAGTCAAAAAACAGTATGTTAGATTTTTTTTGACCATTTTGAAGGTAGAAAAATAATGTTATTAATGTTGTTTATGCTTTTTGCTGCATATAGAGAGCAAAAATATGCGATTAAATGTTTACTGGTTTACGTTTGCACTATTCTCAATGTACTGTACATATAAATAAATGTTTTGAATCGATTTATATTTTCTAAATAAATGGCTGTGATAAATCAACTGCTTGAATAAATAAGAAGTAGCAAAATAAATCCATGGATTGTTTAGCTCTATCAAAAATACTATCTTACTCATTTAAATATACAAAGTTGTAAAAAAATCTGCTGCGGTGAATTTGGTTGTTGATGCGTTTATCTAGCCGTTACGTGCTTGACTCACCAGATTTTGGAGACTTGACATCAGTTAAAAGATACCGAATCCGATTTGTTACTACTGTAGTGCTTTGTAATTATACAGAAACTAAACTACAGAAAACTAGTGTGAAATATTGCGTGTCGATTGAACTGACCGAAAACAGATAGAAACCACCCCTCTTTACGTTAAATGTCTTCTGGTCAATACTACATTTGGAGTGCACAAAGGCTCAGTTCTCGGTCCCTTATTATCATTTCTGTGAGCAATAAAAATTAATACATCTACGACTTAGTGCGGATAGACGCATGAACTGTTTGCTGTTGACTGATAATTTCATTACTATGGTTCAAAAATTTGACAGTGCTGGCTAAACACACTTAAAATGGGCGGATGTCAACATGCTAACAAAAAGTTTTTAGAATCACATGTCTCGTGTACTATGTAATCCTAAAAGACGATCGAATGCTGGATTCTAACTGTGAACTAGCAAAAACTCAGTAGCTGAGAAGATATTTTAATTGGTTTAAAACATATCCTCAAAGCAACTCCTTGAAGCTTAAAAACATTAGAATAAATTGTTGCTATTGTTGTAGTTGCATATTTATCCTCACATCACCGCACTGCGTTAGACGCTAAATAATGGATGATCCGGTCACTTATTGTTGCGATAAGTACTGTAGTTCGTGTTTCAAGAAATCTGCACCAGCTACCAGAAATTTTCGGCGATCCAATATTCTGATGGTTTTCTTCCAATTTTTTAGCCACTTGTTCAAAGCCACCAAGCACAAGAGCTTTGGCATAAAATTATTTAGGGGGGCCAGTAAGGATAGATCCAATACTAACTACTAAAAATGAAACAATTTTTGAAATTCCTGAACTTAGGAGAGAGCATGCAAAGATCTGAGCCACTTCATCGGTTTACAATCAGCGCTAAAACAAGTTTTACAATCAGGGTTACCACTTCATCAGTTCACAATCAGCCCTCCATGGATTTTCACTCATGATGCCGAGTGTCCTTGAGCAAGCCATGGCCATGGTTCCCCTGCCTCCCTTGCCGACGTGTATGACCAAGCACACAAAATCATTTTATCGTGCTTTATCCAACGACGCAACAGCTTGATCAGCGTGCGGGTTTAACCCAAATTGTGCCATTCGGGGTGTCGTAAAAACAGCGCCTTTTTTCTTTTGGACACGCTGAAGATTAGTGTTTTAAATTAGGTATAAATTTAATCAAATATTAAAAGAAAAAAGCCAAGTTCTTTTGTTGAGTACTGGCTTTTTATAATATTACATCGTATTTGTTAATTTTGTTCGATATTGACATTGCTGGCTGAAGAGTGTGCTGTTTTGCAACAATAAGGAATTGCGTAAAGAAGCCAGACCAATATGGCACAAAAATTTTTATAGGTATAAATTTAGAAATAATTAAGTTACTGCTGTTAAGACAAGATGTCATTGAAACAAAATACTTTGTCTCACACGAATAGCACTAACGAACAAACTGTCGATAAACATTCTACCACCACAACAAACAAACTATAAATAGACCAACACTAAGCAAAAACGCCACAATCGGTTTAATTAACAAAGCCGAAAAACTGTTAAATTTTAAATAAAATGTGTTAAAATTCAGTTTTTGCTTTGTATCGTTGGATGAAAAAAGGAATTATATCGTTTTTACACCTTACTGTACATTACTTGCTTTTCTAATTCCAAAACTTTTATTTACGAAGTACTAGAAGAAACAAAAAAGTCTGTTACTCTATTTGGTTTTTTCTTTGTTTTTGTTACTGTTTAGGAAAATTTGAATTTCTTTTGTTAATTGCATTTTTTGTTAGAGTTAACAATAAAGTCTGTCTGTTTGTCTGACTATTAATTTTTTGTGAATTATAGTTCAAAAATTATCTATAATTGTTTTAAACAGTACTAGAATACACTACTTTTTTCAACATTTTTGGTAAATCTATGTCTTTGAAACATTTCAACTATATTTGGCTCTCTTTGTTGAACTTCGGGTCCGATCTTGTCGAATGTTTTTACTATCAACAGCCGAAGCATGCCAATGATTATGAAGCAAAAAACAATAAATAGTTAAAGCTTTAAGACCATTTTTACCAATGAAGGTTTGTTTTGCAAGAAAGCCAGGATAAAGTTGCAGCATGCGTAGACCTTTACTATTATTACTATCTTGCTTGTGGATTACTCACGGCGGAAGACGTAAGTAAAATAAAAAGTAATTTTGACGTGCTGTTAACTGAGATCACTAATAAGTGATAACTAGACTATTGTACAATGTAATTATGCAAATACTTTTAATCGACTAAAGATGGAATCCGTTTCACTACGTTTGATCTTAGCAATAAACGATTGTAGACACTACACAACTTTGGAAACTGGCAACAGGCACTGTGACTTATTTTATAAATACTTAGCTAAAAGCTTTTAAGTTTTGGGAGACTAAAAAGTATTAACAACATCCAGAATGCATATATTATATATTTACAGTACTATGTGGTCACTGCAGATATTGTTTATTGTAATGTAACGTTTTGTCAAAAGGACGCGTCCCAATGCGGTCGACCGGCGCAGTTGCACAACCTATCGAGCTACTCTCCGGGTTGACTTAATAACCAATTGCTCCGATTAATATTTGACTTGTGGCTGCGCTGGAGCTGACGCTACATCATCCCCTTCCCTTAACGCTGGCGACGGCACTCCATCGTCTCCAACCAACGCAGGGGTAAGCGTTCATCACTCCAACGTCCTGTCGTGCTCGCCATTGTAACGTTTGTGTTAAAAGAACGCGTCCCAATGCGGTCGATCGGCTCGGTTGAACAACCTATCGAGCTACTCTCCGGGTTGACTTATTAATCCATATGTCCAATTAATCTTTCACTTGTGGCTACGTTGGAGCTGACGCTACATCAACCCCTCCCTTTACGCTGGCGACGGCTCATCCACGTCTCCAACCAGCGCAAGGGAGTGCGTCCACCACTCCAACGTCCTGTCGTGCTCACCAATGTAACGTTTTGTCAAACGGACGCGTCCCAATGCGATCGACCGGCTCGGTTGCACAACCTATCGAGCTACTCTCCGGGTTGACTTAATAACCAATTGCTCCGATTAATCTTTGACTTGTGGCTACGCTGGAGCTGACGCTACAGTAACCTAGTTTGTATTCTTTTGGTCTGCAGGTACTCGTATATGCTGTAATTGTGTTACTTGTTGCACGGTACGGCGTAAAATTTTAATTTCAATAATTTGTAGAAGATCCCTATGACGTTATAATATCGCATTGCAGTCTAACGAGAAAGACATCTGAAAAAAGTCTAGCAGGCCAAGTCATTACGAGCTTGCAGATGTCAATCACCATAACATAGTACAGTAAACATACCAAAAAGTATCTCTTGCTTGTATCAATCTCGAACTAGCAACAGTGGTAAGGGGATCTAAAGCCGTCCTGGATTAAAAAATTTCAGCAACTTCGAAACAATGTTTCTTTTGCCTCTATTATTTTAATAGTCGTTGCAAGAGGATGTAAATCCTACCTCGAGTAATTTTGTTGATCACCAAAAGACAGTAGATTCATCACGAAATACAGTTTACTTTCTCCGCAAACATATCGTGAACAATGCAATTAACTTAACCAGCCAGTTGGTCAGGCGGTAATGCTTTCGTTTCTGGAGCAGGAATTCAGAAGTTCAAATCTCGTGCTGGTCTAACTGAACATAGTGTTGCCAATGTTTCGCCACCGCTGCAATATTTCTTCGAAAGAAGCTGTGTTGTCAGCAGGCGGAATGTCGCACAAATGGGTCTCGCCAACTCGTTACAAGCTTCAGCGTAATACAGCTAAGTAATGAAATAAAGATTTAAATTTGATTACTGTAGATAAAATAATATTTTCTAAACAGTTTGTAATTCTACCAATGGTAGCAGTTTACTTTCATGTTTTATAAACCACTGTAAATAACTTAATTTTTAGTCTCATGTTTTCCGAACCCTTGCTTTAACGGAGGAACCTGCGTCCCAAACCGTAGGGCTGCTAATGGATTTGAATGTCAATGCTTTTTCGTTCTTGTCGGTGACCGTTGTCAAAACTTCAGTGAGTCAACACAATTTAGATGTAAACTATTAACACGGCAGAATCTGTCAGTTGATCCAGTAGACAGAGCGGCGGCATGTTATGAAGACCTAGTAATTTCAATCTTGGTACGGTCAATGCAGATCCATTCAGTGTTTCGAATTAATTGCTACAGCTGTGACATCTTTTTGTCAAGATAAATGCCCATTCGGCACAACTATGATGTGGTCTTGCTAAGCCGTTGCATCCTTTGGCGCAAACACAGCGAGTACTGATGTAACAAAGGTTTAACTTTTTTCTGCAACAGACAACTGTGAAGCCGAATTTTGCAAATTTCGATGCTCGCGTAGTGAAGTCTATGGCCAGGTCTACATTGGACGCGACATCGAGAGCGTACGACTATATTTTTAGTTCATTTTAAACAGAAATTTGGCACGCTGGTTAAAATAAACTAACGATACGCTCGTACGCTCACAATTTTACGCTCAGTGCTGTAGACAGGCCCTTAGGATTGTGTTTTTAAATGCTATTAAATACTAATTTTGGTTATCGGTGATTATCAAGATTCATTATGCAGATATTTTCACACGAAATAAAAATATCTGAAATATCGTATGCTTCTCCGCGGCAGAATTAGTGAAGCTACCAATCCTAGCTGTCGTAATAACCTAGAACTGGGTGCCCATCAAGGTTTCAAATGAAAGATTATAAAAGCTGTTGTTCACAGCTGTCCCTGCTGGTCGTTCAGCAATTGGAGTAAATAAAGCTTCTGCAGTGTGTGGTAGACAGGTGGCAGCTTGGTTCGAAGAACGAAGACTCCTTCGCTGCCTCTTGGCCAAGGCAACTTGGTGAGTGCAATGCAATTACAATAACTGTATCATGTCACCACAGTGACGAGGTGACACCGTTTGTGTGATAACAAAATCGTTCTTGGAGGGCTAATCAAGTTTATTTTGAGCTAAATCTATTGCGAGTAACAATAAAGTTCACCTATTGCTGATGTAAAATCTACAGACTGTATATGATTTAAGGATTACCTGATCCCTGCTTATCTGAACCCTGTCAAAACGGAGGAAATTGCACGTCTGAAGATTTGAACCTTGGATTTTCCTGCAACTGCCCGGACAATTTTGAAGGAACCACCTGCGAAACCAATCGGTCTACAAGTCGTAAGTAAAAGAATTTTAAAATTATGCAATATTTAAGAAGGAAACAACGTCAGAAATATAGTTACAGAAAAATCTGTTTTTATACTAAAGTTACAGCTGGTGATGATATCAGGTTGCGTTAATTTTAATACAACAAGACAATGATTTTAGTCAATGAATTACTGTCGCTTTACTACAAAAATTGTGGCTTGATACTGTAAAATTCTAAAAATAGTAATAACCGAAAATACAGAACTTGAATGGCTTTGCGACAACATTTTTGGATCATTTTGGTAGCTTTATATGATTCAAAAATTGGCCTTTTAGCATTTAATTTTGCTAAAATAATCTTACATACTTGCTTCAACAGCCAGAAAATTGGCAATGATATAATCAGAATTGGCTGCTAAAATACACGTCATGCTGTACACTAATAGGTTTATTTAAGATTTGTAAAAATAAACCTAGTAATTCATTGGCGCTTAGCTTCGTGACAATTATTTCCATCAAATTTTCCAACAGAACAGAGTGCAAATTTTTACCATATAGATGAAAAATGAAAGATTTATGGTCGCATGCACCAACGCGGATTGAATTTGATCCGATAATTAACCAAACTTTAGGGGAAATTTTTTGAGAAGTTGCCGGGCAAATTCCTATAGTCATTAAGTAATTTAAGAACTATACCGTCCCTGTTATTCCAAATTCATATTATTTGATCAATAATGCTCAATTTCAATTTATCCTGGTAATTCAATAGCCTAATGGTGTACATTGTCTCTAATATGTTATTTAATGATGAGACTAAAAGCAGAAAATAGGATTACAGTGCATCCTCGATAAACCTGCCGGGTTTAAGAGGTAGGTGCATTCAATTATTTAGAGTAAAATCTACACGTTTTAAGTGAGAAAAAAAACAGAAACTGGAAAGCCAACAAACAATGTTGCCAAGAAGCTTGTTTCTTATTTTGTAGGTTTATTACGTAATAGTTATTCTATGATGTTATTGTACATTAAATTACCATGTGGTGGACGGAGGGTACCTTATATAGGATACTTTTCTTTTCTGGCCAAATGCTTATACGGTCAAGATTTTGGATAAAGGTTACCCAACTTGATCGGATAATCGAAAATGCACTGTAATGGCAACATTCCTTATGCTATTTTGCATAGCTTAACGCAAATACATGACAAAATTAATTACCTTCGGGGAAAATGCCAAAAGTGCACTACTTCTTAAAAAAGATTATGTACAAGCAGCTAGATTTAATTAGCTTGCCAATGAGGTTAGAGACTTGAGATTGATTTGAGACAAGTTGCAGCATGAGAGACTCAATATAAGTATTAATTTTTTCTCTCAAATAAACTATGATGAATTAATTTTGTGTTTGCATGAACGTCAGCATAGAAAAATAATTGGTCATAAGAAGGTTTGTAGGACCCTTGCTGTAATAAAGAAACTACCCGAGTTTAATTACGATAGAGTGAATGACCCCATCAAATCATTTTGTGATTTTAGCGTTTTAAACATTATTACAGCAAAAAATAATTCATTGCAAAATTTTTCTCGGGTAGAGGTTGCCTCGATGACGTCATAAAAATTAATAGGATTTCTTAATTAAAACAAATTGTTTGAAAATCACTGGCTAATTTGCAAAAACGCCACGGCTTCAAATTTTTATGATCTTTTGACCATGACCTTTCTACTCCTTCTTTCGATTTAGAGCAAATTCGAGTGGGTGTAGGGCGTCAAGTTTGTATAAGATTTGGTAATATTTTTTTACAGTTTGCGTGTTTTCTGGCCTAAAGGCTACCAGAGCGGAAATCGAGGAAAATGCTACTAGAACGGCGACCATTTAAAAAAGCAATGCAGAAAAGTTATCCTCTTCCAGAATTCAAAGCTGCAGGTTCGAATCCTGTAGGAGGATACCTTTTTTGCATTGCTTGTTTTAATTGGTTGTCATTCTGGTAGCTCTTCTCTCGATTCTTGCACTAGCGGCCTTTAGGTCATAAAGCACGCAAACTATTAAAACATTAAAAACTCCGGTCTGCGATTGTGAAAACATCACTACTAATTATTATCAGATTCATCTAGTAATGTAGAGAAGCTTAGGCTTGTGACGTAGATTGCAATTGCACTCATACCATAGAAAAGGACTAAACTTTGTGCCTTTACTGTGATATTACGAGCTGCAAACTTAAAAAAAAGCATGATGAAGATTTTCATGAAATCAAAATTAACATTATCAACCAGCATGTTGCTTAATGCTTAGGTGTTTAGTCTTATTTTTCCAAGTTTACTTCTTTATTAAGAGTAAGAACTGCTGGAAAATTGCCTAACACGTAAAGGTCTTCGGTTCAAATTAGTACAAACTGATTGCATTGTACAAAGAAAAGTTGGAAGTTTTTGCCAAATAAATGTCTTTTCTGTGCTATTAGCTCTCAGTTTTAAATATAACTTATAAGTGTACTTTTATTTGTGTCAAATTTTCAGGCCAAACAAGTGTACCTTGTGGTTTTACTTCCGAATTCTTCCTCTAGAATAGGAGTAGCAGTAGTACTAATAATAAGCTAAAAGATATTTCGCATATACGTGGGATACACATTCAACAAATTTTTGGTAAATAAGAGCTTAGAAGTCGGATGTTAATTTTTCCTTAATCTTAAATTCCGGTAATCAACGAATTTAAAAGAAAGAACTGATCAGCAAACTTTGATTGAGACAAAAATTAACAGCTGTTGGTGACGTTTCATATTTGAATTGTTATCATATGATGCCATAATATTATGCCTATTCACTGTAAGGTTTTTCCTTTTTTTTTCGTTACTAGGTTACGTCATAGACATTTTTTTTCTGCATGCAAAAACAAAATTAAACAAAACAAATATCTGGTCACGTACAGATTATAAAACGAATTCAAATGTAGGCCTACACGCTGCTTTCGGAATTCAATATTTTGCTGCAAAGGAAGACTGTGATGGGACAAATATAAAAACAAAACAAACTGATTTAATTACATTCTTTTATAATGGGTGAAATAACGCTTTAAGAGAAACTTCAAAATATTTAACGAAAAACAAAATTTAAATCAAATTATTTGAAAACGTTATAAACCGGCTTGTTATGTTTTAGTAATCAATTTTCCTGAAATAAGAATAAAACGTTGCTTTTTGAACAACCTTTTTTTTTGTGGATCCAAATTGCTGGACTCTCAATTTGATTGGTTGTATAAGAAATTTTTACTCATACAAAATAGATATAAAAATGCCTTTAAAATTATCCTGATGACTACTATTGAACTCATTCTACAATTTTAAAGCACGCTTCCAACATTAGTGAAAACGTGATTGGTCATGTTATTTGCAACTGGAACAACACATTACCTACATTTATGTTTCAAATTCATTTTACTGTTACATAACACACACAAATAGGCACGGCGTGTAAGAGAGTGTGCTATATGCATTTTGTAGATGAGAGTGCAGATTGGTTTTGAACAATCTGGTCATTGTTTTAATCAATTGAAAATAATTTAGGCAAAGAAGTGGATTTGCAATACCATACTAAAGAAATAAGCAGCAAACGTTGCTGGATTCAACATTTTTTATTAGCAGTAAAACATATCGAACGTTTTTGGTTTAAAACAATCACGCCCTCATCAACATATTTATAATAATACATAAACACCTGCAAACGTAAATAGAAGATTACGGTAACATAAATTACGTGTAGCTGACTAATAACTTACATTGTGCGAGGAAATACTTGAAGTTATTATCTAACAAAGCAAAAGTGCCTTTCCAGTTTTGGAGCAAAGCAATCAGATTAAAATTACCGTCAAGCAAGCAACAGCATAAAGTTTTTGCTTGAAATTAACCAAGTCAGTTAGAATAACTATTAATGGGTTAGTCAAGGTGCAGTAAAATAAAAAGAAAATCAAGTCAAGGCAGAAGTAACTTTGTAATATTATGGCGATACAGAAAATTTGGCATGGCAACGTGGAAAACACTTAGCAAAAAAGAGGCACTTATAGCATAAAGTTGCTTTTTTAACTCAAGATTTAGTTTTTCAATCGAAAGGGCACCTAAGATTTTAGTTTCATATTCCGTAATGCATCTTTCCAAAATCTGGAAGGAGTTTACGGTGTAGTTTTTCATCACGGCAAGTGGCACATGTGCATATGGTCTTTCATGGCACTCTAATACGGCCCAGCTAAAACCAACTTTTCGCTGGCTCTTGCAGCCAGATGTAGCGAAGTTATGCCAACGTAGACAAGGTTCATATCCCACAAACATCGAAACTGGTACACAACATTGAACCAAAGACCATGCGATGTTTTTGTTTTCTGCTGAAAGTTGCGATTGATTTTGAACGTAGCTAAAACTACCCTTAACTTCAAACCAAATTCACGATAAACAAGTTGAGACAAACATTTAGTAAATTGTTTGGATGCAGGACCTATACACGAAACTTTAAAATTGCAAGTCTCACATTTGTTGGTTTTTTTTGGGACACCTTGAAACTTTAATTTTCAAAGATCAAATGCCTTGTAACCCTGAACTATACGTTTGCTATATTGATGATTGTTCGCCGTTTTTGATAATGAAAACGTGTGTTCGTCTTTTTTGAATATTCTAAACAGCCAGCACGAGAATATAAAATTTACTATGGCCAAATCCACTATCACTTTGCAATTTCTTAATGTTGATATCAAAATTACTGAGAATACTGTTGATACATGGGTTTGGAGAACGCTAACTAATATGTGCTTATTCCTTAATTTTCATCAAATGGAAATCTGGTTTGGTGTTTTGTATGCTCCACTGTGGTAAATTAATTTGTTCTAGTGAGTTATTTTTCAGAGAAGTTGACATACTTAAATCGTCATTATTAGCTAACAGTTACCCCGAACATTTCTTTGGTAAAAAAACTGCCCAAATTTTTAGCGCTTTCATCCCTTCATACTCAAAAAAATGCAAACAGCGACGATTGTGAGACTTGCTTTCTTAAAGTTCCGTATATAGGTCCTGCATCCAAACAATTTACTAAATGTTTGTCTCAACTTGTTTATCGTGAATTTGGTTTGAAGTTAAGGGTAGTTTACGCTACGTTCAAGATCAATTTGCTACTTTCAGCAAAAAACAAAAACACCGCATGGTCCTTGGTTCAAAGTTGTGCACCAGTTTCGATGTTCGTGTGATACGAACCTTGTCTACGTTGGCATGACTTCGCTACATCTGGCTGCAAGAGCCAGCGAACGGTTGGTTTTAGCTGGACCGCATTACTATTTCCAGATTTTGAAAAGATGCATTACGGAATATGAAACTAAAATCCTAAATGCCCTTTGATTGAAAAACTAAATCTTGAGTTAAAAAAGCAACTTTATGTTATAAGTGCCTCTTTTTTGCTTAGTGTTTTCGAAGTTGCCATGCCAAATTTTCTGTAACGCCATAATATTACAAAGTTACTTCTTGCCTTGACTTGATTTTCTTTTTATTTTACTGCACCTTGACTAACCCATTAATAGTTATTCTAACTGACTTGGTTAATTTCAAGCAAAAACTTTATGCTGTTGCTTGCTTGACGGTAATTTTAATCTGATTGCTTTGCTCCAAAACTGGAAAGGCACTTTTGCTTTGTTAGATAATAACTTCAAGTATTTTCTTGCTCAATGTAGGTTATTAGTCAGCTACACGTAATTTATGTTACCGTAATCTTCTATTTACGTTTGCAGGTGTTTATGTATTATTATAAATATGTTGATGAGGGCGTGATTGTTTTAAACCAAAAACGTTCGATATGTTTTACTGCTAATAAAAAATGTTGAATCCAGCAGAGTTCCAGCTAATTGCTCTAGTATAAGTTTAATGTAGCACAGTATATAATCAGAATTAATGTTTCACACAAACAAAATTTTTTAGGTCGCTGTAAATCTTACATGATTGGATAGTATTGGTAAAAGAAAGATGTTCAAACTGTGCGTTGTGATAATTTCATCTTTGATTGTTTTAGTTCATGGAGGAATTAGTACGTATGATAGATTCGTTTGTAGTTGTTCGTGCATGACCAGTAATTAGCCTTCATTCAACATTATTTGATAGTATAAAAAGAGCATAAAAAAACGAAACAAACAAAATATTTGTTAACTTAGAATGTTCTTGTACACTTATCAAAAAAAAAAAAAAATTTCAAATCATAAATGTTCAAGTAGAAAACTTTCCGTTTTTAAAGCAATCAATTAAAAGGTGGTCAATTAGACATCGTGTGACACTCTACTTGAACCATTTTTTTAAGATGGATTTATGCAGCATCCATTTTTCATCCACTTTTTTCCGTTTTTGTATACTTTTTCTTCTCCATGAAAAATACACGTTTTCGTCTGAATTTTTGTAATTCCATATTCGCACTAAGTAGACTGTTACTGTCTATTGCAGTTTCAAAAATTTTGTGTATGAACAACGAGAGCGATATTTAAAAATAGAGCTTTGCAAGAAAAGTTTTTTTTTTTTTAAATTTTGTCTTGTATATGACAGTCTGGTCAATATGAATATGGACATATAAAAATACGAACGAAAAAGAACATTTTTTTTCATGGAAAATAAAAAACGTACCAAAACGGCAAAAAGCGGACGAAAAACGAATACTGTGTAAATTCACCTTTTACGATGTGTCGTGTCTTTAGTTGAAATAATTTTGACAAAAGCAGTTAAATTAAAAGCTCATCTCAGCAGTGGACTGATTGCTTTTATTTTACAAATATACACTATACAATGCTTTAATTTTACAAAACAACAACAAGTTTTTGCAAATCAAAGTTGAAATAAAAACCTTTCATTTTTATAGAGCCCGTATAGTCCGGTAAAAATACAAAATACATTGAAACCCGCAAAAATTTATAATAAGCTGAGATTTGGTTCGATGACTCAGGACTATGTCCTGAGCCACCAAAAAAAAATTCCCATGTTTTGGACATAGAACTTCCCCGTTTTTTGGTCTTTAAATCTGCCATCTAGTGTTAAAGAGTCATTCCTGTCTAACAGCCAATCCAAAGTTATGAAAAAGCCAAATTTTGAATCGTAATTGATTTTCAAGTGCAGATATAAAACAAATCTATTTAAAAATGGATGACATCATTGTTGGTGACGTCACTACCAAATTGTGAAAGAGAGTTAGCTGTTTGACTCCAAACCAAAAATTGCTTAAATCAAAGTGATGACGTTTTTGATGACGTCATCTGTCAAGAGCTTTGATCGTAAATTTGAAAAAGAGTCTTTGACCAAACGAAACATTGCAGCACTTTGAGAATATCATCATCATTTTGAGATGCTAAGGCATTTTGGAGTCTTTGGCCGAAGACTTGCATCATTCTCCTATACGCTATGGTTCTGAAAAAAAAAGCAATTTGCGCAATTATATTTTAATTAATAGGAATATGTCCCAAGCGCGAAAATATATTTTATGGGAATAAAATTTCTACCGTTTCGCAATGTCTGGCAATATTATTCATCATCTTATGCAAAATACTATGTTAGCATACTTCTACAATCTGTGGTTTTAAATCTATTCTAGAAAAGGCCTGGCATGTGAATTAAACTCATCCAATCAATTAGAATAACTTTTGATCAACTTATTTGATTAGTCTAAAATAATATCTGATCAAAAGCTTATCTAATCAACTAAGTTTCTCGAATAGCATCTGAACAAAACTTATTTAATTAATATATGATCAGGCTTCTCCATGGAAGATGTTTTCTTGTCTTATTTCATAGCAGTTCATGCCTCTCCCATCCCATCCCATTGGATTCCCATCAAAATACAATTTCATAAAAGTTCATAAATTTATGAAAATTTAGGTATAATAAGTAATAGATGTACAAAGTAATAGATAGATAATAAGTAATAGATGTACAACTACACGTACAAAGAGAGATACAAAACGACAACATTTATTGGCTTTGGTAAATTTATAGTTCAGAAAAGTTCACAAAAGCTGGCATTCATTATCAATCATGGGAAATGCAATGCGTGCTGTCCCATCCCATCCCATCCCATGGGACATTTGGGATTCCCATGGACTAGCCTCTATACAATAACTACGCTAATATTTGACAATTTGCAGTCTTCATAATTTTTTTACCTTTGCTAATACTTGCATTTTAAACTAAAATTGCCGATTAACTTTAACTGTGCGAGGGAGCTTTTCGATAAACCTTCATAAGCTTTGTTGCTGTGACTGCAAAATGCACTATTTTAATTTAATCCCATATTGCGAGGTGTAAGTTTTATCTGCTTGACTACTATAATACCATCGGCGTAGCCAGAAACGAAAAAAGGGAAGGGATAAAATTTTTTGTTATGATTAAAGCATATGCATATTGGAAAGTTTTTATTTTGGCAAATTGTATCAAACTACTGTACAAAGGTTAAGCGATAATAGGTTGAAGTTCTGCCATCGCTCATGCAGCAAACGTTTAAGAAAATAAACAAATGAAAAAAAATAGAATTAAAGTGGTTTCACGATTTTACTTTATTTGATGATATGACAGCGGATACAAAAAAGCGCGTTTTTTCATGTAGGCCATACGAGAAAATTGCAGATTACCATTGTTATTGAAGCAAGCTGGCATAATAATACTCCAATTTTCAACTAATTATAATTGCATTTTATTCACCAAGTTGCCGTGGTTACGAGACAGCGAAGGGACCTTTCGGTCTTCGAGTTAAGCTGCCTCCTGCCCATTTGTTTACCACAGTATATTGTAACAAATTAATAACAACTGAAATGCATAATTTGCAAAAACATACGAACAACCCCGACCTACACCCCTAAATAATTGGTTTTTGAAAAAATAAGTGATCACTATTATTATTTATGTTAATTGACAGTTGACACCACATCCTGCTTGCTATCTTAAACAGAAAAAAAATGCGCTGTAGTGTGGTTTGCCAATACAAAGTTTAGTTTAATTGATTTCTGTACAGTTATTATTATTGTTGGAAGGAAATAGGGATCTAAGTACTAAAAAAGATTCACGCGATAGGGACCTACCAATTCCTTATATGCGGTTGTCTCAATCAAATAATTCTAATCTGAACACGGCGTTCGCGGAAAAATGATCATAATGAAATACAGTGGGTGCATTATTATTTACACTGGCACGCCCGCAATCAAAATTTGGTTCGCACCGAAAAGTGCGAATAAAATGCTTCCAAAGCGAATTTTTAGGCCCGGCCGTAAAATCGTGAACGTACGGACATATCGTTAGTTTGTCTCAAACAACTCGCTGCTTGTACGCTGGTAAGGCGATACGCCAAGCGTGCAGAATTTCGGTTAGAAATAAACTAAAGATGAGATTTTGCGCTCACGATTTTACGCACAGTATAGATCAGGATTAAGCGACAGCGTCTGGGCGGCTTTTTACTCACAACCAATCAGCGCGCTTAATTTGGACTTCGACACAATTTGGGCTACGTCGCCGGACTCGCGGCTCTGATAGACAACGAGAACATTGTTCATAATCAACACAGAAATACGTTGTAATATTAACACGTAGAAATTGATCGATAAAGGTTTAAATACTATTTAGAGTATCAAACATTTGGCATTGCGAAGATTGAAGATATTAGATTAATTCAAACCAGTCGATCGCCGTTCCCCAACTCGAGCGTAAAATAAAATTAAAGGAACCAGCTGACATTGTGGTTTCGCGTTTGATAATTAACAAAACTTTTTGAGCAATATCATTTTGATTCCGTTGTTTTTCAGATAAACGGGTTTACGAGACGGTTGGTCTAAATGTAGGCCTACATAAAGCGGTTTAGACCAATTACGTCTGATATCTTATTCCATGTAAACGCAAAAAAAGAAATAAAGGCAGGTTAAATGCATGCAATCAAATGACATGCGTATATTTAAATGCATAAATACGCGTGATCGGTAAAACGGATTTAATACAGTTGAATAAAAACTCTATTTTGACATTCAAAATAAACGGAGAGTCATTCTCTTGGAAGAGATTTGCTTTCCTTCTGCGATCAGTGTTTTTTTCCGAATGTTTTCAAAAAAATATTCTCGAAATTTATTAGGGGCGAAATACGATTCGACTATAGTGACAATTAATTCGTGTACTGATACGCATCAGATCTCGGCCACCCCAAATTCTCGCCGGTATCTGATTCTAGTTGTTCCATTTTGGAAAATGATGAGTGTTGAAACAATTGGGTGGCGTTTTTTGGTGCGAAATCGCGCTGCTTTCTGCCTCGTTCGCGTTCTCCCGCAAAAGGAATCCGGTATGCAGACGAGGCATTATCATTTTACGACAGCGCAATACGGACTACGCTACGATCTTACATTTTGATTAAATATCAACACTGACTACACACGCATTCCCGCTTCAAAAGTTTTGACATTGCTTATTTGGAACTCAAGGTGGAATTACGCTTGAGTTGAGCGCTTTTAAATTACCGTAGTTTTTTGACATTTTGTTTTTTAACTAATTTGTGTAAAATGGTACACTTTCAAAAATGGGGGGACTGGTCCCCCTAATCTCCCCCCTGGGTGCATCGGTGCTTACTACACCAGAGTTTTACTGACAAAACAGATTTTGACTTTCAATCGACTGAATTCACAACATAATTCTCCAAAGTTTAAAGCTAATCAAAAAAAAGTTTGCAATGTTTCATTTGGTAAGACACTCTTTTAAATTTATCATTAATACTTGAGACAGATGACGTCATCAAAAACGTTTGTGATGTCATTACTTTGGTTTAAGCAATTTTTGGTTTGGAACCAAAAACCTAACTCTTATTTACAATTAGAGCCATCAATACGTCATTTTTTCAAAAACATTGGCAATGACGTCACCAACAATGACGTCATCAACTTCAAAGTAAATGTTTTTTAATCTGAACTTGAAAACCAACTTTTATTCAAAACCTGGTACTTTTACAACTTTTGGATTGGCTGTTGGATAGTAAGGGCTCTTTGACACTAGATGGCAGACTTTAAAGGCCAAAAAAAGGGAAAGTCCCATGTCCAAAACTGGGGATTTTTTTGGGGGCTCAAGACATGGTCTTGAGTCATTGTGCCAAATTTCAGCTTATTATAAATTTTTTCCGGTAAAACCTATTTCTACCGGACTAGTATTCAGATAACCAAAAAACATGATATTAATTTTTTTGTAATTAAAATGTTCAACCAACTACAAATGAAAATAGATGCCCTTTATATTTGAAAGAAAAGTCAAAATACAGTATATAAGAAGATCGACACAAATTAATCAAGTGAAACACATTTATTTTGTTGCTTTTTAATGAAAATTTCCAGAGCTATTAGCAATTTACCAAAATCATCAATTTATCTAGTTTTCTAATTTTATAGTTCCATGCCCACAAGATCCAAATCCTTGTCTAAATGATGGCCTATGTATTGGAGTTCCAAGTAGAGACAGTGGCTTTGAATGCCTTTGCAGTGCCTCTTTTGAAGGCGATTTATGTGAAACTCCAAGTAAGTATAAGCAAAATGAATAAACATTTTTAATTGCTGGAGAATGATAATGGCTTGGGTGCTTTAATCAAGTTATTATATTATTGAAAGCAAATATTTAATCACAAATTTCAATTACAGTGAATCATTTTTATTCACTTTTATTCAAAGACGAAAAAGTGCAGTGCAATTTATGAGCAAAGTACAACTTTCGCAATCTATGCAATTTCGTAAGTTGTGTTGCGCGTTAATTTTTTAAAACATTGCAGAAATTTGATTAATACTTTAGAAATTTGTTGCGGATTAATAGCACGGCGCTTTTTTTTTGTTTAATAGCGCAATTTCGTACGTTTAACTTAATTGAAACTTCCGCGACGCTTTTCGTTGGAAGTCCCTTTGCTTTTTTCCTTGCAAATTTACGAATTTTGCAGTAAGAAACCGAAATCGCTATAGCCTCAAAATGGCTTAAGGTAAAAACTTAAAATTTAGAACTTAGATAGGGTACATATGGAACAATCTTTGTGCAAATGTTGGAGGCAATAGGTAATGTGATACGAGTTTCTGAGCCATAAAACTGAAATGCCAATTGGAGGTTTAAACCGCTCTCGCTCGAAAACTAATTGCAGAAGGAGTTTAAAAATTGGACTTTATAAACCCTTGGAAATACAGTTTCAGCTCTAAGATTTAAATTATGACAATTCCGACGTTTTTTTTCTCATTTTAATTCTGTTTTTTTTTTTTTTTCGATTAAGAACTTTTTCATTAGACACTAAAATTCTAAAATCACCCAAGCAAGAAACTTGCAATTTGGAGATATGATAAGTCTATTATGGAGTTGTGCACTTGCATTTTTGGAGACTTTTTACCAAGTGGTTTGGGGCAAACGCGCCAAAAACTTGTGATAACGAAGTTTAATTCGTGATTTTTATCGTTGATTTTTTTATCACGTGTACACATGCGCTGCTGCGGACTAGTGGCTAAAAGCGCCAGCGTATGAAACCATTGTAACTGAATAGACATGAGTCTAATCATCTACATGTACCTGGCCATCGATCTTCTCATTACAAAGTCATATTGAATCTAACATTTTTTTTCTATTACAACAAAATATTTTTGACTATTTTTTATTTTGACATTAGATAAGATCAGATGGTTTTAGGTTTCATTCTCGATGAAGACTACCCCCAAAATCAATTTTTTAAACTGCATAAACTATGGTACTAGTTTTATCGATATCAGTAGATATTTAGCAGACAAATACTTGGACATAGTTGGGGTAGCACTCCACCCCTCCCCGAAAATCCCCACATAAGCTCCACAAAAATCAATTTTTGAATGCCCTAAGCTAAGGCTCCATTTTTTTTTTTATATCGGTAAGTATTTAACCGACAATTATTTTGACACAATTTGGGGGCACCACCCCCCCGGAAACCCCTTAATGGACACCCAAAAATTATTTTTTGAACGATTAAGCCAGGGCGCTTGTTTTTTAATATGAAAAGATATTGAATTAAAAACTCTTTTGACATACTATGGGGATGCCAACCACCCGGAAAACCCAAATGGACCCCACAAAATCAACTTTTTAACGGCTTAAGCTAGGGCGTTGGTTTTTTTTTATAACAGTAGATATTTAAAAGACAAATACTTGGACATAGTTTGGGGTACCCCCCATAAACCTCCAAATGAACCACCAAAAACAGTTTGTTGAACGGCTTAAGCTAAGGCTCCACTTTTGATTGATATCAGGAGATATTTAAGAGACAAAAATTTTGACATAGTTTGGGATGCCACCCCTCCGGAACTTTCCCAAATGGATCCCCCAAAATAATTTTTTTGAACGGCTTGAACTTGGGGGCTTGTTTTTTGGATATCAGTAGATATTCAAGAGACAATTTTTTTACATAGTCTAGGAGTACCAACTCCCCGAAACCCTCCCAAATGGACCTCCTAAAAAATCACTTTTTGAAAGTTAAATTAAAAAATTGATTGTATTAAATGGGTTCATGTGCTGTGCTGAAAGGCGCCAGTGTTTGAAATTGTCGTGATTGAACAGACTTAGATTGAAATACGTATTCGGACATCCGTCTTACCCAAACCACAAATAATTTAAAATCAACATTCTTTTTTCTTCAGACAAAATCACTTTGTTTGCATTGCATACAATTAAGTTTCACAAAAATATTGGGAACCTTCGAAATATGAAGGGGAGAATGCTGGTGAAAAAGAACTGGCGGAAGTCCAATAATCTTTTCCTCCGGTAAAATGAACATCTAGCTTTATTCTGTGTGAATCTTGTGCTATTTTCTAATGCAGGCCTTCACTAGCAAATGAGTAACTCCATTTCCGCGTGTCATATTGAAAAAAAAATTGGAACTTGAGTTGTGTTTAGTGATTTTAATTGCAGAAGTTAGGTTATGTTTTGACTCGGAACTAAATTCCCATTCCGCAATTGTGGAAGTTTGCGCTTTAACTAAATGAAAAAGTATTTTGCAAAAGTTGCACTGCCCCGCTTTAAAAATGAAAAAAAAATTTTTTTCACAACTGTGAAAAAGCACTTACCTCGCACATCTGCTTTCCCATTAGGATAATGTTTCATCAGCATCTGAATTCACGCATAGCCTATTCTGGCATCTTCCCCGAACCTTCAAACCATACACGAGGGCAATTTCTGCACTTGCCAATGTGAATGCAGATATGTGAGGCAAGTGCTGCCTCACCGTTGTGAAAACCTTTATGCTTCAAATCTGCTAGTAACTTTTGAAATGAAATTAAATTGCCCGTCTTGCGTTGCGCTTTTAGTGGTTAAAAAAGTTATTGAGCTTTTGATGAAACGATATTAGTGCCAACCTCTACTTTTAGTGCATGTTCACAATTTTGCTATAAGCATGCAGTAGCTTCGCGGCAATAGATTTTGTAGTATCCCTGCTCAACATTGCCACCACCAAACCATTAATTAGTTTTGCCGTATTGAATCGTTTTGTTGCGTTTAGCTCAGCTTGATCCATGCTTTCCTAACCCTTGCGAAAATGGTGGCAACTGCTCAGCAGATTTACTCACAAGTGATGTTGAATGTGATTGTCCGGATGACTTTCAAGGCGATACATGCAACACGTCACTGTCAGGTGGGCACTTTTTGCATTAAAATGCTAAACTTTGTTTAAAAACAAAACATAAAGCTTTAAAATGTAGTTTAATCACTCTACTGGTTCCATATACTACTGTATTATTATTATTATTATAAATGGGCAGCGTTGCAAGTGAACCTGCTACCGTAAAGGTGAATTTACACAGTATCCGTTTTTCGTACGTTTTCGTCCGTTTTTTTACATTTTTGCTTCTTCTTGAAAAAGTATGCGCTTTTTCATCCGCATTTTTATAAGTCCATATCCGCACTAAGTAGACTGTTGTATGTAGGTAAAAATTTTGTTCAAAAATTTTGTGTATGAACGATAAGAGCGATATTTCAAAATGGAGCTGTACCACTTTACAAAAAATTTTTTTCGGAAAACTTTTGTTCAGTATGTGACTGTCTGGTTGGTGCAAATATGGACTTATAAAAATGCGGATGAAAAAGCGCATACTTTTTCAAGAAGAAGCAAAAACGTAAAAAAACGGACGAAAACGTACGAAAAACGGATACTGTGTAAATTCACCTTTAGGTAAAGTCATTGCAACTGTAGCTGCTAAGTTGTTGTAGTTTTGTTGGTTACTGGTCGAACTCAGAAAGCCTTCCAGCTTTCTTTAAGTATTTGGCCAGTTTGTTAATGTTGCATTTCGTGACCAGATTCTGAACAGTGGTCTTGATGATTCCAAAACATTTAAACAAATATCTTGGTGAAGCTTCCAAATGCCTAAATGATGATTTGCATTGGTGGGCACAAGTCCGTTAATCGTTAATCCGTTAATAACGAAGCTAACTTTATCTTGAACTTGTTAATCAGTTAAAAAGTTTTTTCATGTTAACGGACTAAATTAACTTCCGTTAAGTTTTGTTAACGGACTAAATTAACTTCCGTTAAGCTCTGTTAACTTCCGTTAACATTTTTATCGTTAATATCTTGCACCATTCATTCATCGTACCGGTACAAACCAGTTTGCACTGGTAGCACTTGTTGCGTATTAGCAAGAGTTTTATAGACCAAAGCAAAGAAAGGAGCTCTTTTTTGTGGCAAATAATAAGCAGTAGCCTCAGAGCTCTACTAATTATCGCTGTTTGCAATTTCCAAAGATTTTCCGATCGCAGCTTCGTTAGTGCATTTGAACTTATTACTGTTTTGGAGTTAGATTAGACTTTAAAATATAACTTCCAAAACACAAAAAGACCACCATAGCAATAAATATTTCCTTACAATCTGCTCAGCAGCGTCAATACGTGTTATAGAAGCGAGTGAATAAAACGAAATGTAAATTACACGCACAATATTAACGAATTAGCGGACTTTATTAACTTCCGTTAATTAAAGCTGAAAATAACGAATTAACGTTAACGGAGGTGTGAAGTTTGTTAACGGACTAGTGGTTGACGAAGCTAACGTTTTGCATTAACTTGCCCACCTATGATGATTTGATGTTCATCCTCTAGGCTACATTTTGGAGACAGAGAAGACTCAGCACGACCTGCAGTTTTCTTGCGTCGTTGTAGATTGCAATGCCCAGTTAAAACTTGCACTACTCTATTTAGTTGAGGCCTCTTAAGATTAAGCAGACGTATTGTTAGTCGTAAAAAGTCCAACCTATAGACTCCTTCATCCTCAAGCGGTCTTTCCGTATATTCCACATAGATTTCCATCTATCTGTGGACCAATCATCAACCGTGCTAACACAACTGGCATACGGAGCTGCAATAAAAGGTTCAGGACCAGGCATTTTTGATTTAGATCCTGATTTTGCTACATAGTCAGCCACTTTGTTACCATGTACCCCTACATGCCCAGGAATCCAGGCAATACTGACGTGATTTTGTTTACGCAACTGATTTAGGTTTCAAATGCAGTTGAGCACTGTAATTGATGTTACAGTGCACTTTATGAGTGCTTTGATAGGTGCTTGACTATCAACCAGCCCAACAATACTTTGATTGAGCATTTTTTCCAAAAGCTGGTTCTTTGCCACTTCTGAAATAGCAAAGACTTCTGAAATTTCAAGGTGGAAAAATGCTTGTTTTGGGGAGTTGTTTGGGTATTCTGCATAAAAACATCACCTTCTCTCCCATCTAGTTTGAGCCATCAGTGCGAAAACCCTGACAGTGTTCTGATTTAGAACGCTTTCAGATCTGAGAGCATTCTTTTTATTATTCATAATTTGACATTGGAAATTTGTCTCAAATACCTTTGTTTTTTTTCGGTCAGTTGGCATTTGCAACTGAGGAAAGAATCTTCTAGCCTCATTGCAAACATCAACGTGGCTTTTCGTTTTCCCAAAGGAACCAACTGGGTTGATATGCCAGAGCCCACTAACAGTGCTTCTGTATCACCCTCGCACTGCCTCAGCCAATGAGATTTCCTCAACAGAGTTATGTTGAGCAATATGTCCAAAGCACCAGTAGGGGTGCTAGGAAAAGCTGATGAAGTCATTAGGCAAGCAAGTCTCTGCACCTTTGTGAGTTTCCTCACTAAATAGTTTTTTTTGAGACTGCCAGCCCAGGACACAGATGCATACGACATGATTGGACGTATCATAGCAGTGTATGTATCCATTTTATTCCCCACGTTTTACCCACAATTTGTCTACATTGCATTAATGCTGTAGCTGCTTTGCAAGCAATGCGGGTAATATGAGGTCTCCAAGTGGGCTTGCTGTGTAGAGTAACACCTACAGTAACAGCTTTGCTTCCTTGGAAAGTTCAAGTTTTGAACCATTCATTGACAAGGAACCCAAATCTAGATTCCGTTTGTGAGTGAATCGTACAATTTCGTTTTTTTTGCTGCAAAACGGCAGCTCTTGTTCCGAAGCCCAGTTTGCAGCATTGTTTATTGCTTTCTGGTCCATAGTCTGATCCAAAGCATGTCAGCACCAGTGACCAACACTGCTAGATCATCAGCATAGGCTTGAACATAAAAGCTCTAGCTACGTAACTCTAGCAACAGACTGTTGAAGACACAGTTCCACCGAAAAGGGGACAGGTTACCACCTTGTGGATTCCACTTCACTATTTCCTTTCTAACTTTATCATCACATAATTCTACCTGGACTGTGCGATGTCTTAGCAAATTCTCTATCCATGAGGTGAGAATAGCGTATAGTGTGATGTGCATTTGTGTCTGTTTCTACAATAGTAGGGGTTTGTTCAGTTTCTGTGAAGACTAACAGATCTCTCAGTAAATTTGGCGAAGCTGGTTCTTCGGCTGCCATGTATGCCGATACGAAAACAAAACTATCTTCTTTTCGGCACACATTGTTAACTCTACTGCCACAATATTCTCATCGGAAAACTTCGGAATTAGAGAGTAACAGAGATCAGGAGTAGCATAAATGCTTGCCCGAGAACAATTACCCTTTTCAATACCCTGAAAGAGGTTCCAGCCTCGTAGCTTACTTCTGATTTTAGTAGCATATGTCCATGGTTCTTGAGCTAACACCAACCCAGAACGTATGTTTTTTGTTACTTCACTCATGTTATAACCAGCTGCTTTACATCTGTGTAGATTGATTTGCCAACACTATAAATTATGAGAGGATAACTTAGGTACCGTAGTGGCTTTGTTTGATTTATTGAGTTGTTTGCTACAATCCTGAGACATTTTATCGATACGATAGACGTACTCAAACAGAGCGCTTTATTATTAGAACAGCTGATTTGGCTGCTTCTTGTTGCAGAGAGAAGCTTTAACCTCTATCAACTAAAAGTGATCGGCTTCTCTGTACCTACCGAAGAGTCAGGCTCAGCTGTATCCATTACTGTCTCACAAGTATCATCATCCTTTGGCGATCGCGATGACTCCTTGGGGTTCTGATTCTGTTTGGCACTTTTATTTTTCTAAAACTGCACCGGTAGAAAACCAGCGTAGGGATTGTACTACAGTTCTTTTAGCGAGGCTAGCGAAGATTCTCAAACGGATACTTCATGTAGCACACCTCCGTTTCTTTCGCTGAATGCTTCATTTCCAAATTCTTATGACTGATTTTCGCATTGCAACGGGAAATCAGCTTGAGGGTATCTGAAATGCTTAAACTTCCATCCTCTGATAACCAGATTCCAAAGGTTTTTGCTGGAGGCAAGTCTTTTGGGCCTTATGCATCGTAGCCTTGATGATCCAGCAAGAACGGTTCAATAGCCTCGACCACATGTTTTGCCACTCCAAGGTCTTCTCATCCTTACAAATCATGAGAACTTTATCTTCAAAGATAAAATTGCGTTCGATATGGACGAGAAAACCCGGATCGACACAAAGAATCATTTTGGTGATGGCACTTTGAACCCCAACAAGATCCATGCTGTTCTTACCACCATCCCCTGCAATCTCTTTTCTTGTAGTAATTAATTTGTGATTGCTAGTTGGGGTCAGTAGCGTACGCAGGATTTTATAAAGGGGGAGTTCCAAAAATTTCAGAAAATTTGAGAGGAACATAGATTAGAAGTTGAAAATGCCACCTTCAAATTTCGTCCCATTTTTCGCCCAAAATCAGGTGAAGAGCGAAAAAAAAAAAGGTCTTCACGCAAAATTTCATCCCATTTTTCGCCCAAATCAGGTGAAGAGCGAAAAAAAAAAGGTCTTCACTCAAATTTTGTCCCATTTTTTGCCCAAAATCAGGTGAAGAACAAAAAAAAAAAAAGGTCTTCACTCAAATTTCATCCTATTTTTCGTCCAAAATCAGGTGAAGAACAAAAAAAATAAAGGTCTTCACTCAAATTTCGCCCCATTTTTCGCAAAGTCTTCACTCAATTTCAGAATCAGGTGATTTGGAGCCTAAAGCCTGCTGCCCAACTTGCAAAGGGGAAGGGCCATGCCTCGATTTTACTCACTTTTCTACGCAATTTTGCAATCTTGGCGACCCAAAGGGGGAGGCCATGGCCCAATGGCCCCCCTAAATACGCCCCTGGTTGTGGTACTTGTACCAGCCGGCATTTTCTTGGCTTTGCCTCCTTGCATATCATGAGCGACTTCATGTCGTCCACGCTTCTACGGGAGGTCTGTTGTAAAGGGTAGAGAATGCAAAGGTTCTCTAGCCTTTTTGGTTTGACCGGAAGAGTAATCAGAAGACTTATAATCATGGACGACCAGTGCCATAGCAGCCAAACCCTTCATCACTCGCTTCTTTTTTTTCTTTTCCTTATTTTTTGTGTGTTTTTTTCTCCGTTTCACCTCAGACCTGCAAGCAATTTTCGAGGAATTACTTGGATTCTAAAGCTCCACAGGGGAAGTTGAGGTGGTATTCGGTTTCACAACCGACAATGCCAATTTTGTTGTACCATCAGCTTCTGAGATCGACTCCTTTTGCAAAGGAACCTTCTCAACTTGAGGGCCCAGGTTTAATGTTTTTGCGGCATCTGGACTAGTAAGCGCAGATGGCCGAGTTTTATCTTAGTTGGCATTGTCTTTCAAGAACTCACTGATTCTTGGTTGTGATCGTGCCTCTTTTTTTGAATTTAGGGGTGTAATCCGTTTCACTTTTCTTTGTCTATTCGCATTTGACATCATCATAGGGTTGGTTTTCTTTAAACTGGAAAAAGTCCCGAGGACCAGATCATTCAGACTGACAGAAGGCTACCAACTGCCATTTCTACAGATGGCGACACACCAACACTGCAAATGACGGACTTATCTCTGAAGCACCGGCATCGGCGAATTCCCCCCCTCCCCAATACAGCTGTAGACCCCTACCCAGGTGCCATCTGAAGCTGCAGTTGCGAGGGAATTTTCACAAGCTGATGGACACGAAGTCATGCATGTTGGCTAGATTAAGGCCAGCATCTTTTCTTCCTTGTGGCCGCGACACGGCAACAAGTTTTATCCGCTATAACCTACACTCGCATTGACATTCCGCCACAACATTGGCTTATCACCAACGGTTTCCATTTTAGCCCGTGCCTCCTGTTGGCCTTAGAGTCAGGGGTTGGAAAATTAGAAGGCAGGACGTCAGCAGTATCTGGCCTTCTCTCGGGCGATTGCCTGGTTGCTACTTCGTGCACTCCTTAACCTCACCCATCTTCATCGGCCGGTTGCCATTGCCTCAGTTTGTAGTGTTTCCACCCGACACCATGTGGAGGTCTAAGGCTGGACTTTGTCGAACATTCACTACTGTAACTACTGTATGATAACAATAATAACTCTTTTTTATTTTCAGTTTACACTATTCAACACCCGCTGATCTGCGACCATTGGTTTCAAGTTAAATCAATCATTAGACATTTTAATTTTCTGCCAAAAAAAAGAGCACATGCATACAGCAACTGAATAATTGCCAAAATTTTTTAACTAATGCAAATAGCTTAACCGCTTTGCATTAAAAACTTGAAGTATATCTTTTATCAAAACCAGTCTTTGACCCTTTGCAAACCTTGCTAAAATCCCACTCTCTAGTACCAACTCACTCCAGTCAATGTACTCGCTGAAATTCGTTCAAGCAGAAATTAATTCTTGTCTATTTTGTGAAACTGGCTCTTGTCTTTGGCATTAAACACTTTTTGTAGGCGCTGTGAAAACCGCTTGCGCTTATGTGTTTGATTTTATTTTTTTTCATATATGCTTCAACTTAATTCTTTCATTTCATTCAACTTTTATTAAGTTTTTTGAAGAATTAGCTTAATATACAATATTTTATCATTGTATTTTTACTGTAAAATACTAAGTTACATTTTTTTTATGTTTTAACAATAAAATTTTTTCAAGATCTTTGCATACCGAACCCTTGCCAAAATAATGGACAATGCTTTCAAAATGTGAAGTCACCAAGCGGATTTTTTTGCCAATGCCCCGACTTTTTGTTCGAAGGGGACCTATGTGAATTACCAGGTAAGTAATTGTAATAACAATTAATTCGCCAAATTGGCTTCGCCAGGAGATAGCGAAAGGAGGTTGCAGTCTTCGAGTTAAGCTGCCACCTGCCAATCTATCTACCACAAACGGCGAAGGCTTCACTCTGTCTCTTTTCGATGCTGATTGTCCAGCAGGGAAGCAATAAAGAACAATTTTTGTAGTTTTTGGTCTGACATTAATCGGATTCAAATCCGAGTCTACCGTTTCAGTGGCAGACACTCTATCCACTCGACCACTGGTCGGTCAATTTTGATGATTGTGAAATTAAAGCAACAAAAAGATTAACTTTTACGCAACCGGAGAGCAATTTCATCGCTAAATTTTTTTTTAATAGCTGAAATATAGTAAAATATTTTGTGTAATCAACCAACTTTTTAAGCTTGACAATTTAGTGAAATGAATTCAATTTGAAATTCGTGGCTTACTTTTGACATTTTTTGAAGAATCTTATTGCAATTTGATGTAGGAAGTTGGTTAAATGAGGTCATCTAACTTTTTGGTTACTTGCACCATATACCACTAACACGTTTTTCCATTTCTAGTACTGCATTAAAACCTACTTTTATTACAGTAAAAACACTAAAGTATCAAAATTAAGCTTCTTCTTTAACGTTGGAAGTTATGCATAGTCAGTCCATCATCAGCAACAACAAGGATAATCTTATTCAGATAAAATATTGTATATTAAGCTCTTACGCCTTGCAATCCAAACCCGTGTCAGAATCGAGGAAATTGCATTATCACTGATGATGGATACAATTGTGATTGCCTCGACGGATTCAATGGATTTGACTGTGAATTTGTTTGTAAGTTCCAATTGTGGCATACCGCATATAGACCCAAACTTACTTAGCAAAAGATCTAAATGTAACTTAATGCAGCCACGAATCTTCTTCTTAGTTGTTTGAATTCTTTTTTATCATCAGAATAAAAGCAAAAATGTGTGTGAGCCAATGAATAATACTCTACTCTACAGCAGTTTTTTTTATGTCTTCAATTAAGGGTTGGAAGCTTGAGCGAATGGCATGATGTGATCTTCTGTCGCATGTTGTACGAGTAGCAAGTCCTTATTTGCTTATGCAAGCTGCTAGTTTTTAATACTCTAGGCTTCACTTTACCTAAGGTAACTGAAAGTAATATGAAGGCCATTCGCGTAAGTTTTCGTACCTACGGTAGAATAGAATTTTGGTTTTTGCTTCAATCTGCTAGTATTTTTTTTGTAATACGTATACCTTTTGGAATCAAATGTCACAAAAAAAGTAAATCCCAAAAGTTAAACAACGGGCTTATTTCTGTATCTTTAGCTGCGTTGCGTTGGAAAGCTAAAAGCTTATTCATCTACTTTTACAATGCTGCATTATTTTTTATTATGTTATCTTGTAACATTATGTAACAAAATATGCTTTAACTTAAACTCTATCTTAGCTTATGCAGTATGTCAAGCAAACTATCGAAGAACAATACAGGATGGAGAGAATTGCGTAAAGTAATTTAATTAAGAAGCTTGGTAGATATTATTGAGATATTAATACATGCATAAGTTTTAACGATATATCTTTGCAGTTCCTTGCGAATTCAATTCCTGCCCGGCAGATGGGGGAGAGTGCGTTCCAGATAACACAACAGAAGCAGGATTTTCTTGCATAAGTATGATCAATTTTGCGTGTTGTAGGCATTAATTTTGTGTAAGCAAAAATACGTGATGGCTTTTTTCGAGATTAATGTTTGTATGCTGTGCGTTCATTACATACTGCAGTTGTAGCCAGAGCAGTAATTACGGTATGGCACTGTGGCAAGAGCCTCGCGCTTGATTGGTCTTTGCATCAAAAACCTAGCAAAGACCTTTTTTATATTTTGGTGTACATCTTTATTTGGCAAGAAAATGTAGGCGTTTGGCAAAGAGCCGAAGATTTTCTGGCTTCAGAAATTTCATCTCTTCAGAGGCAAAAGTCTCAAAGGTCCGCACAATGTAAACCCAACCGAGGTATGAGTTCGTACATGAGCTTTGTTACGCTACCAACACGCTTCATCTGATGAAAAGCAGCATATTATTGCAAAAGCAGCAGTATAAACTTGACGTAAGTTTAACGTCTAGAGCACTGCCGTGTTTTTTTGACTAACGCTAACTTAGTAGTCGGGATTTACTCATTTACAAATCACGCGTGCTACTGTACCAATACAAAATCACCTTTAAAACGCTAGAGCCATCGCAGAGTAAGCAAAGCGAGAAAGCACTGAACGAAAGTGATGGGGCACTATCCGAAAGTGTGGGGACACTAAAATCGAATGAACTTCTGCACATTAAAACTGATCTTGTAGAGCTACAAATTATGTCCAATTTTAAAAATTCTGTTTTTGTGTCTTAAAAAAGAGACATAATAATAGCAAAGCTGGCAGCGTTTCTAATAAGCTGTTTTTATATGCCGCCCGAATTCGCTTGAAAAATCGATCTGCAGCAGCGACTGCGATCTTAACAATCTTCAGTGAGCTCTAAAACAACAAAAACAGCTTTTTTTCACAAAAAATATTTTCACGTATTGTTTCAAGTCATACAATCACTAATGAAGTAACGATTCAAGAACCAACCACTGACGAAGGATTTAGAATGCGTTGAAGTGCATACGGTGCAAACTTTTGTAGTTAAAAATTGATACGACTAACCTATTTACTTGATGACGTAGGTTTGTATGCACAAACGTGAATCAACTATGATCCCCAAATTATCAATTTTCTATTTTTTACACCCATGAACTTATTAGACTAAATTAAACTGAATGTGGTAGTTCAGAGATGCTATTCCTGAATTACTTTATTATTAAAGCAATTGGCCAGGCCGTTTGTTTAAACTTTTTCCCTAGAACTTTGTTCATACTCGGATCAAATTAATCCACCTTGTTGTTTACGACTCTTAGTGTGTTTAAAAGTGTAAAATTTGGTTGTTCAAGTTGTTCGAAACTTAAACCACTAAATTTTCGGTATTAAAAAACTTCGGTATATTGCTAGTGTAAGTAACAGGAGGCTGGTAGACGTGCCAAACCAATTTCTTAAACTCATTATTAAATTCAATGAATACCGATTAAGCAAAAATTAAAATATGACGTGCTACCGTATTTGGCGCGTTAATAAGTTAAATTGTTGCGTTACATTATGTTGTAGCAGTTGGTTGCCAGCAATTGCCCAAAGATTTGTGAAAACGTCAAACGAGTATTATTATGTTTGAACGTTAAGATTAAACGTTATTATTCCTTTTTTGCGTCATTGTCTGTTATCTTATTACGTCACGTAAAAGAAGTGTTTTAAGTAAGCCGAAATGGGTGGCAAGCAGTTGTTAGGGGTGTAAGGTTCCAGTGGCGGTGGCACTGTCAAACGCACTATTATTTCTAATTTTCATAACACAAACTTGAATACGAGAGCATTTCTAAAGGAAGCAGCAGTACTACAGCATATCTGTAACAGACAGTTACCATTTTGTTTGGCTCTGCTTCATTACGTACTGATTTGTAGTTACGAAACAAAGTAAGCAAACAGTCATATACAGTATTATTTTAAGCAATCTGTCAAGTTAAAATAGTCCAGCAAATGAAACAAATGCAGTGCTATTGAAAGACTTTTGAAAAGATTATTACTCATATAGCCATAAGTTTCATTTTTACAGCTTTTAATCCATGTGCCGACAATCGTTGTCAAAACGGAGGAACCTGCATAGTAGTTGATGTGCTTGAAGGCAGGTTCGAGTGCTCTTGTCCGGAAGGATTTACCGACTTCCTATGCGAAGTGCCAGCAGTAGGTACAGTATGTTCAAATACAATGTTACAAACAGTTTAAACCGAGTTATACAATGCTGTTTTCAACGTTCAGCCAACTCGTTGAGAGAAAGAAAGAAATAGCTTAACTTTTTACGCGAGATTTTGCAGCGGTGTTGATAAAAATTTCAACATTACGCTTTCGTAAATATTGGCTATTTCATCACAAAAACTTGCATCACAAATATTATTTCATTATAAAAGTTTTCATCACAATTTTGATATGTTTATGACGTAATGGTGTTTAGATTTTTCATGAACACTATTGCAAAGCCTCGAGTAAAAAGTGTTCATGAGTAGGTAGGCAGGTTTATCAGCCTAACTCGGTCACTTCGCAGAATTACGAACAAGGCATCTTGGTGAATAAAGATGTCAATTAATTACCCTTACCGATCAGTGATTAAGTGGATAGAGCGTCTGCTACTGAAGCGGTAGCCTTGGGTTCGATTCCCAGTCGGGTCAAACCAAAGACTTTAAAAATTGGTATTCACAGCTTCTCTGCTAGACGTTCAGCAATTAAAGGGACAGTGTGAAGCCTCCGCCGTGTGTGATAGACAGGTTGGCAGATGGCAGCTTGACTCGAAGACCAAAAGGTCCCTTCGCCGTCTCTTGGTCAAAGTAACTCGGTAAATAAAATGCAATTCCAGTTACAAAAACAATTACAATCAGGTGCGCAACCAGGATTTTACCAAGGGGGGCAGGGGCTTGAATCCAAAGTTAAAAATTTTTTTTGGTTTAAGAAATGACTTATTGAAGTAGCACGCCGAGCAAACTTGTACAACTGAGCATATCGCCTCCAGCCGCCGGAGGCCATGTGGGATTTTTGTGACTTTTTTGGAAAAATGGCCATTTTAACGCCATTCGCTAGTTTTTGGAGCCATTTGAAAGAACTAAATTGCAATATTCATTCATTCATTTGTTTATTTTTGTGTAGAAAGACACAGAACACACTAAAGCAGGAAAAAAAAGGAAAAAAAAATGTACAAAAGAAACACAATGTTATGGTCTTTCCTGTGAGAGGCTGCGAAAGAACCAAATGTCCATATCCGGAAGGAAATGGCGCAGTCATCGAGTCTGCAGCCTCTCACAATCGGACGACGTAATAAACACAAGTGTGAGCGATAGTTAAGTAATTTACTTAATGCAAGATACATTATTTAATAATTCAATAATAGTGCAAAAAAAACAACATAATTGGATGTAACGATATATGTGCAAAGTGTATACATCGTAAATTACAAAAGCAACTACACGATAAAAAGTAATCTTTAAAATAAGCAACTCTACATGGTGCAATAAATGATTTCGCATCGAATACCAATAGAAAGTTGAGGATGTTTTTTTAGTAAAACTTTGATGTTTTTACAAAAAGATTTAAAATTAGATTCATTTATAGATTTAATCTCAGAAGACAATTCATTCCATAGTTTACAACCAGTGAATTTTATTAATCTTTGTGTAGTGGATTTAATACATCAAAAATTTACTGCCCAGTTAGCAAACCTAGTAAGATACTCGTGTATTTCTGAGGAAATAGTATTGTAATCGTTAAAACATTTTGGAAGAATTTTTTTTTAAAACTAAACATAAATTTCAAAACTTCTAATTTGTAAATGTCAATTAATCGTAATAAATCTAGTTGGTCATATAATGGGGCAATTTTTGCTTTAACAAAAGGCAATTTAGTGATGACTTTGACAATGTAGTTTTGTTCAATCTGAATACGATGGGTATATTTAGCAGCAGCGCTGCCCCATGATGTGATACCATAATATAAATATGGATATACAATGCTATAATAAACATTTAATAGTACAGATTGAAGGGCATGTTGTCTTAATTTACTTAGTATTCCTCTTGCTGTAGATAGTTTTTGTACAAAATGTCGCGTGTGTTCCTCCCAGGTCAGCCTGTGATCAATTATAACACCCAAGTATTTAACAGCACTCTTATTTGGTAAAAGACTGTTTGGGGTATTGATACAAAAATCATAACTAGATAAATTTTTTAAGTTAGAAAATAACACACAGTTAGTTTTACAACAGTTTAGTGTAAGTCTGTTCCAACTAATCCAATTTTCAAGTTGGAGAAATGATTTCTCTCATTTACTTTTGAGTTTTTCAGTACTTACATCGCTACAGAGCAATACCGAGTCGTCAGCATATAAAATCGTTTTGGATTTACAAGAATTAGTCAGATCGTTTATATAAACAAGAAAAAGAAAAGGCCCAAGCACGCTATCTTGCGGCACTACGATCTAGACAGGTTGCATGCCAGATGAAATCCGTTCTTCTTTGTTAACTGTACACTGAGAGCGATTTGACAAGTATGAATTAAGCAGTTAGTATGCATTTCCTCTAACGTCTTGATATTCTAATTTGTCGATTAATATTTGGTGGTTTACGCAGTCAAAAGCTTTAGCAAAATCTAAGAAAATTCCACCAACTGTTTTATTTTGGTCAAGTTCAGTTAATATCAATTCATTTAAGTATGTAATAGCATTATTTGTTGAGTGTTTCTTTCCAAAGCCAAATTGACAATTAGCAAATAAATTATATTTATCCCAGAATTTGGAAAAACGTTTATGCAGAATAGTTTCAAACACTTTGTTAATTGGGGACAAAATGGATATAGGCCTATAGTTACCTAAATCAAGTACGGATCCGCCTTTATGAAGGGGAATGACTTGTGCAATTTTCAAAATATCCGGATAGTTTCCTGATTCTGTACATTCATTGAAAGAAACCGCAAAGTATCCGGCTATTAAATATTTAGATTCTTTGATTATCCTAATCGGAATGTCTAAATAACCAGGCGATTTGTGATCGTTTCAGCTGGAGATAATTTCTGCGATCTCATATACATCTGTTGGTTGCAGAACAATAGATGATGGATTACGCTTACCAAAAAATTTAAAGTGATTATAATTTTGGGCAGGATTGGTAGATTTAGCAGCAAGTTTTTCTCCAATAGTAGCAAAGTGTTGATTCATTTGATTGCAGATTGTTTGAGGAGAACTAATTATTTGGCAGTCGACTTTAATAGTTTGTGGCAATGTAGTTTTCCTTTTAGTTTTTGTGAGTAGTAAGTTTATGTAATTCCAGGTGTCTGAGGAATTATTAGCATTGCTGAATAAATTTTCAAAATAGTCTTTCTTTCCTTTTTTTTTGATGTGCGTCAGCTTATTTCTATACTTTTATATTCATTGACGATGCTGCAGTCCCTATTTTTTGAATATTTTGCATGGAGTTTATTTTTGTGTTTAATTAGTGCAAGGATGTCTGGGGTGATTCAAGGGCATTTTGCAGTTTTATATTGCCTTCGACTTTGGATTTTTGCGGAAAAATGTTGGTTGGTGAGATCACCAATTAAATTATAGAGTTTTTCAAGATTGTTACAATTGAACATTTCAGGTTAAAGCATTGTTTAGATCACTTAAAAAAGATTCAATGCTTTCCTGTTTAATACTTCGCGTATATGGTCGTTGGGATGTTTTAATAGTTGGGATACATCGATACTTTACGCAGAGCGGAAGATGATCAGATGTATCTTCTTGTAGAATTACAGTGAATACGTTACTAGCACATGTGGCATTAATACAAACATGATCAATTGTGGAACTACAAGTTGCACATATTCTTGTCGGTTTGTCAATAAGTTGCACGCAACCAACACTATTAATGTGATTAGCATAATCTTCAATAGAGTTCGATGTATCAATTTTGTCATAGTGAATATTGAAATCGCCCATCACCAGGTACTTTTGGTAAGTTTTGAACGATTTAATGATACTTATGAAAGCATCTTCGAATGTTTTTATATCATTAGCAGTGTTGTTGGGGTGCCTGTAAACGGAGCCTACTATCAACGTGTCACTATTTTTAAGTGTTAATTCAACCCAAACATCCTCACAATCAATTATTTTAATTTTAGTCTTGGATAAAGGTTGGCATTTAATATTGTCAGACACATAAATGGCGGATCCACCTGCACTAGTGTTAGAGTTGCAATAATATAAGTTGTATCCAGGCAATTCACAAAATTTTATTTTACTGTCAGTTAATCTGGATTCACTAATACATAATACTTCAACTTTTTTAGGAAATCGGTTTAAGAAAAGCTTCAAATCATTAAAATGTTTGTCAAAGCTGACAATATTCAAGTGAACAATTAAAGCAGAGTGTTTCATCGGACCTGCAACCGTATCCGTGGTAAATTCTGCCAAAGTTTTATATTCACAAATAACTTTATCAAAAATCTGAATGTCGCAATCCATTTTACCTGAGAAGCGTTAAACAAGAAAATGCAAAACTACATACAAACTTACTACAATTGATCTAAGTCACTTTCAGACCTTATTAAAACCTTTTCACTCTCTTCATTTTTCCGAACAAAAATTTGCCCGTTTGAAGTCCAAAAGTATTTGTATTCCAGTTCCTTCACTTTCTGCTTGCTAAGCCAAAATAGGCGTTTGCGTCTTTGAGTTAAATTTTCGTTTATAAACATTTTTTCCATCCCCTCGACTGCGAAGTCTTCGATCATTTTGGCGTTGAAGCGTTTATCATAAATTTCCTTTCGCATTCGGCGGCTAACCAACCGCACGATGATGGTCGGGTGGTTTACAGGCTTGTTTAGTCTTGTTCACCATATCTCTGTTTGACCGGAAGTCGATGTGCAATCGAAATGTCTTCCTCCTTAATATCAACGTCCAATTTGGTTATTAAATCAAATGTGATTTGTGTCACATCTTCATCTTTTCTAACTGGTACCCCCTGCAATTCCAAAATTTGCCGCCTATTGTATTGCTCAATTTCGTCGATTCTGAGTTGATCTTCAAATTTAGATTTTTGTAACGTATCAGTTGTTGTGGTCAACTGTCGCAGGTCTTTTGTTTGCAGCTTATTGGAGCGCTTTAAGCTATCACATTCTTCAGTTAGATCATCGTGCTTTTTTGCTATAAAATTTTGACTTTCACGCAGCTGAACCGCTTCAAGTTCAAGTTTTTTAATTCTTTCTTCTAGTGGTTTGGTAGCTTTCGAGATCATAGTTTCGATTAAGTTTTCTAGCTGACTTTGAATGAACTGTACAATTTTTTCCGAAGAATTGGCCTCGCTGCCTTTGTTTTTGTTCGATGCTTCTGGCATTTTATCGGAAATAACCAGCTCACTATAAAATGCACGTGCGTTGTTGCTAAAAAAAAGCACGTCTGCACTGCTCGACAGTAAAACTGTAACGTCAAATAAATTAAAATTAAAATAAAAGTGCAATAATTAAACATAAAAGTGAAATAATGAAAGTTATTTGCCAGAATTAAATTGCCCAGCCCCTTCAGCCTTTCCTTATTTGCGTGTAAAATCCAAAACACGTTTAAACACTTGTATGTTGCGATAAAATTAATGTTCTAAGTGGTTCGACAAAGGAGGGCTGAAGCCACTCTTCTGGTTGCGCCACTGATTACTATTATTGTTTCATAAAAGTTGTTCAGACACTTTTAAAAGTACTGTACAAGCTACGTAGAGCATGATTGTACGGCTTTAACGTACAGCATGTACAGGAAGAATTATTAAACTTATCAATCTGAAGCCAAATGACACAAATCAATAGCTTTTTATGAAAGTATGTCAGCAGTTTAACACTACCAGAGGTGGGCACAGCGCCGCTGTTCAGTAGCGGCGCTACCAGCGCCGCTGTTTTTTTAATAGCGGAAGCGGAAGCGCCGCTGCTTTTTTCTGCTAACAGCGAAAAGCGGTAGCGCCGCTATATTTGAGGCCCAGTAGCGAACAGCGCTTCAGCGCTTCTGTGAAAGCAATAAATCTGCCGCTTCCGCTACTGCAAAAAAACTTTAAAGAACATTCTTTTAAACTGCAATTAAGAAATGTAAACAATAAAATAAAGCTTTTGTCTTCGATTCTTTTAATCCGTAATGACACTTGTTGCTCTGAATCCAAAACGACAAAATAGTTCTGTTTTTCTCACGTTATCACTTAACAGTTTTCGTCGCTGTCCTCGTTAATCCTGATTGACAGCCACAAGCACTGGTTGCTCTCGTTATTGGTAATCAAAAGACAAGGTTGCCCCACATCAAAGCACTGGTTGCCCCACATCGCGAGAGGCCTTCTCCCTTGCACTTTAAAAGCAAAATATTAATGAATTTGTTCATTCAATATAATACAGCACTCCCTTCAAGTGCTGCTGTGGAACGACTTTTTTCGGTCGGAAAAGACGTGCTCAAACCTAAGCGCTCAGGTTTGACCGACGAGCATTTTGAGATGCTTGTCTTTTTAAAAGGAACTTGCGAACAATTTATTGAACTATAATTGCTTGGCTGCTTGCATGTGTGCTATTATAATGACGGTATACTTTTGTGATTACATTTGGTTTGTAACTTCAGAAAAAAAAAATTGTTTTGTTTTGTTAAGTAGCGGCAGCGAATAGCGGCAGCGCCGCTGTTTTTGAACCCATTAGCGGCAGCGGAAGCGCCGCTGCTTTTGTAAATCAAGCAGCGGTAGCGGCAGCGCCGCTGCTTTAAACGTCAAATAGCGGCAGCGGTAGCGACGCTACTATTCAAGTAGCGGGTGCCCAGCTCTGAACACTACCTAACTGCGCATGCATGATGCGTAGTTTGGCATATTGGATCAATCAGTCATTTCAGTTTAATTCTTAATCTTTAGCTACACCAAGCACAAAAATTGTTAAACAGGGACTGAACGATGTTTGAAAGGTATTTGAATTTCGTTAAAAAGTACGTAAATCAAAACTATGGAATTTTCTAAGGTATTTGCGAAAAAAATTATTTCTCTCCGTTTTATTGTTATTGAGTGACATCATTTCAAACATCACTGATCCATTCCACAAAGTAAAATAACGTCACTAACCACCGAAAATTAACGTCACTAACTCCCTACGTCACAGGTTGTTGCTGTATGCTGCAATTCAGGTTAGAGCTTCGCCGGTGTAGGATAGGCTTGAAAATATGAAGTATAACAAAGGAAATTGAAAGTAAATTATGAAATGCTGCTTTATACAGCCTATGGTAGGCCTGGTTTAGGTTAGTACTTATTCAGGCTAGGCCTACCGGAATAGTGAGACCTCTCAACAGTAGGCTAGTCTGTACCGCTAAAGGGAATGCTAATGCTAGTGGCTGTATTCAAAGATTGGTATAGCCTACTCTGTACTATTGCAATGACAAACAGGAACTGACAAGAAACTAAGTAATGCTAGGCTACCTATGACCTGTAAGTGAAGTTTTCTTGTTAATAGGCCTATGCACTAAACGGCTACCGGTACCGTACGGTGCTATTTACCGGTAGCCAATTGATGTGAGATACCGGTATCAATTTACTTTGGGCTCTTCCCAAACTTATCAGCTTAAGTCATAAAATATATTTGCCTTAGTGTAGGCTAATTCAAAATTGCTATTAATAATGTTAAATTAGGCAGTGGATTTTTTGACAAACTGGAAGTGACATGAAAAAAAAAAATGATGTTAGGCTCCCTCTGACCTGTACGTATACTTTTCTTGTTTACCGATATGGTACCATTTACTGGTAGCCAATTTATGCGAGATACCAGTATCAGTTTACTTTTTGTGGCACTACACCGGTCCCCTACTTATCAGGTTAAGCCATACAAAATGCTAGCTGTAATTCAAAATCGCTATGAATAATTTTTATTATAGCCTATAGGTGATCTAAGTCTCATTTGGCAAATAATTAAATTATCTACTTGTTTTTTATCTGTTGTGGAGCACAAGCTCTGAAGCAAAATCTCCGCTACGTAAAAGTGAATATCGATATCGCAAACCACCATCAGACCATGACATTTCATTATTGTACAAAATGTCATTCCGTTACCGTTCCAATATCTTATAACAGATAATATTATTATACAAAATATTATGTTACTAGGTTGCAGTATTCCAAAGTTCTACTATCTCATTACTATACGTAATGTCATTCCGTTACTGTTCCAATACAGCAGTGTCGCAACAAGAACGCTGTTTTAAGGGGGGCAAAATTTCATTTTGGGGGGGCAAAATTTTGGGTATGGTCCCAAAATTTTTGGGATGATCTACTTTTCTCCAAGTTTTCTGTTGATCTCCAAAAAAAGAAGAAAAAAAGGTCTTTACACCAAATTGATCTTCTTTTCTCCAAATTTTTTGTTGATCTGAAAAAAAAAAGGTCATCTCGCTAAATTGTTTTGCTTATTTCCTAGTTTTCTGTTGCTTCCCCAAAAAAAGCCACCATCTTAAAACAGCCGCACGGGAAAGGGGTCTTTGGGTGGGCATGCTGGAATTTTTAGGGGGGCAAAATTTTTGTTTAGGGGGGTGCCGCCCCCTTTTGCCCCCCCCCCCCGTAGTTGCAGCCCTGCAATATAGTAGGGTTGTCAGTGATCCTCTGACAAAGTACGAATCCTACAATTAGGTAATTGTAGGATCCATGGACAAAGCGATCTTGTTGCAAATTGAATTAAGATTAATTAATCATTGAAAAAACATAGGGTGTTTGCGAAACGATCCATTCTCAGATTCTTGGCATGTCTACTAACTGCTAAGTGGTTACCCAACTGTAGTATTTTTTGAGGTTATTGCTGTTAAATAAATTTTACGTGATTGCCATATGCCATGTGGGTTTCGCAAGAGAAATCCAATACGCCGAAGTACAAAATTTTTGCACCAATTTGGCATAGATAATTCAAAAATTACTTTGGTGCTGAGTAAAAGCCCCTCAACAATTTAAATTAGAGCATGGATGGTGGGAAACTTTCAAATTTACTTGTGCATACCCCAGGAAAGAAGAAGTGTAAATGAAGAAAAAAAATCTGATTTTGAACTTTTTTTATTAACTGTGCTAGGTAATGGAATGTACTGTATATTCACATAGTCTTGACTAGCTGTTGCAATTTATGATGAGAGCAACTAGAGCCATTGCAGTGTTGCATGACGATGATCATTCCAGCTCTGATCATGACATTACCATTAATGTTGCTATGTTCCAACTTCATCTGTGATCTCAACAATAAAGAAACCGATTGTTGTGAACTTAGAAGGCTCTCTGTTCACATTGTTTTATAATAAGGTATGGTTGAAAGTGTTTGTCTTTGGCTAAGTTTTATAGAAATCTGCGCCTGGTTTTATAGAAATTTATATAGCTAAGTTTTATAGAAATGTAAAATCAGTTGATCAAATTATAGGAATGTGCACCTGGCCTTACTGACTCAGCTATTTGCATTTTAACTTTTGTCATTGTTTTTTGTGTTTGTCATGAAGATCAGCAAGAAATGCTGGGCATATGCTAAGAAATAGGCATATGATGTAATTCTTTAAAAAATCCTTTGTAAACTAAATCTAAAAGTTTCCACCGTTGATTTTGTTCTAGTTAGTTGCTGTTGTATAGAAACTTTATTAATATGCAATGTTTTTTGCTCTGATGAACCTTTAATAATATGTCCAGTCGTTCTATTATAGACAGTGCCTTATTGAATAAACGCTACCGGTACTACAGCTAAAAGTTCAATAAGCAAAGCTTTTTGAATCGGTTAATTATATTTTTGCAGTTTGCGTCAATTTAAATGTGTTATATAGGTTTCTACTTCAATTCAAAGACGACTTTTCGGGTATCAGACTCAGTCATCAGCGATTGTTTGGCGACAGAACCACATCTGCGCAATGCTGCTCAGTCTACAGGTAGTTTCGTATTCTTTCAATTATGGAGTGTCAGCATATTATGGTAGTTAACCGTGCCGCCCGATCTTAATTTCGCTTGAAATTAGTCTAAATTTGCAAACTTTGACTCAAGATACGGTCAAACCTCGGTTTTATGGATTAATGCGAAAATGCAATTTTCTTCTATTAGAAAATGTCCCTTATTCGAAAAGACACAAATTTTACGTACTTTACTTGTAGATGCGCACGTTTTAATTAAAATTACTTTTTTGTCCAAGCAGCCTATGTGAAAATTTTAACTAGAAGCGTTTTGGTTAAAATGTTTTTTTGCCTGCTTGTATCTTGTATTCATTAAACCCGTCCTAGAGGTGTTGCGCAAATTTGAGTTTGAAGTCAGGATGTTTCGATAGCATCAGAGCCCCTTGATGAGTTGTCTCATATCATGTTGGTCGCCCCAGGATGTGGCGTATCAAAAACCATACTCTCTGTCTCAACTGGCGACACATTATTTTTGCGCTGTCGAGTTGGGAGAAACTGCGGTTATGTGGTTATGTAAAATAGTAACCAATCGATTTTTGCTGCGGCAGCTGAGAAATATTTTAGAAGTTGTTAGGCTGGCTTTGATAAACATTGTGTTTAAATCAATTGACCCAGAGGCGTCGCTGAGAATGGTGGCACCCGGAGTGGGATTTCGTGGTGGCACCGGTAGCTATGGGGGTCTGGGGGCAAAGCCCCCAGCCGCTGGGCGATTTTTGTAAGTTTTTGGAAAAAAAGCTATTTTAAACCCATTGGATCACATTTCGCTCGTGTTCAAAGCCATTTCAAAGAACTAGATTTTTAACATTTAAAAGCCAATCAAAAAAATTTAACTGTTCAATCCTCCTTTTACTTGCAATTAAAGTCGCGAACACGTTTAAAATCTTGCATTACGGTGTAAAATTTTAATTGTAAGTGATTTGGTCCATGTAGGGATAAGTAAGACATAATGCCTTCTCCAATATTTTAGCAGTAAATAAAATCCAGTCGAAGATTTTCCTTCAAGATTTTTGTTTTGTCTTGAAGTTATCCAGTTATAGGAGTACATGTATGGCCAGAGGGCCAAGGCCCCCTCAACTAAAATTCAATAGTTTGTTCAATGAGCATTTTCTCTAGATATTTTTTTGTAAGTATTTTGTGCGTAAAAACTGGCGATGTGGAGTTGAATCGTTACTGAAAAATGGTACAATAGATGGTAACGCATACTAAACATGTTATTCCGGGGCCGTATTTACATTGCGCGGGGCCGTATTTACAAGGCTGTTAAATGTTAAAGGCATCATGAAGCACGTGTGGTTTCGCATTAGAAACTCATCTGTAGAAAAGAGAAGCAATTCATTTCATATCACGGCTGTTTACGTTTCGTGCTAGGTTTTATTAGTCTGAGAAAAAAAACATGCCATAACCCAAGTTTGGAATGTAATTTGTCTTGCTCGCAATCAGTTAGAAAGTAAGAAAAGTTTAGCTACACAATCTACTTTCGCAGTAAAACGATATAGATCAATGAGATTTCGTGTCATGGTTCTTTACGTTTTGCGCTAGGCCATCCTGGTGTGAGAAAATTACATGCCATAACCCCAGTTTGGTATGTACCAAAATTGTGGCAAATCCAAAATTAGACCTATCAAAATTATGTACCAAAATTAGTCCTACCAAAATTGTGGCAAGTCGGTTCGGTTTCATTGTGATAAACACAAGCATTAATAACTGTACTTCATAATTTAGTTTATTAGACTGAATGTTCGACACCGAAAGCATTGGTATTTTTTACCATTATATTTGTTCTACTGTGTATATAGACGAGATTTGGGAATCAGTTGGGTAAAGCTTGTAGATTGAAATTTATGTTTTAGACCAGGGGTGCTCAAACTTATTGAAAAACTGACTGCATGACCTTTTTTCCCGAGCTTTAGTGGGCCGCAAAATTCTCATAAAATACTTGGATAATTTTTATTCCGAATACTGCTTAATGCTCATGTACGTTGTGAATTGCCCCACCATATTAAATCATTGCTCAACCGCGGAGTTAACCTTGAAAAAAAAATTTAACTTTTTTTTACGTTATTTGGTTGAAACTTTTTAAATTACTTGGCTAAGATGGAGGCTTCAACCCCCTCCTCCCAAGCAAGGCTTATTTCCAAATAGTTGTACTACTGAACACAACTTTTACAGACTGTGAAGTATAGATGTGCTGTGACACGCGCTTTGAAATGCAAACTGCGCGGAGATAAAAATATAAACACCAAAAACAAAAAAAGTTAAAGCATAGCTTATGTAGTGGCCAACGAAACGCAAATTTGCTGCTTTTCACGAAATGATCATGGGCCGCACATTAGGCAACCCTACTATAGACAGTGTCTTTTTGAATCGGTTAATTATATTTTCGCAGCTTGTGTCAATTTAACTGTGTTATGTAGGTTTCTACTTCATTGCAAAGACGACCTTTCGGGTATCGGACTCAGTCACCAGCGATCGTTTAGCGACAGAACCGCATCTGCGCAATGCTGCTCAGTCTACAGGTAGTTTCGTATTCTTTCAATTTTGAAGTGTCAGCATATTATGGTAGTTAACTGTGCCGCCTGATAATTTCGCTTGAAATTCGTCCAAACTTGCAAACTTTGACTCAAGATACAGTCAAACCTCGGTTTAACGCATTAATGCGAAAATGCAATTTTCTTCTATTAGAAAATGTCCCTTATTCGAAAAGATACGAATTTTACCTAGTTTAATTGTAGATGCGCACGTCAGTGACGTAGCCAGGAAGGGCAACTGCCCCCCAAAAATTTCACTTTGCATCAGAGCCCCTTCATGAGTTGTCTCACATCAGGTCTGTCGCCCCAGGGTGTGTCGCATCATAAACCATACTCTTTGTCACGATTGGAGACGCAGTATTTTTGCGTTGTCGAGTTGGGAGAAACTGCGGTTATGTGGTATATGTAAAATAGCAACCAATCGATTTTTACTCCTGCAGCTGAGAAATATTATGGCAGTTGTTAAGACTATAAGTTTGATAAACATTCAGTTTAAATAATCAGGTAGCATTAAATCCAATCTAACGAAACAGTGAATTTATGATATGTAGTATCTTGAAAACTTTCGAGAGCACTGAGCACCAAAGCAGTTCTGAACAGTTTTTTTATTGAAAGCAAATACCAACGGCTCTGTTTTGCTTTTTTTTTATCCTCAGCTGTGTTTTGTCAATAAAACTAGTATTATCAGAGAAACTTTCATATGCGCCATTGTTATGGCTTACAGAGTCCCTGTAAAAAGGTGACTACAGAAATGTTTACATTAATTTGCAGAAATTTTACTTATATGCTATTCTATAGTTATTACGTATGATATTCGTTTTAATTAAATTATTTTTTTACAGTTCCGGCAACTTCCCAAGCTGCCATCGTCGCGCTTCATCAAAACCCCAGTCCATCACCTGAACGACCGCCACAGTCCCAACATTGCTCAAAGAATATGTTTGGAATTTTTAGTAGGCGAATTTTACGCCTGTAGTTTTTCTTGTGTTTATCTTACTGCCTGTATCTTTGCAATAAATTTTTTTTACTTTTTCATTGTATACTTTATAAGAGAAGCACTACGCTCTAGATGGAAAACATAGCTATTCCATTAAACCAATGAAACTACGTGCCAATGCTGGGCCCAAGCAAGCAATAGCCGCTTATTGTGAAATGCAGTTCCATAATATAAGTCTGATGCTAGTATTAACTGCAGGCTAGCTACAATTTCTGGACGTTTTACGTACCGGTAGCCTACTGCTTATCCAGTACGTGAATTGTAGGGGGGACGCGTCCCCCCATTGAGAGTTAGTGGCCCCATGGAGATTTAGCGTTCCCTTATAGAAATTCAGCGTTCCCTACTAAAAGAAAGCGTCATGGACGTATGGACGAAAAAATGGCTCATAAAATGTCAATTTCCGGCCGAATATTTCGTCAAATTGCGGTGAAGACCTTTTTTGGTTTTCACGTGAATTTGGAGCAAGCTTTTCACCAAATTGCTCCAAATTCCGATTGCGTCCGGTCACGACTACGAAAGCGTTTCTCCATGCAATAGTTTACAGTTCAGTGCTGCTTGCATCCAATATTGACCTAACCGGCAAAATATTTTCCTATTATGCCGCAACTTACAAAAATCACAATGGCCACAATTATCTATTGTTACATTATAGATCAATTTTACCTCTTAGCATTACCTGCTTGGTTTTGTTTTGCGGAAAAATAACGGAGTGATTTTTACCCAAACACTAAATCGATAATTTCAAGCAAAAACCAAACCCATCACCAAAAAATAAACTAGTTTGTGAATGTATGCTGCTATGATATTGCATTAACAGCCAAAAACTTAAAAACTAAATTTTTTTTTGCTTGGGTTCAGAGTCACTTTAATGCCATTCAATCTATTTCATTCCAATAGACATCTAATCGGCTGTAATCAGATTTAAGAAAAAAATGCAGACAAACTCACATTTTTGATTGGTATAAGTATTTTTTGAGAAGGAACTGTAAATCCAATGTTTGTGGGAAAGTAACATCTATGACAAGTTTTGCCAATTTACTCATTTAAAATGTTAGAGTAAGCTCGACATGTTTGAAATACAGTATCCAAACCAAAATGGCTGATAAAGTTTTTTGAACTTTTATGATAAACTGCAGTCAAATGTACTTCGGCTTTTCGATTGCGTTTACTGCCAGTATTTTATGGTTTGCTTGAAATCGAAAACTACTGCTGTATTGTTATTCCTTGTACAATAATTTCAGCCAGATTTTTTCCATTTTTGACATTATTTTTAAAGCTTTTGCAATCTCAATGCATACCTAAATGGTGGAAAGTTCTTTCAAGACCCTGGATTGGACATTGCGTTCTCCTGCATTTGGGATGATCTATTCGTTGAATCATTTTACGAAGAACCGTCTCCAAGTGATCCAACGAATCGACTATCACAAATCCAAATAAATCTAAGCAAACAAAATCACCACATTAAACAAACAAATCACCAAAATTTGTTTGTTTAGAATGCAGATGCTGTAACTTGATGTTACGAAATAGCAAACCTAAAAAGTTCTCCAGAGCACCAATTTGTCAGACTTTGCTGATAGCAAATTTCAAAGATTACACGCCAAAAAATAAGAAGTTTCACCTTATACCGTTTGAACATCGCGACTACATTTTTAACGAGACAAGATAATTAAGTTTTTTATGCATTATAGAAAGTAATTTTTGTACAGTAATTATCGTTTTCGTAAAGAAATAGTTGAAGCAAATACAAAGTTTATTGAGTTTAGTTGTAGCAAACTCTTTTGATTTAAATTCATTATTTTAATTCTAACCCGTATGATTACTCATATTTATCAAATTTATACAATTTTTAATTTGGGTTGAAAAACTTTTTTACCTTGCAGAGCCTTTAAACAATGAACTGAATTATCAACGATAAAATGTGAAATCTCAATATTATGCGGTTACAGTATGTTGTTTTATCACTAACATTATCATATTTTCTTGAACTTTCAAATCATGTGCGAAAAACAAAATTTATTACAAAGACAATGGTGTAGCTAAAACACGTTTGATGTAACAATACTTTATGAAAGCAGTTTAATAGCATGCATGTTTTGTTATAGCTATAACGCCTTGCAATCCCAATCCATGTCAAAATGGCGGAAACTGCACGATAACAGACATGTTCCACAGCGGCTACGTTTGCGATTGTCCAGGTCAATTCGATGGGCTTGACTGCGAAATATTTGGTGAGTCAAATATTCTCGGGCGAATTGTTCCATTAGTTCAAAAGTTTGCTACAAGACTGGTTCAAGTCTTTTCCCCCGTCGGTCAAATTGGCTGCAGTGTTGTCATGTGGTTGTATCATTTTAAAAATCATTGGGGGAAAATATAGTCTTGAAATTTGACGATTACCAATGTATTATGATTTCTATGGCAGCCACCTGATGAAACACCCGAGTTGGTGGCACATACGCAAAATAATGCATACAAATGTAATAACTGCGTTGTAGAGTACCATCTTTGTGTCTCAGATCAGATCTGGTTTAATATAAATAGCTGTTGCATAAGCAAGCTAACGACATCACTATATCACCATCTACAAATTATCTGATCGCAAACTTAAACTCTAAATTTCTTCTTTAAGACGATTTGTGACTTGAGGTAGATGCCAGAGGTGGATTCCTCGAGGACGTCCTTGGCCTCGAGGACGTCCTCAAGGACATATTTTGAAGTCCTTGGCCTTGGCCTCGAAGCCTTAAGTTCTCGAAAATTGCCCTGTCTTCGGCTCGAGGACAGCTCTATTTTTTGAACAGTTGAAATTTCGTTGGAAAACGCCAGAAACCTCGCGGAAAATTTGCGAACACCTTTTTTGTTTTCCTCACTTGGAGCATAGGCGTAGCCAAGGGTGGGCCCAGAGCCCCTCCATTTAAAATTTCACCAAAAACGCCTATTGTTTCTTTAGTTTCAGTTTCTTTTTAGCATTTTTTGCTTACAACAGTAACTTACAACAATATTAAAGATCAAAGGCCCCGGGCCTCCCTCAATTCAATTGTTGCCAGCCAATTTAAACGTATAACTTGAACGAAATGGAGAGTTTTCGTCCTATAAGTTGCTATCTCAGGCCCGCATCTAGCCTTTTTGTGATCGCAATTATTAATCAGGACCGGATTTACCTTAATATGGCGCAGTACCAGCTAGGGGCCCCGCGCTGAAATCGTAAGACTTTTTTTGGTCTTCACCTATATTTGGCAGAAAGATGTTCCGAAAATCTCCAAAGTTTCAAGGGCCCAGCGAGATGTAAATTCGGCCCGGCAATAACATGGTTAGTAGGCGTAACCATCTATTGTACCACTTTTCAATAACAATTCAGTATTTCACCTCCAACCTCGCCGGTTTTTACCCACAAATTACTTTAAAAAAAAATTAGCCATCAAAAATGCTGATTGAACAAATCCTTGAACATCAGTTGAGGGGGCCCCCTGGCCGAACACGTACTCCTATAACTGGTTATTTTCATGACAAAACAAAAATCTCTAAGGAAAATCTTCGAGTGGATTATTATTTACTGCTAAAATGTTGCAAGACACAATGCTTCTTACTTTCCCCTACCTTGACCAAATCACTTACAATTGAAATTTAACTCCAAAATGCGAGTTTTAAAACGTGTTTTGGACTTAAATTGCAAGGAAAAGGAGGATTAAACAATTTAATTTTTTTCAATTGGCTTTTGAATGTCAAAAATCTAGTGATTTCAAATGGCTCTGAACACTTGCGAAATTTGATCCAAGGGCATTAAAATATCTTTTTTTACCAAAAAATTACAAAAATCGCCCAACGGCTTGAGGCCCCGCCCCCAGACCCTCGTCTGTGATACTTTTGAGTTACACTAGCTTTCTCAACACGTTTCCAAAGGTAGATATTTTCACCTTTCAACTATTAGTTTAAGCCCTCTTCCTTTTGCAAAATCCTGGTTACATACTTGCAGACAACGAATTCAGATCTTCCATCCTACGATATGTTTGTCCCACAAAACTTCCTCTTTGAAAATTTTGATGACGTCATTGCAAGTGCTTTATGGTTTAGGTCTCCCCCAATCAAAGATTCTGGGTACGCTTATGAATTGGAGACTGCCTGAAAAAATTTTTTGAAAACCTTTTTTTTTTGAGAACACTTGCAGCTGTGTCCTTGGTCTTTGGCTTGGGCCTCGATTATTGCTGTCCTTGGCCTTGAGAGGGTCTGTCCTCGGAAAGGCTGTCCTTGACCTTGGCCTCAGATTTTTTTGTGTCCTTGGCCTTGGCCTCGAGCCTTGTGTCCTCGACTCCACCTCTGCTAAATGCTAAATTTTGTATCGATGTCTAATGTAGTAAACAATCCAAAAATCAATTAACCTTTTTATGAAATATCCACAAGTCTGTCATGATAGCCATACAATAAAAATCAGCCTAGTGCAGCCTTTTCCTTAGAAATATCATCAATCATCAGCTAGACCAGCTAAATAAGTTTACCAGAATTGAAAATTAGAATTTTTTGATCTTGGGGCAGCAAAATAGAGGCTGCGAGAAATTATTAAGAATTTTTTTCAGAGCTCTGTCGTAGTTCGTTTGTTACGCACTTTAAGTACATAACCAGTTGACCACATTTTGAACTGTTTTTATAAAGTGATTCTTGAATCCTTTTCCTATTTTTGTTTTTGTGGACAAGTTCATGAAAACCATAACAGTGCCCGCAGACATGAAAAAGCAGTGACTTGAAAAATTGGATTTTGATTTCACTGCATTGTCTTACAGATCCATGCCAAGTTGATTCTTGTCCCCAAGATGTCGGTTGCATTCCAGACAACACCACTGAAGCTGGATTCACTTGCATCTGTACGTACTTTGAATTGGGTGTAGGTCTTGCCTATCTGACTCGTTTGTTATTCATTTCCTGTAGATCTGCTAGGTTGGATGGTTTCTCGTTCTTTTTTGCAGAGGAGACGCAGACTCGACTACCGTACCACCCTGATAGTTGCAACTCTGATTTTTCATATCTCCTCGTCACTGCGTGCTTTTAGCTTTTTGCATTTTATTACCACAAAATAAGTGAAATAATACATGTGAACCGAACTAAATATAGTGTTGTCGTTTACTTTTATATTTTTGTACAGTAATGTAGAAATTCACCTACGCTAATTTTTATGACCTTTCACGCTACTACCAAATGTGTTTTTTTTTTCAAAATTATTCTTATTAAGTTAAACTATTCCTAAAGTGCAGAGGTGGGCACAGCGCCGCTGTTCAGTAGCGGCGCTACCAGCGCCGCTGTTTTTTTAATAGCGGAAGCGGAAGCGCCGCTGCTTTTTTCTGCTAACAGCGAAAAGCGGTAGCGCCGCTATATTTGAGGCCCAGTAGCGAACAGCGCTTCAGCGCTTCTGTGAAAGCAATAAATCTGCCGCTTCCGCTACTGCAAAAAAACTTTAAAGAACATTCTTTTAAACTGCAATTAAGAAATGTAAACAATAAAATAAAGCTTTTGTCTTCGATTCTTTTAATCCGTAATGACACTTGTTGCTCTGAATCCAAAACGACAAAATAGTTCTGTTTTTCTCACGTTATCACTTAACAGTTTTCGTCGCTGTCCTCGTTAATCCTGATTGACAGCCACAAGCACTGGTTGCTCTCGTTATTGGTAATCAAAAGACAAGGTTGCCCCACATCAAAGCACTGGTTGCCCCACATCGCGAGAGGCCTTCTCCCTTGCACTTTAAAAGCAAAATATTAATGAATTTGTTCATTCAATATAATACAGCACTCCCTTCAAGTGCTGCTGTGGAACGACTTTTTTCGGTCGGAAAAGACGTGCTCAAACCTAAGCGCTCAGGTTTGACCGACGAGCATTTTGAGATGCTTGTCTTTTTAAAAGGAACTTGCGAACAATTTATTGAACTATAATTGCTTGGCTGCTTGCATGTGTGCTATTATAATGACGGTATACTTTTGTGATTACATTTGGTTTGTAACTTCAGAAAAAAAAAATTGTTTTGTTTTGTTAAGTAGCGGCAGCGAATAGCGGCAGCGCCGCTGTTTTTGAACCCATTAGCGGCAGCGGAAGCGCCGCTGCTTTTGTAAATCAAGCAGCGGTAGCGGCAGCGCCGCTGCTTTAAACGTCAAATAGCGGCAGCGGTAGCGACGCTACTATTCAAGTAGCGGGTGCCCAGCTCTGCTGAAGTGAAATAGGCAGAACTAATTTAGAAGGTCACAGAGAAATCACGTCTTTCAATCCTACTTCATTTGACAACACTTTAAATTAAAGATGTCTCCACGTCTAAATGGGTAATTATTTCAACCTCTAGTGATGCAGTTAAGGCGGAGCTCCCATTGCGGGAGCTTTCCCGTGTTTCGACGTCCACAAACTTCATCATCAGTGTGAAGAGAAGTCGGCACAATGCAAGCAATTTTAATCACTGAATTAGGCTAACACAGCTGGTAAATTCTTATTAATATTTTTAATCTTATTAATCTTAATTTATTCTTATTAATCTTTCACAATAAGTCTGTAGCCAGCTGGCCATGGTCTGAGACTATTTAGGTTGCTACTTAAAGACCTTTATAGGGTGTCTTCGAGGCCAACCTATTTCTTCTTTTACGTACTTTGAATATGCTTATTTTGTTTTGTTTCGTTACAATGCAATACAACCTGTGTTTTGCTTACGTTGCTTTGAATATTACTTTTTCATAACTGCGGTTTTACAAATGTTTTGTAGTTGATGCCGCTTGTGATAATGAGCCTTGCCAAAATGGGGGGACCTGCATTGTAATAGATGAACTTACGGATATCATTGAATGTGCTTGTGCAGTCGGATTTACTGGATTTCGATGTGAAAATGTTTTTGGTGAGTTGAATGGGGAAAAGAAGAGAAGCCCAACTTGTAAATAGTAAATGTGAGCCGTGACTTGTTTTTTGATGCGAGTAGGTGATGTTCAGTGTTACAAAAAATACTCCAAGATAGGTAAGTCAATTTATTCAGTGTAATTTTTTTCTAACAGCGATTTATATCATGATATCAACAGAGTTACAATTTTCAAGGCGATTTCAATATTTTGCTTCTATTAGTACCATAGAGTAGTTCTTACTCTTGCTTCTTTTGCTGTAATCCAGCGATTGCTGTTGCAGTTGATGATGCAGTTGCTTACTTGTTGAGGTTGTTGTCAGATTTATTTGTACAGAATCAATGCTTTGGTTATACAGGAAACTTGCTTTTGGCTGAAATATCAAATCTTTTTTGAAACCAGTCAAGTTCACACCAAATTTCAACTTTTTGGCGTTAAATTCAGAATAAAATGCACTGCAAATATTTTCACTGCAAATGTTTGCAAAACAGAGTAATTAATGTAGCTGCATATTTATCTTTCTGTCACCGGACAGCGTTGGAAGCTAACTATTGGATGATCTACTCACTTTTCATTGCAATAACTACTTCGTGTTTAGAGGAATCTGCGTCCGTTTAATGCTTATGAGAGTTTCCAGTGGTTCAATGTTTCTTTGAATTTATAATTTTTGTACACTAAATTTGGTGCTTGTTGGTACGCACCATTCAAGATAACATCATAAAGCGTGTTATTCAAGGACATAACAACGTGACCAGGGTCCGTGTTGAACCCAAAATGCAGCATTTGTTAATCACCCGCAGGTTTCGGTTCAGCAATTTGTGAAATGATTTTTAAGATTCTGCTGTTACAGCATAGTCGTTGTATATGGTTGCATAAAGCTATCTCGTTTAGCAAAAGTTGAAACTACTGTTTTGTCTTTAGCTCCTGATCCATGTCTTGTCGCTAATCCGTGTTTGAATGGTGCGACTTGTGTCTTCAGTTTGGTTGACGGCTTGAGTTGTACTTGCCCTGCTGGATTTGAAGGAAATTTCTGCGAGGTTGCTTTAGGTAAATCCATTACTTTAAACAGTAGCTTTTATGTAAAATTTTCTTGATTTAATGAAAACGGTTGAAGCGAATCCTTCCAATTGAAATTTTGGGATGACAACATAAAAGTCAGCGCAAAGCTGTCAAATGACACTGTGATTAATTATCATACACTAGTTGTAGCATACTAAGTATTACATTAGTTGTTGTGCAGCAATCTAAACATTACCGGTATCTGATTCTTTCAGTAGACTGGTTACAACAGTAATTTAAATGTGATTAACGCTTTATGTTTTGTCAGTTTTGTTCCAATTTGTTCCGATTTTTGAAATTACTGTGTGCGTCTAGGCAAAATATTCAGCTACATAAAGTAAGATTTTTGACTTCCACGATGAAGCAGTTCTAGTTTTCCTTAATTTAAAAAAAAGTTACTGCTCTAAACTGTACGCTTTTACTTGATTCGGCACTATTCATAGTCACAATATTTTTTAAAAGTTTTTACTTCTCCAAACTGTCAAGATTATTTAGGAAAGTATATTTTTTAAAAGTTGATTACGAGTCTTACAAATGTTAGGTTTAGTGAGTTTTTGTTTTAATTACTTCAATTAAACTTTTATTCTTGCAATGTTGTTGCTCTTTCTTAGACAATTTTTTGAAATGAGAAAAAGTTCAACATTTAATTGATATCTTTCTAATGCAAAGTTTAGCAGTTTTTACATCAGAGATAATAATTTTTGAGAGAAGTAACTATTTCATCGTCTATACAAGTCATTAAACTGACGTTTCAAAATTAGCTTTTAAAATATGAAAATCTTTTATTCTAGATCCTTGTAATCCAAATCTTTGCCAAAACGACGCCACCTGCCAACCTGAATTTAATGCAACTAGGGGATTTGTTTGTGAATGCGCTGAAGGTTTTGAAGGAATATTTTGCGAAATACTTGGTAAGTTTCGAAAGAGGTTTCAATTGAAGTAAGCACCAGAATTAGTATCGAAATATTGTTTTTAGCTCCCGATCCGTGCATCAGTGCTAATCCTTGCTTAAATAACGGAATTTGCAACTTCAATGCCGCAGATGGCTCGTTAGCTTGTATTTGCCCAAACGGTTTTGAGGGAGATATCTGCGAGATAATAACAGGTATTAAATTGTGTTTTTTTGCTAATTTATCTCAAATCTACAGTAGGAACCGGCAAATTGCACAAGATGTGCTTGATTGATGGCGTTTTTATTCTTTCTAACGAAAAAGGACTATGTTGCGCTATCCTTTAAATGAAGTGTACCAGCGTAGGACATATTCACTATTTAAGCTTTTTCTTGTTGATTTTTGAATTATTTTTTATTTAATTGGTTTTTGTTTGTTGCCTGAAATGTGTCAACTGATCGCCGTAGTTTCAAAACTAAATCTGTATGTGTCTGGTCGTTTGAACATGTGTTTGAATTCCATTGGTATATTTATTTTTTACAACTTGCAGATGCAGAATTATTAAGCTTTTACTACAATGTAGTTTGTTAAAAAAAACTCAAATTAGAATTATAGTACCAAGAAAATAATTTTTTTAAGGTGGCATGCTCTTTATTCGGTCAGTATTAATTTTCAAGATTTATTCTGTCAATATTGGTACTGTAAAAGAATATTCTAGCAAAGAAGTCAGAAAATGAATGAACCACCTCATGATTTACTCCATGAATCTGTCAAGGAAAAAATTGCTCTTAGTGCCTGCTAAATAATTTAAATACGAAAATAATGTTGGTGCTTTATTTCACGACAATAAGAATAACCCAGTTTGCTTTGTCAATGAAATATCAATGTTTGACAGTTGATCCTTGTGAGCCCAACCCTTGTGGGAACGGGATTTGCATTTCTGGTGTTAACGCTTCATTCACATGTACGTGCTTAGAAGGATTCACTGGGAACACTTGCGAATTGCCACGTAAGTAGTGTTGATTTAAAAATGTGGCAAAAATACACTCAGCATAAGATTATATACAGGATCACACTGAATTACAGTTATACTTTGATACGCTCAATACCAAGATTATATTAAAGCTTGTGCAATTTTCTTTACAGCTGCGGCGTCGCCGGAAAAAAGGGGGTTAAGGAGCAAAAACTTCTCATTTAGCTAGGTCACTTAAACAAATTTACTCAAATATGCCTGCTTTTTAATTTACTTTATTTGCACAGAGCTGGACAGCGCTGTTTCAAGCTTTTAGCTCTCATCAGCAGTACTCAGCATATCTAACCAAAGGTATTTCCCAGCTTTTTTTTTTTTTTTTTTTGATATTTGTTGAGTTTGTGGGATGGTAATGGGAGTAGTATTGAGAGCTGCAGACACTTTTTCAAGTATCCGCAGCTGCTCTGAGTGATGAAGGTATTTCCCAGCTGGACAAGACTCTTGGCCGAACTGGACAAACCTTCTGGACAAACCTCTCGGCCAAACTGGACAAACTTTAATGGCTTGCACAGTGGCATAGGCTTTCAAGGAAATAAGCGATTTTTCACTTGTGGTACTTTTGACACAGTGCAAGCCATTAAGGTTTGTCCAGTTTGGCCGAGAAGTTTGTCCAGCTGGGGAACACCTTTGGTTAGATATGCTGAGTACTGCTGATGAGAAACAAAAGCTCGAAACAGCGCTGTCCAGCTCTGTGCATCAATGATTCGAGCTGCTTGCGGCTGCAGGGCTGGTGGTTGATCTGGCCGCCCAACTGCCAATGGAAGTTGTTATGACTTTCCAGGAGTCGACCACTAAGGCCGTCAAGCTTGTTCAGTTACTTTATTTGCTTAAGCGTTTACTTGACGTATTCATTTTTTCAGCTCCCAATCAATGTGATCCAAACCCATGTCAAAATGGTGGCACTTGCACTCCCGAGAATGGCGATACCTTCATCTGCAGTTGTCCGTCTGGTTTCAGAGGACCTATTTGTAAAAGTAATTGCTGACAATTATTTCCGTTTTGCTGACAAATTGAAATTGATTGATGCCATTTGCCTTTAAATGAATCTTAACAATAACTTTTTTATCACTGAAAAGCACTGCAATTATTAATTTTTAATCGCTTGCGTGCTATCTGGTCTAAAGGCTTCCAGCGCGGAAGCCTAGGAAAGAGTCACCAGAACGGCGACTACTTAAAACAAGCAATGCGAAAAAGTTATCCTCCCACAGAATTCGAACCTGAAGGATCAAACTTTTTCGCATTGCATGCTTTAAGTAGTCGCCGTTCTGGTGACTCTTTTCTAGGCATCCGCGTTGGTAGCCTTTAAGCTAGATAGCAGGCTAACGATTAAATATTAAAAGCTCTGGCTAGCAAACGTCAAAAACATCATACTAAACAATTATTGATTTATTAGGCTATATGTAGAACAGCGAACGCTATCAATGGAACAAAATTGTGACGTTTTAGAGCCCCATTTTCATTGCCTGCTTACAAGTTTGTTTTTTTTGTAATTCTTTCTGAACAACTCCAATTATTTTAAGTTGAAATAAATTTGAATTTGAGTTAAACTTATTCAAAATTATCTCCAGAAAGTTCAATTTGCTTGATCAGGATAGTTTTTCAAGTTTGGAGGTTTGTCGTAGCCACTTTACGAGGCTTTGGGATTTTTTGATCCAAATTAGCACAAATAACGTCCAAAAGGGTTTTTTTTACTTAATTAATTTGAATTAGCATTCTTAGTTCAATTTTAAAAAACATGCCCATAAGCAATGTTTCAAACACTTATATTGCAAACGAAAAAAATGATGTCATTTTGCTTATGATACTGCAATAATCGACCCCGATGTCATTATGACTCAAAACTTTTTACAAACTTGCTAAAAACTCCATTTTGCATGCCGAATTAGATTCTTCCACGACCATCAGTATAAGTGTTAGGTAGGCTAGCATTTTTGTTCCCTTTTTCAATTAAAATGCTTTTCACAAATATAGTAGCCTAAATAGAGTAAAATAGCTTTTTTTAATTTTGAAATTTTGCGCACATTAAAAAATACTTGCAACTAATGCCGCTCTCACACTTTGGCAAATTTGACTGCGACTCCACTGCGAATCAATTCACTGCGCAGTCTCAGTGCAGTCTCCGCGCAGTTTCCTTAGAGTCGCAGACCATGGCAAATCTTCCGCGAATGCGTTGCGAATTGATTTCTACTATCGCAGAAGAAAAAAAAAATTATCCATTTTCATGATAAGAAAGCAGGTAAAATTAAAGAAAAAATGATTATTTAGAAGATTAATTAAGCTTATTACATCTGATGAAGATATAAATTTTAGTGAAACTTTTAATTTAGCAGCAAACAAAAAGCACGAAGGTTGTCCGAAAAATCAAAATCAAAAAGAAAAATGACTAAAACCGGTTAGTCTTTGCGACATAGCTATGATGTATTACGGCATACCTGAGCGGTAACGCGATATTTTTTCGATGGTGCCGTTAGTTCAATACCGCGATACTTTACCATTTAAAGGCGCTACTGGTTCTTTATAGAAATGCAAAAATTTTGTTTACACCAATATGAATAATAAATGGTGAATTGGCATTGTAATTTATGGGTAAATTTCAACATCTACGCTGGTGGAAATCCAATAAAATCTTTCAAAACTTTTTAACAGCAAAATTTTGTACTAAATATAAACCAATCAAATTGTTTCTCTTTTTTCAACGTTTATTGTCGTAACTTAATTTCAAAATCACAAAAGCAATAAAGTGGCGAATAATCTTCGAATTACGGTAGCTTTATTGTTGCGTATTAGTATTATCTTTATTTTAGTTCAAGTCTTTATTATTTCGAATTATTTCTGTGATTGAAGAGGATATATGCTCTGCAAATGGGCACAGTTTTCGTTAAACGGATTGCCCTCAAAGTCAATTTTACTAAAATATGCAACTTTAATGTCGTTTGACACTGCTGCTACTTTAATGTTCATTTTGTTGCAAGCATAAAACTCTATAATATATTCAGTTTTAGAGCAGAAAAACTGGAATAAGGAATAGTTTTACCGAAAATAAAATAGCCGAAGCTGTCTAAAATGTTTTATTTGAGAGACGTTTTAACTTAGTCATTAATTATCAATTTGCAAATAACACGCAATAGGATTAGATGTCCTGCAAAGTGCAAGTTTAACAAAAAAGCAAAATAAATCGGAAATTAACTATTTGTTGTTCTGCAGTATAAGGCATTATTGCTTTCAAAAACAAGTACAAACCAAACGGGTAAGCAAATAATTTTATAACTATATTGCAAACTACTCTTCAACACCACTGCATTTATCATACTACTCGGCTATTAACAGCTGTAGGCAAACTTAGCGTTTTAAATGAATTGGGAGCATTTTCGGCATTATATTGAGCGCCTTCATTAAAAAACTAAAAACAATGCAAATGAATAAAGTAATAACCAGTACACTGTCAGCATTAATTCAAAATAGTAACAGCATTTTACGAAAATACAATTTGGATTTCCAACTGCATCCGGCTAGACTAGCTTTTTACGGCTCAGGCAATTCTTACTAACAAGATAAATTACATAAGAAGTTGAATTAAGTATAATTAAAATGTAAAGCTAACCTAGCTTGTAGTAGCAGAGATGGAAACCGGTTGGGTCGAAATTCTTCGACCGGCCGGTCAAGCCGGTTGAAACACCGGTCAAATTCTCCTTTATTGCAACTAAAAGACATCTAAGCACCAACGGAAAATATAATCTGCAACTTGGTCAGGTCGAGCACTCTCGCTGGGCACGAAAGTTACCACAAGTGATAATTTTCGTGCAGACTTTAAGCCTCTGTCTTTCAGCCGGCCAGTATACTCTCTGTTCGCTGCTAATAAAGAAACAAATCCCGAAACTGCAGGCCGTACAACCATTGAGAATATATATTTTATTATGAATAAAACACTTTTTATAAAAAAAACGGTATTAACCAACCACATATTTTGAAAACATTTGTTGAATGGTTTATAGCTGTGACTAATATGCTGCACCATTAAGACATGCGCATCCAGGGGCGTATTTAGGGAGGGGCATGTGCCATTGGGCGACGGCACAAAGCAAAAAATGCAAAATATACCTTAAAATCGCGTAATCAGTAAAAATAAAGTATGCATGTGGAAGAGGCTTACGCTATCTGGCATTTTAGCATCACTTAATCAGCTCGAGAGTAGATGTAGCGCAGATTTCAGATTTTTTAGTACATGCTAAAATCTTGCCACTTTGGAAAGCTTTTTTCAACTTAAATTTACCACACTCTATCCTGGGCAAGAAAGCCATAGTTCTTATTTTTTATATCTAACTAGCCATGGCTTGTTTTGAAGTAGCAGCATTTCTACAAACAGCTGGGGCACATTATGTTTTGAATATTTTCTTGCCAATGTCATAACAGTTTAGTGTTTGCTGCTCTGCAGACAAATTGCAAATAATCTGTCACCAATAGTTAAAAAATTTTAACTTTTTTTCTTGGCTTTAAGCATAATATCACGAAAAAGAACCTCCAAAAATTTAGCCTGTGACCTCCAGTTAGTTTTTTTTATGCTTATTTTGTGCACGTTTTGCGCTGCTCAAAACAGGTCTTTCAAACCGAAATTTAACCTGAAAAAGTCCTGAAATTGAGTTATTTTTACAAAAAACGCAAAACTTTTTTGCGTTTTTTTTCTGAGACCCCCCTCCAAAGTCAAAAATTTTAACGCCTCACCCATGGTCTCCATTTTTGAAAATTTTTCATGGGATGCATTGAACAGTGAGCAAAAACCTTCTGCAAAAAAAAAATGGTTGACCGGGCCGGTCAGAAACCAGTTGACCGGCTGGTTAACTGGCGTAGATTTTGAAATTTACCGGTCGGGTCGGGTCGAGAAAATCCTGACCGATTCCATCTCTGTGTAGTAGCCTTGTAATAATATAACAAAGTAATGTTTTTGCATTGTGTTGCAATATGGTTATTGAAAGTAAGCTCTCTACTGAAACTATTAGTTTTATAATTGCTCTATTACAAATCTTATCAAACGACACTCATTCTTCAACCTAAAATTATCCACATCCTAATGCCGTCAACTACAATCTACGCTTGATCAAAGACAAAGCGAAAGTCAAGTCAGCACTACCAAAACCCAAGCAGTCACCCATCAATTGAAATGGATCCCAGCAATCAGTTATCTAGCGTATCACCAGCACTATATTGGCTATCTACTGACAGTACTGCCAGAATCAAACAGTGGACCCCAATTTCAGATACACTATCTGATCCAAATATAGCCCCATATTAACGTAGACATGGTAGCTGACATTTACGTTGTCAACTGCACCATCTCTGAACTTCAAAAAAAAAAATCTGAAAGCAAATTCCAAAGATAATAAAATTACTAAAAATTTCAAAATCATAGAAAATACTTACTACGACTATTAAAAACCCTAGTTTTTGTGCTATCCAACTCCGTATTAATATTTTGTTAAAAGTTTTCCGATTTTATTTATTTTGGTCTAAGTACTTCATCAATTTTCATCCATATTTTAATAGTTATATTAGCTTCAGACAAGAATATTTTAGTTTTAGACCCTACCTTTGCCTAATAGCTGACGTTTAACCCTATTTGTACCGGGGGGGGGGGGGGGGGGCAAATTTGCCCCCCACTCAGTTATTTTAATATAGCTCTTAAACAAAAGCAAAGTTTTGCTTTGATGCACCCTGACTTTGAACCAAATTTAATAACACACATTTTCAGAAAGTTTGGGGTCAGCCGGACTACCAAAAGTGACGTCATTTTTGCCTTTGTCAGAGGCACCTAAGGAGTTTTATGCAGTTTTGAGCACAATTCATGCTTATTAGTGCGCATATTCTCTTCATTGTACTGCATATTCATTGTCAATGCTAATCTTCAGCTGGAATAAAATATTTTATATACTGATAAATTCATTGCATCATCATTACGTCATTGATGACGTCATAATTCAAAAATATTGCTATTTCTGCTGTTTCTTGAAATAAACTGCATTTGCACAAAAAAAATATTCATTTTCATCAGCTGCTGAATGACAAAATGAAAATTATACTGCAGTATTCTATAATTTTGTGAAATATACTATATTTCAGTCACAAAAAATTACAAAGAATAATCAACACAATATATTAACGATGATGTCATCATGCATGTGACGTCATCACGCATGATGACGTCATCATTTGCGGTAACTTTATCAGAAATGTCTTTGAAATAACAAAAGTCCAAACTAAAACTAATATTTTGCAACATTTAGGCAATTTTGCATTCTGTTATAAGGATTTACTGGTTTTGATGACGTCATCATTGTTTTCGTGACGTCACAACCTCAAAAAATTTATGTTTTAAAAATTTAACAAAAAATAGCTGCAACAACCAAAAAATCTCGATTCTATCACTTACCAATCGGTTTTTAGATAGGGGGGCAAATTTGCCCCCCCCCGGTACAAATAGGGTGTAAAAATAGCCCAGTATATATAGGGTTAAGAAATTATTTATTTTACCATTACCTTTCCACCGCTCACTATTTCTCAAAATAAAATTTATTACAAAACAATCAATTTCGTCATTTCCGTTATACCTAATATGATTCACAGCGCAGTCTCCGTGCATTCGTCAGAGTCGTACTGCAGTCTCCGTGGGTTCGCAGCGCATTCGTAGCGCAGTCTCCGTCAATTTGATGGCGAATGCACTGCTAAACCACGGAGACTGCAGTACGACTCCACGGAGACTGCGCTACGAATTAAAAAATTTTTGAACAGGTTGAAAAAATTTTGCTCTTTGGCGACTCCACTGCGAATGCGCTGAGACTCACTGCGAATGCACTGCGAATGCGCTGAGAATGCGCTGCGAATGCGCTGAGACTGCGCGGAAACTGCGCGGAGACTCTGAAAACCGAAAAATGTTCAATTTGCAGTAGAGTCACAGTCAAATTCGCCAAAGTGTGAGAGCGGCATAATTCATTTTTTACCCATTTACTGTACAATACTAGAAAACCAGAAAATTAAAGTGATGTGCAATAGTCGAATGCAATAATTTGAATTACTCCAATCTGCAAGTTGACAAATTTTTTTATATTGGATAAAGGGGTGAAAAATTGTCGGTAGTATGGCGTATTTCAAAGGTTACTGTAGCTCCACAAATCCAAAAATTTAGTTCCTACGTTTAATTGTGTATAAGAACTCAGAAGATAACAAAACTGATAATCTGCTACTATCTTAATCTTCATTGGTACATTTAACTTTTACCCAAATGTATATCCGAACAAATATCCAATATGACAAATGATAACAAACATCTATTAGCCAGATAGAATTTCGAGTCCATTGATTTGCCTTTTCTTTTTACAGCGCCTGTTCGTTGCCCAATTCTGCCCTGTTATAATGGAGGCGCTTGTGTTCGAGGCCGAAGCCGAAACAGCGGAGTCTTTTATACGCCTTGGCAGCAAACGTTTTTCTTCTGCAGATGCAGGACTGGTTTTTATGGCGCTCAATGCACTTTCAGAGGTACCGTTTAAAAAGATGATTACTAGAATTCCTACAGGCAATTTGACCTTTTTCTCCAGCCTAAATAAAGTAAAAACTGCAAATTTGTTGCTAGGTATTTTGAAGCTTGGTGTTAGTGTTCATTTCCACACCAATCAAATACTGAGTCCAACTTCTATGTCAAAGTTTGGAATTCAGTATCTAACTCGTACCTTTCCTTTCCGTATGCTTACTCATTATTGAAAGCATTTAACAAATAATTAGTTTACCAATATTTTACGCACAACTAATTAAAACTAATTGCAATTAACTGGAGATACGAAACCCCTACAGCCTGCTTCAATTCAACCAGATCCTTGGGGGGAATCGTATTGAAATTGATTTGAATAAGATTACTCTCATCTTCTGAGGATCCCGTGAAGGTGAAACAGGCTGTAATTTGTGGCTTAGTTGTCGCGTAGTGATGCAATGCCGTAGATTTTCTGTGCTTAAGTGAAAATTGATGCGAGAAAAAGATAAATAATTGATTGATTGATTTCACTGTAGACGGTATCCATCGCTTGATTTTTAACTTTTGTTTACAGTAATTTATTTCAGGAGATCAAACAATTACAATATGGCAGGTATTTTGCTGACTGTAAAAAATTCAGAATTTAACGGATTCCGTTGCACTGTTTAATGAAAACCAAAACAACTATAAACGTAGGTACCAAACAAGCTTGAGATGCAGCAATTCAAAAATTGACGTTGAGTGTATATTTTTAATGTTTTGCAGACTGCAGAATTACAGGATGTCACTATGGATATCAATGCCAGGTGTCAAGATACTACAACAAATATCAATGTACCAGAAGTAAATACAATATTTAAACTTAACCGGTTTGCTTATCACACAATTTTAGTTTTGCAATTACAATTTAAAAATAAAGAAATAAAACAAAAATAAATACTGGTTTATGCAATATTTAAAAAAAAATTGTGCTACAGTTATTTTTATGCTTCTGCCTAAACCTTTTCGGAGCCGAGTGGTCATCACACAAAACACAAAATTTTAAATCATTTGTGAAGAGTAACTGATTTAATATAACAAGACCAATATTAAAATGTAGGAGCAATTGCGATTGACTGCAGAAGGACAGGATGCTTGTATGGATACCAGTGTAAATTGAACTATGCCTTGTGGAGATACCAATGCAGCAGTAAGTTTAGAGAAGTTTTTCTTTTTTTTTTTTAATTTTGCACTCACAACAGTATAATTCCAATAACTGAATCACACCACTTTTATATGTAATATTTATGATCGAAAATTACAGTTCAAGTTTAAAAGTACTCTTCTATAACAATTCGAGTAACTTGACTCGGTAAATCAGCACTCTTATAGACAGTTTCACTGATCAAATGATTACGTTTCAGCTGCGGTAATGCGTCAAATAACTGTAATTCGTAAATTAATTGTTAAGGGTAATCTAATGTTAAAATGACAAAGTTTAAAAAAATTATGCTATTACAACAAAACACGTTCATCTTAAACTTAACAGTTGGGTCCGCAATTCTGGCTGCATCAAGGAGAAACGACATTTTGAAACAGCTGGTCTGCAGATACAAACCTCCTTTAAAAGCCTTTACTGTACAGCTTAAAGTCAATAAATACGTGCTGAAGGAGGTAAAGGATCCAATCAACCCCGGTAGTTTACAATAGGTAAAACTGAAAACAAATTTTAAGATTTTTTCTTCTCATTTTGGGGCTGCAGCTGCAAAAATATTCAACAATTACAAAGAGATATTCCTCGAAAAAGTTTTTGGAAAACCTAAATTTGTCTTCCCAGCCCAAATTTCAAGAAAAAGAGGAAAGTTTGAAAAAAATCGAATTGGTTACTTGATGCTACTGAAAAGGTAAATACTCGTATTATTCAGTCTCTTTTTTCCCTAAAAGTTCAGACTTAGTGAACAAGTTCAGGGTTTATTTTTAGGGGTATATATTATCTTTGAATTTTTTAAATATCTTTGCAATCGCAGCTCCAAAATAACAACAAAAAATTTCAAAAATTACATTTCAATTTTAGCTGGTGTAAATAACAAAAATTGGCTTGATCTTTCATCGCCTTTAATAAAAGTATAACAGTAGCTCTTCACTATTTTAGGCGGTTTCCGACAGACGTACTACCGACCTTCTGGACAATATTATACATACGGTGAGCAAACTTATTATTCTGGACAGAGATATACATCAGGACAGTCGTACGGTTTCAGACAACTTTCTTATGGCAAGAAAATTTACTAAAGCTCTGGTCTACAGTAGCTCATTACTTCCATACTATAAAGACGTCTTAGAATATAAAACATTTTGCTTTGATTTCTTCCTGCATCTTGCAATATTGCCAAAGTGAATTACATTGTACTGTTTATGAACATTTTTAAAACATTTTTCATTCATGTCGTAATCGTTCAGCAGATTGGGATATAGTGCATTGTTTCAAGCTCAGCCAGTCTCATTAAAAGATCACGAGCGACAACGAGTATTAATATCTGAAATAGAACTGCACTTACTAAAGTGATTTCATAATTTCTTCTCATTGAATGATGAACTTGTGTAGGAAATAAAAAGCAAGATAAATCTCGAAAGAATTCGTTTATTTTGTGTATGAATCTTTCATTTTCGTTTTGCATATAATTATTGCTTTCACTTTCACTACCTCTATATCTTTTGCAATTCATTTTAAGTTTTGTTAAAGGTTTATAACATTCGTTGTTTGTTTAATGCATTTCAATCTTAGAAATGAATATATTAAAATCATTGCAATAAAGTTCATAAATTTTACTGCTTAGTTTGTTGATTGCTGCTTGTTGTGCCAAGATGCCAATTATTTTTAATAACGCAATTCCTTCAGTTGCATGACCAAAAGTTTGTAACAAGCTATGAACTGTATTTCAAAAATTTTTAGTTCTGGTTTCGAACACCAGTAAGAAAATCAATTTAGGTTGCTGGCGGAAAGAGCGTTTGCAACTGAAATGATAAAATCAGATTTGACCCCAGGCTGCAAATTTTGTTTATGAGAGATAAAAAAAGAACATATTGTAACTGTGAAGGTACGTTTTGTGGAAATGCGTCTTAGTTGGGTCAAATTAAAAGCTATAAATACGTATTTATAACTCCCCTGCTTGACGCTCAGCATTACGCGGAACAATGCAAAGCTTCGACCGTGGGTATAATACGGTATAGTAGGCAGTCGTGAGTCCGCTTCGGGTTTTCGGATTCGGAGAAACCCTAGGTGGACACATTAAACAACAATAAGCGTTGAAAATAATAGCAGAAACATAAATGAATCGAAAATTTATGGCGCTAATCTTTTCCATAGGCATAGACCCAGTAGCGTAGCCAGGGGGGGGGGGAGGCGGGAGGGGGGGGCTATAGCCCCCTCCTTGGCCTGTCAACCAAAATGCAGAATAAGAAAAATACCACGTTTTTAGCTTTTTTGAGACTGTTTTTTGAGCTGGAATTGACCAAAAAGTGTCTTAAAGCACCTTTTGAAACATATATTCAGAGTGGGGGGCTAATTGTCAAAAATTAAAGTCACAAATCAATGAAAACTTTTAAAAATGCTCAAAAACAGACAATCAAATTTGATCACTAATGCAAAAACGCCAAACGAATAGGCTTTATCTACAAATATTTTATAAACTTAGAAATAAGGAGAAGGGGGCTATTCAGTGTTAGTTAATTACCAATCACTTTTCTCAAATATCTTTCCATTAGCCCCCCCCAATTATTTTTCTGTATAAAATATAGGCAAAATAGATTACTCCGTGTGAGTTTTTTTGAATAATAGGATCCTATGGTTTACCAGCATGTAAACAAGAGAACTACAGTGTTATCATTAGCCACTTCCCATATAGCCCATTAATGCAACCAGGTGAATCATGTTGCGCTGCCAATTTCTATACCACGTTTTAAAAGCATTATTTTTTATTAAAATAGCTCTAAAATTAAGTTATTTTTGCAAAAAAATGCAAACTTCTCAGACCCTCGTGCCTCCGGCTGCTGGAGGCTCTGCCCCTTGACCCCCAAGACGGCTCTCTTCATTGCGAATTTCTGGCTACGCACCTGCATAGGGCGCATACAGTTTCATATCTAGTGCGTTTGCCCAGCATTTCCCAAAACTTTAAAGTTTTACAATACTAAAGAATTCACCTAAAAAATTTTTTGTAGCAAAAAAGTGGAAATTAAAAAAAGGTTTTGATGAAAATTTGGACAAGAATGCCTTCATAACAGTTGTTTGTCATAATCGACTTGCCTATAGAAACGCCGGCAGTAACCGAGAGTAAAGAAGTTATTCAAGTTATTAAAAACACTAATTTTTGGAAGCAGATAAAACCCTGCTTTTCATAATGCAAAACCCGGTTTTAGAAAATATACCGACCCAAATCGGACATTCTTGGGCAGGTGTCCGCAACGTCCCAACATCATGATTTTTCTAATGCATACTGCACAGCAGCTTTGCTGTTTCGTGGCCGAAGCAATTGAATTAGAATAAATGAAGATTCAACCAAACATATAACATTAAGCTAGACCCAGAAACTCTCATATGTCTTACAGTAAAATCTCTGCAATTATCTAAAATGATTTTATTGGCAGATGCTGAAAGTCTTTTGTGTAGACCACATTACAAATGAAGAAATTCTTGAACGTGTCGAGCAACCTCGGTAACTACTACTGTAATTAATCAACCACAGACAACCAGAATTTCTTGAACACTCAATTTGAAATAAAAAAAAAAAAAGTTTAGCTTAAGTGGAGTGAACGACGTTAATGGGACCACCTTCACAAGTGGAACCTCGTCCGGCAGGGGAGCGCCTAGGGACTCCCAGGTTGTCATTCAGCAAAACCCCTATGGCGTTCGAGTCTTAGACAGAGAAGCTCGTTCGAAAAATAATCGACAATTTCCACCAGCCAGCCCTAGTGGCAGCTCAACCAATGTGCCCGATACACATTTGGAGAGACGAATGGAGGCAGCGCAGAGTATTCGTACTCGAGATAATGTCTCAGACTCACGGATCAAACATCACCAACTGCTGTTGGGCAATTGAAATATCCTCACCCTCACAGGAAAAGAGCTAGAATTGGTTGAGGAAGCAAAGTGGTATCATCTCGATATTATCGGAGTTTCTTCAACCAAACGACGTGGCTCTGAAACTGTGGATCTGGATGGCGGATGGAAACTCTTCTATTCTGGTGCTGATCCTAGTATGTCTGCACAAGCGGGTGTGGGGATTCTCACAAGTCCCCGTTTGTCAGACTGTGTGTCAGATTGGATTCCTTTAAGTTTACAGGTCTGTATGTTGAAGCTCATGGTAATGGATCGGTCATTGTGCCTATTGCAGGTATATGCCCCCAATGCCACGAGTGAATATCAGACTTTTGTGGATGAAGTAAATGATGCTCTTCTACGAGTATCAGCTACTGATTCTACAGTCCTTATGTTGGAGCAGACACAGATATGTGGAAGGGTGTGATCAGAAAACATGGATTCACTGGACTGAATGAGAACGGAAGGTATTTATTGCAGCTCTGTTGTAGCAACGGACTCCGCATCATGAATACCTTTTTCCAGCACAGAGAGGTTCACAAGTATACATGGTATCGACCTAGTATGGATCAAAACTCTTTGATAGATTTTTGCGTAGTTTCGTCAGACTTGTTTTCTAATGTGCTGCACGTTCCAGTGAAGCGAGGTGCTGAATTGTCAACTGATCACCATCTGGTAGTATGTTCCTTGCGAGTTTCGAAACCTTGGCCAAACAAGAGATCCAACAGGTCGTCTGTGACTTACCTGATCAAATGGGAGGCTTTGGAGGACAAAGAATTAAGAAAACAGTTTGCATCCAGTATATCATCTAAGTTCAGACAACTTCCTGATGTATCTAGGACATCGAGAAGGAATGGCTGCTGTTCAGATCAGCAATCATTTCATCAGCTGCTGAAAATTGTGGGCGAAAACGGCTTAGAGTGGCGGGCGATAGTGAGAAAAGAACACCTTGGTGGAACCAAGAGGTTAAAGAAGCTATTTGAGCTAAGAAAGGTGCGTTCAAGGCCTGGCTACAGGACAGATCGTCATCTGATTTGCAATCCCGGTACACTGAGGCGCGAAAAGTGGCAACTTCAGCAGTAAAGAAATCCAAGGAGAAGTCATGGGAAGACTTTAGTCGTCGGTTGGATTCCAACTATTTTTCGGCAAGCAAAGTATTTTGGCAGACCATCCGCTGTTTACGTGGCAAAAGATCGAGTATCACGTACTCCATCAAGTATTCTGACGGTAACATTCTAACGGATGAGAATGAAATCCTTTCACGATGGAGAGAATACTTTGAAGATCTTTTGAATCCTGTAAAGGCATCGAATCGTGACACACACGAAGTGACACATCTAGGGGAGGACGAAGTTTTCATTGCAGCAGAAGTGGCAGCTGCAATTAAAGGGATAAAATCTGGAAAAGTTGCTGGTGAAGATGAAATCAGACCCGAGATGTTGAAAGCGCTGACTGGAGAAGGAATTCTCTGGTTAACGCGAGTGTATCAAGTTGCATGGAAACTTGGCAAACTCCCAGAGATTGGCAAACAGGTGTGATTATTGCGATATTCAAGAAAGGAGATCGCAAGGAATGTACAAACTACAGAGAGATATCACTCCTTAGTTTGCAAGGGAAAGTATATGCCAAATGCCTTGAAAGAAAATGCCGAAAAATAGTGGAATCAAAACTGGAAGATGGTCAGTGCGGTTTTCGTCCTGGTCGCAGCACCACGGACCAAATCTTCACTCTGAAGCAAATCTTCGAGAAATCTTGGGAGTATGCAAAAGATCTCTTTGCATACTTTGTCGATCTTGAAAAAGCATATGACCGAGTTCCTCGGGATAAACTTTGGAAGGTTTTGCAGGAGTATGGCGTTGATGGTCAATTGTTACGCGCCATTAAGTCATTCTACTGCAGACCGGAGGTTTGTGTTTGGGTAAATGGCAAGCAATCAAAGCCGTTCCAAGTGGGCGTTGGACTCCAGCAAGGGTGCGTTTTGTCACCTCTCCTTTTCATTGTTTACGTTCAATTGGATCGACAAATGCAGCCAAGCTGATGAGTGCGCCACAATTGGAAATTGCAAAATTAGTCGTCTGCTATTCGCAGATGGTTTGGTTCTGCTTTCTTCCACAGAATCTGGCCTCCAGCGCGCATTAAATAGCTTTGCAGATGCATGCAACACCGCCGGAATGAAAATAAGCACGGCCAAAACTGAGGTACTTCATCTTTCAAGAAACCCTGATCAGTGCGTATTACAAGTGAATAGAGCGACACTGAAGCAGGTAGAGAAGTTTAGGTATCTTAAGGTTGCATTTACGAGTGACGGAAGGCAAGACGAAGAACTCGATACCCGAATAGGCAAGGCTAGTGCAGTAATGCGAGCGTTGCACTACTCGGTTGTCATGAAACGAGAATCGTCGAAAAGCTCTCAATTTTCAAAGCAGTTTTTGTCCCCATTCTCACTTATGGTCATAAATCTTGGGTAATGACCGAAAGAATGCGATCACAAGTGCAAGCGTCCGAAATGAGGTTTTTACGAAGAATTGAAGGAGTTACACTGTTTAACAAGGTGCGTAGCTCTGAGATTCAAAAATCTCTTAACATCGAGCCGTTAATTCTCCGAATTGAAAGATCTCAGCTTAGATGGTTTGGCCATGTAGGCAGAATGCCTCAGGAAAGACTCCCCAAACAAGCTTAACATGCCAAAGCAAATGGGAGAAGACCAGTCGGACGACCTAGAACTAGATGGACCAATTACATTGAGGATCTTGGATGGAATCGCTTGGGACTTTGCCCCAGCGAAATGATCGGGGTGATGGAAGACCGTGAGGTGTGGCGGCTTAATCTTGAGCTACTGCCCCCGCAACCTTCACGGAAAAGCGGGCAATGAAGAAAGAAGAAGAAGAAGAAGCTTAAGTGGAAAATTCATTGGTAATCGTACTCAAAAAAGTAAAATAGAACGTTTCTTAACAAAATAATCTCAACATTGACACTGCTGAAAACAATAGGCAGCTTGCTGCTGATAAATCAGAATGAACCAATGCTGTTCGGCAAGAATCAAACTGACGATGGCACCGATAGAAAGACAATGCATTACCTGCAAGTGGCGCCTTTGATTGTGAAAGAGCGTATTCGAGTGGATAGAGCGTCATCTGCTCCTGAAACAGTAGATTTGGTTTGATTACCGGTTGGGTCAAACAAAGTCTAAAAGAATGGTATTCACAGTTTCTTTGCTTGACTTTCCACCATAAAAGGGACAGAATAAGAAACTTTCACAGTGTGTGGTTGACAGATAGGCAGACGGCATCTTGACTCGAAGACCGAGAGGTATCTTTCTTGCTTTCGGGCCAAGGCAACTTTATTTCGCAAAATGAAAAAATTAATTTTTGAAACAAAAAAATTTATTTATTTATGCTATTCATTGTTGTGCTGTATCAATAAATGCCCCTACAGATTTTTTTTTTAATAAGCAAAGTTTCCAAATTTTTGAAAAAATCTTCAAACTTGTAGGACTAAACCGCAAATTTTTAACACTTTTGGATTTAAAAATGAGTTGGTAGATTAAATTGTTCATTTTTGAATTGATCAGGGTGGGGGGCTGGCTCTGCTGGTGAACCACAAACTTTTAAAAAGGTTTCTTTGCAAATTTTGATTGATCAAACAATAAATTTTTGTCACATATCTTACAAAAAAATGCACCACATTTAAGTTTTCAACGTTTGGTATGAATGACCAAAGTGGAAGCGGCATCCTTTAACTGCTTCCAAGAAAATTTGCTGCTGCCACCGCTTCCACTTCCAGCTTCCGCTTTCACATCCCTGCTTGTAACCAAGTATTCTGCTGACAACTGTATTAAACTGTTGAACTGTTTTAGAACTTCCCTCCTCTTGCGATTCCAATCCGTGTCAAAATAACGGAACATGTGGAAATGAGTTGAATGCTTCTGATGGATTTATTTGCATCTGTCTTGAAAAATACCCTGAAGAGATTTGTAATATGATAAGTAAGAAGGGAATTGTTAATTTGACACTACTTTACAGCCGGGATAAGGAAGGTTTTTGCGATTTTTGTTTCCGGGGAAGTGATTTGGACTACCGTAATAGAGTGTGCATCGTTCAATACCACTTAACAATAAAACGTGTTGCTGTATTTTACAGACAAAGTATGACAGTGTTGTAATTTGGCATTTGTTTTATGGATAGATATTGAGTGTTGATAATGATTCGCATTATTTTGACGTTATAATGAATGCGTTATTTTTCTGTTACTAGTCCACTGCACATTATAAACTTAGAAGCTTAGTAGACAACGATGTATTAATTTTTATTCTAAATTTGTATTCATGCACTTTCAGAAAACCAGTTATAGGATCGAAATCGGGATAGCGTATTAACCGCATTTTCAGCAGTTTAAATGCGCTGAAAAATGCTTTGCTTACTTGAACTGAGAAGAATGTAACTACGTAAGTTATCAAGCTCACGCGCTCGTCACTTGCACAGCGCGAGCATCGGAACCGGAATGTGACTGTTCAAATCTCGGGGCAGCCCGTCAAGCAAGCAACTATAGATTGAGGCGAACTTTTAGCATGGCATATATGCGCAAAAACAAATACTGTAGATGATGCAATCAAAAAATTGTCAAAAATACAATTTTTCAAAAATAGAGTAAGACTTATTTGTAAAAATGCAATAGGACATTTGCTTTTCAATGAAATGTTTTCCACATGATAAAAATGCGTCATATTTGGCAGCGTTAACGATAGGGTAAAGGCGTTGTTTCTAATGACGACAATGATCGCATGATCGACCGTGATCGCATAATTTTTTTAATAGTTATTTATAGTGATACTGACTCTTTAAATGCCCAAGTCAAAGCAGTTGAACTACAAAAACGTTTTACTACTTCATTTTACAGTAGTTAAATATATTGGCCAAATATGTTCAGATTTCGCAAAATGACTTCGGCAAACCTTGAAATTGGAAAAATTTTTCTTGCTTTAGCAACTTTTAAGACTTATTTGTGAATGAAGTTGACTTAAATTCAAGTTGGTTTGAAGCAAAAAAACATTAAAAAAAAATTTATCACGAGAAAACGGAAAAGGGGGAATTTTTGCCCTTTTCCGGCAATTTACCTCGGCAATTAACTAAAAATAGCATGCCTACGACACATCCGCTTTGATTGAGTTAAAACAGATTGGTTCCAACTCTGACGCTTGTTCTATTCATTCTTGGTTGTTTTGGTTTGGTATGTTTCTTAACAAAGATTTACTTGAAATAAAAGCTTGTTTGCTTTTATAGCGATGAATTTAGGCGATGAAGATCCTTGTCTTAATGGAGGAGCTTGTACGATTTTTGACAATTTTTGCTCGTATTCCTTTCGCATTTGAGCTTGATCAGACTCGTTCCGAATGTCCTCCGAAATTCAAAGGGGAAACTAGTGAAAACTCAATCCCAACAACACCATGTTTGTTTGTTTGTTTGTTTGTTTAAACTAATATACACTCAAGAATTTCTATAAAGTGTTTTTTGAGTCGAACCTAACAAAGTTTAATTTTTAGATTTGCCACCATCCCCTGAGGAGCCTACCGGCAACACAGCCTGTTGGGGGCATTTTCATTTTAATGTTTCTATAGGTGTTTGGTTATTGTAGATTGTAAGAGTTTCTATAGTTAATGTTATTTTCAATTATTTTTGTAGTCATCGCAAATGCTTTAGCTATTACTTTATGAAAATCTAAAATCATTAAAACACCTTTAATAACATAAAATAATGCCTTTAACAGACTGTTTCGCCGTTAGACTCCTCAGGGGGGGGGGGGGGATGTTGACTTCAAGTAGAGTCTGGGCAATAAAAGAGTTAGTTAACCAGCAAGCGAATTCCCACGAATTCCAGAACTCGTTCGCATTCTGGAATACACGGGAATCCGCTAGTTGCTTTACTAACTCTTTCATCGCCCAGACTATTCTTAAAGTTTACTTTTAAGATTTGCCACCCCCCGAGGAGCCTAACGGTGAAACAGTCTGTTGGGGGCATTATTTTATGATGTTATAGGTGTTTTAATAATTTTAACAGGTTCTGACCGAGCGCCATCGAGCTCTTTGTTTGGTTTGCAACAAAAGCACTTTTTATAAAAATCTAAATAAGCATCGACGGCTTCAATGAAATAAAAATTTTGTCATGATAATAAATGGAAAACTAATTCTATAAATTGCGTTCAAGTATAACACTACATAATTATGTAAAATTGTTTAACATGGATAAAGTCTGAAACTTTGGGCAACCTGGAGTAATGCGTTTCTAGGTGTATGCAAGTGAAAATAATCTCTATTAAATTTTGATAAATGTGCTTAGCTGATTATGATGCTCATATCTATCAGATGGAAGCGGTTTTGTTTAGCTCTACACGTAGGTAAAACAACTTAATTAATTTTTGCCATCATGTTTTCCCGGTTTAGTGCTACCAATGAAGCAAAAATCATTGCTCACACGTTTTATTGTTTGCTTAGCTGATACGCAGACAAGCTTCCCGCTGGTTCTCGTTGTACTTCCAATTTGTTTGTTGGCGGTTGCACTTGCATTCATTTGGAGGTTATGCAAAAGATTGGCGAAACAAAAAAAACAACGTCATTGCACTAGCAACATTGTTGGCAATACTAGCAAGTACGTATGAACTTATTTTTTCTGATTAGTGCTGAGAACCATAATTAATGCCGCTTTTCGGAAACCGATTAATTTTTTGGAACATAAAAAAGAACCAAAAGAAATAGATGCCACAAAGAACATTTGTAGATATGTAAACGAGCATCTAAATCTAAACTCAGTTGACTCATGTGGTAGGCAAACGAACCACTTGTCTTGATTCTTGATTTTGGAAACTGGATTTCGAAGCTTCGTAGATTTTTTAGGTATTTAATTTGTTTCGGCTCAACGGGGACCCTTTTTTAATGGTTTGTCTCCGGCTCCACATATCCTAGATGCAGTGTTGCATACAGTATAAGCAGTGGTGGGCAAGTTACTTTCTAAAAGTAACTAGTTACAAGTTACAGTTACTTGGCAAAAAAAGTAACTAAGTTACAGTTACAGTTACAAGTTACAGTTACTTTACTGATTAAAAATTTGGACTAAAAACAGGCCTGACGGCTTTAACTTAAACTTTAACCAGCAACCACATGTATAGTCCAGTGAACACAGTGAAGAAAATATGGATAAAAGGTTATGGTTGATCAGACATGCGACTGTGCGTCCTGTGTTGGCTTTGTAATACAATTATTTTGAATGGAATTCATAAAAAATCTGTAATTTGGTTCAAAGCATGTTGTACAAAAAGTAACTGTAACTGTAACTTTTTTTAGGGCTCTAAACTGGTAACTAGTTACAAATATCGTTACATCTGAAAAAAAGTAACGAAGTTACAGTTACTAAAAAAGTAACTAGTTACAATTGTAACTAGTTACTGCCCACCACTGAGTATAAGTCACCACAGCATATTCTTTTTTGTCTGTTTGAAGTTTAAGTCTAAATTTGCTTAAGTCATTGCACATTTGCTTCCTTTAGACTTTTAGACATTGATTACCTATTTTTGAACTAATTAGTAGTTTGATGGTGTTGCGCAGCCGTCTTATTCGAGTGGTTTGGGTGCACTCCGGATGCCAGTAAAGGTGATTAGCTAATAGTGAAACGCGCTCGGAACTCATTTCTGAATTCGGCTCTTTAGTTCCTGCCCAATTCTCCACAAAACGTGAGAATGTGCAACAGACACAAAACAGAAATTTAGGTCAGTTTGAGCGGTTCTTCGCCTCTAAATACTTCGCCACTTTAAGTCAGTAGTTGTGAGAAAAACTGATTTGCATATTGTATTACGTTCAAAATTTTCTATAAACCAATTCAAAGGGTTCGAATTTCTTCGCAGCTATGTAGAAATTTACGGTAGAGGCGTGCAATATTTTACAGATGGTTCGAGTGACCGCTTCTAACTTCCAGGCCTGGTTTCGATTATGGGTAAAGTCAAACCAAAGACAACCAAACTTAGTATTTGAAGATTCCTGCTTCACCATCATCATTACTGTAAAAAGAGCAGTGTGAAGTCTTCACCGTTTGTGATAGACAGCTGGCAACTTGACTCGAAGACAGCAATGTGCTTTTTCTACTTTTTGGCAAAGCAAGCCAATAAAAAAACAAAACGTAAAAAAATCAATATTCAGCTGCAGAATGAGAAACAAACACAGGTTTTGTTTGGGACAATGCTTTCATCTTTGCATATGAAGCATTAACGTTTTTTTTTTTTTTTTTCTTTTCTTAAAGAGTATAGAGTTTTGTTACTGATACGTCGCAGTAAAAAACAAGCACAAATAAAGTAAAAAACAAAAATGATGTAGCTCATATGTAGCGTCAGAGTGGCTGCGTAGAGATGATGAGGTCATTTTGTCAACAGCTATTCTGAGAAGCCTTTAGAAGTATCTTCTTTTTTTCTTCTTTTTTTATTGCTTGCTTTTTAGTGAGGTTTGCGGCAGCAGCTCGATATTAGGCTGCAACATTTTTCAGTTTTCCATCACATCAATCATTTTGCTTGGGTAAAGTCCCAAGCGATTCCATCCAAAATCCTCAATGTAATTGGTCCATTTAGTTCTAGGTCGTCCAACTGGTCTTCTCCAATTTGCTTTGGCGAGTAAAGCTTGTTTGAGGAGTCTCCTCTGAGGCATTCTGCCTACATGGACAAACCATCTAAGCTGAGATCTTTCAATTCGGAGAAGTAACAGCTCGATGTTTCGAGATTTTTGAATCTCAGAGCTACGCATCTCGTTAAGTTGTGCAACTCCTTCAATTTTTCGTAAAAACCTCATTTCAGACGCTTGCACTTGCACCTCATTTAATGGTCGTGGGTCTCATGGTCATGGCTAGCTTAATTCATAATTTTCCTAAAAACCTCATTTCGGCCATTACCCAAAATTCATGACCATATGTGAGAGTGAGGACAAAAATTGTTTTGAAAATTGAGAGCTTTGCGAATTTTACTAATTCTGTGACGTAGTGTTACTTAAGCTATTGATTTTTTTGTGTTGCTAATGGCACAGTTACTCAAGTACAGTCGTCAGCCATCTTGACAAAATTGATGAATTAAGCTAGCCGTGACCATCAACACCATACTCCTGGAAGGTTTGCGGGATTATGGTGTTGGTGGTCAGTTTTTACGCGCCATTAAGTCATTCTGATGCCAACCGGAGGTTTGTGTTTGGGTAAATAGCAAGCAATCAAGCCGTTCCATGTGGGCGTTGGGCTTCGGCAAGGGTGCGTTTCGTCACCTCTCCTTTTCATTGTTTACTTAAATTGGATCGACAAATGCGGCCAAGCTGATGAGTGAACAACGATTGGTAATTGCAAAATCAGTCGTCTGCTATTCGCTGATGGTTTGGTTCTGATTTCTTCCACAGAATCTGCCTCCAGCGCGTATTAAATCATATTGCAGATGTACCTGACACCGCCGAAATGACCCGGATTCGATTCGCGGTTATTTCAACCCAAAGAATACAAACATTGATATTGAAAGCTTTATTGCTTGACGTTCAGCAATAAAAGGGACATTGTGAAGCCTCCACCGTGTGTGGTAGACAGGTGGGCTGGTGGGAGCTTGACTTGAAGACAGCATAACACCGTCGCTGCCTCCTGGCCAATACAACTTGGAAAATAAAATGCAATTTATTGCAATTACAGTGCAATGATATTAATGCTTTTGCAAGCTAAAACAAAAATACCAAAATAATTAGAAAAAAATTTAAAAAGATATAGTCAGACTTGAAATGCATAGTTTATGGCTCTACGGAGCAGAGACATAGAAATAGAGAAAAAACTTTAAAAAAAAACAAATCCAAGAAAAAAAAACATCTCATTCAAAACGAAACGTTTCAACTTGAATTTAAAAAGGTTCTATTTGAATTAGACTGAAAATGACGCAAGTTCAAATCGAAACGTCTCGTATTATATAGAACATTTCATAATATCTTGGCGTTGTTTCTATGGTTAGTTTTGTTGCTTTACATTATCAATACATTGCATGTGTAGTAATGTAGATTAATACCAAATCTCCGCATTGTGTTTTAGCCCAACAATTCAACCAGGTTTGCTTCAAATTCAACATTTTTCAACAATCGTTCTTAGTAAGGGTTGTTTATGTTTCTGTTTATTATGTTTTTGTTACATTGAAATTTGAAACGAAAATACGTATCAAGTAACTCTCTATATCATTTGATTATTTTGAGCTGTTATCTTTTAAGTTTGTCAAACATTTGCTTTTTTCTTCGACAGTAAACAATGTAAATTTAAAACACTTGTTACTGTATTTTGGTGCTGGCAATATTATGCTGCTATGAATTTATACAACAAAAAACTACCTATACAATAGGTTACAGACAAAGATACGTTAAAACTCAACACAGTTAAAACACGATCAGTGTTCAAGCAGAAAGAACTTCTGCTCTGCTGAAACGATAACCCGGGTTTGATTCCCGGTTGGGTCAAACCAAGAACTACAAAAATTGATATTAACAGATAACAGCTTCCCTACGCTAGGCGTTCAGCAATAAAAGGTACGACACTGTGAAGCCTCCTACGTAAGTGGTTAGACAGGTGGGCAGGTGGCAGCTTGACTCGAAGACTGAAAGGTACCTTTCGTGTTTCCTGGCCAAGGCAACTTGGTTAATAACGAGGTAATATAAAAAATGTTTGTGTTTGCAAATGCGGTAAATTAATGCACCATGGAAAAAATAAAAGTAGTGCATTATTATCTTTTCAATTTTTAAATTAAAAGTTGTCGATATCATAAATTGATAATGTAAATTCATTTTAAATATTAGATTTCAAGCTTTGCTTTTAAAAGTTTAAGGCATGCCTGTAATTAACGGTTCAATAAAATCTAAAATTTCTTGACATCTGTTTCGTGTTGGAGTCCTCAATTAAGTAGTGTTAAGTTGTCTCTTCTTTCGACTCATCAGAATGTTAAGTGGCATTCTTTCATCTCATACTGATTCCTTATCTAGTTTTTTTTTCACATTACCCTTTTGATGGGACATAACACGAAAGCGGTTGTTGAGGAATTATTGTATTTGATTAAATTGATTCAAATAGGATTTAAACATAAACTACTTATAGTATTTGTTACAGATTCGATTTGTCTACCGTCTGCCTCAAGAATTCATAACACGCTGTTCTTGTTTGAAATTTCGTCCTTTGGTGGTGTAAAGTGAGCGGAAGCGAAAACGGGAAGCGGTTTCTGAAAAAAAATAAACGTTTAAACACTCAAAAAACACGTAAAATATTTTACGGAATAAATTAAAGCTTAAATTTGAACCAAAAACAAAACAAATTAGAATTAATGCTTCAAAGAAAACAAAATATGACCTTCAAAACACAACTCGTTTATCTCATTAACTTATTCAAATTTAGAATCTATTTTTACAATTAACAAACAATTTAACAAAATAATACATTGTACTTACTGATGAATTTTTCAATCCAAATGCGATCAAATCAAAAGTTGAGTATTTAAACTGAAGCCTGGCCGATGTCAAACTCGCTGCAGTTAATGCTCACAAAAAAGGGAATGTTGGAAAATAATATTTGTTAGGATTGAGTCAGCGAACTATCTGAATAGAAACCAAGGCAATTGGCACTCCAAATAAATCCAATGGAAGATCAGCAGTCTTCAATACGAGCTGCAAAGGCAGCGATGTTTCAAATTTCAAACTGTAGTCTTTGCTGACTTAATCTTGAAATTTAGTAACAAAAAATCATCTCTGCTTACTGCAGACGCTCAACTGAATAGCGATTTTTGACATTGCAAGGCTTCAGCTTGCAAAGTTTAAAATTTGCACTCAATTAGGTCAACACAAAAGTTTGTAACTTACGTCATATAAAAAGAAACAAGAACATCTTCACGGCAACCGGATTTAACAGATTTCAAGATTTGCAACGATAAAATGGATTACATACTTGCCTTGAGGAACGAGTCGCGGCTTCCAAATGCAAATTAACGAAAATAATGAAACCGGGTTTGAAACTCACACAAAGTAAATAAATAAATAAGAAAAACAACAAAACGGTGGTACAGTATTTTTTTTCGAAAGTGGCGTTATAAAAAGCTATAGCTTCGCATCCACTGTAAAGTATTTTAAACAAAGGTTACGTTTCTTGTAATAGGTGCGCGAGGACAGGTCTCCTCATCTGATGCCACTGTTCCTTTCCACAAGAAACTGAAAGATCAGAAACCAAAAAATAAAGAAAGTGATTATGTTAAGGTGGGTAATGGAGATTACGAGAATTTTTTAAAAAGTTCAAAACCAGAAGTTAAAGAGAGCAAATATGTGAACGTTTTTGGTAACCGAGAGCATGAGAACGTCAAAGCGAAGGCTCAAAAAGTGGAAAAGGAGATCAAGCGCACTGTTCCGATGGTGTTGCCAAAGTAAGTACCGCGATTACTCAAATACAATTAAGTTAAAAACCCTTTTAATTTTTGTGTGGCATATTGTGCCAGCAGGTTCAGGATTAAGTTAAAACTGCAAAATTTTACACATCTTTTATGACAGTAAAATTTTCGGGTGATTGTTTGACACGAAGGCCTTCACCGGGTACTATGTGAGCGTAAACGTTTTTACTTGTACAATACTTTCCGCATTTTTTGTATTTGATCGAGAATAAAAAAAAATTGATTTCTTCTATGTAGATTTGCCTAATTGTTTTTAACAACGTTTCGCACATCCAATTTGCTACCAAATATTTGTATAGTTCTTTTTTTTTTGAATAAAAACTGAAATCTTAGAAAGAAAAAGTAATATAAACAAAATAATTAAATAAAACAAAAAGCGCCAATAAAAGTTAACATACAAGATTATTTCTACCGTCGTTTAATATAATTAAGTAATATTACGTCCCTAGAATATTTTTTTATTGATCCAGAACAGAGGACACCAAACTACGGCCTGCGGGCCGGATCCGGCCCGCGAAGTGATTTCATCTGACCCGCCACATGCTGCGGAAATAAAGCTAAACTGCAACTGTTACGCAAAAAAAGTTTTCAATTTTTATTTATAAAAGATTGACGTTGTTCAGAGTGACGAATGTTTAATGAAAAAATGGAAAGAACAGTATTTTTGCGGAAGTCGATAATAGTGTAGCTAGTTGCGTGATATCCAACAAAAGTGCACAGAGCTGGACAGCGCTGTTTCGAGCTTTTAGCTCTCATCAGCAGCCCTCAGCATATTTAACCAAAGGTATACCCCAGCTGAATAAACCTTAAGAGCTTGCACAGTGGCAGAGGCTTTCTAGGGAATAAACAAAAGTGTTGCTGTTTTGAAAGAGTATAATCTTTGTCGGTGCTATAACAACCAAATATCTGCTAAAATATCCAAATTGTCCAATGTGGTGTATTAACTGTTTATTGGGCTTTGCTTCTTTTTAGTGTTATAGAAACTTCCTTGTTAAAATCGTTCGTTCTTAATTTGTTGTTGACTTGCTGAATTTCTACATTTTCTCAACTGGGTAGCCTTACAAGTTTAAAAGGGTATTCATGTCAGATAATTTTTGATCGATTTTCTTTCAAAAAAAAATGAAACTTGACGAATTTGAAAACTTAACTTCACCAAATTTAAGTTTTCTGCGACCGTTCGTTCCTGAGATAAAACAGATTAGATTTTCCATTAGAAAAGCTTTTTCCCCTTAGAAATTTGTCCAAGATTGCCAATGAGAAACAAAAAATTTTGAAATAGTTATTGCATGTGAAATGTAAGCCAGGTTTTTAAAAGTTAATTTTCTGTCACAACACTGACAAAATGGTAGCACTTAAGTAAGACGAAAGTTAGCAATTTTAACTGTAATATGTTGAAAACGGCCAGGCAAAAAAAGTTCAAATTTGTTGTAAACGCTTTTTTTTATCCCAACATATCGGTCAACAATGAAAAATATGACTTGAATGCCCTTTTAATTTTTGCCACATACCACGAGGAGCTTCTGGAGTTGTGTTTTTATGGCACTAGACCACTACAGATTTAGCCAAAAAAGTTTAAAGTGTTTTTTCAAGAACGCAATTCCTTGCAGTGCATCACAGCAGAAGTTACTCAGCTATTCCAGCAACCTATCGATTTCCATCTTAATTTTGCTCTATACCACCGCAGAATTTGCTATTTAGTGTGCTCAATTCGAATCACTGAAAATTCTAAATATTTGTATATCTTTTCTTAGTTCGTATTTGGCCCACAGCTGCTAATCTTGCAGTAATTCGGCACTCTGAGAAAAAAGTTTAGTGACTCCTAATTCAGAATCTTAATTCGGGCGAAGCTTCTCGGATAGGGTTCAAGTTTGGCATGCTTATTTCGGGCTTGACATACGTACTTACCCCGTGCCTAGTATTTTAGTCTTTCAGATGCTATACAATTCATTGATTAATTTTTGATTAATGAATGACGGCTTTGTTTAAGCAACAATGCAATTATTATCACACAATTGATATTATTTTTGCGTAACAATTTATCAGCAGCAAGTAGTTTTTTTTAACCGCCAACGAGCAATAATCGTACGCATCCTTCAGACCTAACTCAACTTTTGTGCTTTTTCGAGCAGGTTTCGGCTTCAAAACGCTTTTGGGTTCGAACCTGTAGTTGGCCCGTTTACAACTCTGTATTAATCTGCAAAGAAAATAATTTTTAATCAGTACGTAATCACTTTACGCAAAAAATTCAAATATTTATGTAAATAATTGATTGGTGGTACAGAATTTAACTATAGCTTTAAATAAAACCGGATTCATCTTTTATTGATTGGGTAGCCTTGAAAAAGGCTGTTTTAAGGTTTGAACGCTTTCGTCTAGCTCTCTTCAGAAACCATCGCCAGAAAAGATAGAATGAAACAAAAACAATGCGGATTGATTTATTAAAGCAGAGAAAATCGCAGATTGGTCAAATAATCATCGCTGATTGGTTGATTTGTGTCGTTTCGTTTGCGTACAGAAGTAGGGCTTGTGTGTTGAGAAAAACAAACTTTCATCAAGATAGATGCTGATTGGATCAAATCGTTGTGTTTCGTTTGCGTAAGAAAAATAGATGACCTGTGATGAATCTAAAATAAAACCTAAAACAGATTTTGATTTGTTAAATTTCGTATGCGTTCGAATTATCAATGAATTAATTGAAGGGAATAAACAAATTCCTTCTGCCTGCACAATTCTGGTTTTAGAATCCGAATGAATGTTGCTTCCAGTGTAGATAGATGAAATTGCGTTCTTGCTTTAGCCAGAATAGAAAACTGGTTGGTGTTGAAGTTGTTGGCACAGGTTTTGTTTTGCAGAAGATGTTGTCCAATGGCCGAATCACAGTTAATTTCTGTTGAAGTCTTTTTGCAATTTCGTTGTGGTTGGAATTTCTGTTGTTGGTGTCCGGTTCTAATACTTTTAGGGATATGTTGATTGATCCTATCCTGCAGTCTTTGGGTTGTACGGCCCACGTACCGACAATCGCAGCGGCACACGTATTGATACACGATCATACTTTGTTGTATGGTGGGCAGGACATCCGTATGGACAGCAGGAAGAATCTTCTTAGCAGAAAAAATGACGCGTGGATCTACTGCTCCATAACATTGATTAACTGCTGATTTGGAAAGCTTTTCAAATTTTTGAGACACTTTGCCAATCCATGGGAGCCGAAGGTAGACGGGGCATTTTTGAGGTCCTTCTTTCTTTGCTGAATTAAATTTAGAGATTTTCTTTGAAATGCTGGTGTTGATTATGTATTCAGGATAACCATTATTGAGCAGAATAGCACGAATTTGATCAAGCTCTTGTTGAAGTTTTGATTTAGAACAGATTTTTAAAGCTCGATGTACGAGAGTGCCAATTAAGTTAGTTTTCCGTTTCGTCGGTCCAAAAGAATCCCAGCGTAAATATTGTCCGGTGAAAGTTGGTTTCCTGTAAATAGAAGTTAAAAAATTGTTTCCACTCTTTTCAATAAAAACATCTAGAAATGGCAAAGATTGATTCGCTTCTTTTTCAAAAGTGAAGTGTAATGCTGGATGTAAAGAGTTTAAACTGGAGAGAAATTTATCGCAGTCTGATTCCAATTTGAAAAGGGCAAAAGTATCATCGACATATCGGTAATAAACCGCAGGCTTGTTTGTGGTTTGGAAGAGTTGCTGTTCATTATTCAGTATTCAAATATTCAGTAAAAAAACAAAACATAAGTCTGACAGCAAATTTTAGGTGAAAATATTGCGTTAACCAAATTTTTGTTTCAAGAATAAAATAATTAATGTAAGTACAAATGTTCACGAAATGAGTTTCATTTCAATTTGGTTTATTGTACCATCGATAAATTTAACTTTTTGCTATTTTCAGGTCATCAAGAAGGCCTTTCTCCATGAACTCAACAAGCCACCAATTGATCATGACTGAATCGCTGTACATCACTTTTGACAATCAAAATCGAAAAGGGAATGTACTGCCATCATCATCACATTGGCACCCAATGAAGCTGCCAGATATTTGATAAAAAAAAACTAATTGTTTATAAATTTTACGTTTTTTATCTTGTTTCATTTTTTCGTATCATTTTGCTATGGGTCATGTTAGTATATACGCTTACTAAGAGCAGTTATGATGTGTACTGTACACTCAAAATTTTTCAAATCTTGATGTTTAGTTAATTTGTCGTTTTGACATTCATTTTATATTCATTTTGATTATATATTCATCTTATATTCATTTGATTTTATATTCATTTTATTTTTATATGTCATTTTGACATGCATTCGTTTTGACGTTAAAATTGACATCCATTTATTCCAAAATTTAATTTTATCGCACTTTTTTTGCAACAAGCAAATTGAAACAACGCGACAGAATCCAAACAAACCAGTTTAAAGTTGGAGACTTGAAAATGTTTCAAAATTGCTAATTCATGTTTAGCGATTTCGAAAACCTATAAATCGAAGTTAATAACAGAAAAAAAAATTCAGCGAAAAATTTGAAGCAGATTTCAATTCAATCCAACACTAAAACTACTTTATCATTCTAGCTGTCAGTTGTTAGATTGGGTCTGCCCCAACTTTTCTGCTGATCAGAGTAAGTTGCACTGAAATGTCATACAGCACTTTATGAAACTTCAGCGACGCGCTTAAGAATCCTAAAAATGAGTGACAACTTACATTTCATTAAAAAAACAAGCTTATACCAGTTTTTTTTTTAGAGCCGGCTGTTAATTGCCGATGCGCACCCGTTGGTTTATTTTTACGACACGCTATAGGTGCGAGGCAATTATATCCTTTTTTTGCTGATGAAACAGGAGGGGAAAATGCGTTCACCAACGCCGGATTTATCTTATTCAAATAACACTTTAATCTTAAAGGTACTGGTACTGCAAACTGTTTATCACTATTGCACTTTATTGTAAACTAGACTGCATTCTTAATATCACCGTTATGACTTTATTTTACAGTATGTGTTATTTGATTTTCGAGCGTTTGCGAAATTTTTTTCAGCACGAAGCTAATGCGGTAATTCGGCATCAGAGATAAAAATATTTAGATTTTACGGAAAGTCAATTTTTACTAAAGCACAAAGAACACGACACACATAAAAGGGTCAACGTTATTGTAGATGCTAATGTAGACTGGCAACCTATCGCAAAAAAAAAAATGGTTGATATCAATTTCTCCCTAGTTATTATACGGCAAACTCCAGAATACAGGCTACAAATATGAAATATTTCAAGAAAAACAGTAATCAACTTTTGTACACTGTCCCAATCTACGTAAAAACAGCTAATGAATGAATAGTAACTTTTTAGCGTTAGCTCATCAACGGAAGTCTTTTTTTTCAAAACTTATGTTGCAACATAGCACAGAAGGGTTTCAAAACCTTGCTAATCAATAGCTTAAACAATCATACTGATTGATTGCTGCAATCTAACAAATGATAAAGCGGATATGGTAGCTAGATAGGGTTAAGACAAATAGTGCTGTGTAGTCATTTAGTGTCTACACTAAATTACGTTTAACAAGCAAACTTGAAAGAAAGCACTACTACTGCTTAGATTATGTTGGAACTCGATAACATTTCTGCCAATTTTTGATCTGCGGCAGTTACTTGTTCGGGACTTATAATAATTTAGCAAGTATTTTGTGTTGTGTCCCGGTAATTTCTTTTATCTAAAAATTAATGAAAGGGGTTCCAACCCATCAAATTTACGGCTCGTTCGTTCTTTCGCATGAACTAGGCAATCAGTGTCTGTCAAACACACAACGCAGGGCAACTTAAATCCACCAAAGCGGCTAGCCGGCTTGGCTGTAAAGTAATGTGTCCATTCTCAGTACAAGTTAATGAGAAATCTGATTTCTACAATCCTTTCTTTTTCATTTCTTCATTTTTGCTCAGCATAGTTTTTATTGTTTTCGTATTAATTTACTGTGGTTGATTGATCGATATTTATTCTCCGCTCATGACCTCATGATGAAGTTGATTTTATTTTGGTGATTAAAATTGATTAGGTGGCGCTTTTATATTGAACAAATCGTCTGCACCCGTTTAGAAGCTAACCGTATTCCAAGCTTTCCGATTGACATTTGACTTCTTCCCATGTAAACTTGCTGCTTTCTCGAAACCAAAAAGCTAAGATAACGATCCTAAAGCGCCTTATTCAAAGACGCAGAAACTTGACCAGGGTGAGGGGTGAACCCAGATCATGCAATTAGAGCCGTCGTAAAAAAACGCTTTCGCCTTCTTGGCAATGCGGCCGACTCTTGGACTTTATGGAACATGCCAGTATGTACATAGGCTAGTACTGTGGCTTAAGTCGCGGTTGATCAGGTGCTTGTCAGTAGGTTTAAATGTTACACGTTTCTTTTTTGTTGATAAGAGCAAGATGCAAAGGTGCGATATGTGAATCATGCCCCGTAGAACCTACCGGGAGGGAAGTGACCGCTTTCAAACTTCTCAAAAAATGATCATTCACCTATCAGTGATCAAGTGGATGGAGTATCTGCTACTAAAACGCTAAACTCTGGTTCGATTCCCGTTCGGGTCAAACCAAACACTAGAAAATTTGATATTTGAAGCTTCACTGCTTGACATTCAGCAAGGACAGTATGAAGCCTCAACCGTGTGTGGTAGACAGGAGGGCAGGTGGCAGTTTGAATCGAAAACCGAAAGGTACCTATGCTATATCCTGATCAAGGCAACCTGGTCAATAAAAATGTTATTGCAATGGGCATTCCATCACCATGCCCGCAATTATTATGCTCATGGCTGTTAAACGGTTGCCTGTAACAACTTAGACCCTCGTCTAATTTTTGCCTGTGAAGTATCGAGAAAGAAAGAACGTTAAAAAAAGGCCAAGCTTTTCTTATAAACTGTAGAATATTTTCTAACCTTATTTTACACAAAGAGGGAGGATGACCCCTCTTGTTTTTCTTGCGATAAATACCCTCAGAAACAAACTTTTTTAAAGTTAACTTGACTTCGAGTTTGAGTCAAATTTTATTACAAATAACTCCTGAAAATTTGAAGTTGCTGCGGTAATCCAAGCCAATAAATTTTGCAGTGCGTAAAACAAAACTATCCGTTTTTGGAATATCAGACATTTATAGTTTAAACTTCTCATAATTGTGTGACGTTCCAATTATGCAGCTGTTTATTTTATTCCAATTGCACTGTGCTTTGTTTAATAGACGATAAACTTACAGTGTTCACATGTCATTAGGAAAACAAAAGCTAGTTGTGCATGCAGTACAATTTATCTATCAAAATCGCTGAGAACTGCTTTTGGTTATTTCATACACCAGATTTTTGCCTACATTTTGAGACTTAAGAAATAAATTCAGAAAATGTGCGCTTGTCAAATTTATTTCCGCACTGTACCAGCGATAGCGTTATATATTTATTCCGCACGTAACAGTTTAAAACTAATTCGAATTACGTTTTTTAAAGTTTGCAAGATTGACATAGAGTTGAAAAAGCATGATAAACTTATTGACCCTATTTTACACGGGCAATTTGACTAACGTATTTTACGTGGGGGATGGAATTGGGAAAATGTCTACCCTCTCTCACTTCTAAACCAGAAGCCACAGAACAACCAAGTTGGGCATGCATGTTAGTGTTCATCAAAATTTTTATAAAAACTAATAATGAGTTGATGACGTCATCACAGTGACTTCAGGGCCATGTTTTGGGCAAATGACGTCATCTTTGCAATGACCACATAGGCATCTCAGAATTCGCATCTGTTTGTTTTGGGAAACTGAATTATAAAATGCTTAAAGGGGTGTGACCTCCGGCCAATTCTGGCAATTTACCGCAGTTATAAATCAATTAGAATTATTTGAATTTTTGTTGTTCTCGTTTTGGGCCTTCGGTTACGAAGATATTCAAAAATAAAGAAAGATGTCCTCCTTAAAAAGTTTTAGGAAACCCTGAATCTGTTCTTTTAGCCTGAACTTTCACGGAAAAGGAGAGACTGAGTAGTGTTAGTCCTTCCAGTTACATCACGAAACCAAACCACAGTTGACAAAACCTTCTCGTTTTCTGGAAGCTCGAACTGGGAGAACAAATTCAGGATTTCTAAAAACTTTTTAAGAGGATATCTTTGTGCAATTTCTTGAATATTTTTGCAACTGCAACCCCAAAAAGAGAAAAAAAAATTCAAAAAATTATATATTTTGATTTTAGCTGTTGTAGACTACCGCGATTCGCTGGATGCTTCACCCCCTTAAGGCAAAGTGGTTTGGTTACAAAAACATCTTGTTACGCATTTGAGTTACTGTCAATGGGCCAAAAATGCTCAGATTTTAAAAAGTGACTTTGGCAAAACCTTAAAATTGGTCAACTTTATCTTCTTAGCTGTGCATAAAATCGTTGAAAGTATACGAGCGTCTTGTTAGTTTATTTTAACGAACTGGCAGCTTGTAAGTTTGCTAGGCGGTACGGGCCGAATTTCTGGCTAAAGCAAATTAAAAACACGTTTGTACGCGGAATATTTTATGCCCAGTGAAGACCGGGCTTTAAGATAAGTAAAATTTCTTTTATCTGAATTATGTAATGAGCTATATAATTCTCTGATTTGTTGCGCACTTTCCGTAAACAAATTATGTTTTACGATATAGTTTCGTTCAAATAGGACGCGCTACAGTGTTACGTAAAAAGATTTGTACTATACTGTAGTTTTAGAAAATGTATAGTATAAGTAAGTTTGCTATATTTTGTAGTATAGTTTGATAAAATGTGATGCAAACCCTTCAAAAATTGGCACCACAATACAGTACCGCCTAACAAATGTTCAATGCCAGAGGTGGGCAGCGCAAGTTATAAAAGTTGCTCCGCAAGTGTACCGCACGCGCAACTACGCTGAAAACCTTGCCCCGCAAGCACAACCGCAAGCGCAAGTGTGACGTTTTGAAAAGTATAATTCTAATTGACTCACTGCTGAAACTGCGTGAGCTAGATTACAGTGCAAAACCAAATCAAATCTTTTATTATACTCACTGTATTACGCCGAAGTCTATAACTAGATTACGGGGCTCATCTCCGCGTCATTGCGCCCGGGCAGCACAGCAGAAATGGAACCGGTCAGGATTTTCTCAACCCGACCGGTAAATTTCAAAATCTACGCCGGTTGACCGGCCGCTCAACAGGTTTTTGACCGGCCCGGTCGACCGTTTTTTTTTTACAGAAGGTTTTTGTTCACTGTTCAATGCATCTAATGAAACATTTTCAAAAGGGGGGGCCATGGGTGAGGTGTTAAATATTGTGACTCCGGACGAGGGTCTCAGGAAAAAAACGCTAAAAAATTTGTACGTTTTTTGCAAAAATAACTCAATTTTGAGACCTTTTTAGGTTAAATTTCATTTTGAAAGACCTGCTTTGAGCAGCGCAAAACGTGCACAAAATAAGCATAAAAAGAACTGGAGGGCACAAGCTAAATTATTAGACGTTCTTTCTAATAATATTATGCGCAAGGCCAAGAAAAGAAGTTTAAGTTTTTCAGCTATTGGGGACAGATTATTTACAATTTGCCAAGCAGCAAACAATAAACTGTTATGACATTGGCAAGAAAATATTCGAAATATAATGTGTCTCAGCAGTTTGTAGAAATGCTACTTCAAAACAAGCCATGGCTATTGGCTAGTTAGATCTAAAAAAATAAGAGCTATTTATTTTTTGCCCAGAGTAGAGCGAGGTAAATTTAAGTTAAAAACAGCTTTTAGCTTTTACTTTTATCTTTTACTTACTTTTACTTTACTTGCTTTTAGCTTACAGCTTTTAGCTTTAAAAACAAGATTTTAGCGTGTACTAAAAAATCTGAAATCTGCGCTACTTCTACTCTCGAGCTGATTAAGTGATGCTAAAATGCCAGATAGCGTACGCCTTTTTCACATGCTTGCTTTATTATAATCTGATTACGCGATTTTAGCGTATATTTTGCATTTTTTGCTTTGTGCCATGGCCCAAAGAGGGGGGCATGGAACAATGCCCCCCCTAAATACGCTCCTGATGTGCATGTCTTAATGGTCACAGCATATTGGTCACAGCTTGAAACCATGCAACAAGTGTTTTCAAAAGAAGTGGTTTGTTAATACTGTTTTTTTTTTATAAAAAGTTTTGTTTGTAATACAATATATATGTATATTTCGATTGGAGCTTAAATGTCTTTTAGTTGCAAGAAAGGAGAATTTGATCGGTGTATCAACCGGCTTGACCGGCCAGTCGAAGAATCTCGACCCGACCGATAACCCGACCGGTTTCCATCTCTGCAACGTATCTCCTTTCGAAGAACTATTGCAGCGGTGGCAAGCCGTTGGCAACGCTGTGATCTGCCCGAAATTTGAACCTCAGACCTACCACTCCAGAGACGAACGCGTTACTGCTCGACCAATATTCAAAACAAATTATGTAGGCTACCAAATTAGTAAACAAAAGATTATTGATTTCTTTTCAAAAATACATGGATTTGAAAATGTGCGCTTATCCTCTTCGGGCGAAGAACGTCTTTATACCTAACGAAAAAATAGTCTCAACACCCGCACATAAAGGAACCATGGTGTTGAAAAATTCCACTAATTAAGTCATCATGTGGTGGTAAGCAAACGGCTTCGGAGTTCGGAGTCTTTTTTTTTCGAATTGCTCGTCAAGGAAATTCTTTACAAGCTTCGATTCATATTTTGTGCTTCTGGAGCAAATAGCATCACTTTCTGACGAATAGAGTATGCTAAAAAATTGTCTTATTTTTTGTTTACTGAACCATCTAAGATTTACTTACAAGAGCTATACCACAGTACCACAGTATACTGTGGCTTTACCAATGCTGCCACTTCTGTTCGCAATATCTTTCAAGTTTTCCCGGACTAGCAAAAAAGTTGTAATTATTAGTTTTAGTTGTTTCTTGTTTTTGAATTACGGCAAAAAATCGGACTGTTGCGAGTAACCAGTAGCGTAGCCTGGTGGGGGGAGGGGGGCTATAGCCCCCCCCCCTTTGGCATGACGACCAAAATGCAAAATAAGAAAAAAACACGTTTTTATCACTTTTGAGACTGTTGTATGCACTGCAATGGACTAAATAGTGATTTAAAGCATCTTTCTAAACATACTTTAGGGGGTGGGTTAATTTGTCAAATACAACTCACTAATAATTGAAAACTTTGAATAATGGCCAAAAATAAGCAATCAAACTTGATCGCTAGTGTGAAAATGCTCAACATAGGTGTCATCAACAAATATACTATAAACTTAGGAATAGGGGGTTATCAAGTTTTAGTTAATCACCAATCATGTCTCTCAAATCTCTTTGTATTAGCCCCCCCTCCCGCCCCAATTGTTTTTCTCTATAAACTGTAGACGAAATAGATTACCGGTACTGTACTCCATGTGAGTTTTATTGAACTATACGGTTTTATAACTTACCAGCATCTAAATAAGAGAACTAAAATTTTACCATTAGCTACCTCCCAAATAGCCCATTTATTCAAGCAGTTTAATCATGTTTACACTGCCAATTTCTAAGCCCCGTTTTAAAAGCATTATTTTTTATCAAAATAGCCCTAAAATTAAGTCATTTTTGCAAAAAAATGCAAAATTTTCAGTAGCGTACTTCTAGTAAGACAATTACAAAAAATAATTTTTCTGTTAAAAATTTGATTTTACAACCATTTTTTAAATTACTCAATTCAAAAAAATTTTTTTATTTTAGAGAGAAACTATTTTAGAGAGATTTTAGAGAGGCAAAAATATTTTAGAGAGAAACGTTTCAACGAAAGAAGACCCCTGCTGTAAATCCAATAAAAGTTTTGCAAGCAACAGACAAACGGAATTTCTCAAAAACAAAGTTTTTATAAATATACTGTACTACCTCGTCATCAGCGTAGCGGAGGGGGTGGCAAGAGGCCCGACCCCTCCCAATTGAAATGCCACCAACGATAAAAATATTAACAACAAAGCCTTATGTTTTTTCAGTTTCTTTTACCATTTTTGCGTATGCAACAGAATACGAGTACAAAGGACTGATATAAATATTGACAAACAGATGACCTGGGCCCCTTCAAATCAAATTTTCGCCATCCAATTTAAACGTATAACCCGGGAGAAAGTCAATTTTTTTGTCCTAAAACTTGCAACCTTAGGCCCTCATCTAATCATTTTGTGAACTAATACAATAACATGACTACTTAATAACCATCCATTGCGCCAATATCAAATCACAATCCACCTCGCCACTTTTATGCGACAAAATACTTTTGACAAAAAAAAAAAAAAATTAGCTAGGCAAAATGCTTTTTGAACAAATTATTGAATTTGAATTGAGTGGGCCTTTGCCCCAAGGTCAAACATGTATTCCTAAATCCTTTTTTTCATGACAAAACAAAATCTCCCAATCAAATAATACTCGAGTGATTATTACTTACTGCCAAAAATATTGCAAGAGGCAATGTACCTTGCTTCTTCCATCTGGGCCAAGTCACTTACAAAATTTAATTCTAAATTCAAGATTTTAGACGTGTTTTGGACTTGATCTGTAAGTAAAGGGAAAACTCACTAGCTTGATTTTTTCAATTGGCTTTCAAACCTTAAAAATTTAGTTATTTCAAATGGCTCTATTAACGAGCGAAATATGATTCAAATGGTATTAAACTAGCTATTTTAGTCAGGGTGTCGAACCGTTTCGAATAACGGTTCGGGTTCGGGTTTAGCTCCTGCTCAAAATATTTTAGCGGTTCAGGTTTGGTTCGGGTTCACTTGAGCACCATTTTCGAGGTTCAGGTTTGGTTCAGGTTCACTCAAGTAAAATATTACTGGTTCAGATTCGGTTCGGGTTCATTGACTTAAACTTTAACTGTCGTTACTCGTTTCGTCGAGAAAAAAAAGGAGAAACTGCTGATCCTGTTGATGATCACCACTGCTCTTATTGTGCGTGTATCTGCGCCAGCGGCATCCGGATATGGAAAAATTTATTCTTACTTTTGTTAGGGGTTCAGGTTCGGTTTGGGTTCACTTGAGCACAATTTTGAGGGTTCAGGTTTGGTTCAGGTTCACTGAAGTAAAATTTTGCTGGTTCAGGTTTGGTTCGGGTTCATCGAAATGAAACGGTTCATTCGGGTTTACGGTTCGGGTTCAGGTTCGGTTCGACACCCTGATTTTAGTCCCCCAAAATTACAAACAATTGCCCATCGACCGGCCTCCAGACCCCAGTCTGTGATATGTTTGAGTCAAACAATTTTGCTCACCACGTCAACCAACTTAGAAAATTTTGGAAAATTTTTTAACTTTTGGTTCAAGTTTTTCCCGTTTAGCAAAATCCAGGTTACATGCCAACCCAGGTCCCGATTTTTGTCCCGTTTTACGATTTTACGATACCCTCCATTTCGCGATATATTTGTCCCATTAAAATTCCCTCTATTCGAAAAATTTGAAAACGTCATTGCATGTGATTTGAGGTTTGGCCCTTCCCTCCAATCAAAAATCTTGGCTACGCCTTCGTACCTCGTAAATTTTTTTTTTTAGCTTTGATCACATTTGATTGAAAAACAATCATTCCTAATCTATTTGAATTGCGCTAGCGCGATTGCGCTCAAAACTGGTAAAATACTTGCGGCGTGAGCGCTATCGCAAGTGAAATAGTTGCGGCGCAAGTACCCACCTCTGGTCAATGCTGATGGGCAACCATCGAGAGTCTTTAGTTGGATCTTTTGATCTGCTTCTTCTATCTCAGTATACAGAACTCAGGATAACAGAAAGCATCTTTTAAACAGCAAATTTATTTTATGTCACATCTTTTTCCGACTTCGCTAATTTGCACAAATTAAGTCTTCATCTCTGATGGCATGGTCGCAAATTTTGCTGGAAACAGCTGCAGACACCACCTCAATTATCCTTTCAGCTAGTTATTGGGTGTAACTAGAAGCATGAGCTAAGTTGACAGAATAATGCAAGTCAGAACCGGATTTACGATATGGCATTTTGGCACAGTGCCAGAAGTCTCGCGCTCTGGGAGCCCAGCGCATGAGGCATTATACTTAACTCAAACATGAATGATTTTAAACGTGCTTTGAACTTGACCAAAAACCAAAAGGGACTGAAGAGGCTAAGAAATTCAATTCTGTCAAAGATCAGCCAAATCTTAGCAATTCTTTGAAATGGCTTCGTAAATGTGTGAAATGTCATCCAAATGGTGTTAAAATGGCTATTTTTTTCAAAAAATTACCAAGATCGCCAGCGGCGTAAGGTTTTGCCTTTAAACCCCATAGCCTCTGGTGGCTGAGAAGTGAGGACTATGCTTTCAGAGCCCATCTTTGAGATGCAGACAAGTTTTAGTTGTGGGTTCAGAAAACCGTATCAGCAAAATTTTGGTTACGAGTCTGGGAGTAAGCAGCTTTTTTAACTATATTCTTGCCGTGAGAGTTTACCGAGCTGCTTTGAAATTAAAAAAAAACTATTTCTGTGGAGTTTTTATATCTCTCCGAAGAGTCAAAAGTGCTATAGGTCCAAGCGCAGTGCTCAGTAAATACGTTTCTGATAAAAGTATATTTATTTCGTCATCTGTGACATCAAGTATAGCAATGGCGGCGATGTAATTTCGATGTTCGTCGAAATGATGTAATTCGAAATCAAACAGTTTTTTTTATAAATATTGTAGCATTGAAATCTATCTTTGAGACTTTGAAAAGCCCTACATCTTTTACAGTTTTATTTGTAAGTTGCTTGAGGCTTCAATTAACTCATCTTGATCCTATCACTTTACAAAATAATTTTCATCATCATCTATTGGCTTCATGCCTACAGACTGTTTTCTACATTGCCATAGAACACATTCTTCTCATTCATGTGTGTGAGCCAAGCACTCTACGCTTGTCGATAAATTAAAGTGATCAGTAGTGGAGTGGACGGAGAATCTGCTTCTGAAACGATAAACTCGGGTTTGATTCCTACTCGGTTCGAACCAAAGACCAGAAAAATTGATGTTTGCAGCTTCCCTGTTTGACGTTCAGCCATAGGCGTAGCCAGGATTTTTGATTGGGGGGGCCCATACCAGTGGCGGATCTAGAAAATTTTGGTGGGGGGGATTTTAAGCACAAACCCTCAAAAATTCGGATGTCTTCACCAAAATTGAGAGTGATTTTTCGGCCGAAATCGGAAATTCGAACGTTTTTTTCGCCCAAAATCAGGTAGTCTCCAAAAAAAAAAAAAAAAAAAAAAAAAGGGTCTTCACCGAAATTGAGAGTGATTTTTCGTAATTACTGAAAAAAAACTGCAACTAAACATCGCCAGGCTATGTTGTCATAACTTTTTGTCGTTAGTGGATTTTGATTGGGGGGGCCCGGGCCCCCTGGGCCCCCCCCTGTCTACGCCTATGCGTTCAGCAATTAATAGACAGGGTGAAGCCTCTACCGTGTGTGGCAGACAAGTGGCAGCTTGACTCGAAAACCGAAAGGTTCCTTCGCTGTATCGTGGTCAAGACAACTCGGTGAATAAAATGCAATTACAAAAAACCCACGCCTACGTAGAACAACCCTTTTTTGGGTATTTTTAGTTGCAAGTCTTTCGTCAAGCTGGCCTACCACTACGGGTAAATGCTCAGCTCCCAATGAGAAATATGAGAAAAACGTCATGTCCAAAACACAAAAACGCATTGCCAGTTTGGAAATCGAACCTGGAACTAGCAAACTTTGTAATATTATTGCATTTTATTCTCCCAATTACAGTATCTTGGCCAGCACAGCGAAGTGACGTTTTTGGTCTTAGAGTCAAGTTGTCACCTGTCTACCACATTTGTTATCGGCTTCACACTGTCTATTTTTATTGCTATACGTCAAGCAGCAAAGTTGAGAATATCAATTTTTAAGGTCTTTGGTTTGACCGGATCGAGAATCGAGCCCACGTGTACCATTTTAGTAGCGGACGATCTGTCCAATCGTTCACTGATTGCTGATCGCTGATCTTTCGGCAACTAGCTCGATGCTTTACATACTAAGCAATTGTAGCCGGCATTCTTCTAAATTTATAGAACATACAGTAAAGTTGGAAGATAACTCTAAGAATGAATAGTGGTAAAGAGACGTTTTGATGCCATAATTGCAAAAAATTGCAAACCATATCGGAGGGTAAACATTCATCACGTATTCTTTCGTTAGCAATAACTGAATTTCAGAAGAAAAAATTTTTGTTGCACCGGCCGGTTGGTCGAGCCTTAGCGCATTCGTCCCTGCGGAGGGAGGTTTGGGTTCAAGTCTGGGGCCATTCAAATCGGATAAAGTGTTGCCAACGGCTCGCTATTGTTGAAATATTCTTCGAAAAGAAAATATGTTACCCAGGAGCAATGGTGTGGAGATGGGCCCCGCAAACTCGCAGCAATATTCGGCCTAATACACAGACTATTATGAAAGGTTTTGTTTTGATTTTAGGTTTTGTTACATATTTCCGCAAAGTTCTGCTTGTCGTTTTGAGCAAGCCAAAACAAATGCCCCTTTACATTGGACGCGAAACAAAGCTTGGCAATTGGCAATCTTTGCGAGTGGTTGCTTGCGTCACTCGCTTAAAATAGGCCACCCATTCATTCACGATTTTGCCTTAAATAAAGTTAAGCAACCGCTCGCAAAGTTTTCGACCTGTTGAAACTTTTCGCGAGTTGTCGATGACGTCGAATTTTAGTTGCTTCGCGTTCAACGCACTCTAACAGAACTCCTCCTAACTGCACTATCTTGATGTCCTTCATGGTCGACTCCTGGGAAGCCTTGTCAACTTCCACTGGCAGTTAGGTGGCTATAACAACCACCAACCCTGCAGCTCCAATGATATTTCACATTGTAGCTCAAAGGATCCAGCGACTTTTTCACTTGTTTCTAAAGTACCACAAGTGAAAAAATCGTTTATTCCCTACTAAACCATCTGCCTCTGTGCAAGCCAATAAGGTTTGCCAGTTAGGCCAAGATGTTCGTTCAGCTGGGAATACCTTTGAAAAGATAGCTGAGGGCTGCCGATGAGAGCTAAAAGCTCGAAACAGCGCTGTCCAGCTCTGTGCTTAAGAACTCCTCCTACACGCACGAAAACAGTGTGATCTGCATCACCTTTGTAGAAAGCGGAGTGTATTTCCAACAAATATTTTTCTCAGTGCTCAAATTAATGTTGTTTAATTAAATATTTTTTGCTTTGAAAATTTTTGTCAATTGCATTTAAGCTGTTTTGCTTTGCTGAGTCCCAAGGATGGCAATGTGATATCAATACGTTCAAGATTTGAACGAGGCGTATTTCAAAAATTTACCGTACGGTACTAGCATAACGTAATAAAAACAAATTTTACATCCATGCAATATCTATAGGTACTTTTCATTGCAGTACCTATAGGTAATTTTCATTGGATGATACGCTCTAATTGTACCGCACTTGAAAGGCACGGTACGTAGGTCAGTCAAAAGGTAGTACTCTCTAAACCTACCGTAACTTGAGAGATACGGAAGGCAGATAACAAAATTGCCAAGATATTTTTGAAGTTCTCATTTTCCAAGTTTCAAAAAAGGTTTAACTGCATATATATTCTATGAATGGATTCATAAATATCACGTTTGCCAAGCTTGGAGTTTTGAAACTCAAATGAAGCCTCCAGACATGGTATGGTGCGTTAGTCCGTTTAGTACGCACCATTCAAACAGTGTAGTAACGTACCGTACCTTCATAAAAAGCGCGTAAGATACAAGCGTACCGTACTTCTTTGCAAAAATTGAGGCTTACCGTACCCTACTGCCATGCTTGCCCAGTCCCTTCAACACCCCTCATCTTACTTACAGGTGACGTCCGAAGTATGTTTGAAAAGTTTGTATTTTGGTTTAAATGATTTTCTGGGTGGTTTAGCTAGGAGAGTAGTGATAAAACCCGCTTAGCCCCCCCTAGTTGCGCAACTACAATAGTCTCTGCTATTGGTAAAGTTATTGATAGTTTCTGATTACAGATTAGTCAATCTTGCAAGGCTATGCCCATCTCATTCTGAACAATCGAGTACCCTAGGCTAACAGTTTCAGATCAATGTACAGGAGTCTAAGTTGGAAGCGCTATATCTAAAAAAGAGCCGCCCTATCTACTATCATACGCTACCTCACGAAAGTCATTGTGTATTTTCTGCAAGTCTTTTTTTATAACCTGTTAAAATTTACTGATGCATTAACCCTATTTTACATGGGCTAATTGATCAACGTATTTATCACGGAGTGGGGGGCAAAAACGCCATCTTCTTACTATTAAACCAAAAGTCATGAGAACGCTAAATTTGGCATGCGGTTTGATAATTAACGAAGGTTTTGAGAAAAATTGCTTTTGAGTAGACGACGTCACGGCCATATTTTTGAATATTGAGGTTATTTTTGCAATGACATCACAGGCGTTTCAAATTTTGTGCATAGGTTTGTTTTTTAATACTAAATCCTAAAATGCCTAAGCCAAGTTAGTTACGTTACAAAAACGTCTTATGACGTCAATTAAATTAAATTTTGGCTAAAAAATACCCAGATTTGGAAAGTTGCTTCGGAAAATCTAAAAAATTATAAAACTTTTTATAATCTTAACAACTTCAAATTTTCATGAATGGTTTATAATGCATTTAGACTTAAAGTCAAGTTTGTTTGAAAGAAAAAGATTGTTTTTGAAAGGCTTTATCACAAAAATACTGAAACGGGGGGGCTCAAACTACTCTCCTTCGATTAAAATGGGGTTTAATCCTGAAACGCAGAATTGACACTACCTTTTTCAGTTAAGTGGAGTAAAAAGGATTTAATTTATTTTTGCGAAAAAAGCAAAGAGTGGAAAATGTTTTCGCAAACCTTTTTAGTATCTCAAGTAATTAACATTTTTCGATGAAACCAAGCTTGAGTACTTGTGTCTTTTCAATGCGACTTCGCTTTTTTGCTAAGTTAATCTAGATAATTGCAGCAGACGCCCGTATGAAATCATCATGTCATAACGTGAGCAGCCGAATTGATTGCAAACGTGATTTGCAGAATATCATTTTTCTTATTGGCGACATGTATTGGCGTCAAAAATTTAAACAGAGCGTTTTTGAAAGTACAAAGAGATTTTTGCGCAGCAACTGTGCAAGTACAAAAATAAATTGTTGAATTAGCAAAAATTTGCAGTTACGTGTTAAGGGTTTGGTTATAGTGTGTACTGTAGATGGCTGGTTTTGCGATTGGTTGTTGTTTTTACAGTATCGTAAATTTGGGTTTTACTGTCGAAACAAGAAAGCGTGCTCAGTGCACTGTTACAACCCAGTTTTAACTTTTTTCCCGAACACAAACTGAGTGTTATGAACTATTGTACATTGATTTTTCAAACCTAAAATATTCTAAAAATTACAAAGTGCCTTTGGTGACGTAGTGTAAGATAATGTCAACTTTTGGGTTTGAATGCTTTACAATGCTTTTAACTTTCCAACTAGCTGAGTTGAGTGAAAAGCTATAGGAGCTAAAATTTACACGTCGAAGATAAAAGTAATGTAACAAAGCACGTCCTTTCAGCTAAAATTTTTCAGACGCCTTTGAGTTGATATTACGGGAACTCAGTCATCTTGACACACCACAAACAATTGAACACACACGGGTATATGTACAACATTTTAAATTCTTCCGAAAGGATAACAAAATGATCACGAATCTTTTGCGAAAAAACTAGTCTATGGGCTATTCCATTATATTTCTGCAAATACCAAATACCCTAGGCGTAAAAATTTATATAAAATGGTTATAGATCATCTATATAGGATGACACAAGCTATATAAAAAAATTTTTTAAATCGGACTGTCCGTTAATGAGATATCGAAAATCACCACTAGATGTCAGGTGAGAGTAACTAAAAATACAAAAATGAATTTTGAGGCCCTGACTTATGGCAGAAAGTTGGTTTTTGTTTCAAAATATATCTTTTTAGGGGTGGAAAATCTAAATTTGGGGTTTAATTAAGGCCAATGTTGCTATAAAATTGTGTTTTGATAGTTTTTTTAGGTTGGGGGGGTAAATTGGGGTCAAAAATTTGGAATGAAGGATTGAATAAAATTTTAAAATAAAAATATTTTGGGGTAGAATGAAAGTTGTTCTTCTTTTTGAAACAGAATTTACGATGACAATGGATTAGCAATATGTGTAAGCAGAACAATTTGTTTTGCTGTTATATCACAACCTGACTATTCAGCTACGAAGATAATGCAATAAAAACAGCACATAAAAATTTTTTTATTTAAGCGAAATGAAAGTATGGATATGAAAAGAGACAAATTTTGAGTATTTTAGTTTTTATTCAATGCAGCTGAGCAAATAACAATATAGCTGCTTGTAACATGTATCGAACATTAGTAAACGTTTTGGCCACACATTATACATAGCATAAAGTAGCTCACTCATGTAATAAATGCAAGTCAATCACAAGATTGGTGTCATTGTTGCAATGGTGTTTAGGGCATTTTTGTTATAAAATACCATTTTAATCATTGCAAAATCTTTATACAGGGTGTTTCAAAAGTAATATACCAATATACTGGTATTATTTCTATAATATACGGGTATGTTTTTTTGAAACATCCTGCGTATACCTTTTAAGTAATTTAGCTCAAAAATATCACAAGGAAATATTTTAATAATAAGTCAATTATGATGTTTTTGACGTTTGCAGGCCCGAGTTTTAATGTTCAATCGTTTTGCGTGCTTCTGGTCTAAAGGCTACCAGCGCGGAAGCCTTGAGAAGAGCCACCAGAACGGCTACTACTTAAAACAAGCAATGCGAAAAAGTTGTCTTCCCACAGAATTCGAACCTGCAGCCTTTGGCTTACAGGTCCTTTGCTCTACCACTTGAGCTAGAGAAGACGTCTCCCCGCATGCTTAATTTTGGCTATTAAAACCCAGCAACCTGCTTGTTCTATGATTTTAATAATAAGTCAATTATGATGTTTTTGATATAGTAAGTATGATATATTACGAAAATAATAAGTCAATTATGACGTTAAAATCATAGGACAAGCAAGTTGCAGGGTTTAATTAGCCAAAATTAAGCATTCGAGGAGATGTCTTCTCCAGCTCAAGTGGTAGAGCAGTGGACCGGTAGTCCAAAGGCTGCAAGTTCGAATCCTGTTGGAAGATAACTTTTTCGCATTGCTCGTTTTAAGTAGTCGCCGTTTTGGTGGCTCTTTCCAAGGCTTCAGGGTTGGTAGCCTTTAGGCCAAAAGCACGCAAGCGATTAAACAAAAATAAGCAAATATGTTGGTGCTAATGATAAAATATTATACACGTGGGTTGATCTCCAATCACTGCTACTGTATGTCATTTGAAAGAATAAGAAACTAGCATTGCAAATATATTTATAGCACAAAGCTTGCAGTCTGGGTCAGCAGAATTCGCCTCTACTCATAGCGCTTCACAAATTTTCAGCTTCCTTGAACTCTTCCGCCACTAGCAATCGGTCCAAGACGAGGAGGTTGCGGCTCTCCTGGGCGAAAACGAAAGTTTAGGAAACGAAGCAAGCATTATTAACACACAAATCGAGCCGGTATGATGAGATAAACCCAAATTCAACTAAAACCACCATGGCGAAATCAAAGCAAAATTTGGGGCCCTTTTCTAGTGCATTAAGATATTGCAATGACTTAATTGCGATTACATTTTCGTCCCCAAGTTGCCTTGGACAGAAAACAAAGAAGAGACCTTCGGTCTTCGAGTCAAAGTGACTCATGATTACTAGAGTGGAGTGAAAAAAATTTTGTTTTTCTTTTGGAAAACAATAGTAATGAAAAGTTGCTTCGCTTCAATACTTCTAAAATGGTACAAAAATTAATCAAATATTTCAAAAGCTTCAGGTGCCCCCAAAGCTGTAAAATAGTGATTTTTGCTGTTTTTTCTTCAAATTTTTGCATTAACGAAAATCGTAATAAACGCACTTACCTTGCGCAGTTTTCGCAAGCAATCACCTTAGAAAGCCTTTTTTCGATTTTTATTTGTAATAAACAATTTTCATCCGTAAATCAAAAACTTTCAGGTGCCCCAAAAAACATCAAAAGTTGGTCACTTTTTTCTATAGTTTGCATAAATTTTAGTTGAAATTTAACAATACAGCAAAACAAGAAATTTTTTGCAATAAGAGTGTTTACATACTAAGCTTTAAAATGGTGCTTTGAAAAGCCTTACTACTTTTAATCTAACTAAACACTGAGGTTCGGTCTACTACACTGGACATAAAATTGTGATCGTATAAAAGGATATTTTTAGTTTATTTTAAACCAGAGCTTACCAAACTACGGACGGACCGCAATCAAATTTGATCCGGCCCGCCACATGTTGCCGAAACAAAAGCTGAACTAAAAATATGGAAAAGTTTACCAACTTTTGTAGAAAGACTGACGTTTGTACGACATACGCAATCTATTAATGATTTTTTGATTCCGTTTCTTTTTGTGACACCATAAATTTTGTTGTTAAAAGCATTATTGTTTCATCAGTACAATATCTCTGGTTTTAAGTAGACTTCGACGCATAAGCAGAATGAATGGGACAGTTCTAGCACTAAATGATTAACTTTTACGTTGTATTGTAATACTGTACTTGTTAAATGACGACTAAAAAAATGTGTATACTGGTTGTCGGGTGTTTAATGAAAAACTGAGAAGAACAGTATTTTTGTCGAAGCCAGTAAGTGTAGCTTTAGCTAGTTGTGTGATATGCAACGAAAGTGATGCTGTTTTGAAATAATATAATCTTAGTGCGCACAATAAAGTGGCGAAATCAGGGGTCGCTAGCCAAATGACGTAGGACATCATTTAACCCTAAAATACACGCATTTATCCGTGTTTTAGACTTGACCTGCATTTGGACTTGACATGTAAGTAAGTGGGGGGGAAGGGGCTGAGCAAATTTAATCCTTTGAAATAACTTTTGAATTTTAGTAATGTAGTTCTATTTGACGGCTCAAAAAGCTTGTAAAATTTGTTCCATATGGCGCTAAATTGGCTAATTTTTTCCCGAAAAATTACAAAAATTGCCAAGTGGCAGGGAATCCGCCTCCAGGCCTACTTGTGTGATATATTTAGCAGAGGTGGAGTCGAGGACACAAAGCTGGAGGCCAAGGCCAAGGACACAAAAAAATCCGAGGCTAAGGCCAAAGACAGCACTTCCGAGGACAGACCCTCTCGTGGCCAAGGACAGGAATGCTCAAGGCCAAGGACCAGGGACACAGGCGCAGGTGTTCTCCAAAAAAAAATTCATCTCAAAAAAAATTTTGCTGGAGTTACGTAGCAGGGGCTTTTATGTTCAATCCTACGCTGATGATCTAGCAGTGTTGATCACTGGTGCTGATATGCTTTGGATAAGAGGTATGGCCCAAAAAGCAATAAATATTGATGCAGATTGGGCTTCGGAACAAGAGCTACAGTTTAGCAGCAAGAAAACCGAAATTGTACTATTCACTCACAAACAGAACCCAGATTTGGGTTCCTTGTCAATGAATGGTTCAAAACTTGAACTTTTCAAGGAAGCAAAGCTGTTAGGTGTTACTCTGGCAACAAGATAACTTGGAAACCACGTATTACCCGAATTACCCGCAAAGCAATTACAGCATTAATGCAATGTAGACAAATTGTGGGTAAAACGTGGGGAATAAAACCATTTATGATGAAATGGATATATACACAGCTATGATACGTCCAATCATGTCGTATATGCATGTGTGCCCTGGGCTGGCGGTCTCAACAAAAAGTATCTAGTGAGAAAACTCACATAGGTGAAGAGACTTGCTTGTCTAATGATTTCACCAGCTTTTCCTGGCACCCCTACTGGTGCTGTGGAAATATTGCTCAACATAACTCCCATTGGGGAACTCTTATTGGTCGAAGCAGTGCTAGAGTCATACAAAATGACTGTTAGTGGGCTCTGGCATGTCAACCGAGTTGGTTCCTTTTGGGAAAACGAAATGCCATGGTGATGTTTGCTATGGGGCAAGAAAACTCTTACCTCTGCTGCAAATGCCAGCTGACCGAATAAAGAAAACAAAGGTATTCGAGAGAAATTTCGAATGTCAAATTATGGATAAAAAGAATGCTATCAGATCTGAAAGCGTTCTAAATCAGAAAACTGTCAAGCTTTACACCGATGGCTTGAAACTTGATGGGAGAGTAGGTGCGGGTTTTTATGCAGAATAGGCTACCCTAACAACTCCCCAAAACAAGCATTTTTTCACCTTACAATTTACAGTATTGTGTTCCAGGCAGATGTCTTAGCTATTTCAGAAGTGGCAAACAACCCGTTTATGGAAAAAAAATACACAATCAAAGTATTGTTGTGCTGGCTAATAGTCAAGCCAGGGCCGCAACCACGGGGGCCAGAGGGCAGCGCCCCTCCCAAACACAAATTTCGCTCCCCCCAAACTCAAAGCGACAGTAGGAAGAAATAGTGGTGAGTGGAGTCAGCGCCCCCCTGAAAGAAACTATGCCCCCCCCCCTTGATCAACACTCTAGTTGCGGCACTGAGTCAAGCAGCTATCTAAGAACTCATAAAGTGCGCTGTAACATCAATTACAGTACTCCACTGCATTAGAAACCTAAATCAGTTAAGTATACAAAACCACGTCAATATTGCCTGGACTCCTGGATATGCAGGGGTAAATACTAACGAAGTGGCAGACTATGTTGCCAAATCAGGATCTAAATCAAAAATACACGGTCCTGAACCTTTTATTAGAGTCCCGTATGACAGCTGTGTTAGTGCGGATAAGGACAGGTCCACAGATGGAAATCTATGTGGAATGAACGAAAGGACTGTTTGAGGATGAAGAAGTCTGTAGGGTGGACTGTACTAACAATACGTCTCCTTAACTTTAAGAGGCCTCAATTAAATAGAGTAGTGCAAGTTCTAACTGGGCACTGCAATGCACAGCGACACAAGAAAACTACAGGTTGTTCTGAGTCTTCTTTGTGTCCAAAATGTAGCCTAGAAGATGAAACACCAATCATCATGTTGGCAATTGCAAGCTTTACCAAGGTATTCGTGTGAAATATTTTGGAATAACCAAAACCACTGTTCACAATGTGGTGATGAAATGTAACATTAACAAGCTGGCTACATACTTAAAGGAAGCTGGAAAGCTTTCTGAGTTCAACCAGTAATCAAACAAAACAACAATGACATAGCAGCTACAGTTGCATTGGGCCCAAATGAGGCCTACGCAATGTGTAGGTGGACTTTACTTAACGGTTGCAGATTCGCTTGCACTGCAGCACATTAATTATATAAATAATAAAATTTTTCAGGTGAACTCCAATTGCGGAAAACAAAAAAAGGTCTTCGCAAATTTTTTGCAAGCTTTCTGGCGTTTTTCAACAAGATTTCAACGGTACAAAAAAAAACAGTGCTGTCCTCGAGCCGAAGACACGGCAATTTTCGAGGACTTGAGGCTTCGAGGCCAAGGCCAAGGACTTGACCTTCGAGGCCTAGGCCAAGGCCAAGGACTTCAAAATGTGTCCTCGAGAACGTCCTCGATGCCTAGGACGTCCTCGAGGACTCCACCTCTGATATTTAGTTGCATCAGTTTGTTCAGCACGCTGCCTTAAGACAATTTTTGAAAAAAACTTAGTTGTTTTTTGGTTGCAGCCCCCCTTCCCCTAAGGCACTTGGCAAACATTTGTTGAAATATTCAAATTGCACGACGTAGTGTGTCGTTGGCTTTGTTTTTTGTGTATTAGAAACTCTTTTGTTAAAATCGTTAGGCCTTAGTTCGTTGTTGATTTGTTGCTTGTTGAATTTGTTCGTTTTTTTTTCACCAGAGAGCCTGCAAGTTTTGTGTTTGCCATATATCACGGGTAGCTTGTAAAATGCTGTTTTCACAGCATTTAGCCACCACAAATTGGAACAGCATGAATCATATTTGAAAAAGGTGTAAAATGTTTTTCGAAGAACATAATGCCTTGTAGAGCATTACAGCTGGAGGAAAGCTATTCCAGCAATCTAATAGCGATTTCGATCGCAACTTTGCGATGCTACCTCTGACTTTGTCATTTACATTTTAGAGTAATGTGCTCAACTCGAATCAATAGAAATTCTAAATACTTATTTATCTGATAGCAATTCGCACCCGGCTCGCAGCCGTTAATCTCGCCGTAATCCGCACCTCAGAAAAAAAAACTTTGGTGACCTCTGTTTTAAACGTCAGGCAACAACAAGTCAGTACGTCAGGCGCAACGCCTTCGCATTGTGCAAGCTGTCAATTGGTTGAAATAATATTTTAAGAGAACGTCACAAAAAAACGAGAAAATTCTTTACGTGCAGTATTTTGTGACGACCTCTTAAAAATACAGTATGTAGTGAAGAACTTACAAGTTACAGTGACAGCTTCCATCATTTTCTGCTGGAAAATATCATTTTGATGGCAACTATCTTAATCTTCATTGGTGCATTTAACTTTTACCCAAATGTATATCCGAATAAATATCTAATATGATACATGACAACAAACATCTATTACCCAGACAGAATTTAGAGTCCAATAATTTGCCTTTTTTTTACAACACCTGTTTGTTGCCCAAGGCTTCCCTGCTATGATGGAGGCGCTTGTGTTCGTGGCCAAAGCCGAAACAGCGGAGTCTTTTATACGCCTTGGCAGCAAACGTTTTTCTTCTGCAGATGCAGGCCTGGTTTTTACGGCGCTCATTACACTTTCAGAGGTACCATTCAAAAAGATGATTACTACAGTTACCAAACCCAATTTCACCAATTTTTTGGATTAAATTAAAAAAAAAAAGAAACTCTGTCACATATTTTAGAGCTTGCCGTTATTTCCACACCAATCAAAAACTGAGTCCAATTAAAATTTGGAATTGAATTTCTCAATCATACCTTTCTTTTCCGTGTGTTAACTCATTACTGAAAGCATTTAACAAATATCTAATAAACCAATATTTTATTCAGAATTAATTAAAACTAATTGCAATTACCTGGAGATACGAAGCCCCTGCAGCCAGGGGTGCCGAAACCCGGGGGGGGGGGGGGGATTGGGGGATATATCCCCCCCAATAATTTGCGTATGGTCTACATCTGCATCCCATCCAATAATTTGACTCTGGTGAGCATTTGAGCGCAGGTCTCCACCTGAATTCGGAGAAAAAAAGTGTTCCATTCAGTAGCGTAGCCAGGGGGAGGGGGCGGGGGGGCTATAGCCCTTCCCCCATCGGCCTGTCAACCAAAATGCAGAATAAGGAAAATACCACGTTTTTATCTTTTCTGAGACTGCTGTTTGTGCTGGAATGGACTAAAAAGTGATTTAAAGTATCTTTTGAAACATATATTCAGGGGGGGGGGGCTAATTTTTCAAAAATAAAAGTCACAAATCAATAAAAACTTCGAAAAATGCCCAAAAATAAGCAATCAAATTTGATCGCAAATGTAAAAATGCCAAACATAAGTTTTATCAACAAAGATATTATAAACTCAAAAATACGGGGGAAGGGGCTATTCAGTATTAGTTAATTACCCATCACTTCTCTTAAATATCTTCCCTTTAGCCCCCCCAATTATTTTTCTTTATAAAATATAAACGAAATACATTACTTCGAGTAAGTTTTATTGAATAACAGAATTTTGTGATTTACCAGCATGTAAACAAGAAAACTACAATGGTATCATTAGCCACCTCCCACATAGCCCATTAATGCAACAAGTTAAATCATGTTACGCTGCCAATTTATATGCTACGTTTTAAAAACATTATTTTTTAATAAAATAGCTCTAAAATTAAGCTATTTTTGCAAAAAAATGCAAAGTTTTCGAGCGCTGGGGACTCCGCCCCCAGACCCCCGTGCCTCCGGCGGCTGCCCAGTCCCCATTGTCCTTTGGCGGTTGAAGATTCCGCCCCCAAACCCAAAAATTACCCCCCTCAATTGCGAATTTCTGGCTACGCGCCTGGTTCCATTTTGGTGAAGACCATTTTTTGGCTCTTCACTTAATTTGCTCACCTGAAAAAAATGGTGCTCGAGGTTTATCCCCCCAATGCTGATATTAGGGCAAAATTGGGGTAAAATTGCAAATTATCCTCCCCAATGTTCAACAAAGATTTGCACCCCTGCCTGCAGCTTACTTTACCTCAAACGGATCGTCAGGGTAATCTTATTAAAATCTATTTGAATAAGATTACCCCTACTCTCTGAGGATCCTGTGTAAGTGAAACAGGCTGTAATTTGTCGCTTAGTTGTTGCATAGTGATGCAATACCGTAGATTTGCAGTAATTAAGTGAAAATTTTTGCGAGAAAAATATAAATTGATAGATTGATTTCACTGTTGATGGGTATTCAGTATTCATCGCTTGATTTTTACTTTTTGCATGCTGTAATTCATTTCAAGTTTTCAAACAATCACAATATGGCGGCTATTTTGCTAACTGTAAAAAATTAAGAATTTGATTATACCAGTTGCACAGTTTAATGAAAACCAAAACAACAATAAATGTCGGTACCAAACAACCTCGAGATGCAGCTGTTCAAAAATTGAGACTGAGTGTGTAGTTTTTATGTTTTGCAGACTTCAGAATGATAGGATGTCAATTGGGATATCAATGCCAGGTGTCAAGATATTACAAAAAATATTAATGCACCAGAAGTAAATGAAAGATCTAAATGCAGCTATCACAAAATTTTAGCCTTACCGTTACAATTTAAAAATAAAGAAATAAAACAAAAATAAACACTGATTAAATACAATAATATTTTAAAAATTGTGGTAAATTTTATTTTTATGTTTCTGTCTAAAGATTCATGAGACGATTTTGTCATCACAAAGCACATAATTTTACACTATTTGTTAAGAGTACTGATTCAATATAACAAGACCAATATCAAAATGTAGAAGCTTTTGCCATAGGTGGGCACAAGTCCGTTAATCGTTAATAACGAAGCTAACTTTTTCATGAACTCGTTAATTCGTCAAAAAGTTTTTTCATGTTAACGGACTGAATTAACTTCCGTTAAGTTCTGTTAACGGACTAAAGTAATTTCCGTTAAGTTCTGTTAACGGACTAAAGTAACTTCCGTTAAGTTCTGTTACGTTCCGTTAAGGTCTTTATTGTATATATCTTGCACCATTCATTCATCATACCGGTACAAACCAGTTTGCACTGGTAACACTTGTTGCGTATTAGCACGAGTTTTATAGAAGCGAAGAAAGGAGCGCTTTTTTGTGGCAAATAATAAGCCGCTGTCTCATAGGTCTATTAATTATCGCTGATCACAATTTCCAAAGATTTTCCGATCGCAGCTTCGTTAATGCATTTGAACTTATTTTTATCTTGAAATTAGATTAGACTGTAAAATGTAACTTCCAAAACGCAAAAAGATCTCCAGAGCAATAAATATTTCCTTACAATCAGCTCAACAGCGCTAATACGTGTTCTAGAAGCAAGTGGATAAAAAGACGTGTAAATTACACCCAAAATGTTAACGGATTAACGGACTTTATTAACTTCCGTTAATCAAAGCTGAAAATAACGGATTAACGTTAACGGAGGTGTGAAGTTTGTTAACGGACTAGTGGTTAGCGAAGCTAACGTTTTGCAATAACTTGCCCACCTATGGCATTTGCGATTGACTGCAGAAAGACAGAATGTTTGGATACCAATGTAGATTGAACTATATGCCTTGAAGAGATGCCAATGCAACAGTAAGTTGTGAGAAGTTTTTCTCTATCTTTTTTTTTTGCACTCATAGCAGTATAATTACAATAGTTGGATCACATCAGTATTATAAATAGTAATGAAGTTGACAACATGGAAAATTACAATTCAAGTTTAAAATTACTCTAGTATAAGAATTCGACTAACTTGGCTTGATAAATCAGCCCCTTATTGTTTCACTGAACAAATGATTTCACGTCAGCTGCGGTAATGCGTCATATAACTGTACTTTGTAAAATTAATTGGTTTGGGTAATCTAATGTTAAAATAATCAAAGTTAAAAAAGACAATAAATTACAACAAATCACGTACTGTAGTACAAGCCTAACCATTTTTCAAGTTCATCTTAAAGTTTAAATTTGGGTCCGCTACAGGGCCGTGCCAAAGGGGTTTGGGCCCCCCCCACCCGGAAAACTCAAGACGGGGCCCCATCCGAAACGCTTAAATTTGAACAATTTTGCAATCGGCTTAAATAGTCACGTAACTTTCACATATCTAAGACACACTACTTTTCTAAAACCAGGATTGTAGAACAACACGAAAATTTACATTAAAGATATCCAAAATATAAAATAAACCAGTACAGCTGCAGCAAATACAAGTCAGATTATTAACTGCCACTCCGTGCTCACTACAAAAATCGTTAGAATGATCGTTTGAGGGTGAGTTTTATTTAATTCTAAAGACCATTAATACTATATTGTTACAATGTTACGTGAAAAAATAATTTGGGTACTGGAGCTGTAATTATGAGTTAAAGATGCGATCCTTGTAAGCTGCTGTAGTGACATCAATGATATTCTTGTAAATCTTAAAAATTCTTTTTTCGAGCTTTTGCAGTGGCAAAAGTATCAATGATCCAGTGTGGTTGTTTCATCATTTGATAACTTGGTAGTTAGTGTAGTGGTTACCATTCTTGATCTTTCAATGGGTGACCAGAGCTTACTCCGCATCTTAGAAGGCTTATTTTCACAGACTACAAATCGGGATCCTGTACACGGTCTGGAAAGGAGATTGCCTATCCCACAAATTGTTTGCCGATAATTATTTCATCATTACTGCCCTAGCCCTTAGCCCTATTGTTTGTCCATTGTACGTACTTTTTCATTTTCGGGTTAACATCCAATCCAGATTGTAGACTATCCGGATAAGGTACAAATATCTTAGATCTGCCTGAATGCTGAGCCATCTCATAGCTTACTACAACGACATAATTAATAATTAGAAATATAAAACTTGAGCAATCAAACAATATTTCGTCACAACGTTGTCAAGTAAGACAAGACTTCCAAATCCCTGCAGAAAATTTTTCTCAACTATGCATAAGCCTAAAGATTAACCACTTTTTGTAGTAGCCGAACCGAACCTCCTGAAATAAATTTTAACTTGATTGCTGACATCTGAAGGCAATCTGATTGTAACTATTACTAGACTGACTCATAGGCGTAGCCAGGAATTTTGATTGGGGGGTCCAAACCACAAATCACACGCAACGACGTCATCAGAAACTTCGAAAGAGGAGTTTTTGCGGGGGCAAAGATATCGTAGAATGGAAGATCAGAAGCCGTGGCCTGGCACGTAACTAGGAACTCGTTTAAGGGAGAGGGCTTAAACCTATAGTTAAAATGCGAAAATGTCTAAATTGGGAGACGTGTTTGAGTAAAGAAGTGTACTGTAATTCAAACGTATCACAGCCGTTGGGCGATTTTTCGTAATTTTTTGGAAAAAAATGTTTTAACACCATTGGATCACATTTCACACGTATTCAGAGCCATTTGAAAGTACTAGATTTTTAACATTTGAAAGCCAATTGAAAAAATTAAGTTGTTCAGTCTTTTTTTTGTTTGCAATGTAAGTCCAAAACACGTTTAAAATCTTGTATTTTGGGGTTAAATTTTGTAAGTGATTTGGCCCGGGTAGGTAGAAGTAAAGTACATTGCCTCCAGCAACATTGTAGCAGCAAATAACAATCCAGTGGAATATTTTCCTCAGAGATTATTGTTTTGTCATGAAAACAACCAGTTATAGGGGTATATATACGGCCAAAGGGCCCAGGCCCTCTCAATTCAAAAATTTGTTCAATAGGCGTTCCTCTTACTGAAGCTAATTTTTTCAAAAGTATTTTGTTGCGTAGAAACTGGCGAGGTGGAGGTAAATTGTTATTGAAAAATGGATGGTTACGCCTACAAACCATGTTATTGCCTTGGCCGGATTTACTTTGAGTTAAACCCATGGCACTTTGGGTTTTTCGCAATATTTTCCTGCCAAATACAAGTGAAGACCAAAAAAAGTTTTATCTGAGCGCGGAGCCCCTGGCACTGAGCCATATGTTATATGTTAAATCCGTCCCTGGTTATTGCATTACGTTCATAAAAAGGTTAGATGTGGGCCTCAGTTACCAACTTTTAGGATAAAAACTCTTAATTTCACTCGGGTTATACGTTTAAATTGGTTGGCCATAATTAAATTGAAGGGACCCAGGCCCCCTCGATCAATATTACTGTTGGAGGCCCATTCAAATTGGGGACCATTTAAATATTATTGTAGGGGCATTTTTAAATTGGTTGGCAAACATTAAATTCAAGGGGCCCCGGGCCCCTGTATCAACATTATTTGTTGGGGACCAATTTAAATGTTATTGTAGGGGGCCCATTTAATTTGGCTGGCAAACATTAAATTAAGGGGGCCCGGGCCTCCTGGATCAATATCACTGTTGGGGGCCCATTTAAATTGGGGGTCATTTTAATTGGTTGGTAAAAATTAAATTGAGGGGGCCCAGGCCCCCTGGATCAATATTATAAGTAATTACTCTTGTACGCGAAGACACTAAAAGAAACTGAAACTGAAGAAACAATAGTCTTTTTTATGACATTTTTATCATTGGTAGCATTTCAATTGGGGGCCCGGGCCCCCTGCCCTATCCCCTGGCTACGCCTATGGACTAACTCTGACTGGCTGTTGTGCAATCGACTGGTAAGCTGAACATCTGAATCGATTAACTAGTTGTTTTTCTGCTAAGACAAAGCGATTGTGATTCTATCGCATCATAGATAAAATTACAACGCAGCAGCAGAGACATACAGGTACAGCGAGCGTATTTTCAGTATCTTAAATTGACAACACGCGTTAATTTTGTTCTAAATATTGCAAAAAACTACCTGCGCTGATCGACAGTACCAACTTTTAAATTAGTAGTAGTAAAGTAAAATGTGGGGCCCCCATTTTGGCTGGGGCCCCCTCCGACCAGGGGGTTCGGGGCTGCCTTGGCACGGCCCTGGTCCGCTATTCTGGCTGATGCATTAAGGAGATGATGCTTGAAAACAGCTGGTTTGCACATACAATTCCCCCTTTGAAAGCCTTTACTGTACAACTTAAAGTCTAACAAATACGTATTAGAGGAGGTGAAGCTTCCAATCAATTCCGATAGTTGACAATAAGTAAAATTGAATTATTATTTAAAAAAAATTTTGGTCTCATTTTGAGACTGCCTTTGCAAAGATATTCAGCAAATACAAAAAGATATTCCTTTAAAAATTTTGGAAACCCTGAGTTTCCTCTCCCAGCCTGATTTTCAAGAAAAAGAGGAAGGCTAAAAAAGAATTGAACTGGTTACATGATATTACTGGAAAGGTAATTATTATTATTTAGTCTCTTTTTTTTTCAAAATTTAGATTGAGAGAACAGATTAAAGGTTTCCAAAAATATTTTAGAGGAAGTATATTATCTTAATAGTTGTTAAATATGTTTGCAACCGCAGCCCCAAAATGAGACCAGAAACTTGAAACAATTATTCTTTGCTAAAAATTAGCAGCAATTTAGAATCATTAAAGTTTCTATTCAATGATTGTCAACCTAAAACTATAGGCTTTCGTGTTTCGACCAGTAACTTAGGCCATCTTCACGGCTAGCATTTAGAAGCATAAGTTATTCATCTATACAATTTATTAATGTAATTTACAGTGCGAATGAGCTATCGCGACGCGTTTTGACCTTGCTCAAGGGTCTCATCAGGCAAAACGAATAACACATTTAAACATGCAAGGATATAAAACTGCAACTAAAAATTTGGAAGCAAACATTAGCAGCAATTTAAAATCATTAAACTTACAAACATGCAATGATACAAAACTGCAATTACCAAATTTGGAAATAAAAATTGCATCGATAAACACATCTGCTTTGTCTATGCAAATTTTATGATGACGTCAACGTTTGTGGTCTTACGTACGTGACGTAAAGGTTTGTAAGTTTAATCAGTGGCTATAATGTGCTCGCGCTAAAATTGAACACAGCTGGTCGGCAAATGGGTAGTATTTTTCAACTGTAGTGCTGTTGTTTATTTAGTACTAATGAAGCGTAAGCCCATTGAATAGTTTTGCTTTAAACTCTTTACCGCGTGTCACTTTTGTTGTAAATTTTCGGCATGATTTGCGGAATATTTTGAACTTAACGTTTCGTTAATGCATGTGTGTGTTATTGTAGGTCGTGATTCATATGTTTTTCAACTTTGTCGGATACGGGTGAATTAGTCATCTATGTGGAAATTTTTCAACTTTGGGGTCCACGATATTTTCTTAGAATTATGCGATTTTCTCAGTCAAAATCCTTTTTCTCATGTTTTGTATTTTAATATACAGTGCGAATGAGCTATTGCGACCCGTTTCGACCTTGCTAGAACAAAGCATGGTAGAGCAATTACTGAAAATATTTTGTCCTCCCTTAAACGCACTAATCTTAACTCACTTGTTTGTCCCCAAGATTTGGTAAAAATAAATAAATTGTATAGATGAATAACTTATGCTTCTAAATGCTAGCCGTGAAGATGGCCTAAGTTACTGGTCGAAACACGAAAACGTATACGAAAACGCGTTGAGCAATCTTGGTAACTACAATTGTACCTGATCAAACACAAATAACGCAAATTTCTTGAACACTCAATTTGAAATAAAAAGAAATAAAAAAGTTTAGCATAAGTAGAAAATTCATTCGTAGGCGTAAATAAAAACTTTAAAAAAGGTTTCTTATCAAAATAATCTCAATACTGGCACTGCTAAAAATAATCGGCAGCTTGCGGCTGATGAATGCGGTTCGGCAAGAATCACACTAATGATGGCACAAAGAGAAAGACAATGCATTACCTGCAGCTGGCGCCTTTGGTTGTGAAAGAGACTAACCGAGTGGATACAGCGTCATCTGCTACTGAAACAGTAGATATGAGTTTGATTAACGGTTGGGTAAAACAAAGCCTAAAAAGTTGGTATTCACAGCTTCCCGTTTGACTTTCAGCCATATAAAGCAGTAAATAAAGCCTCCACCGTGTGTAGTTGCCAGATGGGCAGACGGTATCTCATATTATCATATCATATTTATTTATTTATTTAGTATCTTGACTCGAAGTCCAAGAGATATCTTCGTTGTCTCCTGGCCAAGGCAACTTGGTGTATAAAGGTGTAATTACAGTTACAAATTACAATTGTGACAAATTTTTAAGCATCTCTTCTTTAAGGTGAATTTACACAGTATCCGTTTTTCGTCCGTTTTCGTCCGTTTTTTTACGATTTTGCTTCTTCTTGAAAAAGTATGCGCTTTTTCATCCACGTTTTATAAGTCCATATCCGCACTAACCAAACAGTCACATACTGGACAAAAGTTTTTCGAAAAACATTTTTTGTAAAGGGGTACAGCTCTATTTTGAAACATTGCTCTTATCGTTCATGCTCAAAATTTTTGAACAAAATTTTTATCTATATACAACAGTCTACTTAGTGCGGATATGCACTTATAAAAATGCTGATAAGAAAGCGCATACTTTTTCAAGAAGAAGCAAAAACGTAAAAAAACAGACGAAAACGGACGAAAAACGGATACTGGGTAAATGCACCTTTAGAATCAATCATAGAACAATGCGGCGATGTGGTTTGAGAGAGCTACTTATTTTCAAAAAAAAAAAACTTTCTTCTCTGATTTTACTTTGGAAGGCTTTATTTCACCGGAAATTTTTATCTAGTTTTTTATTAATTCTGACTCAAATCTAACACAAACTCAAATGCTTATTCTAAAACTATTCCCAAATCGAACCCTAACCCAAACCCTAACCTAAACCCTAATCTTAACCCTTAAAAAAGCAAATGAAAAAAGCGCGGATGAATATTTCTCATTCTCGTTTTATTCTCTTTAAGTTGAAAATTTTCGGTGAAATAGTCACTACCTTTTACTTTTAGTCAGGGTATTTGTTGTTTTTGGATAAATATTTGTGTCAAGAAATTTCTTTGCTTTTTGATTTCAAATGCGTAACCGATCATTGCAAAGTGATAAAATTCAAGATTATTTAGAAAAAGACATGAGCACGAATAAGCAACTCATCTTGTGGTGTAAATCGGGTCAATGTTCAAACATGTAGCGCCGCTACGCTTGTTTGTGACAAAATAATACGCGAAGCACACATTAAGGTAATGTTGACCATTTAAAGCTTTTGATTTTTGTGATTCTATTTATTAATATGCAAAAAAGTCTTTGATGTGGTTTTGGTTAGGTCAAGTTAATCCAGACAATCAGTTAGAGCCAGTAAACAATCTCATACGCAGCAGCGCACACAAAAAGTCAATTATGTCACAACGTGAGCAGCAGCATATCGTTTTTCTTATTGACAACATGCGGATACAATACAAGAAGAGAAATGAACATAAATGGATAGAGGAAGAAACACGATGTTTAAATAGATATAGGCATGAACGCGACGTGAATTCAGCTGTACTAGACTGCTATGTTTTGTGGCTAAGTTATCATGACTGACATGTCGTGTAACTCAAGGATTAGTTTGTTAATTTTTTGACTTTTTGACAAAATAGAGTTAATATCTAGACAGAAAACTATCACAGAGTCTAAAAAATCGCCATCAAAATATTGATCAACAAGCAAAACTATATCAACCGCCGTTGATGCATAAAAAGCATTTTAAAAATACAAGACGATAACTTTCATTTGTAAAAGTTCCTATAGAAAGTGAGATTATAGTTCTAGGACTTCTACTGTCATTATCAAAGTTAAAGCGTAATTGAAATTGTAATAATTACATTTTATTCATCAAGTTGCCTTGGCCGGGAGTGCCTTGGCCAGAAGATAGCGAAGAGATCTTTCGGTCTTTGAGTCAAGCAGCCACCTGCCTATCTGTCTACCATACACACGCTGGAGACTTCACACTGTCCCTTTTAATTTCGAATATCAAGTAAGGAAATTGTGAAAACCAATTTTTATAGTCTTTGGCTTGACCCGACCGCGAATCGAGCCAGTGCCCACCGTTCCAGTAGCAGAATTTCCGTAACAATATTTTTAGCAGTTGTAATTATACTTGTAATTGTAGTTATAAAGAATTTTTTCTCGAAACGGTAACGCTTTCGTCTCTGGAGCGGGAGGTATGGGGTTCATATCTTGGGTTGGTCAAATTGGACACAGTGGTGCCAACGGCTCGCTACCGCTGCAGCAATTTCTTTGAGAGGAGGTTTGTTGTCGGGCGCAATGACACAAAGATGGGCCCCGCAAACTTTGGCGTAATCCAGCCAATATATTAAAAGATTTGATTTGATTATAATAAAATGAAACGCTTTAGATGAAAATCAGATTTTAACATTTAATTTTACAGCTTCTAATTTTTTTAAACCCTCTGATATTCTATTGTTGAGATCATTTAAAATTGCTGTAAAATGATCACGATTGATTTTATTGCTATAGTTTTTCTATTTATTCTGGCTCAGGGTCTGTCTGAAAATACGTCAAGTACAACAGGTAAAGCAGTTTTGGTTTTATTTGCTTTGTTTTGTTTTAAGATAAATCGTTTTTCGCTGTCGGGTAGAGTAAGAAAAGATAACTTTATGACTTCAAAATAACAAACACTGCTTCAATTTTTTGGTTATTGATACTATATTAGAATAACTCTTTTATTATTAATATAGCAACGATGAAAACTTCGCAATAAGAGATGCATTATACTACCATGTTTAAAAAGTTTTACAATATCGTCATTTGTTTCAGAAGTCGCATTATGATGTACTCCTAATTACTTTTTTAAAAATAATGCATTGTAGGAGTGAGAAAACAAAAAAGCGCGTAAGCGATTAGAACACCAACAAGTTGATTTTTCTCAGCTTAAAAAAGACTTTTGCTTGATATAATTTTGTAATGGCGTTTTAACTGCTTCTAGTAGGTTGAAACTTTGTAAATGACGCAAGTAATGTTCTTTGTTGTGTTAAGATCCATGTGAACCAAACCCTTGTGAAAACGGCGGAAGTTGTCATCAAAGCGCCTGTGATTCTACAGATTTTGAATGTGATTGTACATTCGAGTTCACTGGGGCCACAAGTTTGAATGTTTTGAGGCAAACAGTTTCAATTTTCCGCACACCTGCCACAGATTGTTGCTTTTCAGCTCAGAATGAAGGAAGTTTATAAACACTTTTAAATCAAAGAACTTTGGTCCCAGTGACTTAATTAGCTCGATTGTGTTTATTGATTTTTTGATGAACGTGGTGGGAAAAGTTTGTGTGCCGAATCAAATCAAAATCATATCAAGTTTATTGTTTGCCAAATACACAGAGAAAAAGAGAAAAAACAAACACAATCATCACTTAAAAAAAGTTAAACTTAATGTAGAGTATTGGCTAGTATTAGCCACCATGGTCATTAGAGATGTACCGGCTACAGATTCAATTCTTGAGATTAAGTTACCCATACCAGACATGCCTGAGGGTAGAAACCAGAAGAAGCATGGTTCAAACCCAAGCAAGATGGAAAACGTTAAACCCGGGTTTGTTATGCCATTACCTGTGGTAACCATATAAGCTAGGAGAAGGACAACTCTGACATACAATCTCTCCGCAGTTACTGTAGGTCAAATTGCAAAAAACTGATAATGATGACACGTAATCAAAATCACGTAAACTACGTTATAGGTCCACCCAGAGTTGTAAACGGGCTGGCTAATTCAGGCCCAAACTTGGCCCGAACCCGAAAATATAAGCCCAAACCCAACCCGCACCCGAAAACTAATTTGAAGCCTAAATCATGCCCTAAAAAACCCGAAAGTTAAGTTAGATTTGAAAAATTTAGCAATGTTACCAAGTTATTTTGATTATATTTTTGCGCACACAAGACAAAAAGCACGTCTCAGGCCCGAATTAAACCCCAAATTTTTGTCAACCTCAGGCCCGAACCCGGCCCAAACCCAGCCCGACACGAAAAGCTGCGCCCGACTTACAACTCTGGGTCCATCTTCACAAGTGCAGCCTCGTCCAGCAAAAAAGCGCCTAGGGACTCCCAGGCAGTGGCGGATCTAGAAAATTTTGGTGGGGGGATGATAAAATTTATGAGCACAAATTGTGTATAATCTCAAAATTTTGGATGTTTATGATTCATGTTCTTGATCTCGCGCAAACTTGTTGGGGATATTTTTGATCCGTTTAATCCCAAAAACGTTACCAGAATATAAAATATTTTTTTAATTTAACTAATGACAAAGAACTAGTTTCATGTCATTGATTTAACCAATTCAATTCAAATTAAAAACATAAAACGCTCTTTTCGTCTTTCCTGCGTCAAAAATCGTATTTATTAAACTTTCGTCAGCATAACCGTCTGCATCTACATAGAACAGGCGCGTTGCCAGAAATTCGCAATGAGGGAGCTGCTTTGGGGGTCTGGGGGCGGAGCCCCCAGCGATGGAAAATTTTGCATCTTTTTGCAAAAATAACTAAATTTTAGGGTTATTTTGATAAAAAATAATGCTTTTAAAACGTGGCACAGCAATTGGCAGTGCTAACATGATTAAACCGGTTGCATAAATGGGCTATGTGAGAAGTGGCTGGTGGTAAAATTTTTTCTTGTTTACATGCTGGTAGATCATAAAATCCTATAGTTTAATAATACTCACACGGAGTAATCTATTTCGACTATATTTTATGGAGAAAAATAATTGGAAGGGGGGTCATGGAAAGATATTTGAGAGAGGTGATTAGTAATAAACCAATACTGAATAGATCCCTCTTCCTGTTCGTGAGTTTATAATATGTTTGTTGATAAAAACTATGTTAAGCATTTGCAATGAGCCTTATTAAATTCGATTGCTTATTTTTGGCCATTTTTCAAAGTTTTTATTGATTTGTAAGTTTTATTTTCGACAAATTAGCCCCCCTGAATATATGGTTCAAAAGATGCTTTAAATCACGTTTTTGTCCATTCTAGTCCAAAAACCAGTCTCAGAAGTGCTAAAAACGTGGTATTTTTCTTATTCTGCACTTTGGTCGACAGGCCAATGGGTGGAGGGGGGGGCAAAAGCCCCCCCCTCCCTTGGCTGCGCTACTCACACAAAATGAGTAAAAACTACCTGCATCGGACTTTGATGTTTCTATTGTCAAAAGTCTATTTTGTTTAAGCGTTCATTCATCATACTGTAACTAACAATGTAATAAAACTACATTCCAGAAGACATTTTACTTGATGTTCTACCAAATCGACACACTTTTTGTGCGAAACCGTACTACTGTATTGCGCAGACGCGTAGCCAGAAAATCGTAATTGTGGGGCTGTGTTGGGGGGTGGTGGAGCATCCAGCCGCCGGAGGCACGGGGGTCTGGGGGCGGAGCCCCCAGCGCTTGAAAATTTTGCATTTTTTTGCAAAAAATAACTTCATTTTAGGGCTATTTTGATTAAAAAGTAATGCTTTTAAAACGTGGCTTAGAAATTGGCAGTGCAAACAAGATTAAACTGGTGGCATAAATGGGCTATTTAGGAGGTGGCTATTGGTAAAATGTTAGTTCTCTTGTTTAGATGCTGGTAAATTATAAAATCGAATAGTTCAATAAAACTCACAGAGTAATCTATTTCGTATACAGTTTATAGAGAAAAATAATTTTGGGGGGCTAATTAAAAGAGATTTGAGAGAAATGATTGGTAATTAACTAGTACTGAATAGCCTCCCCCCCTATTTCTTAGTTTATAGTATATTTGTTGATGACACCTATGTTTAGCATTTTTACACTTGCGATCAAATTTGATTGCTTACTTTTTACCATTTTTCAAAGTTTTCATTTATTTGTTGGTGTTATTTTTGACAAATTAGCCCCCTTCCCCCCTGAACATATGTTTCAAAAGATGTTTTAAATCATTATTTAGTCCACTCCAGTGCATAAAACAGTCTTCAAAGTGCTAAAAACTTAGTGTTTTTCCCATTCTGCATTTTGGTCGACATATCAATAGGGGGCTCAAGCCCCCCCCCCCCGCCCCTGGCTACGCTACTGGTATTGCGTGAGGTTTGAGCAAAAATGCGCCATAATTGAACTCCTGTTGTGTTATGCCTTTATCGTTGAAAAGTGCGAGTTGTAAATTTTGCTAGTTTGGCGGTTTCAAATCAATCGGACCTGTAAAAAACTAATTTCTGCTTTGTAAAAAGTTCGCTGTAAAAATAACTTTTTCCTCCCCCCGCCCTACCCCCCCCCCCCCCCCCCCCAATGGCTTCAGAAATTATATCGCAGTCACCTGGCCTATCGAGTATTCACTGATTGCTTTTTTAAAAATGTTTAATATTATGCATATGCACGTTATGTTTAGGCTGGTGGGGGGGATGCATCCCCCCATCCCCCCACTAAATTCGCCACTGCTCCCAGGTTGTCAATTGGAAAACTCCTACTGCTTTCCAGTCTTAGGTAGAGGGACTCATTCAAAAAATAAGCGACAATTTCCACCAGCCAGCCCTAGTGGCAGGTCCACCAATGAGCTCGCTACACGTTTGGAGAGGCAAATGGAAGGAGCGCAGAGTATTCGCACGCGATATAATGCCGCACACTCAGAGGTGAAACATCACCAACTGTTGTTGGGCAATTGGAATATCCTGACTGGAAGAGAATTCAAATAGGTGCAGCAAAGTGGTATCATCTCGATATTTTCGAGTTTTTTCAACCAAAACACGTGGCTTTGGAACTGTGGATCTGGATGGCGGATGGAAGTTCTTCTATTCTGATGCTGATTCTGGTGTGTCTGCTCAAGCGGTGTGGGGGATTCTCACAAGCCCTTGTTGTCAGATTGGAGTCCCTTGGGATCACGGATCTTGCATGTTCAAGCTCAAGGTATTGGATCGGTCATAGTGCCCATTACAGATACATGCCCACAATCATACGAGTGAATACTAAGCTTTTGTAAATGAAGTAAAAGATGCTCTTCTCCGAGTCGTGCAAACAGAATCTATAGTCCTTATAGAGAATTTCAACGCACATGTTGGAACAGACACAGATACGTGAAAGGATGTTATCGGAAACCATGAGCCGCTGGATTAAATGAGAACAGAAGGTATTTCATATACCGTAGCTACAGTATGTTGCTGCAACAAACTACGCATCATGAATACTTTTTTTCCGGCACAAAGAAGTTTACAAGTATACATGACATTGACCTAGAGCAAAAATCTTTGATTGATTTCAGATAGTTTCGCCCAATTTGTTTTCTGATATGCTGGACGTTCGAGTGAAACGAGGTGCTGAATTGTCAACTAATTACCATCTGGTAGTATGTTCCTTGCGACTTTCAAAACCTTTGCCAAACAGGAAATCCAAGATGTCGTCTGTGGCTTACAAGATCAAATGGGAGGCTTTGGAGGACAAAGAAATAAGGAAGCAATTTGTATTTGGTGAGTCACCTAAGTTCAAACAACTTCTAGATGCCTCCGAGGACTTTGGGAGGAAATGGCTGCTGTTCTGTTCAGCAATCATTTCATTAGCTGCTAAATTTGTAGGTTAAAGCGGTTTAGAGTGGCGGGAGAGAGTGAGAAAAAAACACCTGGAGGGAATTAAGAAGTTAAAGAAGTTATTCGAGCCAAAAGAAATGCGTTCAAGTCCTTGCTACAAAACAGATCGTCATCTGATTTGCAATCCCGGTACACTGAGGCTCGAAAAGTGACAACTTAGGCAGTCAAGAAATCGAAGCAGATGTCATGAGAAGAGTTTGGTCGTCGGTTGGATTACAACTAATTTTTGGCAAACAAATTATAAATTATATTAACAGACCATTCGCCGTTTACGTGGCAAGCGATCGAGTGGGACTTACTCCACATTGGATTATGTAGGTAGCATTGTAACGGATGAGAATAAAATTTTTTCTCAATGGAGAGATTACTTTGAAGATCTTTTGAATCTTGTAAAAGCATCTACTCATGAAACACAAGAAATGATACATTTAGAGAAATTTTTCACGGCAGTGCAATTGGCAACGGCTATTAGAGGAATGAAATTTGGAAAGGTTGCTAGTGAATATGAAATCAGACCCGAGATGTTGAAAGTGCTGACTGGAAAAGAATTCTCTTGCTAACTCGAGTGTGTCAAATTGCGTGGTGGTTTGCAAAACCCCCTAAAATTGGCAAACAATTGTAATTATTCCGATATTGAAGAAGGTAGATCGCCAAAAAACTGTACGAACTACATCGGGATATCAATCTTTAGTTTGCCGGGGAAAGTGTATGCCAAATGCCTCAAAATTGTAAAGTCAAAACTGGAAAATGGCCAGTGCGGTTTTTGTCCGGGTTGCAGCACTACGGACAAGATCTTTGCTGTCAAGGATCTCTTTGAGAAATCTTGGGAGTATGGCAAAGATCTCTTTGCATGATTTTTTGATCTTAAAAAAGCATCTTGAAAAAGCATACTTGTATGACCGAGCTCCCCGGTTTGTTGGAAGGTTGTGCAGGAGTGTAGCGTTTATGGTCAGTTGTTACGTGCCATTAAGTCCTTCTACAACCGACCGCAGGTTTGCGCTCGGATAAATGGCAAGCAATCAAAGCCGTTTCATGTTCTTATCCCTAATCTCACCAAAGGTAATGAATCTTGAGTAATGACTGAAATAGTGCGATTGCAAGTACAAGCGTCTAAATGAGGTTTTTACGAAAAATCGAAAGAGTTACAATGTTTAACGAGATGCGTAGTTCCGAGATTCGAAAATATCTAAACATCGATCCACTGCTTCTGTTAATTAAAAGATCTCAGCTTAGATGGTTTGGCCTTGTAAGCAGAATGCCTGAGCTTGCCGAAACAAATGGGAAAAGAGCTGATGAACGATATATGCAGTAGAACTTCTGTAGACGGATCAATTACATTGAGGATCTTGAGTGGAATCACTTGGCTACCAAACAGTCTACTCTTTTTATCAGCTCGGATTTGTTGGGCTCACAAGATCAAACTGATCAGTGCGCTGTGAAACGCCTCAATGCAGTAGCCTAACAGCGGTGTTACTTAACGTTAGAACTGAAAAAGCGTCGCTAAAGACGCTAAGGCTATCAACAAACGGGTTGCCAATAAAAATTATCAAAAAGTTACAACATTAGAGGCCCCGACGTCGTGTTTGAAGTAAAATATTTCTGGAATGACTGGGTCAAAAAGATGGAAACAATCAACGCCAATCTAGTCTAATACGATTCGCTTAGCATTGAAAACCCCCATTGATTTTGCCATTAGTTCTCGTTTCAAAGCTATAATGTCATCAGAAATTTTCGAAAAGAGGGACTTTTATACGATCAAGATACCGTAGAATGCAAGATCAAAAGCCGAGGTGTGGTTTGGTACGTAACCAGAACTTTCTTAAACAGAGAGAACATGAACCAAAAGTTAAAAAGTTTTCCAAAAATGCTTGAACTGACAGGCGTGGTGGGCAAACTAGCTTAACTCAAACGTATCACAGACGTAGGTGGAATCTTTTAGAAACCAAGCCGCTAGGCGATTTTTTGTATGTTTATTCTAAAATAGCTATTTCAATACTATTAGTGTCTCATTTTGTACTTTTTTATAGCCATTTGAAGGAACTAAATTTTTAAGATTTGAAAACCAATTGAAAAAGTTAAATTGTTCAGTTCTTCTTTTAATAAATTGCTGGTCACGTCCATAGCAGGTTTAACATCTTGCATTTTGGGCTAAATATTGTAAGTGACTTGGCCCAGGTGGGGAAAGCAAGATACATAGGCACATGCAATATTTTTTGCAGGAAATAATGATTTATTCGAAGGTTTGCCTAGTACATTTTTTCTTTGCCCTAAAATAACATGTTTTAGGAGAACATGATAGACCACGGGGCTCAGGCCCCTTCACGTCGTATTCAATAATATGTTCAATAACCATTTCTCCTAGTTGTTTTCAGAAGTACAGTATTTCATTACGTAAAAACTGGTGAGATTGAGGAATATGGTTATTTAAAGTTGGCACAATAGATGATTACTAACTATGTTATTGCATTCCGTTCATAAAAAGGTTAGATGAGGGCTTGAGGTTACAACGTTTAAGACAAAAACACTGAATTTCTCCCGGAATATACATTTGAATTTGTTGGCAAAAATTTGAATTGAGGAGCCTAACTTCCTGATGCTTGCTAGTTATTTTTCCTATTAGTTTCATTTTGATTTTTGCAAACTACTACCTGTTAATATTCTTATAATGCTCTGCAAATTTGATAGCGCAACGCTAACTTAAAAAAAAACAGTACATCAGAGAGCGTTGTTTCAAATATAATTATTAAAATGCAAGTATAAAAAATTTTGTTCTACGAAAATTAGTTGTGATGTTTTGAGGTTTGCAGGCCAGAGTTTTTAGTTTTTTAATTGTTTGCATACTTTTACAGCATATGAACCCAGTTGACTAAAATCAATTGTTAAATTTAACTTCCAAAAAGTGATTTTTTGGGGGCCCATTTAGGGTGGGTTCCGGGGATTGTTATCCCCATACAAGTAGAAAGGAATGTCTCTTAAATATCTACTGATATCCTTAAAAACAAGCTCCCTAGCTCAAGCCATTCAAAAAATTGATTTGTGGGGCTTCATTTGGAAAGGTTCTGAAGGAATGGTAAACTATTTCAAAATTTTTGTCTCTTTAACATCTACAGTAATCAAAAAAAAACAAAAAACTGGAGCCTTAGCATAAGACGTTTAAAAAAACTGATTTTTGGTGGTTTATTTGGGAGCTTCCGGAAGGGATGGAACCCTCAAGTTATGTCCAAGTGTTTGTATGTTAAATATTTACTGCATCAAAAAGACTAGAACCCTAGCTTAAGTCGTTAAAAAAAAAAGATTTTTGGTGGTCCAATTGGGTGTTCTGGGTGGTTGGTACCTACTCCCGAACTATGCCGAAATACTTTTCAATTAGATATATACCAATTACAAAAAAAACTAACACCATAGCTTAATTGTTCAAAAAAAAGAGATTTTTGGGGGGTTCATTTGGGAGGGTTTCGGGGGAGGGGGGTGGGTGATACCCTTAAACTATGTCAAAATATTTGTCTTTTAACTTTGTACTGATATCAAAAACAAATTAGCGCGCTAGGTTAAGGTGTTAAGAAAATTAATTTTTGGGGAGTCTTCAAGGAGAATGAAACATGATATCCTTGATTGTATTTAGTGTCAAAACAAAAAATATTAAAAGCGATTTTGTCCTAATCGAAAAAAATTAAATAATCTAGATTCAATATGATCTTGGTTTGATAAAAGCAATGTCCAACCAGATAATTGAATCCAGGTTTAGTTACTTACTAAGGTTTCACGCACTGACGCCTTTAACCACTAAGCCACGGCAGCACGAGCCCGTAGGTGACTAAAATTACTTAATACACTCTGCTATCACATGTTTTGGGTGCATCTGTCCCAAACCACATGATGTAGCACCTCCAAAATGCAGGTGCACAACTTTAAATATAGACCAATCTTACGTCCAAATTTCATGTTTCTAGCTTTGGTTGTTTTGGAGTTTTTGTGTCAATAAAAAAGTGCTTAACACTGTCAGGACTGGAGGGGGGCTATATGTGCACACAATTTTTTTAAACGCTTACTGTTTTAAAGCTATTTCAAGATAGTTGATCATATATTCCTTGACTTTTTAGTTAATAAATTCTTCTTCCATTGATAAAAATGTCAAGATTTTTTGCCAAGTACAAAGCGAGTTATTAACTGCTAAAGTCAGTACATAGGTCAAGTTTTGATTTTCGTAAATAAAGAGATAAGGCGAGTATGAGTCACGCATGATTTTTTTGAGTTTTGAGAAAAACGAAAAAAACTTTCTCATTTTTTAGTGAAATAGCATATCGTTATGAAAATTTAGCAAAACTACATCAAAATTGATTTTATTTTTATTTTAGCAAAACTACATCAAAATGATTGTGATTTTACTTGAAAACATCCCACTCGATAGCTAAGTGACTTAGGCAAAAATAACACAAATTTTTCTGTGAAATAGGCAAAAAAATATTAATTTTATCTTGAATAGCATTGCTATTTTTCAGAGGTAAAGTCCTCAACGACGCCCTCGAGAACACATTTTGAAGTCCTTGGCCATTGCCTCGAAGGTGAAGTCCTCGGCCTCCAAGCCAGCAAGTCCTCAAAAATGCTCTGTTAGCAGTCGAGGACAGCACTATTTTTTGATTTGTAAAAAATAGGCCAACGCTATGACCTTTTTTTTCTTCGTCTTGGAGAACGCGCCGAAGACCTCGCGGAAAATTTAAGAAGGCCCCCTTTTTTTGAAAACACTTGCTCGTTGTGTTCTTGGTCATTGGCCTTGGCCACGAGAGGGTCGTAGAACAAAGATTTTCTGTGCAATAAAGAAGATGAGATGCTGTGGCCTGGTTTATCAAAAGTTGAAAAGTAAAAATGTCTAAATTGGGAGACGTGATGAGTAAACTAGTATAACTCAATCGTTTTAAAGACGGGTGTCTGGGGGCGGAGCCCTCAGCTACCGAAGGCTAAAGAGGTCTGGGGGCGAAGCCCCCAGCCGCTGGGAAATTTTGGGAAAAACGCTATTTAAATGCTATTGGATCACACATTGCACGTGCTCAAAGCCATTTCAAAGAACTAGATTTTTAACATTAAAAAGTCAGTTGAAAAAATTAAATTGTTCAATCCTTCTTTAACTCACAATTTAAGTCCAAAACACGTTTAAAATCTTGGATTTTGAGATTGAATTTTGTAAGTGAATTGGCCCAAGTACAGAGAAGTAAGATTCATTGCCTCAGGTTATATTTTAGTGGTAAATACTAATCCACTCGAAGAAATTCCTTAGAAATTTTTGCAATAACCAATTGCAGGGGTGCATGTACGACCAGGGGCATAAGTGTAGCCAGGATTTTTGATTGGGGAAACCAAATCACAAGCAATGACGTCTTCAGAAGTTTTTGAAAGAGGAACTTTTTGTGGAACAAAGATATTGTAGATTGAAAGATTAGATGCCGTGGCCTGTGAGTTTGCACGTAACCTGGATATTGCTATAGGGAGAGGATTTAAACCAAAAATAAAAAGTGCAAAGTGTACATTGGGAGATGTTTTGATTAAACTAGTGTAACTCAAGCCCTTCACAGACGGGGGTTTGGGGGTGGTCGGGGACTAAGCTCCCAGCCACTGTGCAATTTTTCGTAATTTTTTGTAAAAAAACTTGCTATTTTAATGCCATTGGATCATAATTTGCACGTGTTGAATGCCATTTGAAAGAACTAGATTTTTAACATTTGAAGGCCCATTGAAAAATTAAAATGTTTAAGCCTTTTTTTATATACATTTTAAGCACAAAACACGTTTAAAATCTTGCCTTTTGGGGTTAAATTTTGTAAGTGATTAGTCTCAAATGTAGGCGAAATTAAGGTACATTTGTCTTGTGCAATATTTCAGCAGTAAATAATAATCCACTTAAAGATTTTCCTTAGACATTTTTGTTTTTTATTAAAAATAACCAGTTGTTAGAGTACATGTACGAGTAAATGTATTATTGAATTTGAATTTGAAGGGGCCCAGGCCTCTCTATTCAAATTCAATAATTTGTTCAATGAGCATTTCCCCTAGCTAATTTTTTTTTTCAAAAGAACTTTGTCTCATAAAAACTAACTAAATGGAAGTAGATTGTTATTTCAAAATGGTACAACAGATGGTTGCGTTTACTAACCATGTTATTCCCCGGCCTGGATTTATATTGCGCGCGGCCCTTGGCACTTTAGAAATTTTCGCAACTTTTTCTGCCTAATATAGACGAATACCAAAAAATGTTTCACCATCTGAGCGCGGAGCCTCTGGCACAGCGCCATATTATGGTAAATCTGGCCCTAGATATTGCATTACGTTCATAAAAAGGTCAGATAAGAGCCTGGGATAACAAATTTTAGGACAAAAACTCTCAATTTCTCCCAAGTTATACATTTAAATTGGCTGGCAAAAATTGAATTGAGGGGAACGCGGGGCCCCTGGTCGCCATTATTCACAAATGCTAAAAGAAAGCATTGTACGCGAAAAATGCTAAAAGAAACTGAAACTGAAAAAACAATAGGCTTTTTTGCCACATTTTTGGCATAGATAGCATTTCCATTAGGGCGGGATCCCCGGACCTCCTGGCTACGCCTATGGCTAAGCAGTCCAAGCCCCCTCAATTCAAATTCAATAACTTGTTCGATAAGCATTTCCCCAGCTTATTTTTTCAAGAGTATTTTGTCGCGTAAAAACTGGCGAGGTGGAGGTGAATGGTTATTGAGAAATGGTTCAATAGAATGATGGTTACGCTTTCTGACTATGTTATTGCCCGGGCCAGATCTACATTGCGCGAGCCCTTGGCAGTTTGAAGATTTCTGCGACATCTTCCAGCCTAATACAGGTAAAGACCAAAAATAAGTCTTACCATCTGAGTGCGGAGCCCCTAGCACTCTGCGTTATGGTAAATCTGGCCCTGGTTTTTGCATTACGCTCATAAAAAGGTTAGATGAGGGTCTGAGGTAGCAACTTTTGGGACAAAAACCCTTAACTTCACTCGGGTTGTACATTTAAATTGGCTGGTAAAATTGAATTGAGAGAGCGCGGGCCCCCTGGTCGTCAATATTGTTGTTACTTACTGTTGTGCGCGAAAAATGCTTAAAGAAACTAAAGAAACAATAGGATTTTTTGTCACATTTTTATCATTGTTGGCATTTCAATTGGGGTGACCCGGGCCCCCTGGTCCCATTCTAGCTATGTTTATGCTGTTGGCTCTTAGTATACAAAGTAATGTAACTAACTTTTACTTTCTAAAAGTAACTTAGTTACAGTTACAGTTACTCGGGGAAAATGTAACTATGTTACCGTACAGCTACAGTTTTGAAAAAGTAACTAGTTACCGTTACAGTTACGGTTACAGTTACTTTGATTAACAAAATTTTTACCCTAATAAAGCAAGTACTTACAGCTCAAGACGAAGATTTTTTTTTTTATCGATATTTGTGCATTGAGGCTTGCGGGTTTTGCAACGCTTGTTTGAGCAGTGAAGGTGTGGTGGTAAGAGCGATGATTTAGTGGTAAAAGCGTCCTCTGGCTGTCGGTAGACCAGGGTTCACTCCGTTGTCGAGCCATACCAAAAGACTTTAAAAATTGGTATTTACAGCTTTCGTGCTTGACGTTCAGCATTAAAGGGACAGTGTGAAGATTAGCCTTGGTGTGATTGACATAGATGACAGGTGGCAGTGCTGGGCACCGCAAGTTTTTTTTTAAGTCCGCAGTCCGCAAATCCGCAACCAAATTTCAATTTTCTTAATCCGCAACCGCAAGTCCGCATTTGTACGTTTAAAAGCTTAGTCCGCAACCGCAAGTCCGCAACGATGTTTCAGGATTCTTGAATCCGCAACCGCAAGTCCGCAACTTCGTAATTCTTGAAGTCCGCAACCGCAAGTCCGCAACTTCGTAAATCTTGAAGTCCGCAACCGCAAGTCTGCAACTTGGTAATTTTTGAAGTCCGCACCGCAAGTCCGCAACTTTTTATGAACCGAGTAGAAGAGTTTTGCTATCAACCATGTCCCGAACTGATCTGCTTATAGTTGATTAGCAAACATAAGTCAAAATTTGTGTCTTGTGGGAAGTATAGCAAGCGCGTGGTGAATACATTCCACGCAATAAAAGCAATTACTCACAATCATTGATTGTAGTAAATGTACCACAGCAAGACTTGTTATTGAGCTGTTTTTTTCGGATGGCAAACTTAAGAATTGCCCAGCCCCTCTTACAATACTCTCAGGTCCAACTCAAAACAGATTTAAACGCTTGTATTTTTGGTTAAAGTTTTTAAGTGACTTGGCTAAGTGAGGTTGCTGCCGCCAGCCCTCCTGGTTGCGCTTATGCTTATACAGTAGGTGCCTAAACTGCATGGAAGCATAATGCACAACCCACCGACGAACCCTTAAAAATGCTACATTTAAGCTAGGAATCCGAAGATTAAAAGCCATTGGGTTACAGTGAGAAGCCATCAAATAGCAAAGCACAATTCGTATTTCCGCTTACAACAAGATATTCTAACAAAGCATTTTTTTTTCAAGGCAGGAAAAGGCAAACGTATCAGAAGGCAAAAAAAACATATCACTAATCGTATTACTAAATTTTCAGTCCCTAGTTTCTATAAATACTGTAGGAACGAGATAACCACACGCTACCAGCATTGCCGTCGCCAGACCAAACGAAGTGAGGGGGCCCTAGCCGAAAATGGGGGGGCCCTATAAAAATAGACTGAACTTATGCACATAAAATTGATATTTTAAAGCTACTATTTTGTATTCATATTTGAAAAAAAGACACACATAAGCCCGGCAGCGTTTATAGCTCATTTCGTATGCGGCCCGTACAATCGCTTGAAAAATATGTCTGCATGAGTAAATGCGACCAGAAGCGCAACCAGGGTTTTGTTAAGAGAGAGATGCTTAAACCAAAAGTAAATGTTTTTTGCACAAAAATTGTCTAATTTAGTTCCCGTGCTGAACAAACCGTTGCAACTCAAGCGTGTCACAAAGGGGGCAGAGCCCCCAGCTGCTGAGTGATTTTTGCCATTTTGCGGCAAAAACAGAGATTTTAACGCCATTTAAATCATATTTCGCTCGTTTTAAAGCCTTATCAATAATTACAGTAAATTGCTAAAATTCAGACGTCATTAAAAGATTAAATTGTCTCGCCTCTTGAGCCCCCATATACTTCAGGTCAAGTCCAAAACAATTTTAAACGCTTATTCTTTTTTTGGTTATATTTTCTAAATGACTTGGCTAAATGGGGCTGATGCCCCTATAGCCCCTTATCCCAGGTTGCGCGAATGACTGCGACCTAAAATAAATCTTGAGTGTGCTCTAAAAAAACAGCTGGTCTTTTAAAAAAATATTTTCACGTATTGTTTCATGCCATAATCACTAACAAAATACCGGTAACGCTTTTATAGCCATACATCCCTATTTCGCGACACGTCCGTAAAGGCGTGGTAATAAGACGGATTATTGGGTCACATTTGTCTACGGTACAGCAGTTGGTGGCCAGCAATTTTGCAAACAATCGAGAAAGCTTTAAATGAGAATTATGTTTGAAAATTATTATTCCATTTTCCATTATTGTCTGTTGTCTTGTCGTTACGTGATGCTCCAAAAAAGCTTCTGAGTAAACCAAAATGAGGGGTACAAGCTGTCGTTAGGGGGGTACGGCGCCCCTGAGCCCCACCGTGGCGACGGCACTGGCTACCAGTACAAAAAATGATACAACAGTGACTAATTTTATGAACTCACGGTAAAAAACAACAAAGCTATACTTTGAACAAGGGCTGCCAAATCGAACTTAAACTCGAAAAAACAGCATGTCTACAAAAAGAAAGCGGTTAAGTCGAAAAACAGACTTAGTATTTTTGTAAGCCTGAACTTGAAAAACTTTATATTTTTGCCGAACTAGAACTCGAAAAAATTAAACTGATTTCTGATGTTTGACTGGGTAAAAATATGAATATTTTACAAAAATAAAAAGGAATTTCAATATTTGTATAAAACTTGCGGAATTGCGGACTAAAATTAAAAATAGTCCGCAACCGCAAGTCCGCAATTTCAACTGCCAAAGTCCGCAAGTCCGCATGTCCGCAACTTTTTTCGTTAGTCCGCAATTGCGGATTTGCGGACTTGCGGACTAACTTGCGGATTTGCCCAGCTCTGACAGGTGGCAGCTACTCGAAGACCGTATGTTCATTTCGCTGTCTCCTGGCCAAGGCAACTTGGCGAATAAATAAGCGAATCTGAAACTGATGAAATCGCGTGATGATGATCAGGTGTGTGTGTGTGTGCATCTAGCAATCGGCTTGCGCAGCGCATGCAGTTAATATAATTACCAAACGTAGTCCGGCATGCGTGTGCTGTCACTAAAAAAAGTAACTGTAACTAGCAACTTTAGAGGTCTAATTTTGTAACTAGGTACCGATTTAGTTACAGTTTCAAACAAGTAACTAAGTTACAGTTACAGTTACTCAACAAGTAACTTGCTGCAGCAACTAGTAACAAAAATAATTAGTTACTGCCCACCTCTGGTCGAGCAACTGTGCTATTTTCAAAAAAATCTTTTCTGTTTTCAAAGAATTTGTTCTTTTTTCTAACAGCTAGTGTAGTTTTTGGATGCCTATGTCAGCATCGACTGACATAGGCTAATCATAAAATTGCCTAAGTCAATATCAAAAGACATAGGCTAGTCATGAAATTGCCCAATTCCGTCTCTGGACTTCGACATTTTTTTTATAACTGCATTAAGCGCCTTCTAGTGGCGATTTTTGAAATCTGAAAAGCTTTCAAGGTGAGCCTTTCCACGCTGATCATTTTGGTATGAATAACTCATTTTACCCAAAAATCGACTCAGACATTTATTTTATTAGGCTGACAATATTTGAATTAGAAACGTTTCGGTTTATTCTTAATACATTATCAATTTAAAAACATAAAAGATCACTCAAATAGCTACATGTAACCTAATCCTCAATACAAACGTGAAAGTTAATCCCAATTATCCATTGGACGAGGGAACTGGGGAGTAAATCTGGAACGGTACTTAACTTACAGGAAATGGTAAAGCTAAACTAAGTGGAAGCTAGAAGGATTAAACTTACCCAAAACCGTTGCACTCGAGGAAGAACACTTAACCACTGGCATAACTGAGTAATGAAAACTAACTCATAACTGACTTAAACTTTTCATCAAATTTTAAGACTCTTAATTGTGTAATCATCAGCATTTAATCAATTACGACGACAAAGTTGATTTTTCTCAATTTGAAAAAAACTTTCGTTTGATATAATTTTGTAATTGCGTTTTAACTACTGCTATATTTGCCCTACCCAACGCAAAAGAAAAAAACAAAAAAAAACAACATAAAAACAGCGGGAATCTTAAAATTTCATTACTTTAATTCCGAAACGAGTTATCATTTCCGTGCTTTGCATTAATTCATTTTCTATACTTGCCATATGCATCGCAAACAAATAAAACAACGTGAATCACAAAAAACAAACAATTATTTACATTCCTAAGTGCGTTATGAATTCCATATTTTGTATAAATCGATTTTTTATACTTTCCGTTAGCAACGCAAAAGAAAACAGCGTAAATCGCAAAAACTATCAACGATTAATTTAGATACTGAGGCAAGTCATGATTTCCATATTTTGTGTAAGTTGATTTTCTATTTAATTTTTTATTCTTGCTGTGCGCAACGCAAAAAATGAAACAGCGTGAATCATAAAAAACAAGAAATTACGGAGTACTTATGTCAGTTTTTTTAGAGTTTGATTATTTGTCCTTAATGATCTTTTGTTTTCTGAGGGATTACCGCAATAACGACATATTGTTGGTAGCGCGATAAGTGGATTAGCACCTTCAGCGATTAGTTGTTTCGGCGGTCAGTTTGTTTGCGGTCAGTTTGCGGGAGTCAGTTGGACCCCATTTTTATGTTCGTTGTAGTTGAACTGTTAAATCGCTAAGTAGCATCTTGATTTGAAAACTGTAAAGTTCTTGGGTTGTATCTGGTCTTCGTCATTGATGAATTACTGTGTGTTAACACGTGATATTTCTATTGTGACTGTGTGGCTGAGATCAAACCAAAACTGTATGTTTGTAACAAATTCAAAAGTACTCTGCAGTTGGTGACAAAGCGACGTAAGTAGTGCAGCACGTCTTAACCACAAATGCATGCTAAAAACTTTGCAGACTGTTCCGCCCGTCCTCGGAACCATCAATTGGGGTCCTAACTACGATAATTATAATGCATTATTGTATTGTATATCTTATGCATTAATGTTATTCCACTTTCACAATCACTAGCAAATTTGAATATTAAACTTTTTTGTTTCAGCTTTGAATCCATGTGATAAAGAACCATGTCCATCTGGAGCAACTTGTATTTCTATGGCTTCTGAGCATAATGAGACTCGTTGCATATGTTCTTCGGGATATACAGGAGAAAACTGTGAAATCCCTATCTCAACAGCACCAACAGCAACACTACCACCAACAACACCACCAAAACCAGGTTTGACTTAACACAAAATTGCCTAATACATTTGAACCACTTATGTGTTAGATAAGGGAGCACTTGTGACAACTTTAGCCTGCAAGTTTTGCAATCACATATTGTAGATACTTCAAACCTTATATAATTGGAGTTTTTATTTGATGCTCATCAGGATATTTAATGTTTTGAGCTTCCATTTGTTGTTGTGGTGCACATTTTTTTTCCTGTAACCGGACAGCGTAAGACGTTAGCTATTATTGGACGATCTGCAAACTTTTTGTAGCGTTACTGTAACTACTTCACGTTTAGAGGAATCCGCACCTGTTTGGGAGATTCCAGTTCCTGTAGGTTTTTTCAAATTCTTGTCCACTAAAATTGCTGCTTGTTCGAAGCCACCTGGCAGAGACAATCATCGTAAAGCGTCTTATCTAAGGACGCAACAACGTGACCAGAATGCGGGTTTAACCCAGACAATGCGAACACGGTTGCCGTAAAAAGACGCCTTTACCCCCTCGGCTACGCAGCCGACGAATGCTAGTGAATATACACACTAGATAAGTCCAAAAAATGTGCTTAGCTGAGATGAAAACGGTGCTGTTTAGCTCTACACGAAGGTAAAACAGTATAATTAATTATTGTCATCACATTTTCCCACTTCAGTGCTAGTAATCAAGCCAAAATCGTTACTCACACTTTTTTATTGTTTGCTTAGCTGCTGCAGAGACAAACTTTCCGCTGGTTGTAGTTGTTGTACTTCCAATTCTCTTATTGTTGTCAGTTGCAATTGCATTCATTTGGAGGTTACGCAAAAGATCAGCAAAACTAGAAAAACAAGGTCATTTTTTTAGCTACACTGTTGGCAATACTGACAAGTACGTACTACCTTATCATTTCTGATATGGGCTGAGAACCATAATTGTTAATCTTTTTTCCTGCCCGCTTTCTTTTCTGAGACTGATTATTATTATTATTTTTTGAAACCTAAAAAAGAACCAAAACAAATAGATGCCGTAGAAAACATTTGTAGGTATGTAAATAAGCATTTTAAAGTCTATTGATTCAAGTGAGAGTAAAACGGGCCACTTGCCCTTGGTCTTAATATTTGAAAACTAGATATCGAAGCTTCGGAAAATTTTTAGGTATTCAATTTGTTTTTACTCAATGGGGATCCCTTGATAATGGTTTGTCTTCCGCTCTAAATATCCTGGATACAGTATTGCATACAGTATAAGTCACTAAAGCAAATTTGTTTTTGTTTTTTTCTGTTTAAAGTTTAAGTCTAAATTTGCTTAAATAGTCGCAGATTTGCTTTCTTTCAACTTTTTGGGTATTGATCACCAATTTTGAAGCAATCAATAGGTTGATGGGTCGAGTGACCGCTACTAAACTCCAGGCTTGGTTTTGGTTACGGGTCTCGTCAAAGCAAAAACTACCGAACTAGGTATTTGTAGCTTTCCTGCTTTACCGTCATCATTACTGCAAAAAAGCCTTACCGTATGTGATAGACACTTGGCAACGTGACTCGAAGACTGGATAAGGCTTTTGCTGACTCTCGGCAAAAGCAAGTTGATAAAAAAACAGAAAGTTAAAAAAATCAATATTCAATAGCAAAATAAGAAGCAAACACGTTTCGTTAGGAGCAATGCTTTGATTTTTGCATATAAGACAGGAGTGATTTTATTCCGTTTTTTCAAAGAGTATAGATTTTTTTTATTGACACGCCGCAGCAAAAAAACAAGCACATTTGAAGTAAAAAACAAAAATGATGTGAGTCATATTTAGCTTAAGAGTGGGTGCGAAAAGATGATAACGTCATCTAGTCAACAGTTATAGCACTCTGAGAAGCCATTATAGAAATATCCCAATGGCAGAAAACGTCTAGACAACGTCTAGAATTAAAGTTGGTCAAAATGTAGTCTTTTTTGTAAAATGCACATACAGTAGTTGAATACAACGACGTGCGGAGAGGCGTCTGGCTGGTGAGGCACAGTTTTCTTTTCACGCTCGGTTTGCAAAACAATTATTTAAGACAATAAATGACAAGCAAATAACTGGTTTTCATAGCCATTAAACGAAGCCCAAATGTTTCGATAATTAATTATTAGTTTAATCTCTGCTGTTCGCTTAAAGCCAAATCAATTTTTTAAGTTTCGAAAATCTATAAAGGTAGTCTATTATTTAACTTTCAATGTGGACATTATTGAAGTTTTCGTGCTTCTTGGTAGATTTTTTAAGTCACAAAAACCCGGTTTCACTCCCAACATTCTTATTTGTTAAAAACATGAATGCAAAAATGACGATTTTTATGGCGCTACCACTCTTTTCTTGAGTACGCTTCTACTCTTTCTGAAACGAGGGATTCTTTCGTATTGATGTGTCGAGCAAATTTTTTAATTCGGTTTTCTTCTAGCTATAACTTCAAGTTTGGAATAAAAACTTTGTTTAGAAAAGTTTCTCAGCTTTGAGACTAAATTTTCTTCCATTTTAGTTCATTTGCTCTTGCTGCATTGTTTTTATTTCGCTAGAAAAGTAACTTCGTCAATTTCGCAATGAACAAAAGACTACAAAAAACTGCTTTGACCTTTTCTCATTCTATGACGTCATATTTGAGGCGCGCCGCAAAATCAGATTTAAAAGCATTATGCGTTGTCCACGATTTATTTGAGAAAAAATAGCATCATGTTAGTTCGTTTATCAAAATGTGCTTGGCTAAAGTGAGGCACAATTGACAATGCCTCACTTCGCATATTTGAAGCGATGCTCAATGGCACGCTGTAGAGATGGCATTTACACCGCATAGTTTGGGCGTTTTAATGCGAAAAACATAACATAAAAGCAGTGAATTCACAAAAAAAGTAAATATGATAAAAATTAATAAAGCTTTTGATTAATGTTTGATTTGTGAGAAAACATTATATTTTAATTTTATGCTTTATTTTTGTTCTCCTTTGTACAATTCTACATGTGAAGCACGGCCTCACCTGCCTCCCCTGACCGCACGTCCCTGGTTAAATAGACGTCTTTAGACGTCAAAAATACGCAAACTCATCCACGTACAGGTAATTAGGTCTATGAGGTACGCAATAAGTCTTGGTAAATACATTTTTTCAACTATAATTTATGCATTTTTGCAAAATAGATAACATAGACAACAGCAAAATAGACCAAAATTAAACCTTCCAGATTACGTCTTCAGCATAAATCTAGACCATGCTCAAACGTTTATTCTAGGCAAAATTAATTCATCAATTTTGTCGGAGTGGCTGACAGCTACTACACTCGAGTCACTGTGACATTAACAACAACAAAATCAGTGACTTAAATACAGTAAAACAACGACGCAGAATTCATGAAATTCATTGAGACAATTTGCAACAACAATTAATGATGACAAAACAATACTAATGGTTAATATTTTGACCAACAACATTTACAATTTCTGTTGAGTGAGAAGGATTGCAGAGGAAATAGGGCAATAGAGCCATTTTTGCAATTGTTCAAGCATAATAGACGAAATAAAAAGATCAGAAAGAGCTGAACAATATTTTTTTGTTTTAAAAACCTTTTTAAAGATAGGTTTCTAGTATTACTGGGTATGGATTATCTAAAAGGTATCCCAATAAACCAATCACTGGTCGAGTGAATGCAGCGTTTACAACTTAAACGGTAGACTCGGGTTTGATTCTCGTTGGGTTCAACCCAAAAACTACAAAAATTGTTATTGACAGTTTCCTTACTTGACGTTCAGCTACAAAAGGGACAATGTGAAGTCTCCGTCGGGTGTGGTACACAGGTAGCGGCCTGCCTAAAACTCTAAAAGGTCCCTTCACTGCCTTCTGGCCGAGATAACTTGGAAAACAAAATGCAAGTTTAATTACAGTACTGTTTATGCTTTTGCAAGCAAAAACAAAAAATTACAAAAAAAAAAAAAAAAAGAAAACGTGTACCAAGAGTTGAAGCGCCTAGCTTATGGCTCTACGGAGCAGAAAAGCAGAATGGTGTGAAAACTTAAAAGAAAAAAACAAAACCTAGAAAAAAACCCAATTAATTCAATACGAGAAGTTTCGACTTGAACTAGATGAGGTTCTGTTTGAACAAGATTGAAAATGACGTTAAGTTCAAGTCGAAACGTCTCGTATTATATAGATTATTTCATAACATCTTGGCATTGTTTCTTTTGTTAAAGTTTTATGACTTTATATTACCAATAAATTGCATGTGTAATAATGTAAATTAATACAAATTCTAAGCGTTGCATTTTAGCCCAACAATTCAACAAGGTTTGCCACAAATCCAACAACCTTCGATCATCCCCTCCAGTAAGGGTTGTTTATGTTTTTGTTTATTATGTTTTTGTTAGATTGAAATTTAAAACGAATATAAATAGCAAGTAACTCTCTCCATCAGGTGATTATTTTTAGCAGTGATCTTGCAAGTTTGCAAACGTTTGTGTTCTTCTGCGACAGTAAAAATGTAAATTTAAAACTCTAGTTACTGTATTTTGTTGCTTACAATATTATGTTGCGATGAATTCATACTGCAAAAAACTATCTGTACAGCACGATAAAGACAAAAACTCGTTAAAACTCAACACGGTCAAAACACGATCAGTTGGTCGAGTGGTAAAAACTTCTGCAGCTGAAATGGTAGACTCGGGTTCGATTGCCGGTCAGGTTGTAATAAATTGATGTGTCTGGGTCCTAGGTGGAGAGCCCAGGTCTTCAATGTCTGGTCGTTGCGTTCAAGAGGGCTAAGAGATTTCAAATAAACTTGTATTAATAGAAAGCAAATAAAAAAGACCAGTCTCGCAAAAATTTATCAAAAATTACCCGGCTGGGAAGAAAATGCTTAAAATTTCACGACTGAATTTAATTTAACAACAAAAAATAAAAACCTCTTGACGCTTCTGTCCAAAAAAAGAAAAAAAAAAGATCTTAACTACGGTGCTAGAATTAAACGTGCTACAAGAAAGCTGATTTACAAAGGCAAAACGGTGCGTCTTCTAAGCAGCTTAGTAGAATTTCTACCGAGCAAATTGTGAAAGACGCGTAACATAGAGGTACACATGCAAATGAGGACAATGGACGTGTGAAAGACAGAAACCCAAAGCTAGGTTCGAATCTTAACTAAAATAAACGATCGTGCTATAACATAAGCTTCCTCTTTGAAATCTTATCCGTGGGTAAGTTTCAAAGAAAAAAACACAAAGTGAAAGCACAGATCGCGCTTGGACTTAAAACCTAACTAAATGAAGTAAAATCATGACGGGGTAAATCATAAAGGGTACTTACAAAAATCGTGAGTAGCATCACAACCTTATGACATCGAAAGAAACAAAAGAACGTGAAAAATTATGCAACAGTCAGGCAGTGGGGAAACTTTTAAACATTAAAACGTTTGTGATTAAAGTTGAAAGTTCACAGTATACCGTGACCTCTTACAAAAATTTACGACCACGAATTAATTGCACAAAAGTTTCACAAAAAATGTCAATAAATTTAAAATCATAATTCTGCTATCACAAGATCACGATAAAATAACACATAAAATTCACAAATAAAAGCGTTAAATCAGACAGGAGCTATTTTGGCCAGTTCACGAAGAACATATTCCACTTCACAGTTATCTGCTGTAGAGCTATTTTTCAAAGCAGCCACAGTCGCTCTACGGCCTATTTGTTTTCCTTTAGGAAAACTGTAGGCTGTGAATGCGTCCAATCTATACGCTCCGTTTGAGGCCAGGTTCTCGGCATCCCCTACAAGGACTAACCGCCCAGATTTAACGTTCGTTTGACGTGTACGCCATTTCTTAGGGCCCTCTGCAGACTGGGTAAATAAGATTTCATCCAGTGAGGCCAAAAGCGATTGGCTAGCGTGGAGTAATACAAATAATCTTTGCAAAGGTCCTTATGATTGTGCAACCCACAAAGAAGAGTGTTAGAAGCCAACTGCTGTCCCGAAAAAGACGAAGGTGTAATGGGGCACAAATCATTGGGCTGATTGCTAAGTGTTGTTAAGAGGGCGGTCATTCACAATTTTTCCTGCAGCAGTGAAAAAGGACTGTAGATCAAGAAGAGAAGGATCAAGGCGAATCTGTTCCTTAACTCGACCCAACGCAGTTTTAAACAATTTCATCATGCTTTCCCGACTACCACCTTGGCTAGAAGCATGCGGAGGAATGTTTACCCAATTTATGTTGAACTTACGCCAAGAGTTAACAAATTCACAAGACTCCAACAATTTTGGCAATTTATCTGATGCGACACGGAACGCCAAAGCGTTGTCCGAATGAAAAGTGTGCACTGCACCGCCCCAATTAACAAAGCGAGTGAAAGCAAGGAGAAAGCTGTTTAGGTTCAGACTTGTCACCAGGTTCTACGCGCAAGCAGCGGTATAAAGACCCAAAACAGCAAGCCCAACACTTTGCAATCACCGAGATTCTGTTAAAAAATATATAGACCTAAGTAGTCAAGTCCGATATATTTTAAAAAATATGTTGCAAACAGAAACTCGGCACGATGGCAAATCTGTCATTAATTGACAAAACGGTTAGGTTTTAACAAGGCACTTTTTCCGCAGTTTGCGATGTAAAATTTTACGCTGGAAATGCCATGAAATATTCATAAACGTTCGAGGGTTTTCATTAACGTATACGCCGGACCACCATGTCCAGCCAGTTTATACCCATATTGCATAATACGTCCAGTCAAAGGATGTTTCCAAGGTAAAATTAAAAGATGTTTAGAATCTAATGGCAAGTCTGAATTTTCCAGTCTGCCCTCAACTCGCAAACAATTATTCAAATCCATGCAAGGACGCAAATTTCGCAAGGTTTTTAATTCATTTAAGTGGCGTTTAGATTTAGGATCAATAGTTTTACTGCCTAAACGTTTAAGAATAGCTTCAAATTCATCTGGCGAATCTTTACTTAAAAAGTTCAATAGCGGTCAAAACCGCCGAGATTGAACATACTCAAAAATATTGGTCCTTATTCAAGTAAGAAGCTTTCAGAACAGGATTTTGAAAAGCAACTTCCTTCGCCTTCACGACCACAAACTTTGAAAATGGAGCCAGATAAGCACAGCGTTTTTTCAGCGTATTGATGGATTGCACATGACGTCATCGCGCTGCTAGCCAAACCGTTGGACGTCAAAATTGCGGATCTGCACTATGTAATTGCATGCAAAAACACTGACAGTGACGATATAAAGCGTATTTTCAGGCTATAAATGAGTTGATTCTTTGTAACATTAAATTTAAAAGCTAGGTAAAAGCCTGTAAAAACTGAAAAAGCTTTTAATTAGTAAGAATTCGGTTTTGTTTGCTTTTTTTCAGTGGCGTAAATCCGGCTTTCTGTTAAGTAACCCATTAGAATCATGTAGTATGGATGGTGGTAGCTAGTTTCGGTAATCAAATTCGAAGCTTACGGCGCTGTAATGGAACAGTTGTATCTCATTTATTTGAGACAAAATTAGCGCATTTTTAAACTTTTGTAATTTCAGAAGTCTATTTTGCAGGATCTTGGTGATTTTTTGCATTTCGCGTTGTCAATAGCGGCTTGCAACTCTCTCACGGATTTCTAGCTTTTTTGCACTTTTCCTCCGCTAGTGATCGGTCCAAGACACATGATCACCAAGTTGGGTTCATTCGAGTTCAAATCTTTAAGCTCGTAAAACAGTAATAATTGTTTTATCAGACTGCCGGATCAAAATTTCCACGCTTTTACGTTCGGGTATAACGGGAATTTCCACTCATAGAAATGTTTCAATTTACTCGCATCCACTGCCTGTGAAAGAATGCTCTTATCACCACACTAGGCTGGTACCACAAAGGCACCTGTAGTCCCATTGCTGTCACCCGTGACAAAGGGTCCTAAACTGAAGTCAGTTTTACCTATACAGGTTGCAGTTTGGTTTGCAAGTGTGCGAGTACTTATAGAAGGGTCTGACGGCACTTCCAGCCCAAGTTCTTCTCGTAACGAATTCGAAATGAGAGTTGCCTGCGAAGCGATGTCATGCTGAGCATATGCCAGTGTCGAGTAGCCAGTTTCCTGCTTGATTCACTGCAACTGCGCTAGTTCGAAGCAAGACAGTACCTTTCTCAGCAGCTATCACTTTAAGCTCAATTTTTACGTTATTAGTGGATATACTAGAAATAGATGATGCAACAGGACTGCTAGGAGCGGTTTTGGTCTCGCCAGCGGCCTCAACCTTCTGAGATTCATAGCAGTCATGGATAGCACTAGAGTGCTTAGCTCAACAATTAGGACCACACTTTCTGCACTTGAACCGAGAAGGGCAGTTACGAGCTAAATATTCCGTCTATAAGCAAGTAAGACATCTGCCTGCCTTAATCAAAGTCTGATGTTTTTCTTGACTAGGTAATTTCATAAACTTCTCGCACTCGACAAGACAGCGTCTACTTTAAGCCCGCGCTCAAACAAAACAAATAGGAGGGCGCCTGTTAAGCTTTTTTGGTACCACGATTGTGGTCTGCTGGTGCCCTACACCCACCGGCAACCGCAGACTCAGGAGAACACTCGGCACTTCCATTTTGAGCTCCTTCTCCCGAATTCAAAGCCACCTGGCGGACACGAAACTTACTACGACCACTTAGGGACTCTTGTAATTTTTCATTGTCCTTCGACTTAAAGAATGCCTGCGTGTAGTCTGACGTAGTTAAGTTAAATTCATGCACTGCAAATTTACGTAACGACTCAAAGCTTCGTTGGTTCAAACTTCAGCCATTTTTGTCAAGATAGTAAAGATCCCGCCGCTTCATAGTGCTCGGTAAACGGTTAGCAGTATCATGCAATAATTGCCCAGAGAGTTTGCTGTACTCGTCATGGGCGTAAGCAAATACTTCTAAGGTGTTTAAGTCATCGTGAAACATAACAAGAGAAGAAGCAGTAAAATTTTCCTTGGCATCATGCCGTATAGCAATAACTTTAGACTCTGACGTTAAACCACTCGGCACACCGTAGCGCTGACGGAGCTGGTCAAGATCCCTTTCAATACGTTGAGCAGTGGTCAGGCTTTTCATAGAGGAGCAAAACAGATTTACTATTTCGCGCGGTTGACCAACGCATGCTGCTCGAAGAACTTTTAATCTACGTTCGCCATAAGGACTTTTGTTTGTAAGACGACCCACTTGGTTCTCGACGAACACGAGGGCAAAAGTACCATCATATCATACTTGGCTAGCAAGCTTAATATACTCGTTCCTACCTTGGCGCTCAAAATGAGCATTCAATGCAGCATTAGAGTTGCTTTCTGAAACAACGGGTTTATCTACTTCCGGCCAAGGATACGTATTAACTCGGAATTGAGGGCAAGGATTGGGTCCGAGATTTGAATTTCCCGAGTTTCCGCACTCAGCAGTACTTTAAACAGTGTGTCGATTTCCTGCATCTAACAAACGCCGAGACACACAGCTCTGCGTCTTTCCGAAATTCTCAGCATAATCATTATGATAGGAGCGCTGCTATAATTTCTAGAACCAAGCACATGACGATACGGGCCTGCATTCAAGCCCATTCTGCCGCACCAGAGAGGATTTTCTTTACGTCAAACTTGTAGAACTTGAGGCAATTAATGACACACTATCTGCAAGGCCCGTATCGTCATCATCAAAATCATTTTTGCGTTCATTTAGCGGATTAGTTTTAACGCAAAACTTGTCTTTTACGATTTTAATCAAAGCAACAGTTTTTTATATTGATCAGCAATTTCACATAAAAGTTGGTTTAATTCGACATCCTTTCAGCTCTGACACAGAGCAGCGAAAATTTTTATACTCAAATTTTACGAGTTTAATTTACCTTACACAAAGTCAAGTTCACTTTAAGTTTAGCATGATTCGAACGACTTAATCCGACTTTTAGTGTCTAACATTGATCGTCGATGAACAGTAAGCAATTTACGAAGGGCATTTGCCGCGACTAACCCAGTTTCCGTAGCTTTAGCGTTAGCAGCGTCGGGCTTAGCATAATTTTCCTCGGGATCAGACAAGTTTACGTGGGCCGCTTTTAACACTAAAATTACGTACATTTTTGTATACCTTGGTTTACGGAGGTGTCGTTTTCGACTCTGATGCGCGTAACGTAAAACATAAGCTGCGATACCGCAAAGTTTAAGTGTTTATCTGCGCGTTCTAGTTAAGATTAGGTTTGCTGAGGGATATTTAATTTTTAACTCTGAATTCTAAAAATCAATGTATCGCATTTCAATTCCAAGGACTTTGTAAATAGTACAAAAACAACAGCAAAGTCAAATGACAGGTATTTTATTCTAAAAACGTTGCGTTGCTAAGTTACAGTAATTCCAGAAGAGCAATATTTGAAGCACGTTTTGGCAAAAGTTGATAAGTCGCATTTCGCCGTTTCGAAAAAATTGCATTTAAAGTTTTTAACTTTCACTTGGCTCTGTTGTCAAGTGCAACGTAATAAGCTATATATTACCAAAAAATAATTGAAAATAAACCTAAATTTTTTCTCCGATGAAAAGATTTTTAGTAAATAACTTGAAAAATACAAAAAACTTATTTTTTGAAAAATGTCACTTGTCAACTTTTGCCAAAACATGCTTCATTTGCACTTGACAAATGTTACTTTCGATCCGCTAACGGAGGAAGTTCTACAGCTTGGCTTTGTGCAACTCAAGCACAAACAAGTAATTGCATTGTTGCAACTTTTACTGTGACATTTTCTTCTTTTGCGAACTGGGTAGGCGGCAGGAACAGCGGCAGCAGATGTAGATGTACCGATACTTGTTGATTCCAGCTCATTACGTAAATTTTTCATCAACTTAAAAACAAACTGTCGGCGACTAACGTGATTTCCAGTACATTTTACAAACAATATTTTTGCATTTATTGCTGCAATATCAAGAATATTTATCCATACAGAAAAGGGCCAACGTCTTGAAATGATCGTGTTGTATAGACCCGAATCATCTGGCCGAAAGAGTCAACACCAACCTTATTTTTGTTATAGCATAACATAACATTTGACTTTTGTTTGCGAGAATCATTGTCCACATTTGATGAGGAATGTATGGTTAAAAGAAAACATACAGACTTGTCAGGTTTTGGTTGGTAATTGACAAACAAAGCGTTACTTCTCTTATGCCACATAAAACAACTATGACAGATTTTGTCTGGAAGTGGATGCGTCATTGAAGACGACATCTCACGACGATTTTTTCGTATTGTTCCTACAATCGATATTTTGTTGCGTGCAAGTTTTTTTGTCACTGGTAATGAAATAAAAAAGTTATCACGAGTGATGGTACAACCTTTTCCTTTTATTTTATCCGTGAGCTTTAGCATCACAGATTCCGCCGAAGGAGTTCCTCCTCGCTCTTCTGGTTCTTCAGCCCCCAATTACGATACGTAATTAGCAACATATTTCGTTTCGACGTCTGCCAATACCCAGAATTTAATCCCGTATTTTTCCGGCTTCTTTGGCATGAACGTGATGAAGGGGCAGCGAGATTTTACAGGCATTAGTTGCTCATTTATAGTAAGGGAAAATTTGCAGTTGTATTTTGTTTGGCACTTAGATGAAAACGTTTCAAATATTTCACGAATTGGCGCAAATCTATCTGCTCAGATCCAGTACTCTTGGCTTATCATCAAGTCTCAAATATTTCAGAATTTTTAGAAATGGGTCTCGTGGCATCGCTTTTGAAAAAACAGAAATTCCATCTTCGTTGTTGTAGAGAAACCGTGCGGGATAATTTTTTCCATACAGACCTTTACCGTACTGAAGGGCAATGAAAGCTTCCAATTTACTTAAAGTCAGGGAAAAGTTAGTATCTCCTCTTCCGCGAGCCTCTTTAGTTGTGTATTTCACAATAGAGCAAAGAATAACTTCAGGAATGAAGTGCTTCCATGCATCATATGGTATGGAAATAGTCTGCGTAACTTTCTGGAAACACCGCTTGCACTTGTATATACATTGTGAGCAGGAGTTCTTCCAAAGACTGAAGTTGGACTATTTTTCCATACCGTCTTGTCCTTTCCTAAATGTGTTGAAGGACCATTAGCATTTGATCCAACAGAAGGATGGAAAATATCTGAATCCGAATTGCTGGATTCGCTACTTTCATAGTTGTCCGAGCTGCTGCTAAGCAGATGCCTATCTTGTCTTTGTCTAGTAGCATCAACAACTGATGGAAGACTTTCATCTTTGCTATGCATCATTTGCATACAACGCCAACCTGCTGCTACGCGCAATTTTTGCAGTAACGTGCAATTGTGCATTCTGTTTAAAACACACGTAGTTTTCAATTTGACTTCATTTAGAATAAATTGTGTTCTATGCAAAAACCACAATCTTCTTGTTGATCTTCTTCCTCATCTGATAAGTCATCATCAGTTAATCAGTCAGTAATCAAATCGGCAGCTTCTGCTGCATTGTACGGTTGATGATTCATAAGATCTTTGACCAATTGCAACAATGTAATATGTCTCTAACTCGTCACTAAAACAAGAATCAAGCAAAAAAGTAAACAAATCTTTAAAACAATTATTCCGTCCAAAACAGTTTTACAAATTATTATGCCGTAGAAACGGACAAACTTGTCTGTTTTGTTCGTTCAATAACCAGTAAAGCTTCGCTGTCCGTATCCCATGTGCATTCGCTGAGCCTGACCTCTTTAGTCTTCAGTACAGTGAACAATGAAAAATCAGAGCAGTAACAGTTTATTACTCAGCAAATTTTTATACAATATAGAAACACCAATAAGCTCTTATAACTTATTGAATATTAAATAATTTAAAGCCTAAGTTCCTTCTGAAGAATGTAACTAAGAAACAAAAAATAGGGCATTTTTTGTTTCATGAAAGCGCGCTGAGTAGACTAGTTTTTCTCTATTGCTTGTAATAAAAACGCTATTCTGTAGTCTATAAGCTATCTGTACTTTCTTACAATTTACAAATATCGAGCTGTGTATAGAGTTTACAAATATAAAGTGTGCTCGAACCTCAAACATTTGAAAACTCAGTTTGCAAATTTAGTGAACCATTGGAAAAATAGCAAATTTTTGCTGTTTGATTTGATATACAAAACCCCTACTAGTTAGAAGTCCATCTCAGAACTAAGCGGTTTCTCACCGCAGTTTGGCTAACAAATATAATTATAAAACTCATAATTCGACTTTCAAACAAAAGTGAGCAAACAGAAACCAGACAAAAAAGCGCATTTGATGAGCTTCAGAACTTTTCGCAAGCAGAAAAGCTATAGTGTCGAAAATGGCACCTCCGCAAACAATAGGGTGTGAGAGTTCACACACGTAAAGTAATTAATAAAAACATACAGTTTGTAATAAAATGTTATGGATGGTTTGTAATAACAAATTTTCGAAAAAGTCGAAAAAAATTTACGCCCTGTGAAGCAAATATCTAGAGATGCAACAAAATAAAAAAATCTTGGTGCCGAAAACGACACCTCTGCGATTCTAGTGTTAACCGCCTCCTAGTAACCTTGCCAATACTCGTACATGTGGGTATTGTAGCTACATCCCACTTCTTTTAGGCATCCCAGTCGATAATGCCTTTAAAGTGTGGCTTTTTGTGGCCATAATAAAACAGTACAAATACGTGCAAAGATTAAATGAAGTTTATTAGTTCAACTGGTGGGGCAGAAAACTTTTTTGCCAACGTTTCGATAGGCTATGCTCAAGGCATGTACTACCTATCTTCGTCAGGGCTAGAATGCAAAGTTGAAAAAACAAGCATACGATAGATGCGAAAAATTACGTCACAAGTGAATCATACGTTAACGCAAAAATTATAACAAATTGGAAGCGAAAAACTGACAGATTGGCGGAGCGTGAAAAAACAATAATATTACGTCATGTGGTTTGAAGTAGAGTTGCCGAATAAATGCTAGGGAACTTGTCATTTTGCTTATCATTCATAGTGTTGGGAATTTGGTTAATGAAACACGACTCGATAAAACGGCGTTTTGTGAAGTCAAGTTCGAAATCTAGAATTTTAGCGTTGGTCCAATCCATGGAATGTTCGTTGTCAAAAACATGCTTAGTTAGTGCTGACTTATCGAATCGTAGATGCCGAATGTCTGCTAAGTGTTCTTTTTTGCGGATGGAAAAACTGCGTTTTGTTTCGCCAATGTACGAGAAGTCGCAGTCATGGCAGGGAATTTGATATACTGCTCCTTGTCGCATATTAGGGTCCACTGAGTCTTTGTGATGAGCGAGTCTCTTGCCAATGGTGTTGCACGGTTTTAATACGGTTTTAACATTACGGTTAGACAAACAACGCCGTATTTTTTCTGTCAATCCGGGGTAGTATGGTATAATGGCAAAGCCTTTGAATTGTTGTTCTGTGCGGTTTGAAGGTTTCTTGATGAGGGTCGTGTTTGGGTACGAGTTCAATTTTAAAAAATCTTTTACGTGCTTGATTTCATCTTGACGGTTTTTCGTGGTAGAGCAAAGAGCATTGGCCCGGTCAATTAGTGATCGTACAACGGATTGTTTGTGTTCCAAAGGATGGTCAGTTCGAAATGTTAAATATCGGTTGCTGTTGGTTGGTTGGTTGGTTTAAAACCAACCAACAGCAACCGATATTTAACACAATATTTAACCTTTGTTTAACAACCGATATTTAACCGTCCTTTGGAACACAAACAATCCGTTGTACGATCACTAATTGACCGGGCCAATGCTCTTTGCTCTACCACGAAAAACCGTCAAGATGAAATCAAGCACGTAAAAGATTTTTTAAAATTGAACTCGTACCCAAACATGTAAAGTGAAGTACTCGTCATAAAAAATATGTAAAGTGATCGTACAACGGATTGTTTGTGTTCCAAAGGATGGTCAGTTCGAAATGTTAAATATCGGTTGCTGTTGGTTATATATCGGTTGCTGTATTGCTGTTAAATATCGGTTGCTGTATTGCTGTTAAATATTGAACTCGTACCCAAACATCAAATCAACTCGTGCTCTTTTGCCAAATCTACATGGAAACGAATCAATTTTTTTACTCAACATCAAATATAAAAGATACGCAAAGTACTGTTCAAAGAAGATTAAAGATCGTACCCAAACAATAAAAATATAAAAGATCGTACATATAAAGATAAAGATCGTACCCAAATATAAAATAAAGATCGTACTCAAATATAAAAGATCGTACCCAAACATCAAATCAACTCGTGCTCTTTTGCCAAATCTACATGGAAACGAATCAATTTTTTTACTCAACATCAAATATAAAAGATACGCAAAGTACTCGTCATAAAAAATATGTAAAGTGATCGTACAACGGATTGTTTGTGTTCCAAAGGATGGTCAGTTCGAAATGTTAAATATCGGTTGCTGTTGGTTATATATCGGTTGCTGTATTGCTGTTAAATATCGGTTGCTGTATTGCTGTTAAATATTGTTGAATTGTTGTTAAATATTGTTGAATTGTTGTTCTGTTAAATATTGTTGAATTGTTGGTTGGTTTTAAACCAACCAACCAACCAAACAGCAACCGATATTTAACATTTCGAACTGACCATCCTTTGGAACACAAACAATCCGTTGTACGATCACTAATTGACCGGGCCAATGCTCTTTGCTCTACCACGAAAAACCGTCAAGATGAAATCAAGCACGTAAAAGATTTTTTAAAATTGAACTCGTACCCAAACACGACCCTCATCAAGAAACCTTCAAACCGCACAGAACGGTTAAACGGTTAAATATCGGTTGTTAAACAAAGGTTAAATATTGTGTTAAATATCGGTTGCTGTTGGTTGGTTTTCGGTAGACTGATGTGGAGATTTTGCCATGTTGATTTCGTCGGACCAATGTGTCTAAAATTGGAGCGATTGGTCCGACGAAATCAACATGGCAAAATCTCCACATCAGTCTACCGAAAACCAACCAACAGCAACCGATATTTAACACAATATTTAACCTTTGTTTAACAACCGATATTTAACCGTCCTTTGGAACACAAACAATCCGTTGTACGATCACTAATTGACCGGGCCAATGCTCTTTGCTCTACCACGAAAAACCGTCAAGATGAAATCAAGCACGTAAAAGATTTTTTAAAATTGAACTCGTACCCAAACACGACCCTCATCAAGAAACCTTCAAACCGCACAGAACAACAATTCAAAGGCTTTGCCATTATACCATACTACCCCGGATTGACAGAAAAAATACGGCGTTGTTTGTCTAACCGTAATGTTAAAACCGTATTAAAACCGTGCAACACCATTGGCAAGAGACTCGCTCATCACAAAGACTCAGTGGACCCTAATATGCGACAAGGAGCAGTATATCAAATTCCCTGCCATGACTGCGACTTCTCGTACATTGGCGAAACAAAACGCAGTTTTTCCATCCGCAAAAAAGAACACTTAGCAGACATTCGGCATCTACGATTCGATAAGTCAGCACTAACTAAGCATGTTTTTGACAACGAACATTCCATGGATTGGACCAACGCTAAAATTCTAGATTTCGAACTTGACTTCACAAAACGCCGTTTTATCGAGTCGTGTTTCATTAACCAAATTCCCAACACTATGAATGATAAGCAAAATGACAAGTTCCCTAGCATTTATTCGGCAACTCTACTTCAAACCACATGACGTAATATTATTGTTTTTTCACGCTCCGCCAATCTGTCAGTTTTTCGCTTCCAATTTGTTATAATTTTTGCGTTAACGTATGATTCACTTGTGACGTAATTTTTCGCATCTATCGTATGCTTGTTTTTTCAACTTTGCATTCTAGCCCTGACGAAGATAGGTAGTACATGCCTTGAGCATAGCCTATCGAAACGTTGGCAAAAAAGTTTTCTGCCCCACCAGTTGAACTAATAAACTTCATTTAATTTATATTCCTGGTGACAACAATTGAGATGTACGTGCAAAGATGTTTACAGCGAAGACAAAGTCGCACTCAATATAAATAAACTATGTCACCTTATACAGTTCTGATGGGATCACAAAAAAATATTTCGTTCTTCCAAACGATGGTAACTGTTGAAATCTACCGCAGCACACCAAAAATTTATGAATCCACTTCCACAGAACAACGAAAGAAGAAACCAATACACGCACAATTGGAATCCTCCACGTAATCGAATTTTGGGTGGCAGAAACCAAAAAAGCTGGTCGCGAGTTGCAGACCAACTGAAAACAAAAAAAATTCAAGTCGCCGCACTAAACTAACGGAAAGAGAAAAATGGATCTTTCTCAACTAGAGTGCAACCATCAAACCGTAGAGGGAATGCAACAAAGTACAGCACTCTGCTACTAACCAATGGAACTTAAATCTAGAGGAACGAAAAGTTCGAGATTCTACGAAGCAATCACCAATAAATCCAAAATCAAGTATCTAACCCGCTCACCAGACGATAAAATTTAATGCTATGGATTGATATTTCTGCATCCTAGGCGGAGAGCCTAGGTCTTCACTGTCTGGTCCTTGCGCTTAAAAGGGATAAGAGATTCCAAGCAAATTTGTATTAACAGAAAGCAAACAAAAAAGACCAGTCCAGCAAAAATTAGTCGAAAATTATCTGGCTGGACAGAAAGCGCTTAAAATTTAACGACTAAATGTAACAGCAAAAAATAAAAACCTCTTGACGCTACTGGCCAAAAAAAAGATCTTAACTACGGTGCTAAAATTAAACGTGCTACAAAAATGGCTATTAACAAAGCCTAAACAGCGCATCTTCAGAGCAACTTTGCAGAATTTCTACCATGCGATTTACGAAAGACGCGCAACACAAAGATGCATTTGCAAATGAGATAAATGAGGGCCAAACGAAAAGCTAAAAAATTGATATTAACAGCTTCCCTGCTTGGCGTTCAGCATTTAATGTGATAGTGTGAAGCCTTCATCGTGTGTGGTAGACAGATGGGCAGGTGACAGCTCGAGGCGAAAACCAAAAGGTCCCTTTGATATCTCCTGGCCAAGGAAACTTGGTAAATAACGTGGTAAATATAGAAAATGTTTGTGTTTGAAAATGCGATAAATCAATGCACCATGAAATACACAGAAATAGTGCACAATGATCTTTTTCATTTTTGAATAATTGAAAGTTGTCGACATTATAATATTCATTTTACTTGAATTGAAGCTTTGTTTTTAAGAGTTTATGGCATGTCTGTTATAAACGGTTCAACAAAATCAAAATTTCTTAAAATATGTTTCGTATTCCACTTCTCAATTAAGTACTTGTCTCACGTTTCGACTCATCAGAAGATTAAGTGGTATTCTTTCATCTCATAATCAGTCTTGTTTGTTTTTTTTTTTTGAAAAGATAATGTAAGCACATAACCCTCTTGATGAAACGCAAGACGAAAACGGTTGTTGAGGAATTCTTGTATTTGATTAAACTGATTGTAATCGGAATTAAATATAAACTAGTCGTTGTATTTTTTTGCGAAAATGGCGTTAAGAAAAAGCATAGCTTTGCATCCACTGTAAACTATTGTAAACGGAGGTTGCGTTTCTTTTAATAGATGCGCGTGGGCAGGTCTCCTCGCCTGATGCAGCTGTTGATTTCCACAAGAAAGTGAAAGATCGGAAACCAATAGTAAAAGAAGATAGTGATTATGTTGACATGGCTGATGAAGATTACGAGAATGTTAACAAAAGCTTAAAACCAAAAGTTGAAGACAACGAATATGTGAACGTTATGGGTAATGGAGAATACCAGAATGTCAAAAAAATGGCTCAAAAATTGGAGAAGAGCAATTACGCTGTTTCAAATGTCTTGCCAAAGTAAGTGTCACAAGTACAGAAGTACTATTGAGTTAAAAACGCTTTTAATTTTTGTGTGACATAATGCTCCAGCTGATTCAGGATTAAGTCAGAATTGCAAAATTTTACATATTTTTTATGACGAGTAAAATTTTCGAGTGATTGTTTGACGCGAAGGCCTTCGCCGGCTATTAGGTGAGCACAAACGTTCTTCTTTGAACAGTACTTTGCGTATCTTTTATATTTTATGTTGAGTAAAAAAATTGATTCGTTTCCATGTAGATTTGGCAAAAGAGCAAAATCTCCCCAAAAGAAAAAAAATTAATATAAAAAAAATAATTGAATAAAACAAAAAGATCAAGAAAAGTAAACATGAGCGATTACTTCTACTTTCCTGTAATATAATCAAGTAAGATATGTCCCTAGAAAATTTTTTTATTGATCAAGAGTCGTAATTCGAGCCGAACTTTTTGGGTCAGGTTCAGGTTTGTCATGCTTTGTCATATATCGAGCTTGACATATAAGTACTTGCCTTGTGCCTTGTGATTTAGTCTTTCAGGTGTTATATAAGCGTAATCAAATTAACTTTGCAAAAATGAACGACGGCTTCGTTTAATAAGCAACAAGACAGTGAACATTACACAATTTCTAATATTGCGTCACAATGTATCAAGAGTAAGGAGTTTCATCTTAACCGCCTGCGAGCAATAACCGTGCTTTAGACCTAACTCAACTTTCGTGCTCTTACGGGCCAGGTTTTGGCTTCAAATCGCTTTTGGGTTCGAGCCTAAACAAACTAAAAAAAAACAATTAAAAAAAAAGCTAAAAAAGGTGTACCCAGAGTTGAAGTGCTAGTTTATGGCTCTACGTAGCAGAAAAGCAGAATGAGGTGAAAACTTAAAAGAAAAAAACAAACCCAAGAAAAAATAAAACATTTAATTCGATACGAGACGTTTCGACTTGAACTAGATGAGGTTCTATTTGAATAGGATTGAAAATGGCTTTAAATTCAAGCCGAAACGTCTCGTATTATACAGATTATTTCTTACTACCTTGGCATTGTTTCTTATGCTAAAATTTTATGGCTTTATATTTTCAATAAATTGCATGTGTGATAATGTAAATTGATACAAATTCTAAGCATTGCATTTTAGCCCAACAATTCAAGAAGATTTGCTACAAATCCAACAACCTTCGATCATCCCCTCCAGTAAAGGTTACTTATGTTTTTGTTTATTATATTTTAGTTAGATTGTTTATTATATTTTAGCTTTAAACACTGGTAATTATAATAAAATTTTTGACGGATTTTCACAGACAATCCTTTCAACTATTGATATTCATGCCCCAAAGAAGAAATTATCTCGTGGACAACAACGATTACAATATAAAATTTGGTTGACCAAAGGCATCTTGGGGTCAATTCGCAAACGACATTTTATGTTCAAATCATTTTTTCTACAAGGCAATGACAGCCAAAAATCTTTTTTTCGAAAATATTCAAACAAACTTACTAAGATAATAGCTCTTACCAAAAAATTATATTATTACTCGGTGTTAAACCAAAACAAAAATAACCAGAATAAGATTTGGGAAATAATACGATCAGTACTTCCCTCGAAATCGAAAAGCACTTCATCATTTTTTGATTGTTTTGATACAGAAAAAATTGTAATCACACCAACTGACCCTAAATCAATTCTAACCTCCTTTAAAAAATTCTTTTGCACTATAGGCAAAAATCTTGCTAATGATATCCCTCAATCTAATACCACTCAACACTTCTCAAATTATTTATCCAATCGTGTTTCTGATTCAATTTTTTTGAAATCACCCAGCGCTACAGAAATACCAAATGTTATTCTTTCACTTAACACGAACAAAGTTGTTGGTCATGATGACATTTCTGCTTGTTTTCTCAAAGTTGCCTCAACCATCATCGCACCATACATGCAATGCTTTTTTGAATTTTCCTGTATTAATGGCATATTTCTTGAAAACTGTTCACTTGCTAAAATCATACCTCTTTACAAAAAAGAAAATAAAACAAACCCAAGCAACTATCGACCCATTTCAATACTAACTTGTTTCTCAAAAATTCTTGAACGTCTTTCTGAAGTTTTCAAAAAACATAACGTTATTCATAAATCACAATACGGATTTCAGAAACACATAGCTCCTGGCCATGCCTGCCTTGACATTGTAGCAACTACTCATGATAATATCAATTAAAGAAAATATACAGGACTTATCTTTGTAGATCTTCAAAAAGCTTTCGATACAGTCTCATATAATATTTTGCTTTAAAAATAGATCATTATGGCTTTCGAGGACCAGCTCATAAACTTATTTATTCTTTCTTACATCGAAAAAAATACGTTTCAGTTGACGGTATACAACCTGAAATTGAATCTATAACTTATGGTATAGCTCAAGGGTCAATACTTGATCCACTTCTTTTTCTATTGTACATCAATGATCTAAACAATTCCGTCAATTGTCTTCCACGATTGTTTGCTGACGATTCTTGCCTCTTAATAGATAGCCCAAATCCAACATCATTAGAAACCGAAATGAATAAGGATTTAGCAAATGTTTACAATTGGTCCAACGCTAACAAATTAAGTTTAAACCCATCAAAATCACACCATCTTATTATTTCCCCCAAACGAAATATAATTGTTAATAACTTAATTGTTGATAATTGTTAATAACTTACCAATATTATCATGTGATAAAGCAAAATATTTGGGCGTTTTTATTGATTCGCGATTAAACTTCCATTCCCACATCAAAAGTGTCGAAAATATGATTGCTAAGTCGGTGGGCATTCTTTCAAAATTGAAACATTTTCTTCCTTCCAATTCACTTCGCAAACTATACTATGCTTTTATTCATCCTCATTTGTTGTATGGTTTATCCATTTGGGGTTGTACTCACAAATCTTACTTATCAAAATTACAGACACTTCAAAACCAAGCTGTAAAAAATGTCGGCGGCGGCAAATATATGGACCATGCTACACCATTTTACTCTTAACTAAAAATTCTCAAAATTCCTGAATTATATAAGCATGAAGTTGCCAAACTAGTATTTCACCATTATCGTCAACGTCTCCCACCTTTACTGTCAAACCTTTATATTAAAACTAACCAAGTTTCTCAAAAGTGTACACGTTCATCAAGCACTGCCAAAAATCCTACCTTATACATTCCTCTTTACAAAACAACCAGACTTCAAAAAAGCATCAGGTACCAAGGTGTTAAAATATGGAACAAAATTCCAACAAGCATTAAAACCAAACAAGCCTTTAAAAGCTTTAAAGTATCAAACAAAAATTATCTATTGAATATGTACTAGTATGTAGTTCAGAAACTTTAATATACAATATAAAACATTGGTATTGCAATTTGGGTGAAATTCGTCACTTGCTTCATGACAACGATATGTTTTTTATTAACTTATATCATTTCAACTGGTAATCGGGGTGGCTGCAGACTTTGAAGACCGAGAGGTCAACTCGCAGTCTCCCTTGCCAAATTAATTCTTTAATCGTTTGTTTATGTAATGTGAATATTGTGGCAAAAATAAATAAACTTGAACTTGAAATTTGAAGCGAATATAAATAGCAAGTAACTCTCTCCATCCGGTGATTATTTTTAGCAGTGAACTTGCACGTTTGCAAACATTTACTTTCTTCTGCGACAGGAAAAATATAGATTTAAAACACTAGTTACTGTACTTTGTTGCTCACAAAATTATGTTGCTATGAATTCATACTACAAAAAATTACCTATATAGTAGCATAAAGATAAAAGCACTTTAAAACTCAACACGGTTAAAACACGATCAGTGGTCGAGTGGAAAAAAACTTCTGCAGCTGAAACGGTAGACTCGGGTTCGATTTCCGGTCGGTTCAAAACAAAATCTACAAAACTTGATATTAACAGCTTCCCTGCTTCGCGTTCAGCATTTAATGTGATAGTGTGAAGCCTTCATCGTGTGTGGTAGACAGATGGGCAGGTGACAGCTCGAGGCGAAAACCAAAAGGTCCCTTTGATATCTCCTGGCCAAGGAAACTTGGTAAATAACGTGGTAAATATAGAAAATGTTTGTGTTTGAAAATGCGATAAATCAATGCACCATGAAATACACAGAAATAGTGCACAATGATCTTTTTCATTTTTGAATAATTGAAAGTTGTCGACATTATAATATTCATTTTACTTGAATTGAAGCTTTGTTTTTAAGAGTTTATGGCATGTCTGTTATAAACGGTTCAACAAAATCAAAATTTCTTAAAATATGTTTCGTATTCCACTTCTCAATTAAGTACTTGTCTCACGTTTCGACTCATCAGAAGATTAAGTGGTATTCTTTCATCTCATAATCAGTCTTGTTTGTTTTTTTTTTTTTGAAAAGATAATGTAAGCACATAACCCTCTTGATGAAACGCAAGACGAAAACGGTTGTTGAGGAATTCTTGTATTTGATTAAACTGATTGTAATCGGAATTAAATATAAACTAGTCGTTGTATTTTTTTTGCGAAAATGGCGTTAAGAAAAAGCATAGCTTTGCATCCACTGTAAACTATTGTAAACGGAGGTTGCGTTTCTTTTAATAGATGCGCGTGGGCAGGTCTCCTCGCCTGATGCAGCTGTTGATTTCCACAAGAAAGTGAAAGATCGGAAACCAATAGTAAAAGAAGATAGTGATTATGTTGACATGGCTGATGAAGATTACGAGAATGTTAACAAAAGCTTAAAACCAAAAGTTAAAGACAACGAATATGTGAACGTTATGGGTAATGGAGAATACCAGAATGTCAAAAAAATGGCTCAAAAATTGGAGAAGAGCAATCACGCTGTTTCAAATGTCTTGCCAAAGTAAGTGTCACAAGTACAGAAGTACTATTGAGTTAAAAACGCTTTTAATTTTTGTATGACATAATGCTCCAGCTGATTCAGGATTAAGTCAGAATTGCAAAATTTTACATATTTTTTATGACGAGTAAAATTTTCGAGTGATTGTTTGACGCGAAGGCCTTCGCCGGCTATTAGGTGAGCACAAACGTTCTTCTTTGAACAGTACTTTGCGTATCTTTTATATTTTATGTTGAGTAAAAAAATTGATTCGTTTCCATGTAGATTTGCCCAATCGTTTTCAACAACGTTTCACACATTCACTTTGCTACCAAATATTGTAGTTTAAAAAAAAAAAAAAAAAAAAAATCTCTAAACAAAAGGAAACAAAAGAAAAAGTAATATAAAAAAATATGATTAAAACTAAAAGGGTCAAAAAAAGTGAACATAAACCGTTATTTTTACCTTCCTGTAATAAAATCAAATAATATACAGGGTGAGCCAAAAGTAGGTGGACAGTAAAAAAAAATTAAGTGTAACATAGTAATAGAAAACAGATTAAGCAGAAACTCCGACCGTTATGTTCCAAAATTGTAATTATATACCACAAATAACATAGTTGTAACAAAGTTAAAATGAACATTTGGATTAATATAACTGAGGCATAAATCTATTTCATATGCCGTCCACCTACTTTTGGCTCACCCTGTATATCCCTAGAATTTTTTTTTTTTATTGATTAAGAGTCATAATTCGAGCCGAACTTTTCGGGTTGGATTCATGTTTTGTCATGCTTATTTCGGACTTGAAATATGTACTTGCCTTTTTCCATGTATTTTAGTCTTTTAGGTGCTATATGAGCGTAATCCAACTAACTTTGCAAAAATGATGACAACTTTGTTTAAGCAACAAGACAGTGAATATCACAATTCGTAATAATGCGTCTCAATTTATCAACAGCAAGTAGTTTCATTTTAACCGCCTGCAAGCAATAACCGTTCTTTGAACCTAACTCAACTTTCGTACTTTTTTAGGGCCAAGTTTCGGATTAAAATCGATTTTTGGGTTCGAACCTGTAGTCGGCCAGTCTACAGCTCTGTATTGATCTGCGAAGAAATTCAAATTAAAAGGCAAAATAACTTTTTATCATTAATCACTTAACGCAAAAATCCGGATATTAAGTAAAAAAAAAAACGCATACGTCTAACAATAAATTTTACGTGAAAATACAGCGTGACCCACATTTTTGTTTCAAGAACAAACTAATTATTGTAAGTATAACTTTCTGCACTATGAGTTTCATTTCAATTAGGTTTGCTTTACCATCTTTATGTTTAGTTTTTTGCTCTTTTCAGGACATCAAGAAGGCCTTTCTCAATGAACTCAACAAGCCAGCAACTGGACAAGGCTGCACCTCGGCACACTACTTTTGATTATCAAAATCAAAAAGGAAAAGTACTGCCATCATCAAATTGGCACCCAATTAAACTGCAAATTGATTTATTTGAAAAAAAGAACTAATGGTTTAAGATGTAAATTTTACGTTTTTATTTTGTTCAGATTTTTTTTGTACTATTTTGCTACAAATTATATTAGTATACGCTTACTACGACTAGTTAGGTTGAGTACTTTCAGAATTTTTGAAACCGCGATGTTTACTTTGTTTGTTGTTTTAGAAATCTAACATCGACATTCATTTATTCCAAAATCTAACTTTATCGCATTTTTTTGCAACATACAAATTGATACAATGCGACAGAATCAAAACGAAAATATTTCAAAATTGCTCATTCATTTTCAACGATTTCGAAAACAATCGAAGTCAGTAACTAAACAAAAAAAAACTAGTTTAACGAAAAATTTTAAGCAGATTACAATTTAATGCAACACTAAGACTACCTTATCATACTTGCTATCAGTTGTCTAAGTGTGTCTGTTTCAATATTTTTTGCAGATCAAAGCAAGTTGCACTGGAATGTCATACAGAACTTTATGAAACTCCAGTGACGCATTCAAGAATCCTAAAAACAAGTGGCAACTTACACTCCATTAAAAACAAGCTGACACCTGTTTTTTTTTACAGCCGGCAATCAATTACTAATGCGCAGACGTTGGCTTGTTTAGAATAATTGGGAAGGTGGGGCTAATGGAGAGATATTTGAGAGAAATGATTAGTAAATAACTAATACTGAATAGTCTCCCACCTCCCCCCCTTCCAGAGTTCATAATATATTTGTTGATAAACCGATGCTCAGCATTTTTACACTAGCGATCAAATTTGATTAGTTATTTTTGGCCATTTTTCAAAGTTTTTTTTGATTTGTGAGTTTTATTTTTGACAAATTAGCCCCACCGATATATATGTTTCAAAAGATGCATAAAATTCCTTTTTAGTGCATTTCAGTGCAAAAAACAGTCTCAGAAGAGCCAAAAACGTGGAGCAGAGTAGTAAACGGGCCGACTAGTTCAGGCCCGAACCCGGCCCGAACCCGAAAATATAAGCCCGAGCACGGCCCGAGCCCGAAAATTAATTCAAAGTCCAAATCATGCCCGAAAAAAATCGAAAGTTAAGATATGTCTGAAAAATTTAGTGATGTTGCCAAGTTATTTTGATTGTATTTTTGGGCACCTGATACAAAAAGTACGTCTCAGGCCCGAATTAAGCCCGAAATTTTTTTCAAATTTAGGCACGAACCCGGCCCGAACCCGAACCCGATCCGAAAAGCCCGGCCCGACTTACAACTCTGACGTAGATATGCATTTTGGTCGACAGACCAATAGGAGAGGGGCCATAGACCCTGCCCTTACCATGGCTATGCTACTGCCAGTTACTATTCAACAGGCACCAGAATACAGCTTACAAATACAAAATATTTTAAGAAATAATCAGTTCTAACATACTGCCCTAATCTACGTCAAAACAGCTAATGAATAAATAGTAATATTTTTGCGTTAGCTCATCAACGGAAGTCATTTTTATCAAAACTTAAATATAGCACAGAAGGCTTTCGAAACCTTGCTAATCAATAGCAAAAACAAGCATGCTGATTGATAGCTGCAACCTAAAAAGGAAAAAGCGGATATGGCAGCAAGATAGGGTTAAGACAAATTGTGCTGTGTAGTCATTTAGTGTGTACACTAAATTACGTTTAACAACCAAGCTTGAAAGAAAGCACTTCTACTGCTAACATTATTTTGGAACTCGAAAACATTGCCAATTTTTGAGCTGTGGCAGGTGTTTGATCGGAACTGATAATTCAACACATATTTTGTGTTGCGTTACTTTTTTTGTTTTAAAATTAATGAAAGGGGTTGCAATTCATCAAATTTACAACTTGTTGGTTCGTACGCATGAACTAGACAATTAGCGTGTGTCAAACCACTCAACGCAGAGCAACGTATTTTGGGTTTTGTTTGCAAGTGTGCCGCCTAGCTGAGCCACCACAGTGGATAGGCGGTTTGGCTTCAAAGCAATCTGCTCATTTACAAGTAATTGAGAAAGTTGACTTTTATAACCCTTTTTTTTTAATTTCTTCACTTTTGTTCAGCATAGTTTTTGTTGTTTTTGTATTAATTTACTGTGGTTGCTTGATCGATATTTTCCTCCGCTCTTGAACTCATCAAGAAGCGACAATGGCGTTATTATTTTGAACAAATTGCTCTCGTTCCAAGCTTTACGATAGACGTTTGACTTCTTCTCAGGTAAATTTGCTACTTTTTCGAAACCAAAAGCAGAGATAATCATCGTAAAGCGCCTTATCCAAAGATGCAGCAACGTGACCAGGGTGCAGATTGAACCCAGATTACGCAATCGGAGTCGTCGTAAAAAGAACGCCTTTGCCTTCTTGGCCATGCGGCCAACTTTTGGACTTTGTAGAACATGCTAGTTTGGTACCCAGGCTAGCACAGTAACTTATGTAGTGGTTGATCAGATGCTTGTTGTTTAGTTGAAATATTACCCATTTTTTATGTGGATAAGAGCATGATGCAGAGGCGCGGTATGTGAATCAAAAATCTACAACCTACCGGGGAGAAGTGACCGTTAACAAAGTTCTCGAAAAATGATTATTAACCGATCAGTGGCCGAGTGGATGGAGCATCTACCATTAAAACGGTGAACTCGGGTTCGATTCTCGGCCGGGTCAAACCAAAAATTACAAAAATTGGTATTTACGGCTTCCCTGCTTAAAGTTCAGCAAGATATAGTTTGAAGCATCCATCGCGTGTGGTAAACATGTGGGCAGGTGGCAGCTTGAATCGAAGACGGAAAAATTCCTTTGCTCTATCCTGGCCAAGACAACTTGGCCAATAAAGATGTTATTGCAATGGGCATTCCATCACCATGCCTGCAATAATAATGCTCAAGGCTATTCAACGGTCGCCTCTAACAACTTAGGATCTTGACTAATTTTTGCCTGTGAAGCATCGAGAAAGACAAAACGTTAAAAAACTCAAAGCTTTTCTCATAAACTGCATATTTTCTAACCTTATTTTACACGAAGAGGGAGATTCCCCCCTTTCATTTTTTTCGTGATAAATCCCTTTGGAAACAAGCTTTTTTCTTTAACTTGACGTTTAATTTGGGTCAAATTTCACTGCAAATAACTCCCTAAAAATTTGAAGTTGCTAAGGTAATATTGTAAGTTTTCCAATGTTTGATGTTTTCGGAAGCCACTTTCCCAAATCTGAGCATTTTTTGACCACTATTTAATTGAGATGAGGTCAGAATACGTTTTTGTGATGTCAATGCTTTAACGTAAGCATTTTATGATACAGTATAAAAAACCTATAAGCAAAATTTGTTGCGTATGACGTCATTACAAAATGACCTCATTTTTCAAAAACGTTACCGTGACATCACAATGATGATGTCATTAACTCAAAACTAACTTTTCTGAAAAATTTTGGTCAACACCAAACCGCATGCCAAATTTTGTCGTCCAAGCCAATAAATGGTTCAAAGCTAAAGTGAAACAAGCAATCCGTGTTTCTGAATATCAGACATTTTATAGTTTAAACTTTTCAAAACTGTCTGATGTTCTAATTACGCAGCTGCTCAGTTTATTCTAATTACACTGTGCTTTGTTTAATAAGCAGTAAACCCACAATATTCATATGACATTAAGAAAACAAAAGCTAGTTGCGCATGCAGAACAATTTATCTATTAAAATAGCTGATAACTACTTATTGGTTATTTCATACCTCAAATTTTTGCCTACATTTCGAGACTTAAAAAATAAATTCAGAAACATTTGCAAATGGCAAATTTAATTCCGCACTATAACAGCGCAAGCGTTATATATTTATTCCGTTCTTTACAGGTTAAAACTAATCCTAATTATGTTTTTTTGAAGTTCACAAGATTGACATAGAATTGAAAAAGCATGATGACCCTATTTTACTCGGGAAATTTGGTCAGCACATTTTACATCGGGGTTGGGAGAATGTCTCCCTTTCTCACTTTTAATTTTCATTTAAACCAGAAGCTACGGAACCACCAAGTTGGGCATAGTTTTTAGTGAGCAGGTTGGTGTTCACCAAAAATTTTTATAAACACCAATAATGAGTTGATGACGTCATCATAGTGATGTCAGGGCCGTATTTAGAGCAAATGATGTCATTTTTGCAATGACCACATAGGCAGCTCAGAATTCGCATATGAATTAGTTTTGGGAAACTGAATCACAAAATGCGTAAAGAGATGAAGCATCCAGCCAATTCTGGTAGTTTACCACAGCCAAAATCGAAAAAAAATTTTTTTAATTGTTTTGTTCTCGTCTTGGGGCTTCGGTTGCAATAATATTCAAACAGATGTCATCCTTCAAAAGTTTTTGGAAACTCTGAATCTGTTCTCTTAGTCTGAACTTTCACAGACAGAGAGACTGAATAATATTAATCCTTCCCGTTACATCATGTAATCAAACCAAAGTTGGCCAAACCTACTCGTTGTCTGAAAATTCGAACAGGGAGAACAAATTCGGGATTTCTAAAAACTGTTTAGGAGGATGTCTTTTTGTAATTTGTTGAATATTTTTGCAACTGCAACCCCAAAATGAGAAAAACTGAATTCAAAAAATTTATATAGTATGATTTTAGCTTTTGTAGACTACCGGGATTCGCTGGATGATTTACCCCTTAAAGGCAAAGTGGTAAGGTCACAAAAACATCTTGTTACGAATTTAAGTTACTATAAATAGGCCAAAAATACTCAGATTTAAAAAATGATTTTGGCAAATCTCAAAATTGGGCAGTGTTATCTTACAGTAATAAAATTAAATCTTCAGGGGTTATTATCGGTAGCGTAGCCAAGGGGCAGGAGGCTATGCCTCCTCCATTGGCCTGTCGACAAAAATGCAGAACAAAGAAATTACTACGGTTTTAGCACTTCTAAGACTGTTTTTCCACTGGAATGGACCAAAAAGCTATTTAAAGCATCTTTTGAAACATATATTTAAAGGGGAGGGGGATAATTTGTCAAAAATAAAACTCACAAATCAAAAAAAAACTTTTAAAAATGGCCAAAAATAACCAATCAAACTTGATTGCTAGTGCAAAAATGCTGAACATAGGTTTCGTCCACAAATACATTATTTACTCTGGAAAAGAAGGGGCGGAGGCGATTAAGCAATGGTTAAGTACCAATTACTGCTCTCAAATATTTTTTCATTAGCCCCCACCTTTACTTATTTTTCTCTATAAAATATAAACGAAATAAGTTACTCTGTGTGGGTTTTATTGAACTATAGGATTTTATGATTTACCAGCGCGTAAACAAGAGAAATAAAATTTTACCAATTGTCACCTCCCACATAGCCCATTTGCGCAACCAGTTTAATCATGCTTGCACTGCCACTTTTCAAAGGCATTATTTTTTACCAAAATATCCTAAAAATTAACTTATTTTTGCAAAACAATGCAAAATTTTTGAGCGCTGGGTGTTCCGCTCCCAGACCCCGTGCCTCCGTCGGTTAGGACCGCAATGGCCTCTGGCGGCTGTGGGCTCCAGACCTCCAAACTACCCATCCCCCATTGAGAACTTCTGGTTACGCGCCTGGAAACTTGTATGTTTGGTAAGACAGTACATGCCGAATTTCTGGTTAAAACAAACTAAAAATACGTTTGTACGCTTCATGTTTTAGGCCCTATGAGGATCGGGCTAGGTAAAATTTCTTTAATGTTAATTATGTCATGAATATATTCTCTGATTTGTGGCGCATTTTCCGTTAACAAGTTATCTTTTACGATATAGTTTCGTTCAAATACGATGCGTTAATATGTTACGTAAATAAATTTGTTACCGTTGTAATTTTGGAAAAGTTAGTGTAGTAAGTTTGTAATGTTTTGTACCATAGTTAGATAAAATGCAATGCAATCCATTCAAAAATAGTCACCACAATATAGTACCGCCTAACAAGTGGTCAATGCTGAAGTGCAACCAAACCATTGGGAGTCTTTACTTCGATCTGCTAGTGCAGCGCCGTTTTGTTTCTTTTTTATCTTAATAAAGTTTCAAACCCTTGTTTTTTGATTTCTTGTATTTTACGCTTAACGCCATGGCTCATCTCGCGATTCAAAAAGCCACAAGCAAATTATCTAAATTTCGCAGACGTTAAAACTTGGCAAATCCGGTTGTGTTGTATGTACTTTTTTGTTTATTGTTTAATGACGTAAGAAATTTTTGATCAATTGTTTTCAATCTCCATGTTGTACGCAAATTTTTGGAGTTTGCAAGCCGAGACTTTGCGGTGTCGACCATCATTTCAGTTAAGTGTCTGCGGATAGCAGAAGCTTTTTTGTTTTCTGCGACAAAAAGGGGAACCGGTAAGAAGAAAAGCTAGATTGAAGTCAATTATTGCTGCCTTTGCAGCATGTTTGGAAGACATTTTAAATAGTTAGCATTAAGCCGTCGCTCAAGTGCCGTTGTCATACCTTGGATATTTTCTAACCGGCATACTCCATTTCAGGGGTGCCGATCTTTATTGAGCATTGTGGGGCATAATTTGCAATTTTACCCCAATTTTGCCCTATTTTCAACATTGGGGGGATGAACCTCGACCACGGTTTTGTTCAGGTGAGCAAATTAAGTGAAGACCAAAAAAAAGTCTGCACCAAGAATGGAACAATTTTTTTTTCCCGAATTCAAGTGGACACCTTCGCTCAGATGCTCACCAGAGTCAAATTAATGGGAGGATGCAGATGTAGACCATACTCAAACTATTGGGGGAGATACAGTCAAATTATTGGGGGGATATATCCCCCCGGGTTTTGGCCCCCCTGGTTACAGACTTCAATCGCCGTTTTCAGCATAGTGTAGTGTGTTTAGCAACGACAGATGTAAGTTGGGAGGTCGTTTTAGAGCAAAACAATGTTGTAAAATGAATAAGCAGAACACAATATGATCTGTGTATAGCCTTCATCGTGTGTTGTAGACAAGTGGCAGCTTGACTCGAAGACCGAAAAGTCCCTTTGCTATATCGTGGCCAAAACAACTCGGTGAATAAAATGCAATTACAATAAAACCTTACTAACGCAGAGCAATCTTTTTTTGAGTCTATTTAACTGCAAGTCTTTCGTCAAGCTGGGCCACCACTACAGATATGACATCATGCCCAAAACGTCATGTCCAAAACAATAACGCATTGCTAGTCTGGAAATCGAACCCGGAACTATCAAACTTTGTAATATTATTGCATTTTATTTACCAAGCTGCAGCATCTTGGCCACGACAACGAAGGACCTTTTCAGTCTTCGAGTCAAGTTGTCACCTGTCTATTACATTCGTTCGAGGCTTCACAATGTCCATTTTTGTTGGTAAAAGTCAAGCAGGAAAGACGTGAATATCAATTTTTAAGGTCTTTGGTTTGCCCCGATCGAGAATCGAACCCAAGTGTACCATTTTAGTGGAAGACGCTCTGTCCAATCGTTCACTGATCGGTTGGCCGCTGATCTTTTGATAACTTGCTCGATGCTTGACTTACTGAACAATCGTAGCCAGCATTTAGCTGTTATTGAACATACAGTGAAGTTGGAAGATCACTCTAAGTGTGAAAAGCAGAATAGAGACGTTTTCATGCCATAGTTGCAAAAAATTGCAAACTATATCGGACGGTAAACATTCATCACGTATTCTGCGTTAGCAATAGCAGAATTTCAGAAGAAAGAGTTTTTGTGACACCGGCCGGTTGGTCGAGCCTCAACGCGTTCGACCCTGGAGCTGGAGGACTGGGTTCAAATCTGGGGCCAATCAAATCAGACTCAGTATTGCCAACGTCTCGCAACCGCTGTAATATACTGCGAAAGGAAGCTGTGTTGCCCAGAAGCAATGATGTAAAGATGGGTCCCGCAAACTCGCAACAATCTTCGGCGTAATAAACAGACTACTACAAAAGGTTTTGTTTTGATTTTTTTGTTTTGGTTCATATTGCCGCAAAGTTCTGTTTGCCGTTGTTAGCCAACCAAAATAAATACGCTTTTGCACTGGACGCGAAGCAAAGCTTGGCAATTGGCAACTTTCGCGAGAAGTTGCTTGCGTCACTCGCTTAAAATAGGCCAGCCACTCATTCACGTTTTTGTCGTAAATAAAGTTAAGCAACTGCTCGCAAAGTTTTCGACGTGCTGAAACTTTTCGCTAGTTATCGATGACGTCGAATTTTAGTTGCTTCGCGTTCAGTGTAAATGCACTCTAACAGAACTCCTCGTTCACGAACAAAAATAGGATGATCTGCATCACCTTTGTAGAAAGCGTAGTGTAATTCTAACAAATATTTTTTTCAGAGCTCAAATTAATGCTGCTTATTTAAATATCTTTTGCTTCGAAAATTTTTGTCAATGGCATTTAAGCTGTTCATGCTTTGCTTAGCCCAAAGGATGAGAGTGCGATATCAGTACGTTCAAAATTTGAATCTGGCGTACTTCAAATATTTACCGTGCGCTACTAGCATAACGTAACAAAAACAAATTTGTCAAGTTTGTTGAAGAAAAAAGCTTGTTTCTAAAGGGCTTCATCATAAAAGGACTGAAAGAACGAGGGGTTGGTGCAAACTACTCCCCTTCGAGTAAAATAAGGTTAAATCCTGAAACGCAGACTTGACACAAACTTTTAGTAAAGTGGATTAAATTCATTTTAGAGAATAAGGGAAATAGTGCAAAAAGGTTTGGCAAACCTTTTCATTTTCTCAAATAGTTAACATTTTTTTCAATAAAACTAAGCTTGAGAACTTACGTTTCTTTAATGCGACTTTTTTTTGCTAAGTTAATCTAGATAATTGCAGCAGGCGCCTGCATGAAATCATCATGTCATTACGTGAGCAGCCGAATTAATTGCAAACGTGACCTTACAAACTATCATTTTTCTTATTGGCGACATGAATTGGCGTCAAAATGTAAATAGAGCAGCTTTGAAAGTCCAAAGATATTTTTGCGCAACAACAGTGCCGTTGCAAAGATACAGTATATTGTTGAATTAGCAAAAATTTGCAGTTACGAGTTAAGGGTTTGGTTGCAGTGATAGTCCGGCAGAAATACGACAAAATACATTGAAACCCGGAAAAAATTTATAATAAGCTGAAATTTGGCACGATGACTCAGGACCATATCCTGAGCCACCAAAAAAAAATCCCCATGTTTTGGACTTGGGACTTCCCCCTTTTTCGGCCTTTAAAGTCTGCCATTTAGTGTCAAATAGCGTGTAGCGTCCAACAGCCAATCCAAAAGTTGTAGAAGAGCCAAATTTTGAATAGTAATTGATTTTCAAAAGCAGGTACAAAAAATTTACTTTGAAATTGATGACGTCATTGTTGGTGACGTCATTTCCAAGCTTTTGTTTTTGAAAAATGACGTATTCTGTATTGATGACTGAAATTGTAAATGAGAGTTAGCTTTTTGGCTCCAAACCAAAAATTGCTTAAAGCAAAGTGATGACGTCACAAGCGCTTTTGATGACGTCATTTGTCAAGAGATTTGATCGTAAATCTGAAAAAGAGTGTTTGACCAAACGAAACATTGCAACACTTTGGGAATATCAGTATCATCATCATTAAAGTTTGTAAAGCATCTTCGAGTCCTTGGCCGAGGTCTTGCCTCATCCTCCTATTTGCAATAATTCTAAAACCTAATAACTAGCGTAATTATATGTAAATTGATACGAATATGTACCGAGCACGATGATATATTCGATACGATCAAAATTTCTACCGCTTTGCAATGTCTGACAATATTATTATCTTATGCAAAATAATGTCATTTTACGTATTTGGGATATTATTGTAATGTCTGACAATATTATTGTCTTAATCTATAATAACCATGCTAATATTTGACAATTTGCCGCCTTAATGATTTCTTTTCTTGTTCCTCAAGTTTGGATCTTAAACTAAAATTCCAGATTAACTTTCACTGCGCGCGGAAGCTTTTCGATAAACATTCAAGGATTTTCTTAGTTAAACTGCAAAATGCATGATTTCATTTTAATTCCTTATTGGCTGTGGTGGGCAAATTACTGTACAAAAGTAATGACAGTACGTCATCAAATATACTGTAAAAAATTAACAAAATTACCGTATTCGTTACTTTCCGGAAAAAATATTCAGTAATTGTCGTTACAAATTACTCTGAATGAAAAATGAAGCCAAAATGACAATAATCTACTCTACATCACTGTTTCTACTGGCGCTAAACAAAAAAAGAGCTAGATTTCGTACGGGATCCAAATATCATTATAAAGCCATAGCTTTCATTATGCTACCTCTTCGATACGGCTCAATGCTCACCGATATTATTTTGATTATTGTATTATGTCAGAGCATCGATCCCATGGTGTGCGTGAGTACAGAATCGTTTTAAAACTAAGCAGGTTTCAAATTTCGGGTCTTTTGTTTCTGCGGTTAAGGTCATATCATAACAAGCCGGCTACTGTGACTCCTGGTGCGTTGAAGCCAGATCATGCTTACGTTATGATTCAAGAAGCAAAATCGTGCAATAAAAATTTAACGCTGTAATTAACACCAAATTTACTGCACTTCCTCAGGTTTTGATAAATAATTTCAGATAAGTCGCGAAATATACGATAATAATCTAAATAACACGCTTACGGTAATTCTCGCATAAACGTACTATCAAGATGAAAGTTTAAAAAATACTATGTGATTAATCTATTTGTTGGTCGAGCGGTGATGCGTCTGTCTCTGGAGCGGGAGGTCCGAGGTTCAAATCTCGGGCCGGTCAAATCAGACACAGTTTTGCCAACGGCATGCCACCGCTTCGACATTTCTTCAAAGGAAACTTTGCTGCCCGGGCGCAATAACGTGAAGATGGGCCCCGCCAACTCCTTACACGCTTGGGCATAATACAGCGAGTATAATGAAAGATTTTTGATCTGTCACATTCCGGTAATATTTTTTCAATCTATTTTCTTGATAGTACTTACCGACGGAGCCGAGTTTACCGTTTGGCAAAATGGCACCATATTAGTAAACTGGAAACTAACAGTTTGTCTTTTTTCCTCGTGGTTCATTTGTTCTAGAATATGCCGGTTCGTCCCATCAGTATGACTTTTTTTCTTCACGATTCACTAATTCTACGAATATTTCCAATCAATTCAGTCGAATACGCGTGACCGCAAAAAACTTCGCAACAAGAGCAAACTTTTTTCTTCAATGCTCTTCTCTTTATTTTCTCCGCGCGTTTTTATTTGGTCTACTAACAAAGAGTCGATACTGGCCCTGTGCCTGAAGCAATATTGCGACCCCTGGGCGGCGAAGACTTTTTTAGGTTGTTTTAGCTCTAGTTTCGACGGAAAATGCGACTCTTAAGCGGTGGAAAACTTTTTTTTTTGATCAACAAATATTGTTGGCAGAAAATGTGCTAAAGGGTCCGGCGCAATATAAATTTGGTCTCGCCTGCTGGTATCACCTCTGTTTAGTTACTAAAAATATTACAAAAGTTTATAAACAGGTGGTTTGTGATTTTATTCGCTTTTTGCAAATTTATCTGTGTTTATTATGCGTTTATTTTTTCTTTGATATTCTTTGGAAAGACTCCGTAGTTTTCAGCTTTTGCCATAAAATTTATTTTGCACAAAATGTTTAAAAATATTGACTGTTTTGGACAAAATACTGTCCTTTTTTGTATTGATGTACTGTAGTAGCTACGACAAAAATTTTACCCATTGGTGTAGTAAGAATGAATACAGTATTGCAATACCTATCTTCAGTTTTTGCACAATATCGAAATTTAATACTACGCGAAGGTAGATAATAATGGTAACCATCGATTATTTAGATCGATGTTTGTTAATCAAAGACACAAAAGAAAACTTTCCGAAATAAAGCCTGGGCATATTTATAATTAAGCAAACAGACAACAAAATACCGCCACCGAAGTCTCCTCCTTGAAACCAGCGGAATTAAAAAAACTTGACAGTATATTTTCTATTGTTAGAGCGCTTTTGTTGCATCCTTATGCAGAGTTGTAAACAGGCCGACTAGTTCAGGCCGGAACCCAAAAGTATAAGCCAGAACCCCAAAACTAATTCAAAGCCCAAATTATGCCCGAAAAAAACCCAAAAGTTAAGTAAGGTCTGAAAAATTTGCTATGTTGCCAAGTAATTTTAATCATATTTTTGTGCACTTAAGACAAAAAGTATGTCTGCGGCCCAAATAAACCCCGAAATTTTTGTTCAAGTTTAGGCCCAAACCCCACCCGAAAAGCCCGGTCCAACTTACAACTCTGTCCCTATGAGCTCTATGAATGATCGATTCTCTTAGACGAAACTAGTACTGCATGTCTAAACCATTCTAGCACGCAAAGACATACGGCCCATCGTACGATCCTGCGTCATTTTCAACAGAAACAACTTTTTGATTGGCCGGAGGTATAAAATAAGCAGCCAGTCATGCGTTTCTACTGGATGGTAATATTTACAAAGTATCCTAATTTGTAATTAGTAATTTTGACACCTCTAAAAAGTAATAAAATTACCACAAAAGTTACCTTTTTAAAATAGTGTCATTACTGTAAAAATTACTAAAAAAAGTAATTCGTTACTGTAGTACGTCGTTATTGCCACCACTGCCTACAGGGAAGTCTAAATTTTTTCTGCTTGATTGCTACCCTAGAGTTTTACTGACAACACAGTTTTTGACCTTCAATCGACTGAATTCACAATATAATTCTCCCAAGTTTAAAGCTAATTAAATAAAAAAAGTTTGCAATGTTTCGCTTGGTCAAACACTCTTTCAAATTTACAGTCAAAACTCGTTACAGATGACGTCATCAAAAACGTTTGTGACGTCGATCATCACTTTGATTTAAGCAATTTTTTAGTTAGAACCAAAACCCTAACTCTCATTTACAATTCGAGCCATCAATACGTCATTCTTTCAAAAGCTTTGGCAATGACGTCACCAACAATGACGTCATCAGTTTCAAAGTAAATTTTTTTATACCTGCACTTGAAAACCAACTATTACTCAAAACTTTGCACTTCTACAGCTTTTGGATTGGCTGTCGGATAGTAAAAGCTCTTTGACACTAGATTGCAGATTTTAAAGGCCGAAAAAGGGGGAAGTCCCACGTCCAAAACATGAGGATTTTTTTGTGGTTACTCAGAACATGGTCCTGAGTCATTGTGATAAATTTCAGCTTATTATAAATTTTTTCCGGGTAAAAGCTATTTCTACGCGACTATATATGTAGACGGCTGGTTTTGCGATTGGTTGTTATTTTTACGGTATCGTGAATTTGGGTTTACTGTAGAAACGACAGATAGTACTCATTGCATTGCTACTACCCAGTTTTAACTTTTTTGCGAACACAAATTTAGTGTTATGAACTATTTTTTGTTGATTTTTCAAACCTAAAATATTCTGAAAATTGCAAAGTGCTTTAGTAATCTTGTGTAAGATAATGTCATTTTGCTTGGGTTTAAATGGTTTGCAATGCTGTTAACTTTCAGACTAGCTGAGTTGATCAAAAAGTTAATGTGGCTAAAATTTACACGTCAAGGACAAAATTATTGTAACAGAGAACGTCATCTTAGCAAAAATTGTTTTGACGTCATTATGATGAACTAGCCCGTGCTCATTCGACTGCTTAGCCTGCACGCCGCCGAATGTTAAGCTGCTCACGTCATCGAATACTTCAGATCAGTGAACGACGCTGCAAACGTTGTCGGACACAAACACAAAAATTTTTCAGAGCGCATGATTTGTTTAGGCCTCAAAGGTGATATTTTTTTGAGTGCTCAAACACTAGTCAAAAAAAACGTATGACACAAAAGTAGAGTCTCTACTTTATGTTTTTCTTATTTCCCCCTTCTTTTTTTTCGTTACTGTTTCAAGTCAGAGACCGCGAAATTTCATCTTTTACTTCACTTTGCGTTCTCTTGGGGTGAAATGGTGTGGTGCCACACTCCTTCCAGTTCTTTCACTTTTTTCCAACACTGTTTTATCTTCGCTTTGGAGACCGTTAATTTTTTTCATTTTTTGCTGTACATGTACATGTGTGTGTTTAATTCTTTGTGGTGTGCCAAAATGACCGATTTTTAAACACACACATGTACATGTACAGCAAAAAATGAAAAAAATTAACGGTCTCCAAAGCGAAGATAAAACAGTGTTGGAAAAAAGTGAAAGAACTGGAAGGAGTGTGGCACCACACCATTTCACCCCAAGAGAACGCAAAGTGAAGTAAAAGATGAAATTTCGCGGTCTCTGACTTGAAACAGTAACGAAAAAAAAGAAGGGGGAAATAAGAAAAACATAAAGTAAAGACTCTACTTTTGTGTCATACGTTTTTTTTGACTAGTGTTTGAGCACTCAAAAAAATATCACCTTTGAGGCCTAAACATATCATGCACACTGAAAAATTTTTGTGTTTGTGTCCGACAACGTTTGCAGCGTCGTTCACTGATCTGAAGTATTCGATGACGTGAGCAGCTTAACATTCGGCGGCGTGCAGGCTAAGCAGTCGAATGAGCACGGGCTAGTTCTCTGTTTCATGTTTTCGAGTGATTTATCCATTGCTGATCCAGATATTGTGCTGCCTTTCACAACGCCATCCTCGTTCCGGTTCATTATGGCGTTGTAGCTATGATTTGTTTGCAGCTGACAAGCTTGCGATTTGCACAAAATTTCCATTGCAATTTTACATGCTGGCGCTCGGTTCCGGCCGTAATCGGTCAGTTTTGAATCAGTCTTGAGTGGGATAATCAATGATCATAACGAAATGCAGTATGAACAAAAAATACGAAAAATGTCCAAAACTGATCTCGGTAGTCACGGAGCGGCATACGGGTGTATGCAGAATTGCAATGAAAATAAAGCACAACATGTGCTATGCGTTGAGAGCTTGTGGCACGTAGCATACGGGAAAACGCTAAAAAAAACAAAGAAAATAGTCAGCTGGGTAGTGGGTACCCCTTGAGATTTTAGCGGTAAGCTGTTTCCTCCATCAAAACTCGGCAGCCTGATGGCGAAAGAAAAATGGTATTAAATTCTGAACGATTCTACTGGTGTTAAATTATACAAATGGTATTAAATTACACAAGTGACAGATGTCGCGAGACAAGACGCTTCATCAGCAAAAATGAAAAACAAACTAGCGTTCAAGAATTGCGAACAGCAAGACAAAAGCGGTCTATCAAGATCAATTCGAGCGTCATCCTCCAAAAACGTGTGCGAACCGGAAAACAGTGTTGAATGAGTGTGTTAGTATGAATGTGTATTGAGCACCATTGCTGCGGCAAGATACCGTTCTAGACATGGTGTCCAAGATCTGCAGCTCTTGACATCATGTCAAGAGAAACCTGGAAGGAACAATAAATGTATTCGAGGTGCCTATTTTCTAGCAGATAGTCGTGCTGGCCAGGCAAGATCTTCAGCAGAAAAGGGCAAAAACTCCTTTATCAAGATCAAAAATCCTGAAAGCTCGTGCCAAGAATTTGAAATGAAATTTGGGAGATTGCTGACATAGTGTCTGTACATTAACAGCAGTAGCAGCAGCAGCAGCAGCAAAAGATGAGCTGTAAGCGTGTGTTCTTGCAAAAATGTAAATGCGAGCTAGCAATATTGCGATGAGGTAATGTCCAAAGCCAGCCAAGTTTGATGTAGGAGACATTCGAGATTTTCGTTTTGCAACTGGGCTTAGTGTTTCAATAATGCGGTTTAGATTTGCTGGTACGAGTGTTTTGGCAATAAATTGGGAAGCACACGCCGTAGTTTTTGAAAGTACCGCACCTCTAAAGCAGCCACTAGGCTGTCAGAGTTGGTCGCATTATCGGTTATTCCTTTTACTCTTAAAATATTTTCTACTGTCGGGAACTATACTCCAGCCTTGTGCTCCCAAAATTTGGGCAGTGAAGCTGGACCTGGTAACACAAAACGGCAGTTAAGCCAACGCAAAAAATCAGCAAGTGTTAAGAGGTTTGGCTGCAGTGACTGAGACGCAATGTCTAGTAGTGGACTATGAACTTGATCTATGACTATGACTTGGGTTTGGTTCTTGGTCGGTTCAAACAAAAGACAACAAAAGTTGATATTCACAGCTTTCCTGCTTGATGTTCTGCATTATAAGGGATATGAGAAGCCTCCGCCGTGTGTGGTAGACAGGAGGAGAGGTGACATCTTGATTTGAAAAACGAAAGGTCCACTTATGGTCTTCTGGGCAAGATAACTTGGCATTGGTGGGCAAGTTAATCCAAAACGTTAGCTTCGTTAACCATTAGTCTGTTAACAAACTTTCTACCTCCGTTGAAGTTAATTCGTTATTTTTAGCTTTAATTAGCGGAAGTTGATGAAGTCTGTTAATTCGTTAATATTTTGCGTGTAATTGAAACTTCTGCGACGCTTTGCGTCGGAAGTCCTTATGTTTTTTTCGTGAAAAATTAAGAATTCGTTTACAAAGTTTGAAAACGCTATAACTTTAAAACGGCCAAAGGTAGAAACTTGGATTTTAGAACCTAGATGGGGCACATATGAATCCTTTTTCGTGCAAATTTTGGAGGCAATCGGTCGCGTGGTACGGGTTTCCGAGTCAAAAACTGAAATGCCAATTGTAGCTTTAAACAGCTCTAGCTCGAAAACTTATCGCTTTAGGGGAATAAAACTTTCGAATTTAGAAGCGTCCGGGCATGCCCTTTCAGCTCTCAAAAATAAATTATGACGATTCCGGACCTTTTTTGTCTTTATTTATTTATTTATTTCTGTATTTATTTATTTGAGCAAATCATATTACGGGAACAAAAACTCCAAAACCACCAAAGCTAGAAACTTGAAATTTGGACAGATGATACAGTAAGTCTATACATGAACTTGCGCCCTCCAATTTTGGAGACGCTACGTCACATGGCTTAAGGCAGATGCACAGTAAACTTATGACAGCGAAGTTTTTAAAGTCGCCAGTGCTTGAAACCTAAGACTTCGGTTCAATTATCTACTTGGCCATCGCTTTTATCAAATCAAGATTATATTGAATTTAGCATATTAATTTTTTTTTGATTAGGAAAAATTCGCTTTTAATATTTTTTGTTTGAAACTAGATATGATCAGAGGGTATCAGGTTTCAATCTCTGTGAAGGCATCCCAAAAATCAGTTTTTTAAGACCTCAAGCTAACGCTACTTTTTCGATATTATCAGTGAAAATTTTAAAGACAAAACTATTTTTGACATGGCTTGGAGATAGTCTCTAACGCGCGGTTGCTGCCGTGGCCAAATGGTTAAAGGCGCCAGTGCTTGAAACCTAAGACCTGGGTTCAATTATCTACTTGGCGATCGCTTTTATCAAACCAAGATTATCTTGAATCTAGCATATTAATTTTTTTTTTGATTAGGACAAAATCGCTTTTAATAATTTTTGTTTGACTCTAAGTACGGTCAGAGAGTATCAGATTTCATTTATTGTGAGAACACCACAAAAATGACTTTCTTAACACCATAAGCTAGCACGCTAGTCATTTTTTGGTGCCAGTAATAATTTAAAAGACACAAATATTTTGACATAATTTGGGGGTACCAACCCCATCCAAAACCCCTTAATGGACCCCGCAAAAAATCAATTTTTTTGATGGCTTAAGCTAGGGTGCTACTTTCTTTGATATCAGGACATAATAAACAGACAAATACCTTGACATACTTTGGGGGTACCAACCTACCGGGGAACCCCCAAATGGACACCCCAAATATTACTTTTTTAATGGCTTAACTTTGGGTGCCAGTTTTTTTTTATATCACTACATATTTAAGAGAAAAACATTTTGACATGGTTTGGGGTACCACTTCCTCCGGGGACCCCCTAAAATGGAACTACCAAAAATCAATTTTTCGAGCGACTTAATTTAAGGTGCCAGTGTTTTTGAAATCGGTACAAATTTAAGAGACAAATATTTTGACGTGGTTTGGGGGTACCCTCCCTTGGGGGACCCCCAAAATCAATTTTTAATTGCCTCAAGCTAGGACACTAGTTTTTTTGATATCAGCACATATCTAAGAAACGAATGTTATGACATCGTTTGGGGGTGCCACCCTTGGGGACCCCCTCGCAATAGACCCCCAAAATTAATTTTTCGATTGGCTCAAACTAAGGCGCCAGTTTTTTCGAGATTAACAGATACTTAACAAACAAACATTTTGACATAGTTTGGGGGTGCCAACCTTGGGGACTAAACGACCTAATTTACTTTGCCAGTTTTTTTGATATCAGTACATTTTTAAGAGGCAAACATTTTCACAGAAGTTGGGGGTACCGCACCTCTGGGTATCCCCTAAATTTACCCCCCCAAAAGAACAATTTTTTAAATGGCTCAAGCTTGGGTGCCAGTGTTTTGTGCTATCAGGGGTTATTTAGGAGACAAATATTTTGACGTGGTTTGGGGGTACCACCCCTATCGAGGATCCCCCCAAAAACAATTTTTTTAACGACTTCATTTACGGTGCCACTATTTTTTGATTCCAGTGCAAAATTAGGAGACAAATAATTAGACATAGTTTGGGAGTGCCACTCCTCAGAAACCTCCAAAAAAAACCCAAAATCAAGTTCTTGATTGGCTCAAGCTAGGGCACTAGTTTTTTTTTAATATCAGCAGATATCTAAGAAACAATTGTCATGACATCGTTTGGGGTGCCACCCCACGAAGATTCCCCCAAAATGGACCCCCCAAAAATTAATTTTTTGCTTGGCTCAAACTAGGGTGCCAGCTTTTTTGATATCAACAGATACTTAACAGACACATCTTTCGACATAGTTTGGGGGTGCCACCTCCCCCCGGGGACTTCCACAAAGTGGGCCCCCAAAAATCAGTTCTTTAAACGACCAAATTTACGATACCCATGTTTTTGATGTCAGTAAATATTTAAGAGGTAAATATTTTACTTTCCAAATGGACCCCTCAAAGATTAACTTTTTGAATGGCTCAAGCTAGAGTTCTACTTTTTTTTTATTGCAAAATATTGAAGACACAAATAGTTGGACATACTTTGGGGGTGCTACCCCCCCTCCCCCCCGGAAATCCCCAAATGAACCCCACAAAAATCAATTTTTGAACGAATCAATCTAAGGCTTCAGTCTTTTTCATATTTGTAGGTACTTAAGCGACAAAAATGTTGACATAGTTTGGGGATACCACCCCTATGAAACCTTCCCAAATGGACCCACAAAATTCAATTATTTGAATGGCTTGAACTAGATCGCTAGTTTTTTTCGATACCAGTAGAAATTTCAGAGACAGACTTTTTTACACAGTCTGGAGGTACCAAACATCTATCCAAAAAATTACTTTTTAAAAGCAAATTTTATAAAAACTTTAAAACCACCATAGCAAGAAACTTGAAATTTGGAGATATGATAAGTCTATACATGAAGTTGTGCAGCTGCATTTTGGGAGTTGCTATGTCACGTACTTTGTGGCAGACGCACCAAAAACTATGACAAACTTTAATACATGATTTTAATAATTGATTTTCGTCGTGCATACACATGTGCTGCTGTGACTTAGTGGTTAAAGGCGCAAGCATAGGAAACCATTGTGATTGAATAGACCTGGGTTCAATTATCTAGTTGGCCATCGGTTTACTAATTCTAAAGTCATATTGAATCCATCACATTTTTTTTGATTAGAACGCAATCGTTTTTAAATTGTTTATTTTGACATTATATATGATCAGAAGGTATCCGGTTTTATTCTCAATAAATATCCCCCCAAAATCAATTTTTTTAAAGGCTTAAGTTAAGGTTATGGTGTTTTTGATATCGGTCAATATTTAACTGACAAATACTTGAACATAGTTTGTGGGTACCCTCCCCCCAAAAACTCCCAAACGTCATTGCGTTGAACGGCTTAAGCTAAGGCTCCAGTTTTCTTGCACATAATATATGAGTGTTGTAAATTCTCACGTTAACCCCACAAAAATCAATTTGTTGAACTCAAGCAAAGTCTCCAGTTTTTTTTTACATCAAGAGATACTTAAGAGATAAAATGTTTGATAGAGTTCTGAGTACTCTTCTCCGGAACCTTCCAAAATTCACCCCAAAAATCAATTATTTTGAAAGGCTTGAGCTAGGGCGCTAGTTTTTTTGATATCAGTAAATATTAAAAAAAACAATTTTTTACATGGTTTGGGGGTACCAACCCCCAAATGAACCTCCCCAAAAATCACTTTTTGAAATCTAAATTTAACAATTGATTTTAGTCAGTTGGGTTCATATGCTGAGCTGGCATAATGATTAAAGGCGCCAGGGTTTGACATTGTTGTGAATGAACTGAAATGGGTTCAAATACTTAGTCGGACATCCGTTTTACCCAAACCACAAATGATTTAAAATCCACATTAAATTTTTTCATGAGACCAAATCACTTTGTTTGCATTGCATACGATTGAGTTTTACAGAAATATCGGTAACCTTCAAAGTATGAAGGGGAGAATGATGGTGAAATGGAACTGGCGGAAGTCCCGTGTTATTTTTCCGCGGGAAAGTGAACATCTAGTGTACATTTCTTTTTATTCATTTGCTTCTAGAACACGTAACAACACTGTTGAGCTGATTGTGAGGAAAAAATTATTGGTATGGGGGTCTTTTTGTGTTTTGGAAGTTACATTTTACTGTGTAATATAATTTATGATAAAAATAAGTTTAAATGCACTAACGAAGCTGCGATCGGAAATTCTTTGGAAATTGCGAACAACAATAATTAATAGACCTATGAGGCTACAGCTTATTATTGCTACAAAATGAGCTCCGTTTTCGCTTTTTCTTTAATGCTCGTAAAACTCGAGTTATCGCGCAACAAGTGTTACCATGGCAAATTGGTTTGTACCGGTGCGATGAATGAATTGTGCAAGATATTAACGATAAAAACCTTAACGGAAGTCAACAAAACTTAACGGAAGTTACTGTAATTTAATCCGTTAGCATAAAAAAAACTTAACAAATTCACGAATTAATGAAAAAGTTAGCTTCGTGATTAACGGATTAACGATTAACAGATTTGAGCCCACCTATGCAACTTCGCCAAAAAGGTGCAATTACAGATTAACGTCTTAACTCAGTTTTGATTTCATCTGTTTTGATGACTTGTAATCGACAACATCAGCTCAAACAGACATACAGAGCTGCAGTAAAAAAAATCAGCATTCACTTTGTACCGCCACCATTAACGTAACAAATAACTGCAGGTTAAATTGCTACGATCACTAACTTTATGTCGGTCTGCAAACTGAAAACAACGCTGATACAATCGGCACGGGCGGTATAAAAGTTTATCAAGGACGTAACAAGATCGCCAATTGGACTTAAAACAACTATGTATATATTGTGTTTTCATTTGAAAAGTTAACAAATACGAGCGTTTCTGCTGTGATAATCAATTTCATATTGCAATCCAACAGTTCAATAAAATGAGAAACAAAAAAAGTAAATCCTCCTACTCATTACTGGAATAAGAATGATAACGGTGCAACAAAATGTTTCAAGTAGGGTCATTTACCATTTTTACTCATTTTATTTCATTAGTCGTTTGGTGATTTTTAATGTTTGACTACACAGATCTTGGTGTTTTTTTGTACTATATACAGTGCATTTTATTGCTTAGATAGATTTAGGGCTTATTGCAAAATGACCATGCTAGTGAAACTGATTTTCCTTTTTGTTCTAGCACAAGGCCAATCTTTAGGTATGTATGGTACAAAAGTTGTTTGTGAAATGGTAAATTGTATGTAAATTGTTTGTGAAATGGTAAATGAAATGGTAAATTATCTACTAAACAGAATTATAAAGCACTATATTACTGTATGTAGCATCGTACTATTTCACTAAAGATGTTTAAAACATTTGAAAATTGTGCTGGCATTCATCCTTTTGCTGAAGCTGATTGGAGTCACAATTTACCACAAAAGCACAATTTTTTCCCTATGGATTGATACCTTTAACTTCCCTTCTAAAGACAAAATTTGGAGTAGACCTACTCACTTTATTTATGAAGTCAGTAGCATAGGGTTATAGTCATATAGCTATAATGGCTATTTCCCCCCTCGTTGGCCGAAAGAGTATGCAAAATACCCTGTTTTTAGCACTTTAGAGGCCGCCTTTTCCTCAAAAAACGAAAATAGCCCCCCATTGGGATTGGGACAAGAATTCGCTAAGGACCTGATGTGATTTGGACTTGAAAATGGATGAATTTGAATTTTCTATCATATGAATTTGGATAGAAAAACCGACTCAATATCAGTAAAGACCTTTTTTTGGGGGGGGGGAGATCATCTGAGTTTCACAGAAAAACAGCCTCAACTTGGTTAAAGACTGATCAAAATCTGGATCAAGATCGTTTGCTAGTGTTTCCAGCTTCCAAAAAGCCCACCTTATTGAAAATTCTTGACTACGCATCTGTACGAAATGTCAGCGTTCCCGACGATAAGGGCCTGTCTACACTGCGCATAAAATCGTCAGCTTACGAAAATAACCTCAGTTTGTTTTAAAGAAAAATTCCATAAGCTCAGGCGTACCACCTTACCGGTGTACCACCTGACAAGAGTGAAATAGTCAGCGAAAAAACTTCGCTAACGGAGCAAATTTTTTGAGGCCGTACGCTCGTAAGCTCGCGATACAGTATAAATATCATACAATAAGATCACTCCATGCAAAAACCATTGTGACGTGTGCCCGCATTTTGAGAGGTAAAACAGAGCTGAGTTTTTTTGATGTCATGATAGTGACGTGGTGAGCGGATGAGGATAACGCCAAATAATAATAATTGTTTTGAAATTTTACGTGTATTTTCTTGGCCTTGCGGCGTTACCGTCTTGACCTATTTTTGCGCCCCTAAACGTTATAGGGCAGCATCTTCACCTCTGCATTACTCTAGATAAACCGCGTTCTAGCTCCTTTTATAGTGTTCGTATAGGATCAAATTAGTCTCGATGGAACCGTCAAAGCTCGGGCTTTGACTGGCTATAATTTGAACGTCACTTACTTATGACGTCACAAAGTAATGCTTTTAAAAGGAGAATAAAATTGAAATTTTCTTGCATAAGCAATTTGTAGTTACTTTGGGTTTTGCTCGCACCAGAAGCCCTACATTAAAAGTTTGTGCACACTTGATTCGTATCGTTAACTAACTCCCCACTGCAAATTTTGTCATGAATTGCAGTTATATCAAGAGGTTGTATTGCTTAGGCCTATTACCATATATACACTGTGACAACATTGGAACGACCGACCCTCGGGTTGCGGGTGGTACCTTTGTTTTAACTCAGCCGTTTTCAAACTAAATGAGTGCAAAGTTTCAGACTTTTGCTTATAACTTGAGAACGGTTTGGTCTAGCTACATGAAATTTTGACAGCAGTTTGAGATTATTGATTTGCATGTTTAACGTCGCTAATGTTTGCTTGTTTATACCTGGTTTCGAACACTCGCTTTGCTGCATTTCGCTTTTCAAGTGTATTTGACTGCTAAGGTTTTCCAATGATGTAATGTAAGACATCGCACGTGATATCAATTGATCAAGCGATTTCTCGCGCCTTTTTTACTGCATGCAAATTAACTGTTGCGCAATCATTTGAAACTGTTCTCTTGAATTTTCGCGCTATAACTTCTTTGTTAAGAGTCAGTCGAAATTGGTTGTAGTTGAGAAAGGACGTCAAATTTTAACTCTTAGACTAACCAAGAATCTTTGTAATTCAAAATCTTTAAGAATCCGATTGTATTAAGAAATTAGCAAGTTAATTTGGGTATTTACAGAGTTGCAGTCCTTCCTTGAGACCTCAAACTTGTCCTGGGTGGGTCCAATCATATTTGTATTTGGACCGCTGTCCTTTGAGCTGTAGCTCAACTTTAGAAATAATTTACTGGACCTTTATCCACCTTTTCAAGTTGTTTCTGTACTGTTTCCCCGGTGCTCACTTTAGAGTTTGCGTTCTTAAAGGACGTCGATATTGGAGTTAGTGTCTGCCTGAAGACGAAACCATCGGTGAGTTTGGTTATTTATTGCAATTATTTTGATTAGTATTCTCAGTCTGATTCTCAAATCGTAATTATACTGTAGTTGTTACTTTCTATATTGGTATTTGACGTACTGCATGAGTTCAAATTGTGCAAGTTCTTTGGCGCAGCGCAGGAATATTTACGTTCGTTTTTGATATCTTCTGCAGAAACCGTTGACAATATAAATCTTCAAAGACGAGTTAACGCGAGTAGAAATTTACGATACGGCAGACAGAAAGAGATTTCGCGCCGTCTGCAGCATGTTTGTACCAAATTTTGAGGCAATTAGTAACGTGACTTTCGTTTTAGGACCCAAAAGCCGCCCCAAAAGTTTGTCGTAAAAAGCGATCTCATTCAAAAACGGCGTAATTACGGCAAAAATTAGTTCACACGGTTACATAATCAGGCGCGTAGCCAGGATTTGGAAAAGGGGGGGGGCTATTTTAAAAGAGTGAGTAGTGTGCAAACGACCTTGACTCGAATTGTCCAACGGTTTGTCCGAAACTTGAGAAGAAATGTCTCGGAAAGCTCGGAAATTCAAAGCTATTTCCGCCCAAAATTACGTGATCTCCAAAAAAAAAAAAAAAAAAGGTCTTCGCCAAAATTCAGAGTGATTTTTCGGCCGAATTCCGAAATTCAAAAGTTTTTCCGCCCAAATTCAGATGATCTCCAAAAAAAATAAAACAGATAAAAAAGGTCTTCGCCAAAATTGAGACTGATATTTCGTCCCATTTCGCGAATTCAGACGTTTGAGGGGGGCTGTTTTCGAATGGGGGGGCTATTTTCCATTTTTCACATAAAATCAGCCTCAAAAGCACAAAAAACATACGATTTTGCACACTTCAGAAGCCAATGGGGGGGCTCGAGCCCCCCCCGCCCCCCCTGGCTACGCTACTGCTTTTAATTCAACCAACCTACTTCAGGCCGCGATGAATTTTTTTCTTTTTTTTCCTTTTTCGTCCATTTTTTTCCTTTTTTTCTTCCGAAATCTTGCACCCTTCTCTTCTCCTAAACCGCAAAACATCAAAATCTCATTTTTGTGCAAAGTTGTTTAGCTGCAAACGCAATTTTGTCTCGCGAAAGTTTTTGGGGCGACTTTTCCGGGAGCCCTCCCAAAATGAGGCCCCAAAAATCAAGTTTTTGAACGGCTTGAGCTATGGCACTATTTTTTTTTGATATCAACAGATACTTAGCAGACAAATATTTTGAAATAATTTGGGGTTACCCCCCCCGGGGACTCCCCAAATGGATCCCTCAAAAATGAATTTTTTGAGCGACTCAAGCTAAGGTGCCAGTTTGCTTTGATATCAGCAGATACTTAACAGACAAATATTTTGACATAGTTTGGGAGTACCATCCCGCGGGAACCCCCTCAAAATGGACGCCCATAAATTAATTTTTTGAACCGCTTAACTTGGGTGACAGTGTTTTTGATATCAGTAGATATTTAACAGACAAATATTTTGACTAAATTTGGGGGTAGCACCCCCTTGGGGAGCATACAAAAAATCAAGTTTTTTGAGCGACTCAAGCTAGGGTGCTAGTTTTTTCAATATCAGCAGATACTTAACGAGACAAATATTTTGACATAGTTTGGGGAGCCACCCCAATGGACTCCCAAAAATCAACTTCTTAAACGACTCAAGCTAAAGTGCTATATTTTTTTTGATATCTGGAGATATTTAATTGACAAATATTTTGACATAGTTTGGGGGTACCACCCCCATGAAGACCCCCCAAATGGACCCCCCAAAATCAATATTTTTAACGGTTTAACCAAGGGTGTCAGTTTTTTTTTTTAATATCAGCAGATACTTTGCTAACAAATATTTTGAAATAATTTGGGGGACCCACCCTCCACCCCGAAGACATCTGAAAATGGACCCCACATAAATTTGTTTTTCAAACGGCTTAACTTAGGGTACCAGTTTGTTTTGATATCAGTAGATAATTACCAGTCAAATATTTTGACATAATTTGGATCCTCCGTAATTCCCTCAGAAATCAGTTTTTTGAACGACTCAAGCTAACGCGCCAGTTTTTTTTAGATGTGCAGATATTTAACAAACAAATATCTTGTAATAGTTTGAGGGTGTCACCCCCCAAAAATCAATTCTTTAAACAGCTTAACTTAGGGTACCGGTTGGTTTTGATATCAGTAGATACTAGATAATCAACAGACATTTTAACATAATTAGTGTGTACCATACCCCGGAAACCCTTAGAAATCAATTGTTGGAACGGCTCAAGCTATGGTGCCAGTTTTTATAAATAAGTAGATATTTAACAGACAAATATTTTGTAATAGTTTAGCGTTGCTAACCCCCCCCCCCTTCCCCCCGGGAACCCCCCAAAATAGACCTTCCAAAAAGCGATTTTTTAATTAGCATAAGCTAGGTTGCCAGTTTGTTTTGATATCAGTGGATGTTCAACAGACAAATATTTTGACATAGTTTGGGTACCACCCTCCGGGCACCGGACCATGAAACATCTTTAAGATCGCAAGTTGCAATGAAGATTTTAAGCGGGTTAGACCTACGGTTAACTAAAATAGTTCATAATGATGTCACAGTCTATTTGGTGATAGGCCTAAGCAACGCAATCACTTCATATAACTGCAACTTACGACAAATTTTTACAGCGACCAAGCAAGCAATCAAGGATATTTCCGTTAAACGTTAAGCTATTGAAACAAAATTTGCAGTGGGGAGTTAGTTAACGATACGAATCAAGTGTGCACAAACTTTTAATGTAGGGCTTCTGGTGCGAGCAAAACCCAAAGTAACTACAAATTGCTTATGCAAGAAAATTTCAATTTTATTCTCCTTTTAAAAGCATTACTTTGTGACGTCATAAGTAAGTGACGTTCAAATTATAGCCAGTCAAAGCCCGAGCTTTGACGGTTCCATCGAGACTAATTTGATCCTATACGAACACTATAAAAGGAGCTAGAACGCGGTTTATCTAAAGTAATGCAGAGGTGAAGATGCTGCCCTATAACGTTTAGGGGCGCAAAAATAGGTCAAGACGGTAACGCCGCAAGGCCAAGAAAATACACGTAAAATTTCAAAACAATTATTATTATTTGGCGTTATCCTCATCCGCTCACCACGTCACTATCATGACATCAAAAAAACTCAGCTCTGTTTTACCTCTCAAAATGCGGGCACACGTCACAATGGTTTTTGCATGGAGTGATCTTATTGTATGATATTTATATTGTTCTCGCGATTTGCGTGATCTTCAAAAAAAAACAGGTCTGGCAGGTTTTGAGGTAGGTTAAATGTAGATTCAGAAGTTTTGTGGAAATAAAGTTGATTTTTAAAAGTGAAAGTACTTGCCTTGTTTAGAAAAAAAAAGCTTAATTAAACATGAAAGTGATCCATTTGCGGCTCAATGCAAAAAAATAAATAAAAGAGGCCTATGTCGATAGGCCTAAAAGTGAATTATGATGAATTATGAAATTGTTTGTTGTAATGTAAGATTGGTTTAGCCTAATCCAAGTAAAGAATTAAAATTAAAACCGATCTGTGATAAAATTATTGGAGATCAAAATCCAGGGGGAAGTAGACCTGAACCAACCTGTAGCTAGTAGGCCAACGTCTAGTGGTGCAGGTACCTAGCATGATTTATACCTTATTATTTAAAGGCGGTGAATCATCCAGCCAATTCCGGTGGTTTACAGTAGCTGAAATTGAACTATAATTTTTGATATTTTTTGTTTTGATTTTGGGGCTGCGGTTGCAAAGATATTCAACAAATACAAAAAGATGTCCCCCCGAAAAAAATTTTTGGAAACTCTGAGTTTTGATCTTCCCGCCAAAACCACAGTTCTCTAAACTATTAGGCCTACTGCAATCTTATTAAACTATTAGGTCAAACTATCTCTCTACTATTAGGCCTAATAGTTTTAAGATAGTTAGGCCTAATTAGGCCTAAACTATTTAGAAATAAACTATCTCCAAACTATTAGGCCTACCACAGTTCTCTAAACCATTAGGCCTACTGTGGTTTTGGCGGGAAGAACAAAACTCAGCGTTTCCAAAAACTTTTTTCGGGGAGACATCTTTTTGTATTTGTTGAATATCTGTGCAACCGCAGTCCCACAATTAAAACAAAAAATATCAAAAATTATAGTTCAATTTTAGCTATTGTAAACCACTGGAATTGGCTAGATGATTCACCGCCTTTAAAATACTAGTAGACTGGTATGCCTAGCCTGAGGGTTGCAGTAGGCTAGCTTATTTCCAAAAGTTTTCGCAACTGGTGCAGTGGCGTTGTAGCTTATCTACTTTAACAAATTGCCTAGTTTAAGGAAGTAACTTAGTACAGCTGACAGAGTAAGATGATGGACAAAGTTTAAAAATTAGTCTGCCAAGGAAATCTAGGCAATGGTTTTTTATGTCAAACAATAAAACTTAAAACTTGTAGAGCCTACCAGTTAGTAAAAGCTGAATTAAAATGCAATAATCAAGGGCTTTTGATATGAAAGGCTGTGCAGGTAACACTTAAAGAGGTCCACATTTTATTATTCAGCTACCAGTTGGTTTTAATCAGATTTTTACAAACACTTGAATTAAATGACAGACACTGTTAAGCCAATAGCCTACTGTTATTGTGATAGCCCAGTGAGATCAAAAATTTGTATATTTTACAATGGTTTTTCAGAATCATGAACTACTGTTGAAATTTTCTAGCAATTTATTATTTGAGTAGTGACCAAATGTTAATTGCGAGTTTTTTGTGGATTGTAGTGTAACAAATTTATTTATGATATGTACTTTTGATGCATGCCCAAAGAGATCTATTGATCGATCTGTTGATGAACCTAATTGTAAGCTTTTCAAAAGTTAGTTGTTTTGGCTAATTATGCTTATATTTCTAGGTTGACAATCTTTACCAATTCCAGTTTTTTGAGCTTTTATTTTCGAAAAAAAAATTAGGCATTTTCATAATGAAGATAAATAACAAACTTTGCTTTCTTGTGTTATCTAAATCATTCGCTTGCAGTTAAAATAATCGTCTGAATTTAGCAGTGTGCCCAAGGCTATTTTTCATTTTTTAAGTTTTTTCTAATGTGATTACGTGGTGAGACAGTATTTATATCAGTGCAACTTAACTTCACTGTTTCAAGTTTTTTGTAACATACGAGTAGCATTGCTTGTTTTCTTTTAGGTGTTACTCAGATTTCAAAGTGCCATATTTTTGGACCATAGGGCGCCCTAATATGTTTAAAAGTTTTTAAAAAATCCAACTTGTGCTTTCTACTTTAAAGCATTTAATTTATGTGTCTGCTTATGCTGTCTTTATGGTCATTTGGTAGATGGGTATTGCATTTTTCTTTGGAGTGGGAGTTCTGAGGTTCAAATCTTGGGCTGGTCAATCGAATACAGTTTTGCCGATGTCTTACCACCACTGCAGCATTTTTTTGAAAGAAGTTGTGTTGCTCTAGCACAATAATATGGAGATGAGCCCGCCAACTTGTTACTTGCTTTAATATATTGAAGTATGTGTAATAAAAAATTTATTTAATTTCCTTCATGATTTTATCTAAAGTTGCAGCGTTTAGATTTTTTTTATGTTTTTAGAGCTTAACGAGTTGGATGTAATGTAATGCGCCTTAAAATTTGGTGAACTTGGTGTTTAAAAATAAAAGCTAGAAAAGCTTTTTTTTGATGCACCTCATGCTTGAAAATAACAGTTATAGATGCCATTTGTTGATTCTTTGCCAGTGCACCTAATAACACTTATAATATGTTCTAGCTTGTTGAGCCTTATGGTCTGAAAAATGCTGTAGTAATATCTTAGATTGAATTAATTTTGTTAGACTTATATGTTGAAAGTTGTTTTTACTCTAATTTATGCTTATTTTTGATGTGATAGCTTTGTCCTGTACTGCACTACTTTTCAAAGATTTTAATGTGATCAGTTTGATGCAGAAAGATTGACGCAGCTGTAATATGGCTAAAGTTTTGTGTCAAACATCTTTTGGGTTGGTTTGGGTTAAGATCAAAACTGGCCGAGTTATACCTCTCGTGTCAGCTGGTTGCCTCAAATAGTCATGAACTTTTTCTATGAGTGCAAGTGTTGTATGAATATATGGTAGGTTTTTTAATATGTTTACTGCTTGTTAAGGTTTTGCCAATTTGTAACATTGTTAAATTTTTCTGGTAGCAGTATTTATTATTTGTTTTACTTAGGTCCTCCAATGTGTAGAAAATAATTGGAAGATTATTGGAACCGCAGGAGTGAAAAGCAGAAGTACAGTCACCAAGTTCCATTTATGTTTTTGTTCTGCATTTCTTCAACATGCTTTATGGTCAGCACACTCTAATGAAAATTGCTCATGGTTTGGGTTAAGTGCTGTTGGCTAAACTTGTGACATTTTCTTCTTTTCCCACCATAAAATCAACCAAGACGTTGATGATTATCAATGCTTCGTAGAGTTGCTGCGTGACTTTTCCAGAAGCCAGGCATTACTCATTTCCAAGTTTTATAATTGAAATGTTGGTGATGTATAAAAAAACAAACAAACTTGTTTTCTAAGACTGATTTGACATTGACACTATTTTTAATTCTTTGGTTATTTCTTTCTTATTTTCATGTCGTTTTCAACGTTTAAGGCACATTTATTGATTTTCTAAGCAAATTTGTTTGGCACCACTTTGAGTTAAAACTATTAGCATAAAATTTGAATTTTTCACCAATTAAATTTTGTATTCAATTTAAAATTGCTTTGTTTACTCACAAATTATTTTACTCCTACGTATTTGAAAGTTTGAATAAGCTTTAGTTTTGATTTGGCTAGCCCTAGATATAGCTTGCTTGCAATGCTGATAATAATTGGGTTCAAAATGTAACTAGCTTTAGCTTTGCTAATAGATCTACCTGTACTCCAATCGTGGGTTCGTATGCATCACTCAACGTATGGAATTCGTTGCCAGTATCTTGTATGAAATATAAAATTGAAAGTTTGTTTCTTTTTAGAAGTGTATGAGAGCATAGACTTATTATTTTACTTTAGCCTTTGAGGATGTTTCCATTGTTTGAATCTCTTAATTTGAAGCTTATTATTGTAGTCTTTACTCGTCTATTGTGTGTCACTGTGTATTGAGTTCATTTTTGTGAAGCTGTTTTGTTTCACATGTCGTTATGGCCCCCTAATCAGATGCATTGACAGTTGTTGGTGTTAGTTCAAGGGGGATCTGAATTGCTTATTTTTATTAAGCTTAATAAGTTGGTGTGTTGCAACCTATTTTTGCTGTTTTTATTGTTAGCAAAACTCTTATGATGAGCTTTCCTACAACTTTTGATTAAATCTATGAGACAGCGTTTGCTTTATACTTGTTCATTCATCAATAATACTATGCCCTTGTCTAATGTGCGCTGATATCTGTGAAGCAACAGGCAGATGAAGAGCCCCTCACTCCCTCCAAAGCATTACAATCGTAAGAGATGCTCGATGTGTTACTTTCTGAAATATTAACGGCTTTGAGCTTAGACTTTTGTACTTTTGCTTGCAACGATTTTAGTTAATTGAGTTTTTGAAAATATTCAATGCAGTTGTATTACAGAAGCTGCAATATCTGCCTTATTGAGAGAATACAAAAGCACCTCCTCGGAGTACAGTAAACTTATTGAATGTTCTAGTCGCACAAGCAATTTTCTGCAATTTTAGTGGTAATAATATTACTTCAGTAAGAGTAATTGAAATTTTTTTTACTACCGTATTGCACCCTATTTTCGTTTTCTGTTTTATGAAAGTGCAATTAGCTGGACATGCGAGGGATTTCTCTCAATCTTCGGCTAAAGCTAGGTTAAGCAGTTCTTCGAATAAGTTTAGGTTTAGCGGGTGAGGGATTGAATTTAAAAAATTTTTTATCAAATTCTTCTGCCTTACTTTGATACAAAACTACCCGAGTTCAGAGAA